>OZ023314.1:41123906-41723906 GCA_964007375.1 Ophion obscuratus
GAGAGAGAGAGACAGAGAGAGAGAGAGAGAGACAGAAGAGAGAGAGAGAGAGACAGAGAGAGAGAGAGACAGAGAGAGAGAGAGAGAGAGAGACAGAGAGAGAGAGAGAGAGAGACAGAGAGAGAGAGACAGAGAGAGAGAAACAGAGAGAGAGAGAGAGAGACAGAGAGAGAGAGAGAGACAGAGAGAGAGAGACAGAGAGAGAGAGAGACAGAGAGATGAGAGAGACAGAAGAGAGAGAGAGAGAGAGACAGAGAGAGAGAGAGACAGAGAGAGACAGAGAGAGAGAGAGACAGAGAGAGAGAGAGAGACAGAGAGAGAGAGAGAGAGGCAGAGAGAGAGAGAGACAGAGAGAGAGAGAGAGAGAGAGAGAGAGACAGAGAGAGAGATTGATTGATTGATTGATACAATTTATTATGCCTTAGTAATACAACTTTCGGGCAAATATGGATAATAGTAAAGATAGACAATGTGTGATGAATTCGCGATAACAAGTAAATTGAAAAAGAAACAAATTGAAGCATGAGCAAAATTAAAACTAAAACTAAAAATGAATTAGAAAAATACCATGAGAAAATAAAACTACGATAAACCTAGAAGACTTACTGACTAATCTTGCTAATAATGCAATTCTACAAGCGAATCGTACAAAATCATACAAAAGGAAGAAGAAAACGGATAAACTTAGGTCAAACTGTCGTACCAGCAAAGTGTACAAGCAGTTGACAGCGCGCGGTTATACACAGCAAAATCATACGAAATCATACAAAATCATACAAAATAATACAAAGTGAAATCATACAAGCAAAAATCAAAATCATACAAACGAAACATAATGAAGCATAAGCAAAAATAAAACTATGAATGTATTAGAAACATAACCATGAGAGAATAAACGAAGAAGAACGTAAGAACCTTAATAACTAATCTTACGAATCATACAATCATACAAAGCAAAATCATACAAACGCAAAGAAGCAAGGAAGAAACGATGAACTTGAGTCATATCGTCGTACAAGTAAATCGTGCAAAGCGAGTTATCAAGGTGCGAAGAGAGAGAGACAGAGAGAGAGAGAGACAGAGAGAGAGAGAGAGAGAGAGACAGAGAGAGAGAGAGAGACAGAGAGAGAGAGAGACAGAGAGAGAGACAGAGAGAGAGAGAGAGACAGAGAGAGAGAGACAGAGAGAGAGAGACAGAGAGAGAGAGACAGAGAGAGAGAGAGACAGAGAGAGAGAGAGAGAGAGAGACAGAGAGAGAGAGAGACAGAGAGAGAGACAGAGAGAGAGACAGAGAGAGAGAGAGACAGAGAGAGAGAGAGAGAGAGAGAGACAGAGAGAGAGAGAGACAGAGAGAGAGAGAGACAGAGAGAGAGAGAGACAGAGAGAGAGAGAGACAGAGAGAGAGAGAGAGAGACAGAGAGAGAGAGAGAGAGAGAGACAGAGAGACAGAGACAGAGAGAGAGAGAGACAGAGAGAGAGAGAGAGACAGAGAGACAGAGACAGAGAGACAGAGAGAGACAGAGAGAGAGAGACAGAGAGAGAGAGAGAGAGACAGAGAGAGAGAGACAGAGAGAGAGACAGAGAGAGAGACAGAGAGAGAGAGAATGTCGTTTATTCCGTACTCTGTAGCTGTGCTACCTAAGAGTACCGTGCAATTTTGTACAAAAGTATACAATTTGACTGGTAGGCTTGTAAATACATTGAATATTCCAACCGTTAAAACTATGACTAGATATTTCCTACAGTTAGTAGAACTAATATTAATGATAAAAAAAAATATATATATATAGTAATAACAATAACAGTAATAATAATATAAAAATAATAATAGTAATAATAACGCTACATAATAAAAGAATTGGGCATAAGCTGGCCACACGCGGCCAGAAATCAGCTATAAGCTTCACCAAGCAGTTTCGAGATAGCGCACGCTTAAAATTCGTGAGACTTGAGTATGCTCGCAGTTTGGGATCCAGTGAGTTCAGACATAGGAGGCAGTGGTACAAAAAGATTTCAAATAATAATTTGTTCGGCAATAGGAATGACGAAATCGCCGCTATTTAAGGGCCGTCGGAGACGTCTAGGATGAGCAGTTTCTGGGCGCACAAAGCGCTGCAGCAAGTAGCGTGGCTGCTCATACTTGCAGATGGAGTGCATGAACGATGCAAGTAACAGCTTGCGGCGATCAGCAATGCACAACCACCCAAGCCGATTATAGTATACCGTGATGTGCTCGTCACGGCGAATTTGAAAAATAAACGCACACCTACATTCAACGCCCGCTGCAGTAATAGGTTTAAGTAATTCGCGATATCAGTTTGAAGTAAGCAACAGTAATCAAGGTGTGGTACCGCCAGCGACTGCACCAACATCTTTCGTACGCCTATAGGAAGTTTCCCTTGGCAGCATTTTAATTGATGGAGCGTTCCTCTTACTCTTCCCACAACTTGCATAACGTGCTCGCGCCAAGAAAGACTTCGTTCTATACAGACTCCCAAGCATGTTACAGATTTGACCCATCTAATTTCATCAGAGCAACTCTGATGGGCGGGGGTGGTGCAGCATCAAGCTGGTTCAGGGTGGCGGGGGGAGCCAATGATCATAGCTTTTGTTTTAGAGGAGTTTAGTCTCAAGCCCGATTTCACAGTCCAAGAAGAAATGCCCTCAATATCCATGTTTAACTTCGCAATGCCGTCAGTGATTTGCGAAGGATAGCAGTGCAAATAAATTTGCAGATCATCCGCGTAGATGCTGTATTGGCATTCGTTTATGGCCATACGGAGGTCATTCACGAACAGGAAAACAGGAGCGGTCCCAGGACGGATCCTTGCGGCACCCCAGAGCGCAGTGACCCCACGCAGATCTGATCCCGTCGTCGTCTAAGACAGCCTGGCTACGTCCTACCAGATAAGCAGAAAACCATTTCACTTGGAGAAGTGCAGGTCAACCAGCTTTTTGAGTAGAAGATCGTGAGGAATGCAGTCAAAAGCTTTGGAAAGGTCGAACAGAACGATATCGTCACCATCCGCCTATCGATGGCAAGCCGAGCATCATCAACTACTCTGAGCAACGCCGTCTGCGTGCTATGGTGTTGTCGAATGCCGACTGGTAAGGATCACGCAGATTATGCTTTTCCATATAAAGTGCTGTTTGGTCTGCCACGATGCGCTCCAGCAATTTTTGCAAAATTGCATAACAAGAAATTGGCCGATAGTCACTAACAGTCTTCGGAGTTTTTATCTTTGCGATTGGGCGCACGAGTGCCATTTTCCATAAACCCGGGAATCAGATTGTATCAAGATGTGATTAAATAGTAGGAGAATATGGACACCAAGTACAGGCCAGGCGATGCGTATCATTTCATGAGATATTATCCGTACCAGTGGCATTGCTTTAATGCTGCAGAGTACCTTTTGTAGAACATCGGCGTAATGTGCTCCAGATAGAAGGCGTTGTCATCAAAGATCCATTCACGGTCCATGGTTCGTCAATTCTATGACCAAGACGGTTGCTAGATGCAGCCGCAGTAAGGAAATGCGTATTAAGCGCATCGACGGAAAGGGCCAAGTGCGTCCTCGTTCCTCTCTTAGGGAGTAGGCCAGCTTGCGTACGAGATTCCATGTTTCCATTGGCGAGGTTGCTGCAGAAAAGCTTGTTTTATAATAGTTCTCAACAGCGTACTTAACGAGTCTCTTCACCTCGTTTCGCACGGTTTTAAACTTATCATAAAGGTGTTGTCTATTTTGTATGGCTTTTGGAAAGCTCGGCGTAGACGATCTCGACGTCGCATGTGTTCCCGAAGCTCTGCCGTGATCCAGGGGGCAGGGTGACGTCTAGCACTAACCTTAACTATAGGAGCGTGGCGATCATAGGTCGCAAATGATTACCGCATTCAGGAACAAAACTTTTTCATCTGAAGAGCGTATATTGTAGTACGACTTCCAGTCGATCCAGAAAGATCAGCCAAGAGCGCTTTTTCATTAGTCGCTGGAAGTCTCTGCACCAAAAAGAAGTTCGCAGATGTCGAGGTACACGGATGTCATATTTGATGTAGATGAGATCGTGCGCAGATAGGAATGGCACTGCATATTGACCAAACTCTATGACGTTGGAGATGGAGCTGGCGATGCAATGATCAATACACGTTGCAGATGTGGCTGTGTGATGTGTTGGTCCATAAGCACACGATGGAGGTCGTTTTGTAACAATAAGTTCTCTGAGCGATAGAGACTCAGACAATGACATAGTGGGATCACAATTGAAGTCTCCAGTATAAGTGCTCGATTATGATCCTGCAGTAATTCGGTAAACGCATAGGCAAAACGTGAGAGGTGACCATATTTAGGGGGTCTGTAGACCACCGCAAGAAGTACGCTCATAGCACCTGGGATGGATAACCCAGCTATAAGGAACTCGGGTTCTCTAACGTAGGTATTTGGCGAGGTGACCAGTACCTCCGCACGTATACTATTATGTACGAAGACACCTACACCTCCCCCAACTTTGGCCGACCCGATCGCAACGAGAAGATGATATCCAGGAAGATGTACAACGGAGTCAGATATTTCAGCTTAGAGCCACGTTTCACTCAAGCAGATTATATGATAGTTGTTGGTTTGAAAATGCCACCGGAACTCATCAAGGTGAGCACACAAAGATTGGCAATTCACATGACATACTGACAGTTCTCTTGACGATGACGTTGTCACTCTATCCATAGTTGATTAACCTGGCTTTTCCATGATGCGCTTTCTCAGTATGGGGCACGTTGTTGAGTCCATTGCCGAGTGTGCTGTGCTTGTTAATTTTGCCGAAGTGCAATTCACGCATAGAAGAGGTCCATCTTTCGACTCGCATACTTTTGTGTCACGCTCTCCCGCACAGAAGGCACATTTCGTCTCCCGTCGGCACTCTTTTGCTACATGGCCAAAATTTTGGCACCTGTAACATTGTAGGACCCTGATATGATCTTGAATGTGGCAGGAATTGCAGCCAAGCGACACCTCCGGTAACCCCAGGAGATATTTGCGGTTTTCCGCACTGGTCTCAATGACCGCTCTTGTGAAACGCCGCCCACGTGAAGGATATACGTATATGACTCTGGTGTCTTCGCGATCTCGTCCTGGGAGGTTAAGGAAAAGAGATTTGCCAATAGAGCGTCGCGATCCATCGCCGCGGGTACGTTTTGTAAAAGAAGCCGAGGATTCAGTTTAATATCGTCTAAAACTTGCAGGCCAGCATCCCTGATGGTAGTAAGCGTCTTTAGTTTTTGCAAGTCACCTGTGGTGGCTTGAATACGCACACCGTTGTTACGGACACGAGACATGTTAGAAATCTTAAGGCCCTAGTGCAACCGGGTTTAGCGATGGGTTTAGCGATTCGTAGAGTGCCTGCTTAGTAGCATTTACTGAAGTAAAACGTTCCGCTTCAGAAGCACGTGGCTGGACAATTACGCGATTATCAGCGGATCTTGTTTATCATGACCGTCGGACCGCGCGGAAAACTGATTTGCGTTCCTTTGACTGCAGATGCATACGAGCCACCAGTGCCAGTAGCTGCAGTCTCCGCTGGTGGGGCATTTGGACTCGTACTCGCGAAAATATTTTTGCACGCTGCCACCGTTTCAAGTTTCGCTAGGACCTCATAATAAGCACTAACTACCTCATGGAACGAATCATGATAGATACATGAGGGCTTTTTCAATTCGCATGCGCTCGTCTGCAGTCACATTTGCAGTCACCGTTGCAGATATAGATATTTTCGCATCGTTAACGATCGCAATGTTTCGGACAATTTCTCGCGCGAGAGTGGGGCTTGACCGATAGCCCAAGATTCACGGCTCACCCGCGCCAACTGGCGGACTCCCACCAGAACCCGGGATCGAATCCACATACTCCGAGCGCTCCGATACATCGCTATCTACACTCTGGCTCCGGCGGCTCTCATGCGTGACGATAGAGCGCGGCATGCTCACCGCTTATCCTCATTGCTCGCTTGCAGACTAGTACGCAGATGTCTAAGATCACGGTGGCCCGAGATCCACGGCGTGTTGAAACGTACGTCGAATTAATCGATATATAGGTTGAGCACGAGACCGAAAGGCGCATGCGCCGCGCCGGAGCTGTTCCGAGGAGGCCAGCAGCAATCGAGAGAATCCGAGGACAGGTTAAGAAATCTGTTACAACTTTCCACCAAGATTTCCAGACATGGGTTCAGCGTGGAGTGCAGCGTGATTAGGAAATCGGTGAAAAGCAATAGTGATCGTGCTTTATAGCTAAAACAAAAGAACGCCCGGAGGCGATAAAGGGCAGAAAAGTATCTAATTACAGGAGCCCAATTGAATAACGTCCAAAGAGACTCACCGCCATTCAGAGAGAGAGAGAGAGACAGAGAGAGAGAGAGACAGAGAGAGAGAGAGACAGAGAGAGAGAGACAGAGAGAGAGAGAGAGAGAGAGAGGAGAGAGACAGAGAGAGAGAGAGAGAGAGAGAGAGAGAGAGAGAGAGAGAGAGAGAGAGAGAGAGAGAGAGAGAGAGAGAGAGAGAGACAGAGAGAGAGAGAGAGACAGAGAGACAGAGAGAGAGACAGAGAGAGAGAGAGAGAGAGAGACAGAGAGAGAGACAGAGAGAGAGAGACAGAGAGAGTGAGAGACAGAGAGAGTGAGAGACAGAGAGAGTGAGAGACAGAGAGAGTGAGAGACAGAGAGAGTGAGAGACAGAGAGAGTGAGAGACAGAGAGAGTGAGAGACAGAGAGAGTGAGAGACAGAGAGAGTGAGAGACAGAGAGAGTGAGAGACAGAGAGAGTGAGAGACAGAGAGAGTGAGAGACAGAGAGAGTGAGAGACAGAGAGAGTGAGAGACAGAGAGAGTGAGAGACAGAGAGAGTGAGAGACAGAGAGAGTGAGAGACAGAGAGAGTGAGAGACAGAGAGAGTGAGAGACAGAGAGAGTGAGAGACAGAGAGAGTGAGAGACAGAGAGAGTGAGAGACAGAGAGAGTGAGAGACAGAGAGAGTGAGAGACAGAGAGAGTGAGAGACAGAGAGAGTGAGAGACAGAGAGAGAGAGAGACAGAGAGAGAGAGACAGAGAGAGAGAGAGAGAGAGAGAGACCGAGAGAGAGAGAGAGAGGGACAGAGAGAGAGACAGAGAAAGAGAGAGAGAGACAAAGAGAGAGACAGAGAGAGAGAGAGACAGAGACAGAGAGAGAGAGACAGAGAGAGAGAGAGAGAGACAGAGATTTGATTTGATTTATTAAATTATGCCCTAGCTAGCTATGGGGCAATAACATGATATTTATCGATTAGCAAAACAATTAGTAAGGTTATAGTGTAGTGTAGTGAGTGAGTGACCCTTTAATGAGGGTATGCTGCTGCCGTTTATGCACTGCTGCTGCAGTTTATGCGCAATATAATTTACGGCGCGGGAGGCTTACCATGTACGATTAATATTAGGAATAACAAGCGAGCTTAAGACTACTTACAAATTTAGAAATATAATCAAAAGAATAACAATTGAACTTATGACTACTTACATCTGACAGATAAAAATATAATCGATAGAAGTAAGGTACTAGTTAAGCTCACGCTGCATAAATGGTCGAAGCTAAGCCTAAGACTACAACTGCGGGCCAGAATAGCTACTGAGTAAGAGAGCCAAACGAGAAGCTGAGGCAGACAAAGTCACTAGCATGATAGCTCAGATTGAAGTAGATATGCGTGGAGTAGAGTTTTGAAGGTATCCAAAGATTTAGCAGACGTGATATGGGAGGGAAGGGAATGCCAAAAATAAGCAGCGGAAAGGCCAAAGGATTTCTGCAGCGTGGAAGTGCGGTGAGGCGGAATAGCGAAGGTTGCAGGTTGAAGTCTAGAGGAAGTGCGAAGAGAGTTATCAGACAGTGGGAATAGTTCTCGAAGATGTGAAGGGACTTTCAGATAGAGAACACGATAAGTTAGGGCTCCAAGGAAGTATAGACGCCTATTAGCGACTGAAAGCCAGTTTAGTTGGTGTCTACGCTCCGTTACAGACTCGTCACGCCTAAGGTTGAAAATGAAACGAATGCAATTGTTCATGAGGATTTGTAATTTGGTGTTGAGCTCAGTAGTCAAGTCATTATAAACAAGGCAGCAGTAGTCAAAATTAGGAAAAATTAAGGTAGAAATGAGTTTAATTCGGAGAGCAGTGGATAGTGAATTTTTGTGGTGTTTAAGTCGAAAAAGTGCGAAGTTAATTTTTTGAGAAATGCTGGAGACATGCCGTTGCCAGGATAGATCGGATGAGAAATGAAGGCCGAGATTACAAACAGTGTTGACATAAGGCAAGACGTTTAAGTTTAAAGCGATTTGGGGGCAAGAGGATAGGTTGATTTTACGAATGTAGGCAGAGCTTCCAAATAATAGTGCTTTAGTTTTAGTAGAATTGAGAGTTAACCCGTTCGTAGCGGCAAAGTTCGAGATAACATTCGCATCATAAGTAATCTTCGCTACTGCATTGTTAAGATCTGAGGGGTGACAGTGTAGATACATTTGTGTATCGTCGGCGAATATCATAAGGCTGCTATAACGGAGATCGCGACCAATGTCGTTGATGTAAAGAGAAAAGAGGAGGGGGCCGAGGACCGAACCCTGAGGGACGCCTCTTGTGGAGGGTAACCATCCAGAGCAGTGCCCGCGACCGTCAACCACCCTATGGGATCTGCCGGTGAGGTAGGAGAAAAACCATGATACGGTGTCAGGTGAAAAGCCAACAGAACCCAATTTCTGAAGCAGACGTAGATGGGGCACAGTATCAAAAGCCTTGCTCAGATCGAACAGTATAAGTATCGTTAACATTCGCTGATCTATGCCCTTGCGGATATCGTCAGAGACACGCAGCAAAACGGTTTGAGTACTGAACGTTTCTCGGAAGCCAGATTGACGGTCATTCAGGATGTTATGGTTAGCTAGAAAGGCGGTAATTTGTGAGTGGATAATACGTTCAAAAATTTTTGAAAAATCCGAGAGAATTGCGATTGCCCGAGTATCCGAGGGGGATTTGGGTGTTTTTATTTTAGACAGTGGGCGAATATGGGCGCTCTTCCATATGGAGGGGAAATGTGAATATGCAATAGAAAGGTTGAAGATCTTTGTTAAGGTAAGAGAAATAGGGGATTTGGCAGTGGAAATAATAAAGGGAGAGATGCCATCTGGACCAGCCCGGATAGAGGTCGAGGTATTTAAAGAGAGGTATTTAAGTACATCATCAGTGGTAATGATCGAGAATGAGAATGAGATGGAAGACTGAGGAGGTGGCGTGGACGATAGAGCTTTGTTAAACTCTGTCAGAGAGAGTGGGGCCGTGGAACCAGATACGGAAGCAAAGTATGCATTTAATTCGTCAGAGTCAAAGAAATTAAGTGGTGAAGAATAGGAAGGAATTAGCAAGTCCAAGATTGGCGAGTTCGCGCCATAATCGCGATGGATCCGTGATAGATTGTAGTTTAGTCGCTAGGAAAGATTGTTTTGCCTGTCTCAGCTGAGTCGTTACAAGATCTCTAATTGCGCGGTACTCGGCGTACACGATTGGATTGCGCGAACGCTTCGCCCGTGTGTAGAGGGCGTTACGTTCTCTCATCAGGATTCGGAGATCAGGCGAGATCCAAGGCGCAGGATAACGGCGAACGCGAAATTCGTACAAAGGAGCACACTCGTTGAACGTTTTGGCAATAGTGGACGAAAAAGACGAAACTAGTTGATCAAAGCTGAGGGCCGAAACTAGTAGTGAGTCTGATAGTTGCGATAACGCTGAGTCCACCTTTGTAGAAAAAACACGTTCGTCGAAATCGATTAAACTATGCCTAACAATAGTCCGAGGCGAAAAGTGAGGTAATCTTAAGTTGTACGTCAGTGAGAGGAGATCGTGGCCAGCAATAAACGGAACGGGGGATTTCCAGAAAGAAAGAAGTTTATCTTCGGAATCAAGTACCATTACGTCGAGCCATGAGTTGCAATAAGCCGTATGAAAAGTTGCTGGAGAGGGGACTAAGAATAGTGACTGGGTAAGGATAATGTCCCTGAGAGCTAAAGCCTCGTAATTTTGAACTAGAAGGTTGCAGTTAAAATCACCAGCGATGATGATGTTTTCGTAAGCATGGCTGAATCGGTTATAACTTGTTAGAAAATCTGTAAACATCAACCCTTTGGGTCGGCGATAGATAGATGCGAATAAGACAGAGGGCCCAGTATTTGTTGAAAGTTCTAGGAGTAAGAATTCCGGTGAGTTAGAGAACGCTGAAGGAGATGAATCGAGGACCTTAGCTAGGAGCATATTATGAACGTAGCATGCTACGCCTCCACCCATTCGGTTTTCACGGTCATTTCTAATGAGAAAATAATCTTGGACAGCAACAAGTTCATCAGGAATGTGGGATTTAAGCCAGGTTTCAGAAATAGAGATTATGTGAAAGAAATTCTCGCTAAGAAACATTTTTATTTGGTCGATATGGGCAAGGAGCGAGTTCGCATTGAAATGGGCAATTTTAAGATGAGAAAGAAGTGGTGCCGAATGGGAACAAGAAAAAACGCGCGAAGATCCCGTGATAGGATGAATCGGTTTAGAGAGTCATACCATCTTACCAAGATCGTCAGCAGAGGATATCATAACAAAAGGTTGCCCTTCCGATTTGCGTACGCGAACATGGTCATCTTTAACCCAAACGAATTTGTACTGAGTGTCATGGGCACGCTGTCTAGTGGTGCGGAGAAGTTGATATAAGGCTGGCGGGAAAAGTTCATTGATGAAGATGGAGCCACGAACACTACCACCAAACACTTCTTGAGCGAGGAGATTGCCTTTAGCACGCTTAGCGCGAATGATGACGTCACGGACTAAGGAGGACGTCAGAGTTACGATCAGGGAGAGTGTTGGTGAAGATGAGGAGGCAGTAGCGGGTGGTAGTAGATTAGTTCGGGGATTTGACTTCCTTCTGACAACACGCACTGCCAAGACGTGGTTATGAAGGTGGGATAGCCCTAGTGCCGCGAAGACCTTACTTATCAGGAGTTGGTGATCATCTAAGATTCCAGATGGAAGACCGCTCATGATAATCTCGCTAGATATTGCTGCATGGGAAAGTTTCACTTTTAGGTCGGTAATCTCCTGACGCAATTGGGAATTCGCGAGTTTCAGTTCTTTGATTTCAGACGAATGTTGGGTGACGGTTTCGATAAGCTTTGGGAGCGACGATAGGGTGCTGTCAATCTTATTTATGGCATCCCGTTGTTCAGTTAGCATTTGAATAACCGTGTCAAGTGATACTGATGGATCAGACATGGTTGCAGTATTATTAAATGATAGAGACGATGAATAAAACTTATCGATAATTAGGGTTTTACAGCAGGGATTAACGGAGAGATATTTTATGGAGTCTTTGGCGCAGCCCGGGTGGAATTTGCGCAGGCAGGTATTACAATTTACGGACACACGCACGATTTGTTTCCTGCACTTGAAGCACTTTGATGGCATAGAGCAGCACTACTTTACCGACTGGTGAGAGATGGGCTAGCGGATGATAAGGCCGGTGCAGAATATACGACCTAGTGATAAGGCAGTCAGGAGATCAGATCGTAGTGATTATGACGATGTCTCGGAAGAGTCGGGGGCGTGAAGAAGATGCGTGCGGCTAGATAATGCGATGTTAGCCGAGATCGACCGAGCAGCAGTGAGCTGAAGCCACGCAGTATCGCTTCCTCTCGATCGAGGATCGTAGCGGTGTCGTGGAAGAGTGGGGGCTGCGTGGAGCGTCCGTGATGAATTTCAATAGCCGTGATAAGACGATGATAGCCGGGATCTGTCGATTGAGCGTAGAACCGCGGCCAAAGGTGTCCACGAACAGATATGGCGGACGGCTGAGAAATCTCGAGGTAATTTGCTTTTCAGGACTACCACAAGTATATAGAGATGTTTAGAGGAGTAAATTGTGGTGCAGTCGATGAAAAGCAATGTAGTGCGCGCTTTTAGTCTGAAACAAGACGCCCGCAGGCACGGGGACAGCAGTATCGAGTTGATAATGAGAAGAGCGAAGTAAAAGCGTGTTGACAGACTCGGCCACAGGCACAGAGAGAGAGACAGAGAGACAGAGAGAGAGAGAGAGAGAGGGAGAGAGAAATTGTGTGTGTGTGTGTGTGTGTGTATATATATATATATATATATATATACAGAGTGACAATTTGGGGATGGCCACCTATTTTTAAATCTATTTGGGCGGCCATTTTGAATCAGTTGAGGTGCGCTTTTAGAATAGTTTTTCGGGAACTTTTCGAAAAAAAATATACGACTCATGTGAAAAAAAATAAATTTCATGGAAAACAAGAAAAAAGATTTGAAAAAAATAAAAATGGCATTCCGCGCCGACCGAAGCGAAGTCGATTCGATTTTGAACACGGAAGATTCGAATAGAAGTCGTTCGAAAAATGTTATCACTGAGAACAACAATATCAAAATTCCGAAATCGAACGACAGTTCAAAGGTTGAGTTTAACTTCCGTAGTATCTCGGGAACGGCGGAACCTGTGAACGGATTCAGCGGAGTGAGTAGACGCTGGAGCTTCCGCTGCTGTGTTCGCGTCAGGGCTGTCATAGGGCCGCAAACGTCACCGAGAAACGTCAAGCCGCAGCTGACATTTCGAGGAGCCAAAATGTGCTGACAAAAAAATCACCGTAACAAGCAATTTTTCGATTTTTATTCATTTTTTCAACTTCAAAATTGTTTTTTTTTTTTTTTTTTTCTTTCAATAATGCGTAATTTATTTATTTATTCAAAGTAGTTTTGAAAAAAAAAACTTTTTTGTGTTTGTTAAGAAAGTGTATTTCAACGATTGAAGCTGCAAAAAAAATTAAAAGTTCGAGATTCGTGTGAAGAGAATCAGTCGACCGTAGTGGGGTATATCAACTTTTTAAAATTATCTTTTAAGTTGACATTGAAAACAAAGGTAATTTACTGGTAAAAAAAAATCGACCAAATTTTGTTTGACAAGAGGAGATTATCGTTAACGCGTGAATGTTTTTTTTTTTTTTTTTTTGAAAAATTTGTTTATTTTTTCTTGGTAATTGATGACTTTGAATAGAAAAATTACGCATTATTGCTAAGAAACCATTTTGAAGTTGAAAAAATTTATAAAAATTGAAAAATCGCTTGTTGCGGTGATTTTTGACAGAAACGATCAATTTAATCTTCAGGGCATTAAGAAAAAAAAAATCGCAGCGCTTTGCAACTTGGAGGGTTATTTGGGGACATTTCGAGATTAAAAAATTACCCACGATATCCTTCGTTCATGCATTATATCCAAACTTCTACCAAATTTTCCAAATATCATTAAATTTGCAAATTTTCAACTTTTTTTCAATCAACATAATCACTTTGAAAAAAAAATTTTATTCACAGTCACTAATTGCATGTCATAGACAATGTTTTGCAGTTCCCAGAACCCTACTTTTATTTTCTGTACGATCATTAGTTCCCGAGTAGTTGACTGTCAAAGTTGAAATAGACTTTTTTGCTTTGATCGACGATCACTCCGCGCCAAATCATCGTACGGAGCTCGTTAAAAGGTCAAATTGAAGCTGATTATATTGTCTCAAAGAGATTCATGGTCGCGTGATAAAATTTTTTTTTGCGTCCACAGCCCGATTTAAAGACGCGCAAAAATTTGTAAAGAAATTTACATTGGTTTTCGGATGATTACTTGAAAACCGTCCACGCTAAAAAAATGTACCGTCCAGATCTGAAAACTAGAAACTTGAAGCTACAATTTTCTTTTTGTTTATTTTCTGTTCGGCCATTTTTCTCCGAGTTATCCCTTGTTGAAAATTAGCCAAAAATTGGGAATTTTTTAAATATCCCTTAATTTGTGTGAGTAGTGCATCTATTATGTCTAGTTTAGGAAATCTCGGTTTTCCAACAACCTTAGTACGCAACTTTAGTCCTTTATAACAATCTTCCAACACGCGAGCAGCAAAACCATGATCACCACACTTTCGCTCGGCCATCTCCTTAAGAGCACGGCCTTCACTACCTTGAAGTGCTCGAATTTGCAACTTTATCGCGCAAAAACTGACTGCTTCGGAAGATGTTTAATGCGAGTTCGTGATCTTCTGCGATCAGTTCTTATCTTTTTGTAAAGTTGGTTGTGATCTGCTACCGTACCCTTCTGTATATCTCTCCTTCTGTTATCATAGTTTATCCTACTGTTTATCATAGTCTAATGTCGTAACATGTTTTCAGTTTTTCGAACAAAAAAAGGCGGCGTTTCGAATTGGTGGGTTCTGCTAACTACGATTCATTCCACATAAATAGAAAAAAACGATTTGGAAATTGGAGAAGAATTTAAAACAGGTAGTTGCTCTATGACCGTAGTGGTGGTAAGCACCCTATTTTTTACCAAATAGCCGAATAAGGTACGTATTCTGAAAGGGCGTATATTTAATGCCACCCATGGTCTCCTCAAAAATGAATTGTAGATTATCGTTGAGAAAATCGGTCTAGGCATTTTCACATCATTGACGATGTGGGGAAAGTTCTATGACCCGGGATATTTCGATGCCTAGAGTTATATGTTTTGGCGGCGGTGAGTCCTTCGGTTTGTAGATTCGGTTTCGTCTAACTGTACATATTTTATGTTTTCATTATGTACGTACGTTCATTGTAAATACTTTATGTTCGATTCAAACACCTTCTATTGTTCTTTAATGTAAATATTGTTCTTTGTTCATATTTGTTTAAAGTTCATTGCAAAATATTAAAATTCTTTTGTTGCGCACGAAGTTTGAGTAGTATTTTCTTAGTGGTCGATCGAACTAATAACTTCAGCCATCTACCAGCTTCTTCGAGGAGTGCCTGCTTCAGATCAATGATGTGCATTTTCGAAGAGGGTTATAACTTAAATCGAAACGTCAAGACTGGCATTCATTTTATCTTTGGCGCGTAGAGAACGACTCTATGATTAAATGTGGCGTTGAAGCACTGGTCAATTGATCCATTCGCTCTGATCGGAAATAAGATTAAATCGAAAAGGAATTCGAGTGAATGGTTTTAGCAGTGTCTCGCAGAACATGCGAAATCAGTTTGGAATATTGCTTTAATCTTTAGTCTGTCGGTGTCGGCGAATAATGGCTCAGGCCCTGTTTCAGAACCGCACATGACACGCCTCGGGACTCAGAATCAATTAAATAGATAAATTGAAGGATGAGCATATTCGAATAGCGTTACAGCTGAAGACGAAACGTTATGCCTGGTGTATGCGTAGACGGCGACGAGCAAGGTAGATCGGCGTTTGTCTCGCTTGTCTTGGCAATGTGACATTTCGTGTGTCGTCTGCTATGGCCTTCCGCCATATTTCGCGGGCAAGTTCAGACCGCGCGTCAAGGTTCTGCAGAAAGGCAACTTTTGACAGATAACGGCGAGCGTGATTTGACATCTCGCGTATCATTCCCTTAGGCCGCCTCCAAACCAATCGGGTTCGAGACTTGTGACAGGACGGCGGATTCGGCATTTCAAGCGTCGTTTTCTGTCACTCCATGAATTTCATGCCAAGGCATGAGGATCGTCGAGATTCATGATGCTTGTAATTCTTCGTGCGGCAATGATTAATGCGACGATGATGAAAAATTCAAATTATTCACTGGATTCGTCGGAATAATGAATCGAAAGATAAATAAGTTGATGTTTCTTAAATTCGGAGACACCGAGCCATTATTTTTACAATTTGCAAGCTTTTATTTACTTGATTATTTTATTTGAGATGATTAATTAGCTTGGCAATGCATGATGCAACTTAAAAAAAAAAGGGGGAGAACAATTTTTTGTGGAATGCAAAACGGAAGACCGACATGTCATCCGCTTTGCGACTACGTAGAGCCTTGAAAGTTTGCAAACACGCATCTAACGAGAGGCGAAGATGCGTGATTCGACGACAATAAAAATCATGAATAAATAAATAAATAGAGAAATAATAATTTTCTGTGGGACACAAAAGGAAACATCGATATTTCATGCACTTTCCGAAAGTTTAAAGCACTGAAATTTTGCAAACATACTTCTAAGAGGCGCTCATGAAGAGGTCTATGGAAACGAGATTCGAGAAGATCAAGGTGACACGCTTGATTCCGACCAAGTCCCGATGTTGAGGAAATTCCATGACCCGTGTGTTCCGTGTAAAAATTTGAGTAGGGACAAAGTACTGGTCCTGATCTGCCTAGAAAATGTTATGCGCCGGTTGAGTGTGTTTGTTGACGTAACAAAGAACGTGATTGTTAACGTAACAAAGATAAAATCGGTGCTTGGAATGGTTCTCGGGGCCTCAGTGAAACATTTCGGATATTACTGTACCGAATCCGTCGCCAATTTCTTCTTAATTCCGGTCAGATTGCGTCGAGAAATCTCACGATGCTGCGAGAACTGTTATAAGAATATTGATGATGCACGGAAGATAAAATCGGTGCTGCAAATGGTTCTTGAGTCTTGACTCGAACATTCCGGATATGACAAGGCCGAATCCGTCTCCTCTTTTATCTTACTTCCAGTCGTAGCGTATCAAAAAGTCTGACGATGCTGCGACCCCGATGACAGTAGCAATTGTTATTAAACAAAGATAAAAGCGGTACTCGTGCCGGTTCTGGGGGCCTCAATCGGACATCCACGATGTGACGGCACCGAGTTCGCTCTCGCTTTTATCTTATTTCCGGTCATAGTGCGTCAAGAAGTCTGCTGATGCCGAGAGAACGATGGCACGAGCATTTCATAGTAAACAAATGTAAAAGCGGTGCTCGTGACGGTTCTGAGAGCCTCGATCGGTGATCCCCGGCTTGACGGCCCAGAGTTCGTCTCTGCTTTCATCTAACTTACGGTCATTTTTCGTCGAGAAGGCTAACGATGCCGCGAGAATGATTATCGAGAAGGCTGACGATGCCGCGAGAATGATTACCGAAGCAAATGTTCTTTATTGTGTTTGCTGAAATCCATTTCTCATCCCAATTTTTATTCTTCCTGAAACGGACAACGATCTTTCCGATAATTTTGTCGTTTAATGGAACATTTTTATTGTATTTTTGATGACTTTTCGACACGTAGTCACTCAGTGCGCCCGAAGCTATCATGACAGTAACAGTGACCGATGCATCGGTAAAGACACATCTGCGCCGGAGAAGTGAAATATTTACCGATACATGTGGCACTTCCCCGATCATCGTCTCTAACGTGAAGCAAGCATACGTCTCCAACGTGAATTAGTCTTTATTCTCCACCGTGAACTAAGCTTACGGAGACTAAGCTTCATGTTGGAGGCGGTGACAGGAGAATGAATTTGTACCCATATATCTTTCATTGTCACTGTCATGATGGCTTCGGGCGCTGTGCGGGACATCGCGTCGCAAAATTTACGCTAATGTTACAAAAACCTGCTTTTGAGCGAAGAAATTTTAGGAAAAGTTGTTGTCAGTTTGAGCCAAATTAAAAGTGGGAATAAGAAATGGATTTCGGCCAACATATTGAAGAAAATTTGCAGTTTCTCTTTCGTGGCATCACCGACAAAAAAAGGCAAAAAAAAGGTACCGCCAAGGTGATTATTTGTGAATGTTCTCAGACTATTAATTTCTTTTATGAAAGATACCTAAGTCGCTACTATTATTTGTAATTTTAGCCACACTGAGATACCGATATCCCGTCACGAGCGAAGAAAGCCGTCGAACAGCGATAAAAGCGTCGACGATGAAGAGGTGAATACACCAATCCAAAGATCCCTTCCGGCAATGGAAGGCATCTTTCATTGGGAAGAATATTTTAAATTTGTTAATACAATTAACTGCTACCGTATCGGATAATGAATTAGATGAGAATAAAATTTGTCTTTAGTTTACAGGGTTTCCTCTACCCGGGAGTTCGGGGGCCATGAAGATTTTGAAAAATTTAATATTAATTGAAGAAACCTTAAAAGAATAAGAGATAAAGAAGAATAAAGATAAAAAATTGTCAGGAATAAAAATAATTATTGTAAAGAATAAAAATAAAAAATTGTAAATAATAAAAATATAGGAAATGAAAATAAATATAAGAGCTTCGGTCAAAATGATTAGGCACCCTGAACATTTTCTCACGTACGTACGTACGCACATCACGCATTGTCGAGCTTCCCTAACTCTTTAATTTCGCTCTATTCGACTTTCTCTCTGGTATCTAATAATAAATCGCATAATTAAAATGAAATACCGCCTCATTAAAATGAAATCGCGCCTCATTGCCGATATTCGCAACGGGAGATCCGTGCGAGAAGTTACAAAAACAAATAACGGTCGATTTCTATATCAGAATCGATAGAATATGTGAAAATCTTTTGAAGCATCGGTGTGATCTTTATTCTCTTGATATCGAGAAATAATAACTAAGGCTCTTTTTTAGTAATGCATCTCAAAATTCTCGGAGCTTATTACCGCAAAATCAAAATCAATCCTTCAATTCAATAAAGGGTATAGTCGTAAAGGGTAAAGAGAGTTGAACTCAGGCCGTAACATTAAGCAATACATTCTTTTCGTTATTGTCGCGTAAAGAATGATTATATGATTAAACCTGTAACTTCGAGTAGAGGACAAAGGGTCTATTAAATATTGTGGAAGTATGACAAAAGCGGGGGCAAATTAAAAGCCAATCATATCAAGAATGCCCGATTGAGGCCCACAGAACCATCGCGAGCACCGCTTCTATTTTTGTGAATGAACCCTTTGACTGTCAGTGATACACATATGGCAAAAAAAGTCGTGCCATTTTTGTGTCATGACACACATGCATGATCCCCAATTTCCAAAATTCTAAATGGCTGATCCAATATGACGGACGCAAATTCGAAAAATGGGTTGATTCTGACGAAAGTACGTAACGTATGGTTTTTTAGGTCGCTGAATCTGAAATTGAATTCGGATTTTTAAAATTGATAATAACGAATCCAATATGATGAACGCGAATTCGAGACGTAGTTAGATTTCGACAAAAATTAGTATCTTTAGGATCTTTATAGTCGGGAATTTCGAATTGGAGTCCTAACTTCAAGTGTTTAATGCTTGGATACAATATGACGAATTAAAATTTAGCAAATCATGTATGACAATCTATCCATAGTAACATATGTAAAAAAATACTCGTTTGGTTTTATATCCCGCTCTCTGGCGAACCCAGAGTCGCGGACCGAGGACGTGACGATCATTGACTACGATTTTGTATTTTTTTGTACTTTTTGTATTTTTTTTTGTACTTTTTGTATTTTCAATTGTTTCTGTGATTTTCGTATTTTTCAAATTTTTTTGTTACTATTCATATTATCATTTTTTTCGTATTTCTCTTATTCAATTTCTTTTTGTATTTTGGCAACTTGAAAAATTCATTTTTCTTTCGTATTTTCTTTTTTTTCGATTTAGATTTCATTATTTTTCGTTGTTGTGTGTATCTAAAGTATAGTTTTCATTCTTTGTAGTTTTTTTTTTCATTAATTCATATCTCTCACTTCATGTTTGGACGAGACATGAAAAAGAATTTCGATATTTCACCTGATCATACCATTATACGTTACATTGACAGTGTTTAGATGATCCAAACCCAAGCAAACCCAAACGAATCAACTTAATCATACTAAAACTGAAGACCTTTTCTGTCGTATTGGAGCCACCATATTGAATTGTGGAAATTCCATTTCAGATTCAGATTCAGATTGAGCGACCTCGAAAACCCTTGGAGCTAAAATTCTAGGGTAAATCTGTGAAGATGATTTTCCAATAGAAAAGTGACACGAAACTCTATATTTCCCATCACTGCGAAGGGGTTTACAAATGCTCCTGCCATCAGTCTCACGGCATCCTCATAATTCTTGACGTACTTTGACCGGAAATAAGATAAAAGCGAGAGCAAACTTAGTGCCGTCACATCCTTAATGTCCGATGGAGGCCCCTAGAACCATCCCGAAAGACGCTTTTATCTTTCTTTATTAACAAATGCTCCGGTCATAGTTCTCGCGGCATCGTTGTATTTATTAACGAAAAATAACCTGAAATAAGGTGAAAGCGAGAGCGTAGTCGGTGCCGTCACATCGTGAATGTCCGACTGATGCCCCTAAAGCTGTCACGAGCACCGCTTTTATCTTTGTATACTAACAAGTGCTTCAGCGACCGTTTTGGCGGCATCGTCATAATTCCTTACGCACTACGATCGGAAATAAGAAAAAAGCGAGCGCGAACTAGGTACTGTGACTTCGGGAATATCCGATTAGCAAGGAAACGTTGCGAGGTCGATGTCTCCGATTTCGATCAAATTTGGCATGCTTGTAGAATGGGTTAAAATAGGCGACGCGTATTTTTTTATATCGGCGGAACCCGATTTTTAAGGGTTGAAAAGCACCCTCGAAAATTGGGGTGTTTTTCGTTTTTCGTCGATAACGTTTTAACGGTACAAAATATGGAAAAACTTCCAGTCGCAACAATGTTTATTTTTTCGTGTACTATACATTGGAGATGAGAACGATGCAGATAGCAACAAATTTCATATTGTTTATTGCAAAAATGCAATTTTTCAACCATATCTCCGCGAATTTTTAATCGATTGGGATGTAAATTTGCATACATGTAGAGAATGGAAAAGTGCGGATACGGATTTTTTCTTTTTCCGATAACTCACAATTAAAGGGTTGAAACTGCCCGTCGATTTTTTTGCCGAGAGCATCGTATTATCAGCTAGCCTTTTGGCATTTCGGTCTAAATTCACGTCAATATACGTTCATGTTATGACGCAATTGCATATTTCTAACATTCCAGCCCCTCCCCCCCAACGGTCCCCCTCTCGAAAGAGAAACGTTCAAAGTTCTTACCGTGCGGCATGGACGAAAATTTGTAGAAATAAAAATGGGTTACAAAGAAAGTACAATCAGTCAAAAGAGTCAATACACACTTTCTCGTTTTGGCGGAACAACACTCTTAAGGGGTCAACGCACCCTTAACAACTTCGTTCTTTCTATAGCTCGTGAACGAGCCGAAATAAAAATAAAGTTCGATAGGAAAAAATGTTGTATTCTTCGACTACTAGACGTTCATGATGATAATGATGAGTACAGCAATAAATGGCGTGTTGTTTATTGCAATAATTCGTGAATTACTTGTGAAAAATCACTCTTCAGTTTTCCACTAATATGGGCAGAGGCAAGGATCGCAATCGCGGACTGACTTCGTGCTTCGGGAAGCAACTGGATTACAATTGTATATTCACGAAGAAATGCTCCCCGCCACGTACTGCCTTTGAAGATTACAACACAATCGGAAAAGTGTTCTCACTCTTACTCATTTAGGAAATGTTTTTTTATGGATTATACTTATTACAATAATGATAGTCATGATAAAAGTGTTTAAAATAAAGAGAGTTCTTACACCAAGCACAAGTGATAATAGCTGCTTCGCCGCATATATCGCAGGTCGGTACATTTTGTGAAAAGCAAAATTCTACCGGATTTTCGAAGTTTGGTGGTCTTTCTTCTTCGTACCCGCTTTTGTACCACGCATATTTGAAAAGATTTGTAAACCATGGAGAAGAAAACTGGTTGTGTATAAGAGATTGTAATTTAACAATATTGTCTCTCAAATGCAGATTGTCGTCGTAATTGTATAATATTACTGCGTCAGAAACGTGTTTGACGAAGCTTTACCATACACGGAAGCCATAAACATCAAGGGGCTGTATCATTCCAGTCGTACCTGCAGGAATTACTAATTATCATATGGACTAATTGTCTACAGGACTAATGAAACTGGTCCAATATATTTACCTGCTGGAATGGTTAAAACTTTAATATCTTTCCCTTGCATATCCATTTCTTTAAATGCAGTTGGACATTGACCGCTCCAAGAATCCAGAAGTATTACCGACTTTGGGCCCGTATTGGGAATATATACTTTTTGGAACCATCGCTTGAAATGATTAGTCGTCAATTTTCCAGATTTCGAAGCCAAAAGAAATATATTTTCGGCTCTGAACATAGTTTGTTCTACTCGAGGACCAAATTTGCCAGTAGGTTCATTTAAAACAATCAACATAGGTGCCAAAAGCTTGCCACTCGCAGAAACCAAAGGCTGTATAGTATAACTGTGTGTTGTTGATGTTTTCGATTGCACGACTGCCTCAACGGATTTCTGCCTTTCTTTCGCCAATGTACGGCCTGTATGTAGCTCTAAATTGCATCCACTCTGATCAGAATCAAATGTGTTTTCAGCCCCCACGTTGGCTATGTTGACTTTCACCATTTCTATAAATTCGGTAGCTTTGTTTTGAAGTGTATCAGCATCTAATAATTGTTATTTTGTTACATATTTAGTAATCTTCCGTGACACAATTCCATGTTGGTTTTTGAATGTCCTTAGCCAAGAACCGGATGCTTGAAAATTTACGGCTGGTATTTCTACAATTTCTCGTGCACGTAAGGCCCATCGTCGAAGATCTATATCATGGACAGGCAGCCTTTTGTCCAAAGCATCATTAAAATTGTTTAACGTGTAGTGAGCTATCTTTGTTAACTTTTCTTTGTAGGTGCCACCCTTATTTATACTATGGGCCCACCGGCGCAACTGCGGCTCTGATTTCACCTTTTTGAATTTCGTTTGAACAGACGATAACTTTCTATTCCCATTTGCCCCGGATCTCCAGTAATCTACAGCTCTTGTCTTGTATTCGTAACTCAATTCTTCTATATCTTGGGTACATACATTTTCATCAATTTTTGGATCTAGGTATCGTTGTCCGTGCGAATCTCCTTCACTGTCATCTTCTATTGTGGCTGCTTCATGAATTTCATTTGGTGACAGAAAATCCAAACCAGTTTCGACTTCCATTTTCATAGGTTGATCCATCGCTTCAATGATCATGTTTTCTAGATCCTTACTGAACTGTTTTTCCTGTTTGGTGATTGGAGTGCGAGGCAAATTCATAGCACTTATCGCTATGGATAGAAGTTGAATAACATTCACCGGATTAACGTACATTTTTATTTGTATTTCGAACTCAAAATGTATGGCTGGCTTCTCCGTCGTAACTGCAGCAATAATGATCGTTGGTGAATTTATATGGCTTGAAACCCAATTGATAAATACACACGAAAAAAAACGAGGACGACACACGCTATTACTAGAACTGCTATTAATCTTTAATAAGGCGATTTCAAGGTTATCATGAGAGCCGCTCTTTGCACCGTAGTCGCTCTTTGCGAAGATTTATTTCTTTCGTTCATTGGTTCCGCTGTTTGTGAAATTAAAATTAAAGATAAAGATTAAATTATGCTGCGTTATAAGCTGACAAAAATGTTTGCATCATTCTGTTCATGAGTTGCAGCGGCAACCTAAAAACGCTGTAACCTCTGCAGATAATGCCTTCGATCCGGTGAGCGGAGTGGAATTTCTTCGTATATATACAATTGTAATCCAGTTGCTTTCCGAAGCACGAAGTCAGTCCGTGATTGCGAGCCTTGCTTCTGCCCATATGAGTGGGAAACTGAAGAGTGATTTTTCACAAGTAATTCACGAATTATTGCAATAAACAACACGCCATTTGTTGCTGTACTCATCATTATCATCATGAACGTCTAGCAGTCGAAAAATACAACATTTTTTCCGTTCGAACTTTATTTTTATTTCGACAACGAGAAAATGTGTATCGACTTTTTTGACTGATTGTACTTTCTTTGTAACCCATTTTTATTTCTAGAAATGTTCGTCCATGCCGCACGGTAAGAACTTTGAACGTTATTGCTGTACTCATCATTATCATCATGAACGTCTAGTCGTCGAAGAATACAACATTTTTTCCTTTCGAACTTTATTTTTATTTCGGCTCGTTCACGAGCTATAGAAAGAACGAAGTTGTTAAGGGTGCGTTGACCCCTTAAGAGTATCGTTCCGCCAAAACGAGAAAATGTGTATTGACTCTTTTGACTGATTGTACTTTCTGTGTAACCCATTTTTATTTCTACAAATTTTCGTCCATGCCGCACGGTAAGAACTTTGAACGTTTGCCTTTCGAGAGGGGGACCGTTGGGGGGGGGGGGGGGGGGGGCTGGAATGTTACAAATATGCAATTGCGTCATAACAAGAACGTATATTGACGTGAATTTAGACCGAAATGCCAAAAGACTAGCTGATTATACGATGAAAAATCGACGGGCAGTTTCAACCCCTTAATTGTGAGTTATCGGAAAAAGAAAAAATCCGTATCCGCACTTTTCCATTCTCTACATGTATGCAAATTTACATCCCAATCGATTAAAAATTCTCGGAGATACGGTTGAAAAAATTGCATTTTTGCAATAAACAATGTGAAATTTGTTGCTATCTGCATCGTTCTCATCTCCAGTGTATAGTACACGAAAAAATAAACATTGTTGCAATTTGAAGTTTTTTCATATCTCGTACCGTTAAAACGTTATCGACGAAAAACGAAAAACACCCTAATTTTCAAGGGTGCTTTTCAACCCTTAAAAATCGGGTTCTGCCGATGTCAAAAAATACGTGTCGCCTATTTTTACCCATTCTACAAGCATGTCAAATTTTATCGAAATCGGAGACATCGACCTCGCAACGTTTCCTTGTAAGTCCCTTAGAATCATCACTTCCGTCGCTTTTATTTGTGTTTATAAACAAATGCTCCTGTCATCAGTATCGCGGCATCGTTAGACTTCTTGGCGAAAAGGGACCGGAAGTAAGATAAAAGCAGAGACACACTCGGGCCCGTCGTATCGGGAATGACCGATCGAGGCCCCCAAAACCACCGCGAGCACTGCTTTTATCTTTGTTTAGTAAGAAATTCTCCGGCCATCGTTCTCGCGGCATCGTCAGCCTTCTGGACGGAAAATAACCGGAAGTGAGATGAAAGCAGAAACAAACTCGCGACCGTCGTATCAGGAATGACCGATCGAGACCCACAAAACCATCGCGAGCATTGCTTGTATCTTTGTTTACTAACAAATGCTCCGGTTATCGTTCTCGCGGCATAGTCTGCGTTCTTGACGAAAAATGACCGGGAATGAGATGAAAGCACAGACAAACTCCGGACCGTCGTATCGGGAATGACCGATCGAGGCCCCCAGAACCACGGCGAGCACCGCTTTTATCTTTGCTTATAAACACATTGTCCGGTCATCGTTCTGGCGGCATCCTCAGATTTCTCGACGAAAAATGATCGGAAGTAAGGTGAAAGCAAGGACAAACTCGGAGCCGTCGCGTCGAGGATGACCGACCGAGACGCCAAGAACCATCGCGAGAACTGCTTTTATCTTTCTTTAATTAACAAATGTTCCGGTCATAGTCCTCGTGGCATCGTTGTACTTCTTGACGAAAAATGACCGGAAGTAAGATGTAAGCAGAGACAAACTCGGGGCCGTCGTCTCGGGAATTCCCCACCCCCCCCCCCCACCCCTAACCATTGCGAGCACTGCTTTCATCTTTGTTGATTGACAATGCTCCGTTCATCACATTCGCAGCATCGCCAGCCTTGTTGAAAAATGACCAGAAGTAAAATGAAAGCAAAAACAAACTCGGGGCCGCCGTATCGGGAATGACCGATCGAGGCTCCCAAAACCACGGCGAGCACTGCTTTCATCGTTGTTTACTAACAAATGCTTCGGTCGTCGTTCTCGCGGCATCGGCAGCCTTCTTGACGGAAAATAACCGGAAGTAAGATGAAAGCAGAGAGAAACTCGGGGCCGTAGAGTCGGGGATGTCCGACCGAGACCCCGAGAACCATCGCGAGCGCTGCTTTTACCTTTGTTTAACAACAAACGCTCCGGTCATAGTTCTTGCGGCATCGTCAGATTTCTCGACGAAAAATGACCGGAAGTGGGATGAAAGCAGAGAGAAACTCGATGCTGTCGCGCCGAGGATGACCGACCGAGACCGCAAGAATCATCGCGCGCCCTGCTTTCATCTTTGTTTACTAACAAATGCTCCGGTCATAGTCCCCGTTGCATCGTTGTACTTTTTGACGAAAAATGACCGGAAATAAGGTGAAAGCAGAGACAAACTCGGGGCCGTCGTCTCGGGAATGACCCATCGGGGCACCCCTAATCATCGCGAGCACCGCCTTCATCTTTTTTAATTAACAAATGCTCCGGTCACATTCCTCGTGGCATCGTTTTACTTCTTGGCGAAAAATGACCGGAAATGAGGTGAAAGGAGAGACAAACTCGGGGCCGTCGTCTCGGGAATAACCCATCGGGGCACCCCCAACCATCGCGAGCACTGCTTTCGTCTTTGTTTATTGACAAATGCTCAGTTCATCACTCTCGCAGCATCGTCAGCCTTGTTGTAGAAAAATGGCCAGAAGTAAGATGAAAGCAGAGAGAAACTCGCGGCCGTCGAGTCGGGGATGTCCGACCGAGACCCCGAGAACCGTCGCGAGCGCTGCTTTTACCTTTGTTTGATAACAAACGCTCCGGTCATAGTTCTTGCGGCATCGTCAGATTTCTCGACGAAAAATGACCGGAAGTGGGATGAAAGCACAGAGAAACTCGGTGGGGTCACGCCGAGGATGACCGACCGAGACCACAGGAATCATCGCGCGCCCTGCTTTCATCTTTGTTTACTAACAAATGCAATTGATAAGATGCTCAATGTGGGCTCCTTCTCTATCTACGCATAATTCTACTCTTCTCGTGAAGTTTGATCTGGTCCGCCACAACATACCCAGCGTGATGGTCGCAAATGCGCCTCTGATCCGCTCCCGCATATTGTCCTCAGTAGTAGGTTCTGTCCTGTAAACGATGTTTTTTTATTGTCCCCCAAACGAAAAAATCAAGGGGTGTCAAATCGGGCGATCGTGCTGGCCACGGAATCGTTCCGTGTAAAGCGAGTACCCGATTCGGAAAACGTTGATTCAGAATGTCTCGCACGCTGGGTGCTGTATGCGCCGGGCGTCCATCTTGTTGCCACCACATTCTTAGTCTGATAGCCAAGGGCACATCTTTGAGAAGTTCGGGAAGAATGTTTGTCAACAATTCTTCATACCGAACACGGTCCATGTAGCCCTCACAAAACCATGGTCCGATCACTCGATCGTTAAGACACCGGCCCATACATTGACGCGTCAGTGGTTCTGCCGATCAACTTCAACGACCCTTCCACGATTTTCTTCAGCCCAGTGCCGGACATTTTGACGGTTGAATATCCCGTGGTTTTTCCGACGGTTTCTCTGTTCACGTCTGGTCAAACAAAAAGGCGCACATTTCCGTAAGGCTCTCTCTCTCTCTTTCCCCACCTCTCTCTCTCTCTCTCTCTCTCTCTCTCTCTCTCTCTCTCTCTCTCTCTCTCTCCCTCTCCCTCCCTCTCTCGCTCTCTCCCTCACTCCCTCTCTCTCTCTCTCTCTCTCTCTCTCTCTCTCTCTCTCTCTCTCTCTCTCTCTCCCTCACTCCCTCACTCCCTCACTCCCTCACTCCCTCACTCCCTCACTCCCTCACTCCCTCACTCCCTCACTCCCTCACTCCCTCACTCCCTCACTCCCTCACTCCCTCACTCCCTCACTCCCTCACTCCCTCACTCCCTCACTCCCTCACTCCCTCACTCCCTCACTCCCTCACTCCCTCACTCCCTCACTCCCTCACTCCCTCACTCCCTCACTCTCTCTCTCCCTCACTCCCTCACTCCCTCACTCCCTCACTCCCTCACTCCCTCACTCCCTCACTCCCTCACTCCCTCACTCCCTCACTCCCTCTCTCTCTCTCTCTCTCTCTCTCTCTCTCTCTCTCTCTCTCTCTCTCTCTCACTCCCTCACTCCCTCACTCCCTCACTCTCTCTCTCCCTCACTCTCTCACTCCCTCACTCCCTCACTCCCTCACTCCCTCACTCTCTCTCTCTCTCACTCCCTCACTCCCTCACTCCCTCACTCCCTCACTCCCTCACTCCCTCACTCCCTCACTCTCTCTCTCTCTCTCTCTCTCTCTCTCTCTCTCTCTCTCTCTCTCTCTCTCTCTGCTTGTGAGTACTCTCTGACGTCTTCTTATCGCTCCGTCTTTAAACGAACACAACTATGCCGATATTTGCCTACGGGCCTTTTTGTTTCAGCCACAGGCACGCTAAATATTGCCTTTCATCATATATTATTACGTTATTGTCACAACTCCATCCAAGTTCGAGAATTTATATGATGAAAGGTTGACAGTTTTCCTAACCTCAATCGTAACCAAGCCAATTTTCGGCGGGACGCGGATCTTGCTCGTCACACACACGCACATCTGAACTACAAGTACGCACTACGACTACGGTCCGCCAACACACGATCCACACTACCATCGATCGAGAATCTGTCATCGATACGACCAAGGTTATCATTACACAGCGACAACACACTATCCAGCTTGGTACACACACACACACACACACACACATCATATCGATGTGTGTTTACATCACCATACTGGCGCCTCGCTTCCTTCGCAACATACTACCAGCTGTCTAAAAGTCGACCCAGATATACTGTTGTCTTGCTCTACGGGTGTTGAACGTCTCATCATTATCGACCGCACAAATTGATCGCGACGTTGGAAACTACAGCACCGACGATCCAAGGTCACTATGGCAACTCGTAATGCACAGACAGGGATTCGCTGCAATATATGCAATCGGCTGATAAGTCGCGGCACTGAGAATGTTGCGTGTACTGGTGAATGTGGTGAGAACTTTCATATTACATGCGTTAACATGAAATTTAGTTGTGACAAGATTGATGCGGGGAACAAAGCGAATTTTCGATGCGACCCTTGCGCAATGCAACGCTCACAGATGACATCTCGTTCGCCTGATGCCTCTCGTGAGGGTGACCTTGAGCGTCCTGAGTTGCGATCTAGTACGATTACTTTAGATGCGATTATGGCGAAATTGATACAGTCTAGCGCAGCTATGGACGACAAGGTCACAAAATTAGCACAATCCAACGAGGATAAATTGCTATCGATCCAGGGTTCACTAACCAATATCGAGGGAAGCATAACTGAATTACGTGCAAACATCACTGACCTTACGGTTGCACAAATCGCGCTAGATAATAGTCTAGTATCCATGGAAGCGAATAATAACAATATTCACTCTGAGTTAACCGAAATTAGGCAAGAAAGCTCGGAGCTTAAAACCCAAATCACCGAAATAGCCACCCGAGTAGGTAATATCGAATCGCAGCGCTTGTCAGAAGACATTATTCTAACCGGGTTACCCCAAATTGAATCTGAATCACCGAAAAGTATGGTGGAGAAAGTATTTCAAGCGCTTAATATTCCAGAACTTTTGGGAGACGTCTTAAATATTCGTCAATTAACGAGGAAAACCGCTGGCAACATTGGTGATCCTGCTCGGCAACCACAAAATATAACAATATCGCTAATTGTCACATTAAAGTCAACAAGGGTTCGCGACTACATCATTGCTAAGAAACGAGAAAAGCGAGACCTGTCAGTGAGAGAGGTCTTCGGGGTAAATAGTCCGAGCAACATTTTTATTAATGAGCTTCTGCCAACCGCTCAACATAATCTACTCCGCCGCACAAGGGTGAAGGCTAGAGGATTGAATTATAAGCACACCTGGGTCAAGTATGGAAAAATCTTCGTCCGTAAAGTCGATGGTGCAGAAATTATAACTATTAGCTCTGAGGCTGATCTTGAAAAGCTGGCATGACTCTCACCAGAACAACGTCGTCTCAACATACGACCGACCTCCAACCAAATCACAGATCACATTAAAATAGCTCAGTTTAATGCTTTTACATCACATTAATGATCACATTAATTGCTCAGTTTAATTCATTACTAGGCCACATTGAACTTGTACGAGCTCATCTGGAATTAAGTTTTTACCATATTATTTCGGTGTCGGAAACGTGGCTTCACTCTCTCATATCTGATGATCTGGTATATCTGCAAAATTATTTGCTAATCCGCAATGATAGAGAAGGGAAGAGGGGTGGGGGAGTGGCATGCTATGTGCATAAATCTTTAAAGGTCAAGGTCTTAGCTCACTGTTTATATGCTATATTTCTTTATTTTAAAATTTAATATTATAATTACATTCTAATTCATAATTTGCCTCAAGGTCCAACCAAGGCATAAATAAACAAACAATCATTCAATCAATCTCTCTCTCTCTCTCTCTCTCTCCCTCTCTCCCTCTCTCCCTGGGTCTAGAGGTGAGTCTGCATGGACGTGTATTTTTCTCTCCTGTTTCTGGTTCGCTTTTCTGCTTTTTGCTGCCTTCGGGCGTCTTTTGTTCTAGCTAAAAGTATGCCCCTTACTGCTTTCCATCGAAATCGTGTGACACGGTGGCTCTGGGCTTGCCCTATATCGAGTAATATCGGTGGAAAGTTAGTGACAAATTTTCTAACCTGCCTTCGAAACTTGTTGTGGCTTGCTCTCGCTCAACGTTCCTAGCGCCGCGCATGCGCTCTTTACTCGAGCTCTTCGTGCTAAATCTCCCAACATCGGTCCCCAACGGATTTTGATATCCCTGGACTCTGTGGGCACTTTCTACCGTGTATCGAGGCGCAAGTGTACGCAGGACCGTGGCTGTTATGCCGCGATCGGTTGGGGAGCAGCGTCGCCGTGAGGCTAGCACGGACAGTGCTGGGTCGTCGCGCTCTGATGAATATGTCGACTCGATCGGTGGCTCTGGTGGGAGGCCCTCTAATAGTGGGGGTGAGCTGGCTGTTTTCGGACCATTCGGAAATCCGCCGTTATCGCGCGAGCGAATTTCGTTAATATTAAATTCTTTGACTGATGCGAAACTTGCGATTTCCTCGGCTATGATAGCAAATTCAACAGCGGAGGGCCGCATGACTGTAGAAAAGGCGTTAATGCTGTATCATGAGTCGTTTCATGAAATTGTTACAGCGTATCATGAGGTGGTGGCGAAACTCGAATCAGTGGCCGCGTGCAAGAAAATTTTTAATGAGCGTGGAGGTTCTAATACTGCGCCGCCCAAGGATACAGTTACAGATGCTAATTGTACTTATGCAAATGCGGTCAAAGGTAAGAAAATAAAATTTCCACGTGGCCCGACAATAACTGTGCCTAAGTTAGCTGAAAACCGAGTCATTTTTGCACCACGAGCGTCTGAGGTAGAACGTTTCACTTCGGCAAATGCCACGAAGAAAGTTCTCTTCGACTCGCTAAATCCTGTGGCACTGGGATTGAAGATCACGAATTTGTCTCGTGTTCGGAATAACGGTGTTCGCATCCATGCGAGTACAGGAGACCTGCAAATGCTTAAAACAATAAGTGCCATCTCTGCGGCCGGACTGCAAGTCATCGACTACATCAAGTTAAATCCTCAGCTTCTCATTCAAAACGTTCCAGCTGCGATGGACTGTGATGCGTTATTAGCAAATCTATTTGCCCTAAACCTACCGGGTCGTAACCTCCAGGATACAAAAGTTGTATATGTTTACCCTTCGCATGGGCGGCGATACACCAGGGTCGTGATTGAGACCACTGCGGAAAACAGGGAATATCTCATGGGGCTAACAGAAATATCTCTTGGCTGGAATGCTTGCACGGTGCAAGACCACATCCGAGTATTGCAATGCTTCAAATGCCAAAATTTTGGCCATATTGCAAACGAATGCCGACGTGAGGAAAGATGTGGCTATTGCGCAGGAAACCATGGCACTAAAGCCTGTTCATCAAAAGACGAAGCCCCCTCGTGTGTAAATTGCTCAGCGGCTAAACTGACCAACACAGCGCACTCGGCGATAGACTCTGCTACTTGTCCCATATTGAAAAAAAGAATAGTCGAGAAAGCCAGGCTCATAAATTATGGATAGAACACCAACACCTTCGCAAACCGAGCTAATGGCATGCCATGTAAACTGTCAATCTATATGTGCGCATCTTGACGAATTTCGGCTCCATTTCCAAACAAACAAATTTCACGTCATCTGTCTAAGTGAAACATGGCTGAAGCCGGAAATTTCGGATTCTTTTGTAGAACTCCCAGAGTACTACCTGCTGCGCTGTGATCGGGTTGGCAAAGTTGGTGGTGGCGTTGGCATATTTGTCCATCAGAGCCTACATGCTGAGATACTCAGCACTTCACCAGTGAACTACTGTAGGGAGCCAGAGTTTCTGATAATTCGTCTGACTATTCCTGGCGCCACGACTGTACTTCTTTCCGTAGTTTACAGACCTCCCAAGTGCGGTTATTTATCACGGTTTATAGATACATTCACGGAGCTACTACAAGACTTCCCTCGTGCGCTTGTTCTTGGAGACTTCAATTGTGATCCAGCAATATCATCGTTTGAATCTTCGTCGCTTGCAGAATTCATTGTTTTAAATGACCTATACCTGGTACCTTACGGACCCTCACACCATACGGCGACTTCATCCACACGGATCGACCACTGCATTACTATCTCTCAAACAGATATAATTGATTCCGGACAATATCCTGTGCCTTTCTTATCGCTTCATGATGTGATATACGTCACATATGATATAAAAGTACCCCGACTTAAGCCAGTCGCTTTCCGGTGCAGAAGACTCCATCAACTGAATGAAGAGGCACTGCTGAAAGATCTGACTGAAATGGATTGGAGACTCTTCTACGACATGCGCACGTCTGATGACAAGCTCAATTTTTTAAATGCTGCTGTCTCAGAGGCGTTCGACCGCCATGCACCGGCTGTGGAAGTTCATTGCAGGCGGCGTCCTGCCCCTTGGATCACACCAGAACTTCGGGAGCTTATGCGACGCCGAAACCGCTTACGGCGTGCCTATCAAAAGGCAAATCGAAGCAGGGCACACCTTTATGGAAAGTTCAAGGCAGTGCGAAATGAGCTGAAAATGCACTTGAAACGTGCGACTGAAGCCTACTATAAAGCTAGCTTTGCTACAGCCACTCACCCTTCTGAGGTGTGGAACTGCGTGCGAAAAATTGGCCTACTCCCTCGACAAAACTCGCGGACACCTTTAGTTTTTGACCCAGATACACTCAATAGGTACTTCATCACTGCTGGAGATCCTGGAAGCTATCGCACGCAAAATCTAGATGCACTGTTTGATGGAGCATGGGGTTATAACGACGGTTCTTTCTACCTTGCGCATATAACTCCGGAAGTACTAACCAAGGCGCTCTGCAGAATTAAAGCCAATGCCACGGGCTCTGACAATATCTCATTAAAGATGATTCGCATTGCCTGGCCAGCTCTTGGTGGACACATTCTTCACTTGTTTACCCACGCATTAATCCACTCCGAATACCCAGGTGAATGGAAAAAGGCCCTCGTACGCCCCATCCCAAAGAAATAAACACCGTCGGAACTATCTGATTACAGACCTATATCTTTATTATGTAACTTTGCGAAGATTTTAGAGCGCGTCGTTGCTGACCAAATTGTAGGCTACCTTGACAAGCAAGACCTGGGTGATACCAATCGGCGTTCAAGAAACATCACAGTACCCAAACTGCGTTGCTACGAATCATCGATGATGCGCGACTCGCGATTGATAGGAGGATGGTCACCATACTCGTGCTATTTGATCTTTCCAAAGCTTTTGACAGCGTACCACATGATCCATTGCTCAAAAAAAATGGCGGATTTTCATTTTTCCTGGAGCACGCTAACTTGGTTCAGTGAATATCTCAACGGGCGCACGCAGGCCATTGTTGACCATAACGGTAACAAATCGGCATGGGATGCTTACGCTCAGGTGTGCTGCAAGGCTCAGTTCTTGGACCGCTTCTGTTTTCCATTTTATAAATGATCTCCGCACTGCCATCAAAGATTGTCAATACAGCTTATATGCAGATGATCTCCAAATCTATCTGCATTGCTGTCCATCTGAGATTAATGATGGGATTGTGAGGATAAATAACAGTATAGAGGCCATTTTCTCTTGGGCAAGCAAGTCCTGCTTGAAACTGAACACCACCAAGACTAAGGCCATTATCTTGGGGTCTTCTCGTCACCTGGCACGCCTGGATTCTTTGCCGCTTTCATCAATTAGAGTAGGCCCTGACGCAATTGACTGGTCAACGTCAGTGACCTGTCTTGGTGTCCACATTGAACGAACGCTCTCCTGGAGACAGCACACTGCAAGAATGGCTGGGAAGATGAGGTCGTCTCTTTACCAACTCAAACGTTGCCGTGGAAAACTTCCAACAAGTGTTCGTCTGATGTTGGTTAAGGCACTCACCTTACCTTACCTTGATTATTGTTCTCTACTGCTTACCGACATTACTGATACCCAAAATCAGCAGCTGCAACGTGCACTGAACGCGGGCGTACGGTTCATTTTCGACCTACATCGTTATGACCACGTCACGCCCCATTACATACGGCTGGGATGGCTGAAGACTGCTGAGCGACGGAAGCTCTTACTTGCGTCCTTTATTCACGCGATGTGCGAGTATGAAAAACCATCCTACTTATACCAACGATTTGTGCACCGTCTACAAATACCATTGCATATTCTTCGGCGGCCACTGAGGAGCAGTGACTTTATTATACCAAACTGTAGGACCAACTACTATCTTAGGTCTTTCTGCACCACCTCATGTTACCTCTGGAACACTATAGACCCTCAAATCAGAGCCTGTAAAAGTCGTCTCTTGTTCAAGCGTACCTTAAGCCGGTTATTATTAAACGAATCTTTGAGCTGATTCTAGCGTAGCCAAACTTATCGATTTTAAATCGTAATTTTTATTTTAATTTTAACTTTAATGTTTTCTATGTTATTATTAATTAGTTATCCTATATAGTATTTTTATTTTATTTTTGTTAACTATTTTTAATTATTATGCATTCTATATAAGCTAATATAGTGCTAAGAAAATGCTCCATGCAATCTGTACAAAAACGGTACTCTTAGGGAGCATATACTCCAGAGTACGAAATAAACTACTCTCTCTCTCTCTCTCTCTCTCTCTCTCTCTCTCTCTCTCTCTCTCTCTCTCTCCCTCTCTCTCTATCTCTATCTCTATCTCTATCTCTATCTCTCTCTATCTCTCTCTATCTCTCTATCTAGCGGTGAGTCTGAACAGACGTCTTTACTTCGCCTACTTTTCGCTCTGTCTTTCTGTGCCTGGTCCTCCTGTTCCCTGCCTTCGGCGTTTTTGTCCCAGGCAAAAAAGCACGCGCAAATTGCTTTCCACCGAATGCAACAAATTTCGAAACACTGGGTGGCGTACAGGCTCAGAAAATTCGGTGGAAATATTTGACAGATTTTATAACCTATCTGGATTTTTGGCTGACTCACCGGCTTCCCGGTAACCGTCGCATCTTTCGGTGAAAACGCTATAGTTACACATCTATAGTCCAGCCATCGACAGTACAGCGCGTCAAGGGTGATCGATCGATGTATCTCGCAACGCCATAGTCGCACATCTACAGTATAGTATTGCTATCGATCACGTGCCGGCGGGGAAACTCATCGACCACTCACACAGGCAATCACGAAGTCAGCTGTATTGGTGAGCGCGCCGCGGCCGATTCCCACGCCTCTATCATCTGTCCATCGTCACTGGCCTCGCATATCGATCGTCTATCGTCTTGATCATCGCCGCCCACTGTCCTGCTAGATTCGTAATCGGTATCATAGATTTCGTGATTATCCGTTGTCGTATTTCATCTCACCAACACACGCACTGTTCGCTGATATACCGATAAACGTGACCTAACTTTCTCTCTGAACTACATACATATAGCTATACTCGTATGTGCTTACGTACATCCATACTTATATTCACGTGTGCGTGTCTGCGGGTGCGTGCATGATACAAAGTGCGACTGCACGTATATATATATATATATATATATATATATATATATATATATATATTACCGTCACCATGTCGTCAAACTGCGGCGCATGTAGTAAACCGCCAAACCGACGCGATACCATGGTAGTGTGCTCCGGCGATTGCGGTAAATGCTTCCATGTCCTATGCGCTACGAAGATGTTTGAGTATGATTCTAGCAAAACATCCGCTTTTCGCTGCGACTCGTGCGTAATGCATCGATCGCATATCACCCAACGCACCCCTGAAAACTCGCCAGTCCGACCTCGAGCTTCTCAAGAGACTACCCCTAATGTCACGTTACATGATATCTTCAAATCAACCTCAGCCACTGAAAACATGTTACAAGCAATCCGACGCACCCTAACTACTGTTGTTCAAGACATTAACGAACTGAAACAGCAAAATGAGAATACGACCGAGCGTGTCTCTAAACTCGATTGCAAAGTGAACGCCACCATCTCCGATACACAGGCCATACGTTGCGAATGCACAAGGCTCAATGATAAAGTCGAAGCAGCTGTGTCCGACCTCTCTCGACGATCGTCGGATCGCTGCATGTCGGAAATAACCTTGTCAAGCATTCCGATGGATCTACAAGACACCCCCGAAGAAATCATTCAAAAAGTGTTTCGTGCTCTTGGTATTCCCGACTTGATCACTGATGTCCTTGCCATCAGACCTCTCGCAAAAGCTACACCGAATCCTGTTGGCAATCAACCTGGCACTTCCTCCTCGTCCAGGGTGATTCATAAATCTTACATAGTCGTTCTCAAGTCTCCAACTGTGCGTGACTTTATCCTTGAAAAAAAACGAGCTAAAAACACCTTGACCACACGCGAGGTTTTCTCCGTCGAGCGCCCTGGTAACATCTTTGTGAGTGAAATGCTTCAAGCGACTACTTACTTTTTGTATCGCAAAACCAAAGCCAAAGTCAAAATTGCGGGTTTCAAATACGCTTGGACCCGTAGTAACACTATCTACGTGCGGAAGTCCGATGGTGCACCGCGCATCACCATACACAATGAGGCTGATCTTGCAAACCTGGGTTGACTAGATCGAGTTCCACCTAGCCACAACGTCTTGCGAACCACACTTGTACCTCGATCTCTTGATATTTCATCCCTAAAAACGGCTCACTTTAATGCGAATTCGTTGTTAAGCCACTTCGATGTAATAAATGAGCATCTATCCAGAAATTTTTATCACATAATTTCAGTATCTGAGACCTGGCTCACTAGCAACGTGTCTGATTCCCTCATCACCTTACCAGAATACGCACTGCTACGAAATGACCGAAAATGTAAACGTGGTGGCGGCGTAGCTATCTATGTCCACAATAGTCTCAAAGCGAGGGTTCTTGAATACTCACCTAATATACTGCTAAACTCTCCTGAGTTCATAATTATTGAAGTAATAAATCAAACGAATGAACCCTTGCTTTTCAGCTCCATTTACAGACGGCCGAAGGGGTTTCTATTCGATGAATTTCTTAACACGCTCTCACGCTTCGCCTTCAACTATACTAATATGATAATTGTTGGCGATCTAAATTGCAATTTATTGAGTACCAGATTCGAAGCAAACTTTCTCCGAGAAATTGCTATGGCTCAGTCGTGGCACATTGTTGAATCGGATGCCACATTTCACACCGCAACTTGTGATTCTTGGCTCGACGTTTTCATAATTGATCACCCATCCAAACTGTTATCATTCCATAAAAGCTCATCGCCTTTCATTGCAGGTCACGATCTCATCTCTATCACTTATCAGTTTCAATCTCGGACTCGCATAGATCGGGTCATCTCTCGGCGAGCCTTAAACTCGTTCAGTCAAGCTCAACTTTGCAACTCTCTATCGACTGCCCTTATTGACCACATCACTACATCCCTAGATCTGTGTGATGCTGAGTCCGAGATTGACAGCTGCTTGGAAGACTTTAATCAAATAGTCACAACAACTTTTGATCAATACGCTCCGCAACGCGAGTTCCGAGTGCATCGTCCGCTAGCGCCCTGGATGACCCCTGAGCTTAGGACACGAATAAAAAGGCGAAATTCACTTTTTAAACAAGCCAAGCGCTCCAACAACGTCTTAAGCTACGCCATCTATAGGCAATTTCGCAACACGCTTGCTACTGACATGAAATCGGCTAGAGATGAGTTTCATCGGCGGAGGCTGTTGGGCATATCCGACATGTCTCGTTTGTGGACGAAGTTACGAACCTTGGGGCTCACTAAACCTCTGCTGTCTCGCCTTTTAATTTTTTTTCCTCTGACGAATTAAATCAATTTTTCGTACAGGTGACCAACACATCCGAGCACTATCATCCCACTCATTTATCTTCCATCCTTGATGAATGCAGACTCGAAGGCCCTTTCTTTGACCTCGCGGCTGTAGATGTTGATACGGTCTCTGCGCTTATCCTTCGCATGGGATCAACATCACTTTCTGCAGGAGTTGATGGCATCAGCCGTTTCGCACTCCAACAATCTCTCTCAGTACTTTCCAACACACTAACTCCATTCTTTAATGCATGCCTAAGACTAGCTCATTTCCCTCAAGCCTGGAAACGCGCTCTAATTCGTATTGAAACAAAATCCACACAGATCTCTGTCAGATACACGTCCTATCGCAAACTGCCAGAGCTCTCCAAGATCCTGGAACGCATCGTTCACAAACAAATAGTCACATTCATTACTAACCACAATATTTTGGACCCACGACAGTCCGGTTACAGGCAACGTTTTAGTACCCAAACAGCTCTCCTTCGAGTCTGTCACGAAATTAAAACTGCAGCCGATAGCAGAAACGTTACCATCCTTGTGCTATTCGATTTTAGCAAAGCCTTCGACACGGCTCCTCACGCGAAATTGCTCAGAAAATTAAAGCTTATCGGTTTCTCTGACCACGCCCTGAAATGGGTCTATGATTATCTCACTTCCAGATCTCAGGCCGTTATCGACGATGAAGGCCTCTGCTCTGGTTGGTGTGATACTCACGCGGGTGTTCCCCAGGGTTCGGTCCTAGGACCTTTACTCTTTTCACTATTCATCAACGACATTGGATTGAATCTCCGCCACTCCCAACACATGGTCTTTGCCGATGATACTCAAATCTATCTCAGCTGCCCACCGGCAGACATAGCTAACGGAATACACCGCATTTCATCCGATGTGCAGGTGATAGCAGACTACGCTGACGCGAACGGGCTCAAACTAAATTTACAAAAATCGCTTGTCCTGGTTCTTGGCTCTAGAGCTCACATAAACCGGTTAAACCTCGATGAACTCGCTCCCATCGTTGCTAATGGCACAACCCTACCGTACGTCAAGGAAGCGAGAAATCTGGGAGTAATCATGTCATCTGACCTTTCCTGAAATAAAAAATGAAAATTTGCAAATTTAAGGATATTTGGAAAATTTGGTATAAGTTTGGATATAATGCATTGTGACGAGCATGCCCGCCTTCGCGGCATTCGGCGTGCACCTCCACACTTCCCGGTCTTGGCATTTCCTCCCGCCTGGTTAACCTGAAATTCTTGCCCTGGGCGATCGCCCGACAGGCCGAGCCGCCTCGCGACACGGGGCGTTGGGCGCCAGGTACTAGGTACCGCCAGTCCAGGACTGACTTAAAATTCCCCACGCCGCGAGGACGGACGCGAAAGACGGCGGGAGGACGGTGAGGACCGAGGACGGGCCGGCTAACTCAGCTCACCGACGCGAGGGAATATGGTAGAGGGGCGCAGACGTTGGAGACAATCGAATTCATAACTAGTTCCAAGTTTATTGCCGCTTCTTCACATACACGGGGACGGTTCCCCACAAAATAACAGAGAAATACGAAAGAACAGAAACGGGGCCGGTTTTCCCCCAAATAACCAAAACAATAAAACTAATTTACTCAATTAACCGGGCGCACGCAAGGGTTTGTTTAGAACGGGGACGGTTCCCCAAATAACCCGAAACAATAAAACGTATCACCTAATTACAATGAACGGGCGCACGGGAGGGGACCATCGTCAAGGCCAACGCAGCCTGATTTAATTCGCCGGGACAACGCCGGTGAAGTTCACGTAACACGCGCGACGCGGGTTCGGACATCCATTTGCTTAGGCATGTTTGCGGCGAGAGACAATAGGTAGAAGTGGGTCGAGTCAGATCGGAACTTGAGCGAGGTCGGTTCGCAAAACAAAATCATCCGTCCTAGGATCTCGACTAAACGGAGAGATAACCGGTACTACTTTACGCTCGACAGACTGAGCCAGGTGGTAACCGCGAGAGAAACGAAAGGTAACCAAGCTACACGTCGGATAACCGGAAGGTATTCGCCAGGTAACCGGAAGATACGCGATGGTCGATGAACGGACGCGGGTAGGCCGTCGAAGAACGCGCGTATTATGTGACGTGTAATGCGCGACAACCGAGAGGTAACGAACCACGGGTAACCGAACTGACGAGTGGCGGGCGGCCAATCGTCACTGACAACCGAAAGAGAACCGAAAGGTAACCGAGAGAAAATCGTAACGCGAAGAAATAACGAGCAGATAACCGAAAGATAACCGTTAGGTAACCGAGAGAAAATCGTAACGCGCCGAAATAACAAGCAGATAACCGAAAGATAACCGTTAGGTAACTGAGAGAAAATCGTCACGCGCCGAAATAACAAGCAGATAACCGAAAGATAACCGTCGGGTAACCGCTAGAAAATCGTAACGCGAAGAAACACCGAATAAATACCCGGAAGATAACCGTCAGGTAACCGCGAGAAAATCGTAACGCGAAGAAATAACGAATAGATACCCGAAAGACAACCGTTAGGTAAAGTACGCGGAACTAACACACGGGCACCGAAATTCACCGAAGGAAACCGAACTTATAACGCGCACTGTGCGGAGAGACCGAAAAAGATAACCGGCAGCACGCGGGCTCGAAGACGTGCGAGAGAGAGAGAGAGAGAGAGAGAGAGAGAGAGAGAGAGAGAGAGAGAGAGAGAGAGAACGCGAGGTAAACACTCGCGCGCGGGCGCGTCTACACGCTGCCCGCGACACGGACAATGACCGGCCTTTGTTCCGACCGCTCGGACCCACTCGCGCACGCAATGGATTCGTAAATCCCATACTCGCACTTCATTAATTACAAGCGAAAAAGAAAAGAATACCGCACGCGCAACTATCAAGTTTTTGGCCAACACGGAAGGGTTGGATGTGCATTCTCTCAACCGGGGGGTCTCTACAAACAAACTCGCCCATCGCGAAACAATACAAACCGAGGCCTTCCTCGTAATTAATCCCACCGGCGGGGCACATCCAAACCTTACCCAAAGATATTGCGAGGATCGGGCTCACCGCTACGCGCTTCTTCGCCTCTCGTTCCTCGTCGCGGAGAAGGTCCTCGGCCGGGCACTCGTGATAACTTCCTTCTTGGATTACTCGACTTGACTGCTGGGCACTCGACTTCCGACTGACGAAATATATTCCTTTGTCGCGATCGCTGACGCTCCTCACTCTCCCCCAGTTCTTACCGCCCCTACTAAGGCGCTCGTGCGCCTATTATCTAGGAGCGTTATTGGGTGCCTCGCGGTACCCGCCCCCCCTTGTCACGCGGTGCCCGAATTTCGAACTTCGGACCTCGATGACGATTCGCACGTGGGACGGGCCAAGACCCCCCACCACACACTTCAGCTACCGCGTACGGCGCTTCTCCCGCAGCTACTATCGTTCGCATCGCGAACGTCTTCCTTCAAGATCCGGGAGGGGGCGACGGGCACGGGGGAGGCCTCCCTCGACAGGACGAGGCGTCCCTCAAGTCCCTCGGTGGGCCCACGACTAAAGCACACATTACAACACCCGCCACCCGTCTCACCACCCTCCCAAGCCTCAACACGGAGGCGCCGATTTTTAGTCGGACCGTGACGCTTGCGACTCGAAAGGACGGGTACGGCACCTAGGCCGCTAGGTCCGAGGGGCGGGAAACACGATATATTTGGTCATAAACCAGCACCCCTCGGGCATCCCCCTCGTCCACAAACGACGGTGTTCCTCGTTCGCCTGCCTCTTGGGAGAAACGCCGCGCGTACCGTCCTCGGTCAACCGCGGTGAAGGAGGTAGGGGGGAGGGCAGCACCCGCCCCTCCTCGCTATTATTCTCTACAAACCGGCGATGGGGAAGAGCGCGACGTACAGCGATCTCCGTTCCTTATCCAAAACAAAATATAGCCCGAACCAAAGGTCGCGAGCTCCCAATCCTCGCAATAGAAACGGCCGTTGCTTTTCTCAGAATTTTACGCTGGATCGCTCTCGCCGCAAAACCTTCGCCAAACAGGCGATTTACTCGTCGTCTTAGGTCATGGAGAGTGTGTCCGGACTACAAAAGAAAGCGTGAAATATAGAAATTTCTAGCTACTGCTCGACGATGACGATCCCCTTCCGTCCCCCCCTACAAGTGAGTCGGGAATCGAGCGGCCCATCGCGTCCTCGGCCGAGGAAAAGGGTCGTAAATCCGACCCGTCACCCAAAATCACTCCGTGCCTCGTAACGGGGCAAAATGTCACGTTACAGCATGAACGAAGAATATCGTGGGTAATTTTTTGATCTCGAAATGTCCCCAAAAAACTCCAAGTTGCAAAGCGCTGCGATTTTTCAATTTTTATTCATTTTTTCAACTTCAAAATGGTTTTTTAGCAATAATGCGTAATTTTTCTATTCAAAGTCATCAATTAAAAAAAAAAAGAAAAAAAAATTCGCAATTTTTTTTTATTAATTTTTTTTTCAAATAGAAAAAATAAACAAATTAAAAAAAAAACATTCACGCGTTAACGATAATCCCCTCTTGTCAAACAAAATTTGGTCGATTTTTTTTTTACCAGTAAATCACCTTTGTTTTCAATGTCAACTTAAAAGATAATTTTAAAAAGTTGATATACCCCACTACGGTCGACTGAGTCTCTTCACACGAATCTCGAACTTTTAATTTTTTTGCAGCTCCAATCGTTGAAATACACTTTCTTACCAAACACAAGAAACAGTTTTTTTTTTCAAAACTACCCTAAAATTTCGGATTTTTTTTCATTTGAATTTTTATTTCGAAATTTCGATTGTTTTTAAAAAAGTTTCTTGGTAATTGATGTCTTTGAATAAATAAATTGCGCATTATTGCTAAAAAAAAAAAACAATTTTGAAGTTGAAAAAATGAATAAAAATCGAAAAATTGCTTGTTACGGTGATTTTTTGTCAGCACATTTTGGCTTCTCGAAACGTCAGCTGCGGCTTGACGTTTCTCGGTGACGTTTGCGGCCCCATAACAGCCCTGACGCGAACACAGCAGCGGAAGCTCCAGCGCCTACTCACTCAGCTGAATCCGTTCGCAGGTTCCGCCGTTCCCGAGATACTACGGAAGTTAAACTCAACGTTTGAACTATCGTTCGATTTTGAAATTTTGATATTGTTTTTCTCAGTGATAACATTTTTCGAACGACTTCTATTCGAATCTTCCGTGTTTAAAATCGAATCGACTTCACTTCGGTCGGCGCGGAATGCCATTTTTATTTTATTTTTTCAAATCTTTTTTCTTGTTTTCCATGAAATTTTTTTTTTTTTCACATGAGCCCTATTTTTTTTCGAAAAGTCCCCGAAAAACTATTCTAAAAGCGCACCTCAACTGATTCAAAATGGCCGCCCAAATGGATTTAAAAATAGATAGCCATCCCCAAATTTTCACTCTGCATATAAGGTCAAGTTTAAAAATTCGATGAAGTTATTCGATAAACCTCTTTAATTGTTATAATGATAATAGCTAATTGATATACTTTATGTGATACAACAAATAATTATAGGAATTAATTTGGTCTCTTATGCCATATCTGGGACCAAGATCTTACAAGCACTCGGTAGCATAGGGGCAGCGTGCGTAGGTTTGGGTAGGTAGGACGAGGTTCGATTCCCATATATGCGAAATATTTTCTTTGAACAAAAACATTTCAGCAGGCCAGGAAATGACGAATTATGATACAAAATCATTGTAGTGGAACTCTATATTAACTGGTTCATTCCATTTTGGATTTTTGAAATCCGTTTCTTTCTGATCAGGCAACCTGATAGGGGCCTGATCAGGTAACCAGGTCAGGCCCATATGTGACACAACGTTACATTTCCTAGTAGGGCCCTTTCAGGCTGCTTTATTAGTGCCCTACTAGGGAAGTCAGGCAACCTGAACGAGTCCTGATTTGGGCCCCATCAACATTTCTACGCGGGGTCTTACTTTTCCTTGTTGTTTTTTAGTTTAATATATTTTTAGCCGTTAATATGTCACATGTTATACATGTTATACATGTTATACATGGCAACATAGCATTGGTGAGTGTCACGCGTGATGACGAAACAATACAAAAGCATGACGATGAAACAAAATAGAAACAACTGTAGCGTTACAGATAACCAGAGTCTGGACTTTTCTTAAGTCTAACGTTGTTATGGGGTTTAGGCATCGTTGTTATGGGGTTAGGCCGAAGTACGAGGGGACCGCCCTATGCTTATTCAGGGAGCCGAGCGACTGCTACCAACTGTTAGTTTTCAAATAATCGTCATATTAAACGTACGTATTCGAACTATTTCCCTGCATCTATTTGTAAAAATATGCATTTTTGAACATTCGGTGATTGCATTAAGTGTTTTCATGACTTTGTATAATTATTTTTTAAAACTTTTTCTCGCTCAATTAACGCGAAACGAATTGGCAACGTCGTAAATCGTGGTATATCATAATGTCCAAGTTGGCAGAAGTGTCGTGAAGTTAGAGACATGTACGTCCCGTTCGTAACTTCAATATCAAGCCAAGGAGCTGTCAAAAATGAATATCGGTCTGAGTAAAAAAAAAATCCTCTGGAAAGAAAAAGTGTGTACTAAAGCTGTCTATGATCTCGAAGAAATCAAAAACTTTAATAATTATCCGATATTTAAAAAAATAAACTCATGAATGAAAAAAATTCGCGTTGATTTGTCTTTGCCTAGATATGTCTAGAAATGTAAAATTTCTCAACATAGTTATCAAATTAATATTAAGTAATTATTACTAATTAAGAGAATAAGTACCAATAATATTTGCTGTCAATTATTCTGACCGAGTAGTTTGAGGTTCCCGGGCATAACTACCGAATACCGATAAGATAGATAGCATTTGTGCCGTCTACGACGTTGCCATGATTGCACAGCCTAATATTTTATGTGCTTGATTTTTTAAAAAATTCGCTATCAAAAACATTAATAATTTGATAACGGTACTGTGAATCCGTGTTTTTACGGTACCAAGGGTTAGTCCGATAATTAGTCGAACCGTACCTATTTTTTCAGCTCCATGGTAACATTCGCTCAGCAGATATTAATAATGTACTGAAAAATGATCGGGCGTTTTCCATAAGCGTAATGTACTCGAAATACGTCGGATTGCCAATTTTTTTTCTGCAGAACGGTACTGTGGCTCGTACTCAAAGTGCACCGGAGGATCAGCAAAGACGTTATAAAGGTCCAGGAAAAAATTGAGCTCGGTCGTAACATGTTGACATAACCCCATAACAACCTTAACAACATAGCAGGCAAGATAATAATCAGGTGTCGAGCTGCGCGAGACGATCTTAATCGCGTTGCTCTTCCCGATGTTTACCGATTTGTTAATCAACCCTCAAAGGGGCGTATATACTATGTTTACGACATGACGGATTAACTTTATTCTATTCAACTAAACCACGATTGTGGACCCACTTTTTTGGAGAAAAAAATCGCTCGGTATTTCGGCCAAAAATTATGCGATCTCGGGATTAAGTAGACAGATCGAAAAATAACCTAAACCAAATGATAGGCAAAAATCACATTACACTTGTAAAATGCCATCTTACAATTAGTGTATAAAGAGTACGCGGCGTGTTCATCAGTGGGGTAAACATTTTCTTTTTTATTTGCCGTCTAGACGCTGCCGCGTCTCTTGATTATTTGAAGAGCAAACATCCTTAGGACGTACCGATAACGGAAAAAATTATGACCATGTTACAGCCGAAATGTACTCCGGCTGGTAACAAAGCAATCGATCGGGGGAAAAAGGTTTTTTTTTTCGTGTGTAATAGATTCGTTGATTTTTCCGGATATTTGTGATTTCATTTAATAATTTTATCTCTTTTATGATTTACTTTTTTGTGTATTTTCGAACGTGTATAAACAGTCGCAAATTATTTGTATATCTTTTTGGGAAAAGGTTTCCGTCTTACCCGAGCGAATTTTTGAGTATTCTTAAACGTGTACAAACTAGTCGCACATTATTTATATATCCTTTTGGGAAAAGGTTCCCGTCTTACCCGAGAGAAATTTCCAAGTAATTACAGAAATAGTTTCTCGAGAGCCATCTGTGGGGAAGAAATTTCAAAAAGGCGAAAAAAAATCAGATAGAATTTAAGAGTACTCAGAAAAATGGTCAATTTAGTTAGGTGTGAATACATTTCTTTGTGGTTTCTTTCGAACAGTTGTTGGCTTAAATAATGTTGTAATACATTTTTGTCGTTTTATTCACAATCAATATCTATAACGTCGTGAACAAATCTGGGTTTGTTCGGATTTTCGTTGAATCGCAAATTGCTGAAATGTCGCTGGAATAAAATTGTTGGCCTTTATTTCCGAAAAACAACAAATAAGTATTTTAAAAACTCATACAAAATTGCTTGAAAAAGGCCATTTGAAAAAACTAAGCATGGATGCTCCCTGTTTGAACTTCCGCCGGAAGAAGTTTGCGTAACCGATTATCTTGACACTTGCCAGGAACTGGAGAAGCAAGGTTCCCGCAAGCTGCGCCTCAACGCCAAGGAGACAATGAAGATCGCCGAGAAACTTTACACACAGGGTCTCATAAGTTATCCTCGCACGGAAACTAACATATTCCCGAAAGAGCTAAACCTGCGCCTGTTAGTCGAGCAGCAGGTAGGTGGTGTATAGAAAATGATAATGTAACCGAAAACATGCATTCTCGTTACCTTGGTAATGAGTAATGGAAAAGCAGGTAACCGTTACTTCGATAATAATCAATGCAATAACAATTATTCGTTACTTCGGTAATAAGCAATGGGGACATAATAATTCGTTACTTCGGTAAAGTGTAATGGATACGCAATTATTCGTTACTTCGTTAATAAAAAATACATTTTATTACCAATTACTGAAGTAACGGACCATCGTACAATTTTTCATTACTCATTTTTAAAGTGAAGGCTAATGGATTGCGTTTTTTTTTATCGTAGTAAAAAGGGGGAAAAATCTATTAAAGACCATGGGCGTCTCCATTGCGCCAGGGGTTAGGAGTTTCCTGTTAAAACCCGGAGCAGCGTCGTCACCCGTGTGCCGGACTCTCATCTCGCATCATGGGGTCAGAGGGGGTCATTCCTCTCGGCCAGGGTTTTCACGAGATGCATACCGGCTAAAACCCCCCCTCCCATGGCCAAAAAATCGAAATTTCTTGGTCAGGACGGGGGGAACCACTTCTGTCCGTGGACCGACCGTGGACTACGTTAGCATTACATCCGGCCGGACATCCTGTCCATGTCTTCTCGTCTGATCGTATCGTCTCGTCGTGGTCTTGGCTACTGAGTGCCGGCCCTTCTCATTCTCTCAGTCACCCAAGCATCCGTCTGCATTCTTTCTCCTAAGGACGGTCTCTACGAAGGTGGACATGAAGGCCCACCGTTCGCTGTCCTGGGTCATCACGCCAACGATGTTGTCTGGCGTGATTTCTCCACCTGTCGCCTCTAGTCGGCGTCTCGTCTCAGTCCATCGGTCATATGTGAAGAATGTGTGTTCGCCGACCTCGCCGAGTTGAAGGCGGTCTGTACGTCCAGTGTAGCCAGTAGCACCATAGGGCAAGCTCCATGGCAGTACTGTTGAGTCCATTGGAAGGTCGTCACGACGTCTTGGATTGCTCCAATTGTCGATCGTCCCTTCCGGAAGCCGTATTGTCTGTCCGATAATCCTCCAGCGGCTGCGATTGCGTCCGTGAGTCTGGGTCTTATCAGTTGTTCGTACAGTTTTCCTGTCGTATCGAGTAAGCTCAGCGGGCGGTAGGCCATTGGCGAGTGTGGATTCCCTTTGCCTTTGGCAATGAGCACCAGCCTCGCCACCTTCCACCGTTCACTGAACCTGCTTGTCGTCAAGCATGTGTTGTGCATGTCCAGGACGATCCGCGGCCTCAGGTTGCTCATCAGCCGCAGAATCTCCCCCGGAATGCCATCCGGTCCTGGGGCCTTTCCGACCTTCATCGAGGCGATCGCTCTGGCGAGCTCCTCCTCGGAAAAGAGTGGTATGTCCCCAGGTTCGTCGTCACCTTCCGTCTGCGTTCTCGTCTCGTGCATTGGAAAAAGTCCGTCGATGATCGTCCGTGTCGTTGGAGGGTCCATCGCGCCGGTCGGCGTCCGAGCCCCGAGTCTGCCGGTTACTAACTTGTAGCCGGTGCCCCAGGGGTCTCGTTCCACCTCGTCGCACAGTTCCCTCCAAAGCTTCCGTTTTGTGTCCTTGATCGTTGTCGTCAGTTTTTTCCGTGCCGTTCTGTAAGCTGTTCTATGCGTCTCTGCTTCGGGGCCCCCCCTTGCCTGAGTGAGTTTCCTCCTACAGGCGAAGCAGGCCCTCCGCAGTTCCGCGATTTCGTCTTTCCACCAGTAATATTGTTGTCGGTTTCGTCCGTAGCGTTTCTGTGACATTATATCCTTGCAGAGCCGCTGAACGAGTTTCGTCGTCTCGTCCATCAGTCGTTCGGCGCTTTGCCGTCCAGTCAGTCCGTCGGGAACGTTACCTTTCGGAGCTGGTGCTGCCATCAGTTCTTCTAAGAATCTGTCCCTGTCGAGTCTTTTGAAGTTTCACCGCGGCGGCGGTGTACTCCGTCGGAGTCGAGTTGTGTCGCCTTCCAGTTCAAAGGATATGTACTGGTGTTCGCTGGCATTGTAGCCCTCGACCACCCGCCAGCACCTTATCTGTGAGAGGGTTGCGTCCGACGTCAGCGTCACGTCAGGAATGGAGTCCCAAAAGCCCGGTCTTCTGTACGTCGGTGTGTTTCCTGTGTTGGCCACTGCCAGCCGCGCAGCCATCTCCAGCGGGAGCCGTCCCCGTTTGTTTGTCGTGGTCATTCCCCACTCGATCGCTCTGGCGTTAAAGTCGCCTGCGACGACTACGGGCCCTTGTATGAGCCGTAGCTCATCCTCGAGGAAAAACACCTTCTCTCCGAACTCCCCGACAGTGCAGTTTGGCGTTAGGTACACGCTGACATACGTCAGAGCGCCTACCGTTGCCCAGACGAAGTCGTCTGCCACACCGCGAGAAGATATCCGGGAGGCGGCATCCCCCCTCACCCAGATGGCGGCGGTGCCCCTGGTGTTGGAAAGCCACGTCGGCGTTGTCACGTCACGGTATTGTTCGGATAGTATCAGTATCGTCGCGTCAAGTTCGTCAGCTATTTGCGGTAGCAGTAGCTATGCCGTCTGACTTCGGTTCAGGTTTCCCTGGAGGACCTTCCTCATGTCTTGGTCTTTTTCCTGTTCTCTTCCAGTGCGGTCCTGAAGACAGGGCACGAACCGGTGCCCGGCCGATGCGCCACGTCCAGTTTTTTGGCCTCGGTGCACAGGAAGCAGGCTGGTCGGTTTTGGCACGTCTTGCCGACGTGGCCCCCACCCCCGCACTTCTAGCAGCAGTCCGTCCTGTCTGGTCCTTTGCAGTTCCGTCTCGTGTGTTTGTAGCCAAGGCACCGGTAGCACCTTGGTACTGTCGTCCTGAGTCGGATGCGGCAATTGACCCACCCGACCATAAGCCGCTGTCGTTCCAGTAAGTGCATGCCTCTCCGCGATTCTAGCTCGCACACCGCCATGTACTGTCCGGATCTGTTGGGGCCGAAGATGTGCACCTTCAGGTCCCCTTTCTATCCCGTCTCTTGTTTGAGGATTGCCGCGACCTCCTCGGGAGTCGTGACGCAGTCCAGGTCCATAATCTCCAGCGATGTACTGGGAATCATGGCCCGGACGTGCCCTTCCTGGCCGATTGCGCTTTGGAGGGAGCGCTGGAAGTTTTGGCTCCCCTCTCTACTGACTGCACTTTAAGCAGCAGTTCTCCGTCCTCTGTCTTGCGGTAGCCCCTCACTGTTACGTTGTCCGTCGCGGGGTCTACATTCGTCTTGATCTGTTGCAGTAAGTCTGCGTAGGTCGTGCCGTGTTGTGGCTTGACAAGGATGGCCGTCCTCCGGGCCCTGGGGCGCGGTATGCCCTGCCTGACCACTTTGTTGTCCTCGTTCGTTTGCTTGTTCTGTTCTGTTTTTTTGTTTTTTCTTCCGTTTCTTTTTCTTCGTTTGTACTTGTCAGCGCCCTCTGGCGGTTGCGTGTCGACAGTCGTCGTCGGTCTTTTCGCCGGCTGTTGGGGAGGGCTGACGTCAGACTCGTGGCGGTTTCGTTTCGGTGTTGAATCCGATTTCGTCTTTTCGTCCTGTCTGGGAAACTAAGGACAGCCTTAGTTTCCTGAGCCTTTCGCATTTGCGCAGGGCGATCTCACCAACCTCCGTAATGACTTTAATACCGTCTTTTGTCTCTTTGTTCACGTTTTTCTGTACGCTTGTCTTGTCCTGCATGACTCTGACTCGCTTAAGGATTATCCGCAGATGATCCTTAAGCTCGTCAGTCGTCTGCATTTCAAGACACTTTGTCGTCGCGTTTGTCAGTAGGCTGCCGTCTGTTGCGCTTTTAAGGGGGGATTGTCTTTTTTTTTCGCAAAATTTACCGCTTTTTGGGAATTTTTTTGTGAAGAAAGTATACAACGGAAAACTTGTGAAACTTGGCATATAGTTTTATTGATCTGTTTACTACATAGAAAAAAAATTTTAAACAATTTCATCAAAAAATTCGCCTCCCACCCCCCTCGACGCGCGATGGTCCTTTTTTGATGGTGTGCACGATTACAGCCTTCACGTTCATCCTGCAACAAAAACCCAAAAAGCATTTTACTTTAGACACATATAGCTATCGTTCGATGAAGGGAAAAAAAATTGACGATTTGGTGACGTTTTGAACTTGAAGTATCGATTTTTCGAAAAAAATTGATCGATTTTTTGTTATAAATAAAAAACTATTAAACGTATTGCTTTTTTGCTTCATCAAACGATAAAAGGATGTCAGCTGAGCATTCTGTCCAAATTTGAAGGCAATCGGTTGAATAGTTTTTGAGAAATCATGCACACCATCAAAAAAGGATCATCGCGCGTCGAGGGGGGTGGGAGGCGGATTTTTTGATGAAATTGTTTAAACATTTTTTTGTATGTAGTAAACAGATCAATAAAACTATATGCCAAGTTTCACAAGTTTTCCGTTGTATACTTTCTTCACAAAAAAATTCCCAAAAAGCGGTAAATTTTGCGAAAAAAAAGACAATCCCCCCTTAAAGCTCGCAAAGCTCGCATTGCTGGAGAGACTGCTGCATCTCGTCCGGCCGGGGCTTGCACCCGGTCGGAGCTCAGGATGGACTCCCCCCGTCTAAGGGGTAACCACCTGGGGTAGTTGTTGTGGTTCATGCGTATTCATCATAATTGTTCCGTCTACTCCCTTCTATGTAACGTAAGTGTGAGGTGGTCAGAGATCTCCACCAGGGAGTTCTGCACTGTCTCCGCACGTCTCGCCAGAGGGTGTCCCGTGGGTTCATTTTCTTGTGGGCGATACCCGTTTATAGGGCCCCCTCCAACCATGACTCGCTTGTAAAAAATACCCGTCTATAGGGTTCCCTTTCAGCTTTCGGCGGTACCCGTTCACAGGGTTCCCAGACTCAACCCGCCACGGGCTTCTGCCGGGCCGCTCAGAGGTAAGAGGTAAGTGTGTTGTATATGAGTGGTTGTCTAGCAGACGCTTACCACTATATGCGGCTGCGGCCAGAGCTTCCATTAGCCGTTTCTGTAGTTGCGTTGTCGCGAGGGACATTGGCGCGACAGTAGCGTTTCCGGCGGGCGCGACGAGTACGCAGGAAGATAGCATTTTTTTCCTTTGCGGCTGTTACCCACACAACGGGGCTGCCCACCGGCTAATTGATTGCGTTACTCTTACTCGTGACCAAAGTAATGGGCAATTAACCTATTACCTATTATTGGCAATTATGAGCAATGAACCTTATACCTATTATCTATTGTAGTATTGTATTACCTTATAGTTTTTCTGAGTTCAAACGTATACCCTCGCGGGCTTTCACGTGTTACGTTTCCAAATTAACCCATTCCCATCACTCCCTACGCGCGCTTCTTTAATCTAACCTAACTCCCTTTGCGTCCACAGCCGTCTTAGATTATACTAGGTGCGCAACTAAGTTTGCTGTTTTTTTTACCAATAAAAAATCGAAAATTTCAAGACTAATAAAATGGTTCATTCGAAGTATTGTCCCTCGCGATTTACACATGTTTGCCATCTCTCGGGCAATACATAAATACCGCGACGATAAAAAGACCCGTCTTCGAACTGAAACCATTCGTCCAACCAATTTTGTACTGCATTGTAATTGGCCAAGTGTAGCCCACCCAAGCCATGCGCCATCGACCGGAACAAGTGATAGTCTGAAGGGGCCCGGTCTGGCCAATACGGCAGGTGCGGTAGCAGATCCCATTTCAGTGTTTTTATGGTGTCCTGGACGATGGAACTGCGATGGCACGGAGCGTTGTCATGCTGCAATATCGCAATGGGACGCGAGACCCGTTCGTGTCTCGTGTCCCATTCTGCCCATTTTTCGAGCAATGCGTGGTTCGAATTGATTTATTGTTGTCGGTAGCGATGCCCATTGACAGTTTCATCCGGTTTCAGCAGCGCATGGTACACGATTCCTTTCTTGTCCCACCCAACGCAGAGCATTGTCTTTTTTCCGAAGCGATTTGGCCGTGCCGTCGATATTGACGCTTCGCCAAGTGAAAGCCACGATTTTCTGCGTTTGGGATTCTCGAAATATATCCATTTTTCATCGCCTGTAAGAATTCGATGCAGGAAACTCTTTCTGTTCTGCCGCAAAAACCAAATTTCGGAAGTGGCTCTTCGATTTTCCATTTGTGTCTCAGTCAACTCATGCGGCACCCACTTTCCTTCCTTATGAATTTTTCCATGGCGTGCAAACGTTTCGAGATACATTGCCGAGTCACATTTAAAGCCTCGGCAAGTTAATCTTCTGTTTGAGTGTCATCTTCATCCAATAACGCTTGCAGATCGGCGTCCGCAAATGTTTGCGGTCGTCCCGAGCGCTCCTTGTCCCCACTCTCAAAATCGCCACTTCTGAACCGCTTGAACCAATCTTCACACGTTGTTTTTGATGGTATATGTTCGCCGTAGGCCGCCTCAAGTAACCAACGTGTTTCAGCTGCTGTTTTTTTTTTTAGGTTGAAGCAGAAAAGCAATGCTTCCCGCAAATGCTGTTTATTTGGCACAAACTTCGACATTTTCGAAGTTAGAAAAAAGGTCGTTGTGTTGCGATATTTGTTTATATTACGACTGGGTATTCTTAACAGATGTTCAAGCTGTCAAGACACCCAATTTCAGACCTGTATGCCGACTACATGAGTCGCTAGCGCTATTCATGTGTGAAACCCGGGAACTTAGTTGCGCACCTAGTACGATTCCGCATCTGCCGAGGGTGCGGGGAAACTGGAAAACGCGCACCGGTATAGACGGCCCCATATTCGTATGATTCTCTGGTGCACATACTTCAACTCAAGTATCTACACCAAAGTATCAGAAGTATTGGGTTTCGGATCAGTGGTTGATGCGCCAACCGGTGCACGGCTAAGCGGTCACCGCCCCGAGTATTGGCCATACACAACGCTGCTTAACTCGAAGTACCGCCGGAGTCGAACCCCGATCGCTTCTTTTACATTATTTTATACTATTACCCATCCTTAGTATCACTCGATGTTAAGTTGCAAAGCTCATATTTCTCTGACTCAATATTTATAGAAGAAAAATACATTTTCTTACTTATTACTAGAGTGACGGATAAGTAATACGATACTTATTCGTTATGAATAAGGAATTACCTTTTCATTGCTCACCACCAAAGTAAGGGATTACTATTACTCGTTCTTACTCATATTTCCATAACTCAATATTACTTGACATTGAATAACCAAATTGAAATTTCCTCACTGACATTTCTATCGCTCAATATCGAAGTAACAAACGATGAATTGGGGTCCCCTTACTCATTAGGAAAGTAATCGAAATTTTTTTTTTAAACTTATTATCAAAGTAATAAATAACGGAATGTCTTTTCGTTACTCATCACCAAAGTAATGAATTACTGTTACTCGTTCTTATATACATTTCAATAACTTAATATCACTTGGCATTAAGTAACTGCATTGAAAGTCCTTAATCCTATTTCCGTCGCTCAATATCGAAGTAACCAATAATAAATCGGCTTCCGTTACCTTTTATGAAAGTAAGAGGTAATTGCCCGTTTACGGATTACCAAATTAACGGATAATGGATTGTCCCTTCGTTACTCATCACCAAAATAATGGATTACTATTACTCATTCTTCCTCACATTTCCATAACTCAATACAACTTGACATTAAGTAACCGCATTAAAATTCCTTACTCATACTTTCATCGCTTAATATCGAAGTAACGACCGATGGTAATTGAGTTTACGTTACGCATCACGGGAGTAATGATTAATTACGGAAGTAGTAAGTAATTACAGAAGTGATGGATAATTCATAAAGTAATGAGTAATTTAGGAAATAATAAGTAATTGAAGAAGTACCGACTAATTAAGGAAGTAATGAGTAATATAGGAAGTATATAGTAATTAGAGAAGTGATGAGCAATGTCTTTTTCCGTCTAGACAACGAAAAAACCGAGCAAATAAGTACAAAATCCACTGTGAATTACACTCATAATTCGGAAATCTTGTCAGGCGGGCCATGAGGTATGGGGTGAATTCGCGCGCCGCGTACTCGACGAGGGCGTCTCGCCACGTCAGGGCAAGAAGAGCGACCAGGCGCATCCACCGATTCATCCGACCAAGCTCGCTCACGGTCTCCAGGGGAACGAGGCACGTGTTTACGAGTTCGTCATTCGTCATTTTCTGGCGTGTGTCTCTAAGAACGCCGAGGGCCATGAGACCACCGTCGAGATTGACATCGCCGACGAGAAGTTCATCGCTCACGGTCTTCAGATAATCGCCAAAAATTATCTCGATGTTTACATTTATGAGAATTGGAACGCAAAGGAGATTCATCGCTACGAGCAGGGCCAGGTCTTCACACCCACGAGTATCGAGATCGTGCGGGAGAACACGTCGCCACCGAACCTGTTGACAGAAGCAGATCTCATCGCGCTGATGGATAAACACGGGATCGGGACTGACGCAACCCATGCGGAGCACATCGACACTATTAAAGCGCGAGAGTACGTCGGCCTACCTGACGGTACGCACTTTGTCCCCGGCAAACTCGGCATCGGCCTCGTCATGGGCTACGACAGCATGGGCTTTCCTATGTCGAAGCCAGATCTCCGGGCTGAACTGGAGAACGATTTGAAAGCGTATGTTTCTCTTCTGCGCCTTGAAGGGACGTTCTACTCTCTCGTGAACATTTTTATCGGATTTTCAGGAATTTTTTTAACGGGAAGATAATAGCGTAGTGATTTGAAACTTTGATATTATTTATATTGTCGTATCGTTGAGAGAGACTACCAGTTTAGAGTCCGCAAAACGGTGAGTTTCGACAATAATTTATAGATACCTAGTCGATAGAATGAAAATTTCGTTTCGTGGACTTTATTCTACATATCTTCAAGTATGTTCACAACATTTTGTAAGAAAATGGCGGTGCTGAAGCTGGATGACGCGAGTCACCTTTGATACTGTCCCACGGTCGATGAGAGTTCTCCATTTTTTTACTGCAACAAAAATTCAATATAATTTCATTTCTGGATAACATTTGCCCGAAGAATTCGTAGGAGAATCATCAAAAAATATGGGTTTGAATAAAATGATGCAAGTTTGAAAAAAAAACCGCTTAGAGACCCGATGACACACTCAGCGATTTGTGCCGACTCGCCGATCAAGTTGGCTGCCGCTCGACGACAACACGCACAGCGGTTCTTGACTACTCAGCAGCCACGCGGCCGTGGAAAATGCATAACTGCGACAGAATGTGTGTGTCTGCCCAAGTGACAAGATGGACGAAAATTTAGAATCCATAATAATTTTGGGCTTGCTAGATTGCTTTGGGAAATAAGGAGTAAGAATACGATCCTATCGCTATAATCTTTTTTGGTCATGTCCGATAATGCTGGACGATCCTGTACTTCGCTTATACATTTTTCTATATCTTGATTTGCCTCTACGGACTGCAACACTTGTTCGGAAGTCATTTTTAGAACTAAAAATATATCATTGCGTAGCTGCGTTTGTGAACAAACGCCGGATAAACTGATGTGTGTGTCAGCGCGCATACAAAATAATATAAATAAGCGCTACTTGTGCAATAAAACCGCCCGCGTTTCTTCGCATAGACGACGTGTCGAGGCGGCTCTTCAGCCGCAAGCCAACGCTTGCCGCGGTGTGTCTTTTGCATCAGTTGAAAAAATAGAAATATGCGCCGACTCGGCGATCGTCTCACCCGCCGAGTCGGCACAAACCGCTGTGTGTGTTATCGCTCTTACTAGGGAAAGGCCGGGCGTTCAGGACACTGATTATCTTCAAACTTCACACAGTTATAGGACCATTAGGACTCCTACAATGAAGTGTGGAACCAAGGTACAATATTAATAACTGAAAGTCACCAAGCGGGATTTTTGGTTATTTTCCTCATCGTGTGTGATTCTCCTTATAATTGTGAGAATTTCGACAACGGATCCTAAATAGTTTGGACTTATAAAACTATTTTAAATACGGTAAAAATAATTTCATTTAATTAAATACGGTAAGAAAAATAAAATCACTCGCAAATCCACCTTGGGGATTTTCAGATATTAATGTTTCACCATTACATTATTAAGTAGAAGAATACAACGATTCTTGGCAAAGCATCAACGTTTGCCAATAGAAAAAAACTCACAACATATTATATCGCAAATCTACCTCACTTTCTATTAAATCCCTTATACCAGTAGTATTACATCCTCTAGAATAATGAAAAATAAGTTAATTTCAAGAATTTTTTTTTAAGTTCAATTCGAGGCAAACATTTTTAAAAATTTGTAACAGGAAAAAATAAAATAATATGACATACTTCAGAATGATAAAATAACAAACAAAATAAATTCGACTCGATACAGCGATCTCACGGTTATGATTCCGGGCAGAAGACTGGGGGGGGGGGGGGTCTTCTGCTTGCCGTTTTTTCCTATATCGATCATATTTTCTTTCCATATATGACGACATTGTAAAATTTCGATTTTTAACTGTGCACACTTACAAAATTTCGTTCTTGCTGTTAAGGCCGATATCGTTAGAGATTCAGGAAGACCATCTGAAGCGCTTTCCAATGAGTTCGCGAGATAGACTGCCCGCAACGTATGCGTACTCGTATTTTCCATCTCTCTCTTATACGCCCGTCACATCAAATGATTGCGTCACCCATGCCAAACACCTCGGTCGATACAATATTAGGGATGTAACCTTTTTTAATTTACCCGGTTCGTTGCGATCGGATCGTCGTTCGCGTAGGTCAGGCGTCCGGAAATTTGGCATCATTTCGTTGGATCGTAAAATTTGAGCTGGTGATCAAACCGAACTTACTAACGTAAAAAAATCGTTTTCGCGAAAAAATAGCCGAAAATAGTTTTTTTCCAAATAAGTTCTCCACACACGTAAAATCTTCTACGTACTTTGATGTTAAATGTTGTTATAAGTTTCCAAAGAAATTTCAAGAAATTCGGTGAAGAATGAGCGATCTCATGTTGCAGGCTGCAGGACACTATCAGACAGAGGTGACTCGTTTTTGGTACCAACTCTTGTGAAAAATATTGTAAAGATACTTGATGATGTGAAGAATAAAGGCCACCAAACGGAATTTACATTCTATCAACTGGGTGTCCATAAAAAATTCATGTAACTCACCTTTTTCCGGGCTCTAGACCGGTAGTCTTCCTTAAACTATACGACTAATTTTTTTTAATTTTTCGAGATTATCCGAATTTTTCTCGGTTGCCGGAGCGCCTCCAAAAATTAAATGCACGCTGGCGGGCGTAAATGCATTCGTCAGAATAATATTTCAGAAGTCAAATAAAATATACTAAAGGAATTTTAATTTGCAAATGAACTGCTGGAGATCTGGCAAGACCTTGAAATATTAGCGATTTTGTATCAGCATCATATAATTTTTCGTGCGAAAATGTCGAGTTTTGAGCCGAATAAACGTCATTTGCGGGAACTTTATAACTCGTCTTTACTTCTTTAGTTTGAAGAAATCTGCAGCTGAGGCGCATCGATTGCTTGTGACGAGGCTGCTTTAAGTGAGAGAAATTGTCGTGAGTGGTTTCAAAAGTTTAAGAACGGTGAGTTTGACGTCGAAGACAAAGAACGTAGCGGAAGACCGAAATAAAGACGCGGAATTGGAAGCATTATTGAAGGGAGATTCGTGCCAATTATGGTCTTGCCAGATGTCCAACTTTACGATATGACGTTTTACATCTAACAATTTCAACCACAACCTCCTGGTGAGGCCATGTTTCGTCAAACGGCAGAGACTTATTTGTACTCCCAATATATCCGTGTGTTCTTAATTGCTTTGGAGTCTTTGTTTCCCCAATTTCCCCGCCTTTCTTTCGTCTCCTTATTTTCTTAATTTCTCCATACCTACATGTTTTTTTCGTCCTTATTCCCTAAGTTTCCTCGAATTTCTTCCGTTTTTTCCATTCCTCATTTTCCCATATCCTTGTTTCGTTGGCTAACTCCAATTTTTCATTATCCCGGTTTCCCTATTCATGACTTTGACTCTGTTTCTTTACATTTGTCCCAGGATATGCGAAGGTCGCAAAAATCCGCGGGAAGTGGCGCAATCGCAGATAAACAAATATCGTGACGTGTTCAAAATAGCCTTGGAGCGCGCGAACATGATCGATACAGCGGTGGCTCGATACATCGACGAGGAGCCGATCGGAGCCCAAGAGCTCGAGAACGTCATTCCGGTCGAGAATCCGACAGTCTTAAAATGTCCGCGCTGCAGTTCCAACATGGTCCTCAGGGACAGAAGACAAGGGACCGGGAAATACATCGGTTGCAACGGCTACCCAACCTGCACCAACGCCATCTGGCTGCCCCAGAACGTAACGGCGGTCGAGGTACTCGAGGAAATTTGCGCCAGAGTGAGTTCAAGTTGTTCGAAAGAGTTTACCCTTTTTTTTAGCAATAGTAGAATTCCGTCAGATTTCGACTCGCCTACATGTTAACGTATTCCGTTCGCGGAGGCCCCTATTTTGTAAGGGCATAATCCCATTCTGAATCATCGGTAAATTTCAATGGCGCTTATTAAAAAAATAAGTTGCCATCAATTATTATACGCAATGATAAAATGAAATAAAAAATTTCGTGCAAATTTAGTCGATTTGGACATTTTAACATTTTCTCTGAAAAGTCGCAGCTACGCAAATTCTTCTGCCAGTCACATTTTTCCCAGTTTTATAGTTAATATTTTCTTTGAACTTTCGGTGATCCTTTGTTCTTATTGTTGTTAGGGAATATTTAGATTTGTATACACATGTTAACAGTTTATATCAGGCATCTAGAGTCATTTAGTGCATAAATGATTAGATAGAAGTTTGTTAAACGTGTCATCTCCACAAGGCGCCCTGTACATAGGACGATTTTTAGAGTCATAACTTTTCGTTAAAAGTTTGGTAACTTGGCTTGAAATTTTACTGGTATACTGCAAACTCGAATGTATTTTTACTTCGTTGTAGACGGAAATCAGTTAATTATTAAATATTCGGTTCATGAGTAGTGTAATGAGGCCGAAACGGAACCAAAATTCCTACTACCAACATTTACCGACTGAGTTCAAAGACAAACCAAAAAAAAGTTCATTTCTAAGCTATCGGCGGATGGTCAAGTAGGGTTTTGGTTCCGTTTCGGCCTCATGATCGACTGTCGATGTCTACTTACCGACCAATGGTAGGGCTCCACTGCTTATCGACCGATGGTGGTAAGTCCCCCTTCGCCCCGAATGGAATTCGACGGAATGGGGGGAGGGGGGGTAAACGCGGGGACACGCGTCCGATTCCTAGCGAGGCCGTGCAACGACTGACAAAGAGTCGACGTGCTTTATAGTAAAAGGGAATCCGATTCCTATCGAGGCCGTGCAACGCCTGACAAAGAGTCGACGTGCTTTATAGTAAAAGGGAGTTCCCTTCCCCTCCCGCGGGAAGCGGGCGGCGGCGGGAGGAAGAGTGGAGGGGGGCTGATTTCTCAGAAATTGTTTTAAACATTTGCGGGTGGTGAGTCATCGGGCGCTTGCCGTGGCTTGACAAAGCCCCCCCCCCCCCCCACACCTCTCGCCGAGATGCAATAGTTTTGTTTATACATTGACGTGTCGAAATCTGTCAGCGAATTGAGGTGTTGAATGATTATTTTCCGAGAATTTGTTCATCTTCGGCGGAAGATTGACGTTGATGAGTTTTGGGGTAAAAATGGCGGCAGGATTTCGTCAGATTTTTTCTAACAATCATATTGACTTTTCTTAAACGTTTTGTGGGGTGGTGAGTTGTCGGACGCGTGATATTTTTCAGCGCTCGGACCCCTTGCCCGCAATGGACGGGGGGGGGGGGGTGGAAAGGAGTACAGAATCCTGCGATTCAAGATCGAACGCACACATGAGAAATAACTACGCGCAAACGAGTGAAACAAAAATGGAGTTCATCAATATGATTGGTAAAATGGCCAATATTCTGCCGACGAAAAAGCTTAGCGAGTTGTCACTCGGGTCAGACTATGTCATCACCAACATATGGGTGGTCAATACCAAATTTGGCAAAAAGCACGTCGTTGTCATTCGCAACGAATACAGCGTGTTTCTACCCGGAATGATCATCAAGGTACTTGAGGCTGATTCGACAACATTCGAGACCATGTTGGCAGCAGCGCATAAAGGAGATCTATACATGGTCTATCGCGGCGAAAAATGTCACAGCCTGAAATACGCGAATTCGGCAACATTCCAGCTGATGTTGGCAGCAGCGTAATAAAAAATGTCTGCATGGCCTACATCGGTGGAAGGTTTATCGCATACGTTAAGGGTCATGGAAATTGAAAACAGCTAGCTCATATACTAAATATGAAGAATTATTTAGTTATTAAAACGTTGGGCGCGGACTCTGAAGATATGGATTACATCACCGGAAATATTTAAATACATTTTGTAACGCCCAATTTTTTTATGCTTTTCGCAACGGAAAGTATATACACTGCCGGCCAAAAGTACGGATACACCTAGAAAAACTTCGCGCCGCACTAAAAGTTTGATATCTCTGTGGAAAAAAAAGATATCCGGATTTCCAAGGCTTTTAAAGGAGATAAATGAAGCTTCACTTTGCGTTTTGGAAAAAAAATTTCGATTTTTTTAGAACCGGGGGTCCATTTTGAAAATGGCCATTTTTTGGCTTTTTTTGGCTGTTTAAAATCGGCTGCACGTCTTCAGGACATTTTTTTGCAATTTTTTTTCGAAGAACCTTAAAAGATAGAGCAATAGCTATAGTTTCCTTTTTTAGAAAGTTTTGTACGATTTTTTTTACCGAGTTATCGCATTTTTTTCTCAAAAAGACAGTTTTGAAAAGATGCTGCTGAAATAAGAAACTTTGAGGTTTAGAGAAAATTGCCAAAAGGAAAAAAAAGTTGCGTTACATCGTATTGAATCGGCAGAATTTTTCAAAATTTTTTGCTCCAACATTGAAAAAAAAAAATTTCAATTTTTTTCCTCAATTTTTAGCCGCACAAAATATCCACCTCTTACCTCTTACCTCATCTAAACACAAGGAGCGGAAATAAAGCTTCTTGTCTTTGTTTACCTTTGTGGTTTTACCTTGGTGGAGTGTAAAAAAGATTCTATTTCTCGCGAGTCGATATTTTATTTCTCTCGTGTTCTTTTTCTCGCTCTCTTTTTCGCTCGTCGTTTTTGTTTACATTTTTGATTCTTTGGAATAATGTGACGAGTGTCGCTCTGACAGAGCCAGCTAGTTGTGCGAAAATTTCGAACGCGAACACGTGTGGTCTACAATCGACAAGTTTTTACGCAATTTTTTTTTCCTAACGGATCAAAATGGCACGGAAAAAAGAAATTCCACTGTACAGAAGAGGGGCTATTGTCGCGCTGCGCGATAAGGGATTGTCATACAGAGAAATTGCCAGACAAACTCGCGTGTCTTTGAAAGAAGTGCAGACGACCATCGGGAGATTTAAGAAGTCTGAGACGTATTTCAATCGCAATCGTCCACGTCGACCCAAAGTGACAACATCGTCAGACGATAAAAATATCGTCGTTACCAGCAAAAAAAATCGTCGTTTAACAACAACGGAAATCTGTGCCAAATTTAACGAACAAAGGGAAACCTCGATATCACTGACGACAGTGAAACGGCGTCTTAACAGTGCTGGCCTCAGAGGCTGTGTCGCCGTGAGAAAACCTTTGTTACGTCCGGCGAACAAAAAAAAACGATACGCATGGGCCCTGGAACACAAAAAGTGGACGATTAATCAGTGGAGAAATGTACTCTGGACGGACGAGTCAACATTTTTAATCTTCGGTAGTCGTCGACGCATTTTTGTTCGAAGAAATCCTTCGGAAAAAATGGCACCACAGTGTTTGATACCAACTGTTAATGGCGGTGGCTCCGTTATGGTGTGGGGTTCCTTCTCCGGTCATGGTGTGGGAGACTTTGTGAAAATTGACGGCATAATGAGAAAATAAGAATATAAAGAAATTCTCATTAATCATCCGATTTCATCGGGGCTAAGAACTATCGAGCGTGGTTTTACCATGCAACAAGACAATGATCCGAAACACAGTTCCCGTCTCTGTCGAGAATATTTGGAGAACGAGGCAAAGAAAAAAAATCGTGAATATGGTGTGGCCGCCACGATCACCCGACCTAAATCCCATTGAACTTCTCTGGGAAGGGCTCGATCGAAAGATATGAATGACATCGAAAAGGGCGGATTCTTTGTCTTCAATCCTATGCCGAATTTCGTTTTTGCTTTCATAGCCGCCCATACAGCGGTCGCTGCTGTTTTCTCGCCAAAAGTCGAATCTCTCGCAGTAATACGTTTTCCTGCTGTTGTTGCAAGTATATTATCCGCAACGTGTAATTCGCCTGAATGATTGCTTCGTGAATAAGCTATATCGTGGTTGCGACAAGTGGCATTCAATAGATTTATTAGGAGTACAACTTTGCAGTGACCGTTTTACTTAGAGAGCCACTGCGGCCGAAGTAGTGGCCCTAGCTCAATAAAAAAGTGGCATTTTAAACTAGAGGCTCTGCCAATGTAAACAATTTAAAAAAGCTAACGGATACGTGTATGCATTATAAAGTTATTGGCACTCAAAAATGGCAACCTACCAGCCGAATTCTCAGCATTTGCGGGAACTGCTCCAAAGACAACAAAGGAAGGGATTTTTGCACCGGATTGTGACTGGAGATGAAAAGTGGGTTTACTACGATAATCCTAAACGCCGAAAATCATGGGGACTGCCTGGTCATATTCCGTCATCGACGCCCAAACCGAATATTCACGGATCCAAAGTGACGCTGTGTATCTGGTGGGACCAGCTGGGCGTTGTGTACTATGAGCTGCTCAAACCATCCGAAACCATCACAGGGGAACTCTACCGACGTCAGTTGATGCGCTTGAGTAAGGCACTCAAAGAGAAACGGCCACAATTCAACGAAAGACATGACAAGGTGATACTGCAGCATGACAATGCCCGACCCCATGTTGCAAATGTCGTGAAAAAGTACTTGGAAACGCTGAAATGGGAGGTTTTATCCCACCCGCCATATTCTCCAGACATTGCCCCTTCCGACTATCACTTGTTCCGGTCAATGGCACACGATTTGGCTGACCATGACTTCGGTACTTACGAAGAAGTCAAAAATTGGGTCGATTCCTGGATTGCCTCCAAGGACCAAGACTTTTATCGGCGCGGGATTCGAATGCTACCTGAAAGATGGGCCGAGGTCGTAGCTAGCGACGGGCAGTACTTTGATTAAAAAATATGTAGCCACTTTTTTATAATAAAGCCTTAAACTTTTGAAAAAAACGGTCACTGCAAAGTTGTACTCCCAATATACCACGTTGACCCCTTGCCAATCTCTGCTCTTACTGAATGCCTGGTCCACAAAATTGGTAGCCGGGACTATGTAATTCGATCGGAAGTGTATTTATTGCACGATTTAACAAACCGTTGCCCTTTCTCTTTAACATTCGGCACAATTATTTATAAACGGTCCTGGACTGTCAATGTGTATTAGGCTGTACTTTCGAATCAGCCTTTATGTGTTCGGGAAGCCTCTCCCACCCGAGGTCAAGGAAGTGATAGAAATTGTGCAACAAAACAATTTTTGGAATAAACTGTATTTGATGAGCCGTTAGGTGGAGAATACTGCCGTCGTCCGACAGGTACAGGGTGCGCCAGAGAAACTTACTTATTTGAAAGGTCAATAAAAACAAAAGTACTTCAATTATTGTTTAAAATTTTTTTTTTATTTGAGAATACAATATCCCAATTTTTTTTTCATGCAGTCTTGAAAATGACATCGGATAAATGGCGACCCCCATTGCGCATACACTGATGACGTCGATTTTTGAAATTCGTATCCACTCTTTGCAGCATATCAATCGGTATGTTGGCAATGGCGTCGCGAATGTTGTTCTTGAGGTGTGCTATGGTCCGTGGTCGATCGACATAAACCAGAGAGCTTCACCAGAAGCCACTTAATTGTGAGCGAGTTACTGTCTGGTGTGCGATGTCGGTAATGGGAATAATTGGTCCTTATTTTTTTGAAGAAAACGAACGCGCAGTTACCGTGAATGGAGCTCGTTACAGGAACATGATCGAGGAATTTTTTCTTCCAAGACTCGAAGAAATGAACGTTAGGAACGTGTGGTTTCAGCAAGATGGAGCCACAGCACACACAGCACGAGACTCAATGAATTTGTTGCGACAACATTTCCCCGACCGCCTCATCTCTCTCAGAGGCGATCTCCAATGGCCGGCACGCTCTCCAGATTTGACTCCATGCGATTTCTTTTTATGGGGTTATTTGAAATCTCTGGTTTATGTCGATCGACCACGGACCATAGCACACCTCAAGAACAACATTCGTTGTTTCGTTGTTCGATATGCTGCAAAGAGTGGATGCGAATTTCAAAAATCGACTTCATCAGTGTATGCGCAATGGGGGTCGCCATTTATCCGATGTCATTTTCAGGACTGCATGAAAAAAAAATTGGGATATTGTATTCTCAAATAAAAAAAAATTTAAAACAATAATTGAAGTACTTTTGTTTTTATTGACCTTTCAAATAAGTAAGTTTCTCTGGCGCACCCTGTACAAAAGCATTCTCAATACTGAGCGGATTTGGCCTGGTGCACTCCTATAAATACTCCTCACACGACGCATTTTGGGCGAATGTGTATTTAGATTCGAGAGAGAAAACATGCGTTTCGCGCAACAAGCGATGGTGATTCAAGTGACCAATTTCAACGATGAAGTAATGGAGGACCAACAAGTACGCAAGCATGGAAACATGCTGCCACTTACGATACGCAATATTATTTTCGGTCTTTCAAATTGTGGGACAACCAGTATTCTGTTAAGTTTAATAGAAAGTCCAAATGGCGTACGTTTTGAAAACCTATATGTATACTCGAAATCGCTCCAACAGCCAAAATATCAATATTTGGAAAATCTGCTGACATCGATTAACGAAATTGTCTATTTTACACTCTCAAATAATAGTGATGTTATCCCACCGCACGAAGCGCTTCCAAACTCCATTTTTATTTTCGATGGCGTGACAAGCAAAATACAGTAAGAGAGTACTTTGCAATGGGCACAGGTGGCATGTAAATACAGATATTCCGTATGAAGATTTTCTGGTGTTATGTCAAAAATGTTGGCAATACAAATATGGCTCCATGGTGGTTGAAAAAGATAGATCATTGTCCGGTGGTCGATATAGAAATGGATGTAACGAGTTTGCAATACCGTGATATAGTCAGTCGACATTGAGACATCAGCTGTGCAACGACCAACGAATAATTTCATTTGACATGACGACGACAATTGATAGTGATGAAAAGATTGCAAGGGAAATTGCGAAACCAAGCGCCTCAATACGCAAAAAATATCAAGCTTTGAAGACTGGAAAAATGGAAGAGGATCTTGCATCGGAGAGACACTTCAAGCAAATAACCGAACCTCTCAAGCAGATTGTTGAAAAATCAGCTGCTGTTAAGTCTCTTGGGCCGGAAATTGAATCGTTAAGCATGTCGGAAGCAAAGGACCTAGAGAAAGGTGTGAAACAAGGAACAAAGTGCACACGTTAATCATTCCAAGATTCGCTGTTAACTTCTACACCGATTCAGTTGAAGCGCAAGCGACAAAACGAATCTCTGCATGATACGTCGATGACTGCTGTACCCTGGAAACCAGCCACCATTGTTGAAGGAGACGTTTTGGAGAATACGCCCGAATCATTCGTGTCTTCAGTTTAATATCAATTACAAACGGCTGAAGGTCAAAATACATTGCGCGAACATTTCGGTCCACTCGGTCAACAATATATTTTATCTATTCTTTCACAAGACAAAAATTCCAATATGGATTACGTATATGGCGTCAAATTTACCAATGAAGGAATGATGTTAGGCGATAAGCATTTCGATGTGGATAATGATGATAATATATTCATCGATGGCATAAAATAATTGGGAACCCCTGGACTCTATGAGCTAATCTTCAAGAGAATTCTTGACGATGCAATACACACCGAGAAAGAAAAAGACAAATATAAAAGTATATTATTGGCAACAGATGCACATCGACGTGGTAGCAATATACTCAATCCTGTATTGGGTAACAAAGGCTTCAAGTATAAATATATAATTGGACCATTAACTTTCAACCGAAAAACTGAAAGAGGTATAGAAATATCGCTCGCCATGGCATTAAAATACAACAAAATCGATTATGTGCATTGGAATGATCCCAATGAGTGGGTCGATCGCTTGCGCTTGTTGGAAGTCTCACGGCACGCGGGTAACAACGCTCGCGACAATGAGATAATGTCGACTATTGAGGAACTTTGCGAAGCTGGTCTCATTATAAATTATCCTATGCATTGATGATAATGATCATTCCTTCGTCACTATTGATACCGAGATGTCGATCAATAAATTTGGATCATCGCTTGGAGCGCAGGATAATTCATACTATCAGTGGACTGGGCTAATAAGAAATTATACACGTGATAATGCTCTTTGTCTAACCTCTAGTGGCTTCGATGCAAGATCACGTAAAATACGAGGCGTAGCCCTAGCTGAAGGGAATTACGATGCTGCTATTAAACGTTACGTGGAAATGAACATCAAGCTGTTAACAGGATGCCTGGATGAATTTGAGAAGAAATTCATCGTACTAGAGGATACGCTTCAAATAACTATAAACGATACGTTCAAAACGATTCAGTATGCAACCGACGCTGTATCTGACACAAGGAGGAAGATTTGTAAAAATCGTCCGGTCAAACACACGATATGCTCGGAGAAGAAAAAAACGTTTGAAGAAAAGCAACTTGTGGAGGAATTACATGAACCAGCAAGAAAAAACTTGCTGCGAAGACGTGTTATCGTACGAGGGTATGATGATTTGTGACAGGCTGACGTAGTCGAAATGCGGCCGTATTCGCGTTTCAACTAAGGATACAATTACATACTCACTGTCATCGATGTGTTGAGCAAGTATGCAGGGGCCGTACCCTTGAAAAGTAAAACTAACAACGAAATGGGTACAGCGATCGCGAAAATCATAAAGGTCATAGCAGATATCCGAAAAATCTTCAAACCGACACAGGAAGGAAGAGAATTTTACAATGTAAACGTGCAACGACTCATGGAGAAATACAACATCCATCATTATTCGACGTATTCTATTATGAAGGCCTCGGTCGTCGAACGGTTCAATCGCACTCTCAAAAATAACATGTGGATTATGTTTACACTCAATGGTAATTACAAGTGGATGGATGCGTTACCACAACTCGTTATGAAGTACAATGCTCGAAAGCATCGTACGATTGGCATGAGGCCGATCGACGTTACTCCTGCGTTCGCGGAGAAACTCTTAACCACCGTTTACAGCAACGTAAAAAGTGCGGCTCCTACAAGATTCGATGCGATGATTTTGTGCGCGTAAGCAAATTCAAGACAATATTTTTAAAAAGGTTTCACACCAAATTGGACCCCCCAAGTGTTTAAAATAGTCAAGGTGCAACAACATTATCCTGTAACGTATCTAGTCGAGGACTCAAGTGGAAATCCGATAGCCGGAAGATTCAACGAATCTACGAACTGTAATACGAACTGCAACGTGTTGCCAATCCAAACATATATCTCGTGGAGAAGATAAGACGCAAAAGGGGCAATGATGTTTTTCTTAAGACGGAATAACGCGGTCAGTATGGTAGAACGATTATAGATACCCAAAAATCTCTCATACGGCTCTTTAGATCCCATCGAAACTTTGACAAACGACGTCAAATAGATAGACGAACAGCTGTCTGCGCCCCAAATTTTTTGAATTTGAGAAAAAAACGTAGATTCCCTTATGATAAGTCAGTCTACGTTTTTTTTTTCAAATTCAGAAAATTTGAGGGGCAGACAGCTGTTCGTCTATCTATTTGATGTCGTTTGGCAAAGTTTCGACGGGATCTGAAGAGTCGTTTCAGATACTTTTGGGTATCTATCTACCATACCGACCGCGATGAGGTGTCATTCCGTCTTAAATGGTTGGGAATGGATAAATCTCAAAACTTGTGGATACACAAAAATAATATATTGTAATAACTTTTATAAAGTATATGGACAATTCAATAAAGTTTATTTACAATGGGCATCCATTTTATTTATGTATAAATTCACCATTCCTTATAAAAATAAATAATTATATCCTGTAAACATTAACATACTCGCCTTATATATTACATGAATATTTTTCAATATATATCAAATTTACATTAAGGGAGACCGGGAACAAAAGTAACAATTTTTACTCCATGCCTGATTTCTCGTCAATTATAATATTTGTGATAAAATAAATATAGCCATATTAAACTTTCGTTTATGGTCTAAACATGTGCTTTATAATTTTATCTAATATATATCGGTTTCTGAATATTATAAAGCTGCAAAAAAAATCGGAGATTGTTACTTTCGACCCCATGATCAGCGCGAAAGTAACAAGGCGTGGGTCGAAAGTAACACCGTATTAGTTCTACCCAAGGCTATAAATACAATGAAAAAAACACAAGATTAAATCAAATTATTTATTTCAAAGTTATAGTACAAAAATAATGAGCTTCCTAATTAAGTTTAACTTGAGATTCATATTTCTATTCAGTCGAAAATCAAGAAAAATTTACTTCATGATTAGTTAATTAACAAAAAAAATCTTATGACAAAACAAACAATAACTTCTTAATGATCAACAATATAAACAAGAAATGAATTCTTAATGAGTTTTAAACTCTTTAACAAAATTAACAAAACCAAAATAACTTCTAAATTACAATCAACTACGAAAATAAGATCTTCAATAAAACTATTTCTTCCTCAGAAGTGAAAACACGGTTGACGCAACGGTAGCCAACTTGTGCATTAGTATTCCTTGCTTTAAGTTTTCTTATAAATCTATTTAATGTGACATGGCAAACTCCGTATTTTTTTGCAAGTGCTCTTATTGTTGCATTCTCCTTGAAATGCTCATCTGCTGCGTGTCTATAGACCCCTGTGTCAGTGGTGCCTCTATTTGTTTTTCTTATCCGCTGCCGTGGCATTCTGTTAAATCAAAAAAGGAAAAAAAAGTTTAATACAAATTATCATTCTACGGGGACGGAAGTAACACGTTAGTTTTGTCCTGCCATGAGATCTTACTTTTGTACCCAACACCGTTTTAGATATTTTAAATAACCTAACCTTAAAACTGAATGTGTTACACGGAGACAAATTATAACATGCTAAGGACAATCTTAACGTAAATCAACGAACTAATATGCACATTATTATCAGCATCTTAATTCTACGTAAACACTTAATGAATGAAAAACTTACTTTTGGTGGTAAAAATCACAATATGTCCACTGACTCAACCTTGTAGCGCGGCGCGGGCGCAGAGACTGAACTCATGCGCAGGGGGAGGTGCAAGCTGACAACCAACGGCCGCGCGCGTCGTTCTGGCCATTGGACAAGGCTACAGAGCGTTTGTTACTTTCGACCCGCCGTTACTTTTGTCCCCGGTCTCCCCTACTAGATTCATTATATCTTTCCATTTTTTATTTTATAACAGTACATACAATGGAGTCTAACAAATACATTTACAATGCTATTTTATAATGACCCCATGGTAGAGTGTCCGTACTTTTCGGCACGGTATACCGCTTGTCGTCTTATGGACTTGGAGCAATTTTCGACTCTGAAATAGTGTAAACTTCGTGCAGTTTCGATCTTATGCAAGATTGCTGACGAGTCATTTCAATTTCTTCCCGTAAATACCGAGTGTAGTCATTGAAATTTATTATTCGCGCGACGACATTACTTTTCACACTTTTCACTTTTTTCGTATCTTTTTGAGTATCAACTCGCAAAGCGTACATTTTTGCTCTCAATCCTACAAATTCCGTCATTAACGTACCATTATTTTCATCTTTCATGAGACAGGGCATTTTCTTGTTGTCTAACAGTAAACCGTACACGTTTTCCCATCGGGTAATCGCTCGTATCAAATTTGTCAATGTTACGCTTCATATCGTCGTAAACGTCGTCAGACTTGATGTGGTATATAAGACTATCGGTGTCGGTATACATGATCTTACACATACCCACATAAATTAGTTTGTTAAATTTTACCTCCAGATTTCGCAATTCGACGGCAATATGATTTTCCGAAAAGATATTTTGACTGTGAAAATTTGCTTTATCGATCATTGCCTCTGCCCCATACCGGCCCTCCCTCTTTGTTCCAAGTTTCACGTCTACACGTTTTCCATCGTTTTGCCGAATACTGCATTGTTCATTAATTTATACAATTTTTTCTCGAAATCAATTGTAGCATATGTGCGAAACTGCGTGTTCAATTCGATGTATGAACGCGACTAGGGGGATTGAGTGAAGTTCAAAATTCTGTGTTTCCGCTAGTTTAAGTCCATGACGCATAAACTGCTGCAAATCACAATATTGTATCATGTAACGCTTCTTATCACATACGGTTGCGAGTGATTTCTCTTGGCGGTTGCCAGGTGGTTTGACACGTGTCGGACAAAACGGTAGGTCACTATGCGAATCAAGCAAACGTTGCGGATATTCGAGATGGACTTCGAGAACGTCCTACAGGCGAATCTAGCACTATGGATAATACGTCAAAATTCGATGTGTCATCGATCCATTGAAAATCAGCATAAGGCAAAGATTGACACATTGCCCATCCATACAAGTTGCTCACATCGAAGTAAATCAGGTATGATGATTACAATGGATCGTACGATTACATGTACTTGTTATTTGCATGTGCATATCTGTTTGAACATTGGCTTAAACCTCCGCGTATACCTCGCTCGATGAATAAAATCATATCGATGTCAGTGAATAATTCAAACGTAATGTGCGTATATTTCAACATGGCGTCCCAAGTATATCCGGGAAGAGTGTAATAATACGCCGGATCAAGCCCATAACTTTCATTACACGCATCACGGAAATTTTCGAAAATATCTGCTAATAACAAGAATAACAATCCGTCTTTAAATACAAATCGCTATATTCACCAAGCGTTTGTATGGAAAACCGGTCCCAGACATTCTCAGCGTGAACGTACTCGCTCGCGCTGATCGCTTCCCTGGTCAAGGAACTGTAAAATGAGTCGCGCGGCGGCAAACACGTGTCTTCCAATCTGCTGACATGGTCAATGTATTCGTATTGGAAGACACCTTTTCGTGTTAATAATGTAAAATCGTGCATCGGTAGGCCATCAAATTGTGAGCGTAACATTTTCAGTTTGTCGGTCGTTAAAAAAGATGCCGATTTCTCAAGACTTGTCGTTAGAAATTTATATGAATCGATAAAGCGTAATTTAATTTGGTTTTTCGTTTCTTCGGTAGTAGTTTGAACAGTTTTCGTAAATGAAATATATTTTTCTTTTGTTATTGGAAGCATGTAAGTTTTCCCTGCGAACACGGTGGCTACTTCTTTGATTATAAAATGCGCATCATAGCCAGACAAATTGTGAAAAACTACCGGAATGAAAAAAGAGTGTTTGAAATTTAGATTGCAATTCGAATGGGCCCAGTCAAATGACGCCTAGTCAAATAACGCCCAGTCAAATGACAATGATCGCGATCTCGTGTATCGGTTTGTGCAAAAACTTTTTCCACATATGTGACACTTAATCGCGCTTCGAAATTGAAGCTACTCCTCGGATGTTAACTGTACCATGGGGATATTTAAAGATAAAATATATTTTACATGCAAGCTGCACTTTTTAGTTCTTCGACGAACCATGCAATGCAATCGCTACTACGGTGCGATTCATATCTGCATAATGATTGATCGTATGAACAATGTACGTAGTATGCGATACTCGAAACCTCAGGGTGTTGGTACATTTTTTGTTCATTCTTTTTCGCAAGGACGCCGTATATTACGAATGGAAGTCGCTCCTTAGGATTGAAGTTTTTAAAAGTGAGTCACTTATTCGCATCGTTCTGTAGACGGACAGAACAGTCGTTGATCTGGCCACAGTCTGCAGTGTGCACTTGCAATTTTTGCTCCGAGTAAAAGTAGTGTAGACATCTGCGAAAATGAACAAAAAATCAGTTTCGAACTAATTATTTTGATACATTAAATTATATCAAATCTACGTACCTATCACAGATATATTTCTGTCCAAAGTGTTTAGTCAACCGTGAGCTGACGAGCCTTGATAAATTCTTGATCCACGCAAAATGTCCAACGATGTTTTGCTGCGGATCTTCCACGTAGAGCAAATTGACATGCTTTTCTCTCTTTCGCTTACTCACGCGAATTGGAAGAGTACTATCGTTCTCAATGGTGTATACATTGATTGAAATGTTATTACGAGTTTCAAATTTTTTAATTTGATTCAGAGTCACTGGAAACTCAATGTCTTAAACATTTAGCACTGTCGAGTAGTGTGGGTACGAAGATTCACGCGCACTGTGAGGTTGGGCTGGATAAAAAGCAGTGACTACGGATCATGCGCAACATGCTTGATCACTCGATTTTACATTAACAACTGCTCTTTTCAGCATCGTCGACCGCGATAACATTATGTGGCATCCCGCGGTTATATTTATTTATATTCATAGTCAAGTTACATATTCGTGACAATGCCCACCCCCGGTCGCATTCCTGAAACTCTTCGAGTGATATGGAAATGGGCTCAATAACTATTTGGCCGTACCACTCGCGTAAATCAGATGTATTAAAAAGTTCATAGTTTTTAATATTAATTCTTTTACTGGCACGCTTGTCACCCGCCACAAATTCCCCGTTAAAAACGGTATTAATTTTCACACTACCATGATTGTTGACAATGGTTTGAACGCGTGAAAGTACAACATCGCTAGCCTCTTTGAGAAATTATCGAGGTTCGATGTGGTTGTGATTTATGACTATACCAGTCATCATACGACCCTCGAACGCCGTATCATTTTCTCACCATATGAATCCATGATTGTCATGTCATGAAACGCTGACGCACCGAATTCTTAAAGTCTTCAAGTCGCACAATGTAAGCTACCAACGATTGATGATTTCCGATCGATGTTCGCAGTCGTTTAAGGAGTTACCCCCACTTGCGATTTTGAAAAAATCGATTTTTTTTATTGCATTTTTTTGAAGTATACGTATCTGAGAATATGTCCTGAAAATTTCAAGTCGATCCGAACAAAATTGACTGAGATATGAGCGTTGAAAGAGAAGAATCCGTTGTGTAAACGACAGGAAATTGAAACTTTAAACGCGTTTTTCTCAAAATGGCAATTCTGAAGTCGGTGACCAAGATTACTCGAACACTAATGAACCGATCTTCTTGAAATTTTGCAGGCTTATTTAATACATAAAAATGTAGTCTTTAATCGTTCGATTTTTTTTTTCGTTAAAATCGAACCATTAACTTTGACTGTCCGCCATTTTGTGAAAAATGAATATTTTTTTAAAATACTTCGATTAAAGACTAGTTTATACTTATATTTGACTAAATCCATCCGCATTTTTTTTTTCAGATGATCCACTTCGCCGCAATGTTGGTCACCGCAAACCGTGTATATAAAAACATTATTTCATTGACGGCCATTTGCCACTAAACAATGTAATATTTTTCAATAAAAAAATTACTGAAACTTCTTCAAGATGTGTTCTTTAAGATGGTATATTGATCGATTAAAAAAGTTTTGTAGTTTTCTTTAAAAAAATTCATGAAGAAGGCCTTTTTTGCGCTACAAGTGGGGGTAACGCCTTAATTCGACTTTGTTTTTCTAACGACTCGATATACTCGTCACATCGTTGTTCCCATACAATGTACTCTTCTACTGAACTAATTTGAGCCCTTTGCTCGCAAATTTTTTTTCCAATATTATCCGTCATCTCTTTGCGCGAAGCACTCCGTGATGTCGGAAATTCAAACATTGACTGAAAGTGTGTACCTCTCAATCAAGAATTATATTTCATTTCTGTAACAACCAAATCCTTGGTGGCGTGTGCATTTTTTCGGTATATATGTAAGGTAGACGCGTTGCACTCCCTCAGTTTCCCAATTTAAAAACTCCCGCACAAAGTGCGGGTAGGTAAAATAGGCACCTGACTGTGCAATAGAGGAATTACATAAGGGGAGACACGTGGAGAGAAAATTGGTGAGAGTGAAATAAAGAAAGAACATGCAGCGTGGAAAATAATCATCGAATGTTGTTTCTTTGTTTTACAGGTAAGAATTTAGATATAAGAATTAAGATATGACATTAAGATAAGATACTAAGATGTTGTAGACTATAATATTGTAAAGAAAACCAAATTAAAGAAAATCTTTGTTTTACAGAGAAACAATTCGTTTTTATTTACTCGCCGTGAGTACTCCAATCTACTCCAAAAAGGACATATTATAAAACAACATTCTCATACACAATCCACGATGGATAAATTGGAATTCGAGTTCACGATAAGAGGGACTTCGGATGGGAAAACGAACGTGCTGTGCCTAACCTCAATCGGGACACCGGGCGGTCGCTCATTCGGCGTTCCAGACGAACACCAGCCAACAACTCTACACACAGAGTTAGCAAAAACACAAACTTTTGCTAAAATAAAAAATACACTGAAGAAAAGACATCAATCAAGAAAGGTTTGGATCACTTTATCAAAAGAATTAAAAGCAACATATCTAGACCAAGATAACAACGTACAATTCGGAGAATATTTCCTGGAGGAGACCAAAGAAGAGAAAACTACGGTTGCATCTGGGCCCAAAGACTCGGATGGAAAGATGATAGCTCTGTTAGAGAAAATACTAGAGGAAAAAACGGGAAAATCTGAAGTTCAAAATTTGGGGAAAATATCAAAAGATTTTACACTTGAAAAGTTTACGGGAAAGAACTCCAACGCGCAACAATGGATTCACGAATTCGAGAAAGAATGCCAGCGCTTTGAGATAAATCAAGACAGAAAGAAAATTGAAATGTTGAAATTTTTCATCGAAAAGCCTGTTGCGGACTGGTACAGTTGTATGTTGATGAAACTCACAGTAGAATCAGAATGGGAAAAATGGAAGAAAAACTTTGCGAAACGTTCGGAAGCAAGGGATGGTCTCCTATCAGATACGCGCTTTCGTTTAAATATCAGACAGGCTCTCTATTAGAATACGCGATAAAAAAAGAGAAGTTATTGCTAGAAGTCAGAAAAACGATAGATACGGGGACGTTGATAGACCTCATTGCGAACGGCCTGCCAAACTTTGTAGCTGACAAGATCGACAGAGAGACCTTGACCGAAACCGAAGACCTATATAGACGACATCTTAGTTTTTTCAAAATCATTTGAAGAACATGTGAAACAAATATTGCTACTACTAGAAGCCATTAAAATCGAAGGATTCCGATTGAAATTCGCAAAATGCTCGTTTGCAGAAGAGTCGGTCACATATTTGGGTCATATCATAAAAAACAATTCTATTGCCCCAATCAAAGATAACTTGATCGCAATACGAAATTTCCCTGTGCCACAAACACAAAAGAATATTCGCCAATTTTTAGGGAAAATCAATTTTTACAATGAATACGTGCCCAACATATCTATTATTCTAGACCCACTCCACAACTTATTAAGAAAAGGACAGAAATTCATTTGGTCGAAGGACTGTCAAGAAGCCTTCGAAAAAATAAAACAATACCTCTGCACTCAACCGGTTCTTGCCATATTCGACCCAGATTTACCAATACACATTTACACAGACGCATCAATAAAAGGGGTAGGAGCAGTACTAAAACAACTACAACCCGCGAACGAAACGGGAAGACAAATAGAAAAACCGGTAGCGTACTTTTCAAAAAAACTAAATGAAGCCCAGAAGAAAAGAAAAGCGATATACCTAGAATGTTTAGGAATTAAAGAGGCAGTAAAATATTGGCAGCACTGGCTGTTGGGAAGATCGTTTAAAGTTTTTTCAGACCATAAACCCCTAGAAAAATTGAAATTAAAAGCAAGAACGGACGAAGAATTAGGAGATCTGACGTATTATTTATCACAATATGATATAGAAATAATATACCGCCCGGGCAAAAACAATTTAGAAGCGGACTGCCTAAGTAGAAATTCAGTGCTAGACACACATGAAAACGAAGAAGAAATTGTAAAAATTGTAAATCTAATAACAGTGGAAGAAATTAGTAGAGATCAAAAACAAAACCAAGATTTACTGCCAAGCGACCAAAAACTAGAATTAAAAAATGAAATATATTACAAGAAAAGTAGAAAGAAAGAGTAAATTATACTATCCGAAAATTTCAGTAAAGAACTGATAAAAAAAACACACCGGAACTTCGGCCACTTAGGGATAAATCAGCTAGAGAACAAAATCGCACGACACTATACAGCTAAAAGCTTAAAAAAATATATAAAAGAGATATGTAAATGCTGCGAGATCTTTATAAAAAATAAGTCAAGAGGGCAGAAAAAAATTGGCCTTATGTCTCAATTAAGTCCCGCGAAACGTCCGTTTGAAATAGTTTCAATCGACACGATCGGGGGCTTCGGTGGTTCACGATCCACAAAAAAATATTTACATTTATTGGTAGATCATTTTACAAGATTCGGGTATATACTAACATCAAGAACACAAAATTCAAACGACTTTATTAAATTAACTCAGAAAATACTGGAGAACAACAATATTGGCATGATACTGTCAGACAAATATCCTGGTATAAATTCCAAAGAGTTTAATCAATTTTTAGACAGGGAAAACATACCGATCATATTTACAGCGGTGAACACACCATTCTCTAATGGGTTAAACGAAAGACTAAACCAGACAATAGTAAACAAAATCAGATGTAGGATAAATGAAGAAGAAAACAAAAGAAAGGCATGGACAAGCATAGCACATGAATGCATAGAAAAATACAACGAAACGGAACACACGGTCACTAAGTTTAGTCCAAAATATCTATTAGAAGGATTCGATACGACAACACTGCCAATAGAATTAAAACAACCAATAACAAACGAAGATCTAGAAAGAGACCGAAAGACCGCTCTAGACAATAGCACTAAGTATCATACATACAATAAGAAAAAGTACGACAAAAATAGAAAAGACTATACAATTCAAGTTGGAGAATTTGTATACGTTGAAAACGGTAATCGTTTAAACAGAAAAAAATTAGACGAACTAAGAATCGGACCTTTCAGAGTTTTAGACAAAGTGTCAAATTCAATATATAGCGTGGACACAGGTCACAAAAAATCAGAATCGAACTTGTTCCACATTACAAAATTGATCCCAACATCACAAAATGCGGAAAGACCAAATGTAAATAGTTAAGTAAATAATAAAAAAAAAAAGTAAACGAAATTTTTTTTCCACGGTGGAGGGAGATGTAAGGTAGACGCGTTGCACTCCCTTAGTTTCCCAATTTAAAAACTCCCGCACAAAGTGCGGGTAGGTAAAATAGGCACCTGACTGTGCAATAGAGGAATTACATAAGGGGAGACACGTGGAGAGAAAATTGGTGAGAGTGAAATAAAGAAAGAACATGCAGCGTGGAAAATAATCATCGAATGTTGTTTCTTTGTTTTACAGGTAAGAATTTAGATATAAGAAGTAAGATATGACATTAAGATAAGATACTAAGATGTTGTAGACTATAATATTGTAAAGAAAACCAAATTAAAGAAAATCTTTGTTTTACAGAGAAACAATTCGTTTTTATTTACTCGCCGTGAGTACTCCAATCTACTCCAAAAAAGGACATATTATATATTTTTCTACAGACTTTACGATTTTGCTGACATCAACTTCTTCGACGAAATCCACGAAGCGCTCGCAATATCAATCGCATAATTTTATTATTTCGTGAATGTCTCAGGCATTTTGACCTTGAGATGACACGTGATGCTGAATCGACATTTTCACGCTATCTTTTACCTATATATGCTAAAAGTGTTTACCTCTCTATCACGATTTATTCTATACATCTGCATCCCTCGTGCCGTGTGCATTGTGTATTTTCCCACAGACTTTTCGATTTTTGCTGACGTCAACTTTTTCAACGAGATCCGTGAAGCGCTTGCAATATCATTCTGGCCTTGAGATGCAATGTTCGCGGACGTTCGTGGCGGTTCGGTTTGATTGGGATTCCACCCAAACAAATCCAACCGCTTTAATCGTTGAATGTCTAAAGTATATATCTATATACATGCAAAGCAGTCGCTCTATTTCACATGCATGCGATGCGGTCGCTCCATCTGTCATTCTCGCTTTCTCATGCATACGTGTAATCCGATCGCTTCATATCTCTCAGCGACACGGGTCAACCAACTTGAACCCCCTCTCAGGCGAGAGCCGCTAAATAATAATATTCATGAAATAAACAATATAAGATAAAAATTAATGAAAATAAATAAAAATAAATCAACAATAAATTTGAAATATGTACAAATCAATAATCAATGATCAATTAATCGATAAGCTATATATTCCCCCTCCACCGCTCCAATGACTTCCCCCTCCCCGCGTGAATGTCAACCGCTCCGCGCGTAAACATTCGCCCCGTACTCCCCCTCAGAGGACCTGGGTTAGAACTCTGATAGCCATACTACTGATATTCGAGTCTACTGAGAATGTTTACAAATCACGAATACTATAAACATTGGAGAGAGATGAAATTCTGGGTCAGGAGAACCACCACGGCAAATATCAAGTCAAGGGGAGTCGACGGGCGTCGGGTAGCATCCATCCGTCGGCTTGCATGAGTTGGTCGTAAACGTAAGAGCTGTTTCTTCGTGTCGGGTAAGACAAGGGGGCAACGGCCCAAGGCGAGGATTTTTCCATCGAAACGTTGGCTGCTTTTTGGCATGACTCCGTTGCGAGGGGGAAAAATGATGAATTTTTTTTTCGAAAAGAACTTTTTAATAATAGCGTTTTTTTCTTCTTCAAAAATCTCCTTTGTCGATCCAACTGTTGTGCGTATCGTTGAAACCTAGCCACTTGACGAGCATTCGATTTCCAGGCTTCTTAACCACCTTCTCAACGAGGTAAATGGCGGGATACTTGACTTTCAGGAGCTCCTCTTCGTAGAAACAGCCGGGGATGGGTTCGTTCGGATGGTCCTTGAGATTGTCTGTCGTTGGATTCGTTATTTTCACTCTGCATATCATGAATATTTCCGTTGTTCAATTTGGCGTATAACCCTTCTCAATTACATTCTTAAATTTGCTAATTCGCACATTATTGCCAATTTCGAATTTTTGTGATTTTTTGCCGATAATCAATGCTGGCGGAAAATACGATGGAGAATCTGTCTTTCATTTTAGCGATTGATATATTTCGGTTTTTCCTTAATGGTTCGATGCACGGTGTTGTTGTATTTGGTAACTAGAGAATTCAGAATATCCATCCATTTGTACATTCCACGAAGACTGAATTGCATCCATATTTTATTTTTTACCGTTCTATTGAAACGCTCGCAAATTGATGCTTTCAAATTGCTATACGTTGAATAGATGTTTACATTGTATTTTATAATAAGAGCTTCAAACTGTAAATTATAAAAAAAATTTCCACGATCGACGTGCAAGTTCTTGGGTATGCGACCCTGATTGAATATAGATTTCATTGCAATCGTCGTATCTTTACCGCTCTTGCTTCTCAACGGTATGGTCCAGGCGAATTTGGAGAATATATCAATGACGGTCAGGAGGAACTTATGTTGCGAGTTTTGCCTCGCGTACGATAAGATATTTACGATATTGGCTTGCCACGTTTCACCCAGGCCTCGAATTTCAACGTGTCGGCGAATATAATTTCTTCGTGCAGGCTTATGCAGCTCTCGCACGAGAGTCAGTTTTTTGTCATCATTCATGGCGCGCGAAGATCTACACACATCAAGGTTTAACATGCGACTGGAAAAAACTATCGTTTTTCCTAATAAATACCTAAACATATTCGAAATTCATATTGTTTCTGACTCTCTTATACATCCCCTGACCCGTACGTGCTCGAATTATTTTCGAAATATAAATCTTGAATTTGTGACTGTTTTCACGTCGCACAGCTCCGTCTATATTTACAGCTCCTGTAATATTTTTTATGCGCGTTCGTGCCAATGATGATATTCTCATAATTTTTCAAATCAGTCTATTCGAGAATCCCGACATTTGGCACTTTTAAAAAAATAGGAGCTCCGTCAATCTTACGGTTGTTGCATAACTTTTGTCCCCCACACGAATATGCGGAGAATCGAAAATTATCAGAGAATCGCCAATAAATAATTTGATACTGGCGAGCATTCGCCCACCGTATATGGTATCCAGGCTTTTCTTTTTACCAGTGCGTTACAATACGAGATATTTTTTTTTATCAATTCATCGACTCGACTGGGTGAATCATCATTATCATCATCGTCATCAGAGGCATTGTCACGTCCTGAGGGGACGTGGGCGTATATATTTTTACGTTTCCCTCTTTGCAGCCTACGCCTAGCGCAATAGCTCGGGATGAGGGTAAAAAGGGGTAGTGCTTGGGTAAAAATGAGATGACGCGATAATCCGATTGAGGAATAATTGAACACTCAAATTCTAACGACTCGGGGTTTGTTGGAATTAACCAATCTGGTTAAGTCGATTAAATTCATAATACAGGAAATGTACATGAAGTATGTCGCTTACATTTGTCGATGCGCCGTGGGTACAATGGTTGGAGATACGGAGGGTCGAATCGGGCGAATCGATCGTTTAATACACGAGTATTTATCGCGAGCCGAGTCTTCGAATTAATTGGGCATTTACGCAATTCAATGTATCGATGTTAATGTGGTCACGCTTTACAAAGTATAGACAGAATTTGTAACAATTATACCGGAGATATACTAATTTTTAGAGTTAACGTTTGGACTTGTCGGATACTGTCAGGAGACAGCTTTTCGTTTTGAACTAGATTTGATGAAGATGTTGGAGACTTTGTCCGATCGCGATGGAAACTGTTGAGAGACTGACTTCAACGAGTGGTGATGGAACACTGACTTTCTGTAGGATAATTCTTCGCCAAGTGGAAAATAGGGGAGGTTTCGTTAGTGGGGGAAGGAGTGGATTTTCGTGATGCATTTTCCTTAGGGATTGGTGGAAAAGGCATCAAATATGTGTCTCTTCGGATGATTGGTCGAAAATAGAGAGTGGGAGGAGGACGTAGTCTGCGAGTCATATTCGTCGCCTTATTTCCAGGAATTGGAGCAGCGTTTCCTTTATCTGGAGCGCGGAAAAATACCGGGCGGAAAAAGGGGTCTTGTCGGTGGCGAGAAGCACTGCTCGAGATAGGGCTTGTTGACCAAGGCCCGCGAGTGCACGTGGTGTTTTATGACAGGGTGGTATCCTAGGTTCGAGGATTTCATTCTGGCGAGTGTGTATTTGTTCTTCATATGGTTAAGACTCTCGCACTGCTCTCGCGTGGGAAAGTGCGTGAGACGCTTACTTATTATCAATAGCCTACATTTCCGCCGTGTAGGTCTAAGCTTAAAGAAAAATATAAATATCCGTCGAAAAATGAGAATGCCGCTATCGGGCGTATGTGGTCGTTCCCGATTTCCATGGGAAATCGCATCGGCCCTGCGTCTTCGCCGGGGCTCAAAAAGATAAGAGATCGCAAGAAAAAAAAAACACATTGTGCGCATTTGGTCGCGACGTGACAGCATCATCTTTGTGCTTATAGGCCGCTGTAAAAGTTGAATCTTCCGGTGACTCATTTTTAATTTCACTCTCATTTTTTTCCGCTCCATTCTTGATTTCCTCCTTCAATGGTAACGTATTGTGAGAAACGAGCTTTTCCAATGGTGTGACTATCGACTTAAGGCGTTACCCCCACTTGTAGCGCAGAAAAAGACCTTTTTCATGAATTTTTTTAAAGAAAACTACAAAACTTTTTTAATCGATCTATATACCATCTTCAAGAACACATCTTGAAGAACTTTCAGTAATTTTTTTATTGAATAATATTACATTGTTTAGTGGCAAATGGCCGTCAATGAAATAATGTTTTTATATACACGGTTTGCGGTGACCAACATTGCGGCGAAGTGGATCATCTGAAGAAAAAAAATGCGGATGGATTTAGTCAAATATAAGTATAAACTAGTCTTTAATCGAAGGATTTTAAAAAATATTCATTTTTCACAAAATGGCGGACAGTCAAAGTTAATGGTTCGATTTTAACGAAAAAAACGGCCGTTTTTTGGCTATAAAACGGCCATTTTTTTTTCGAAAAAAAATCGAACGATTTAAGACTACATTTTTTTGTATTAAATAAGCCTGCAAAATTTCAAGAAGATCGGTTCATTAGTGTTCGAGTAATCTTGGTCACCGACTTCAGAAATGCCATTTTGAGAAAAACGCGTTTAAAGTTTCAATTTCAGTTTACACGAAGAAAATAATTTTTTTTGTAAACTTACATAGAGTCATCTATTCCGGGCCCATACAGGAGTTCTTCCGCCGACGATGCCGCTTGCAAAACGGAAGTTTGGTGTTGCCTTCGTAACATTCTTCCTTCACGAGTGCTCTCGGCCGCACGTCTCTCTGCCAGTGCAATCCGTGCTTCGTCCATTTTATTAGCGTATTCGTGCGCGTTGTGTCCACAGCTCACTCCGATTGAGTTCAAATAAAATAATAATGATTTTGAACCTTCGTTGAATAGTCCAACGGCAATATAAGCTGCTAAATTTACAACGATTGCTCTACTCGAGACGATTTTTGGGCTGTTTTTCCAAATAAGTTGGTTGAAGCTTTCGTTGTTATTTTGATTGAAGTCACCGACGCATCTTTCGAGTAAAGTTTCCTTACTCAGATCGTTGTATATAGGTCTGATGGCATCCAATACATTTGATGGAAGTGGTTTGTAATCGTGTTGGAAAGCCTCGTTTCTCGCCTGAGCTCGTTGATACGAGCACCACGATTCTTCACCGGTTGGACATCTCTCATGTTGTGGATTTGCATCGGTTGAACTGCAATGATCGAAGGTCGCCCATATTGCCTCATGCATATCGTGAACAGAAGCAGAATGGGGTCGAATAGCAAGTCCATAGTACACAGTGAGCTTGTCAATAAATTTTCCTGTCAGCTGTCCTTTACCACCAAGCTTTTTGTTTTTTTTTTACTAAATTACGAAGGCGGGATCCCATACGCTTTTGGACGTGACCGATGCATTCTTTTTTTATAACTTCTACGTCGTCATAAGGATGAGGATTTACTAGCCCAGTGTACGCTTTCGAATCTCCGTCTCCAATATAGTAACGGTACAGGACATTATATTTTTCTATTGAACGCTTGAAGATTTCGATAATGGAGTCCACCTCCATTTTTCCCGAGGAGCCTTCGTGATTTGCACTGCAGTTATCTTCGTGTGTTTCGTACCATTCTTCGTATTGCGCATCATTTAGCTTATGTTTCCACGATTCACACATTTTACAATACGCACTTTTTACCCCAAAATCAAGTACTTTTCCACTGTAGTAGCCTATGACTGATGTGACTCCGAACCACGACGTATATCCTCGCTTCCTCCAGGATCCATCTCCGGAAACTGTTAATTGAGGAGTTGCATCGCCTTCTGCATTAGGTGTATCTTCAATTTCTTCTCGTACGGCTTTTTTAAATATTACATCTGCACATGTTTTCACAGACTCATAAATACTTTTCCAAATTATTGAATATGTAGTCTCCGCAAGAAACCTTGGCATGTCCATAAGTCCGCAAAATTTTTGTGCTCCAGCCAATCCTATGCCGAGAACTCGCATGGTGAATATAAATCGATGATTTATTTCATAAGAATATTCCAAAAAAGGAGAAGATGGTATCAAATTATCTGCACATGAGTCACATTTCACAACGATTTTGAAGCCTAGTCCTCTTGCACTTGCCGTTTCAAATGTAATTTTTCCATTACACGTTTTGCACTTCAATAAATTTGAAATAGCAGCAAACACAACCCAAAAGTTCAAAATCCGATATTCAATATTAGGACTTTGATTCACAGTCATATCAATATTATTTTTCAGTTTCTTCGCGGACGTGCTGAAACTTTCAGTTTCCGTTTCGGCCAGGTTGGGGTTAAAAACACCCTTCCTTTTTTTTTGTCGAGATTTCCGTAAATTATCACTGCTTCTTGTTTGTCGCGAACCTTTTTTTCGATCCATTTTTTAATGTAAAATGAATAAAAACTGCGCTTATAATATTATGAACGGCGGAATATACGTCTTATATAGTCGGACTTTCGAGCTACACTGACGAGTTTAGACCATAACAGACAACGAAAGTACGTTTTTATAAATTCCAGTATATTATATGAACGTTGTGAATGCCAGATATACGACCCTTTTCATCGAACAATGCATTGAAGGTCGGAGGGAGGGTCAAGCGCGCCAGATGGCAGACTAGCCGGTCGTTTACATAACGGATTCTTCTCTTTCAACGCTCATATCTCAGTCAATTTTGTTCGGATCGACTTGAAATTTTCAGGACATATTCTCAGATACTTATACTTCAAAAAAATGCAATAAAAAAAAATCAATTTTTTCAAAATCGCAAGTGGGGGTAACCCCTTAAAGACATCCTGCATAGCCCGATCAGCATTATCTCTACCCATCTTTATCATTTTATGTTTCCGTCTAACTGCATCACTAGCCTTGGCGATTTGCTGCAACACATTTTTCTTGCAAAAGTTGTCGACGCTTTATGGCGTTGTTGTCAGTTTCACAATACAAACAATGCTGTATGCATTGGAACAAAGGAAAGAAGTCCGGTAAAGGTCTCCTCAATCGTATCATCAACAAACTTCCCGTTGAATTGGACTTGCCTGGATATCAGGATTGCGACTCCGGCACAAAGCTAGCTAGAATAAATCCGTTGGATGCAGCTTGCAAGGAGCACGATATTCTGTATTCGAAAAATCATGAAAACCTCGAAGCTAGACATTCTGCTTAAATATATAAAATATTGCAGGAGAGAGCTTGGCAACGAGTTCGCGCCATTGATGCTAGTATCTGGGAGAAAACAAACAAAAAACTGCGCTTTCCGTAGCAGGAATCATGAAAACAAAGAGAAGATTCGGCATGGGGTTTAAGAAGAAGAGGGGAGCAAAAATTGTTGGCTTGAAGAAAATCATCGATGCAGCGAAAGAAGCCGTGGTGAAGAGTGAATATTCAAGTGCAGCCGCTGCGTCGGCCTTAAAGGGCGCCCGATCAGCTGTCAAAAGGGTCGTAAGTGGCACCCTCAAAGTGCGTATGCCTCGAGTGTTGCCAGTACCTCGTAAACTCGGTGGCTTCCTACTGTTTCTCGTACCCATCTTTGCCGGCCTTAGCGCTGCAGGGGCGCTGGCAGGTGGTGCGGCCAACATAGTCAAAGCGGTGAAGGCCGCTCAAACAGCATAGCGTGAGCTCCAAGAAAGCATGCGTCACAATCGAACGATTGTGACGCATGCTTATACTATTGAAGCAATAGTATTGGGCAAAGGCTTACATCTCAAGCCGTACAAACAGGGAATGAGTCTTTTTATCGCGTCAAAAAACGTAGCACTACCTCACCGACCACTCACCTATGCAGATTTGCTAAAATACGCCAAAATAATGAAAATCCCCTATTTTCGTGGAGTTTACATGCAAAATCAATTGCCCAAGGGTAGAGCATGGCGACGCGCATGTGCCAATGTAAACCTCGATGAAGATATCGGGTCTGGCACACATGGATGGCGTATAAAAATAACAACAATAGAGTCCAGTATTTCGATAATTTCGGTGATCTTCAACCACCTGCCGAACTTTTGAAATAATTCCGTGTGAGCAGCGTAAATTATAATTACAAGGGGCATCAGAAATACGACACATTCGAATGTGGTCATCTGGGTCTCAAGTTTCTCTGTCGATAATTACCGCAACAAGAGAGATTTTGTCTATATAAAAGTGGGTGATGAGGAATAATCGAGTTAGTTTGTCAAACGACATTGTGGATAACAGTCTTACGTTAACCTTATCGGGATCATCGTTTGTGCTCGAGGCTCAATACTTTCCCCCCCATTTTACTCGCCCCCCACAAGAATTATACCCTAGGACTCATCGAACTCATAACCAACAATTCGATTCCAAATATAGACATTGGACACAACAAGTTTTAAGGCAAGAACGTTTTTACCATACCTACTGGAAGTTACGAACGAGCGGCCATTGCGACATACTTGAAAGAAGAGCTGGCACAAAAAAATATTACCATTCGCATAGGCTCAACCGCAATACACTGCGCAATGAAATCGAGTGCAATTATGAAATATATTTCAAGTCCAAGGATTCTTTCGCACGTATGCTAAGATGTGCACCCCGTAAACTGCGAGCTGGTGAAAAGCATCAATCGGATAATCTAGTGACCATTCTCAAATCAAATGCATTGCGCGTCGAATGTAACCTTACAGCTGGCGCTCATATTAACGAGCGAAAAGTACATACAATCCACGAGTTTTTCCCATCCGTGCCACCAGGCTAGAAAAACATCAAGGTTCCGTCGCATGTCATTTATTTACCAATTGCGAGCAAGACGATAGACAACATTCAACTCCGAAAAGTGGATCAGGACGATGATTTGGTGAACTTACGCGACGAGAGAATAACCATACGATTACACATCAAATAGCAATGGGTATAGTCTTTCATAGAGTCTCGAGCACTTATAAAAACAATATTCCGTCGGCGATAGAGACCAGTAGTCGATGGACACGCACACCGCTAACAACGCAGAACGTGCTGTTTTTGCGCCGTTTGGGTCTACGAGTACGTGGAAAAATCTCATGAAAAAATACATAATCTGCATTGCGTGCGTATGCTGTTTGACATGGAGGCGGAAATGACACATCAAAACCCCCGTCATCTTCGATGATTCCATCGCGCACTATGAGGTTCATGCCCATCAGCCTTCCACAACCTTCAATAACAGTGATGAAATACGTATTTCCGTTCAGCATCAAGCCATATGCATACTTTCCAGTCAAAGGTCGCTACGCGTATGCGGGCAAGTCACCAAAGCCGATAATACACTCGCTGCCAATACGCATTTCGCAAACAATGGCATTTGCTATTTGTTCGACGAGGTGAGGTATGAGCTCAATGCCATGGAAATATATCGATGTAAAAATGTGGGCGTAACGAGTTCGATGAAGGGATACGCATCCGTTTCTCAATCCCTACGCAACTTGAGAAACCGCGATATGTCATTTTAGCCTTCCAGACCGATCGTAAAAATAATAAAAGCGTAAATGCGTATAATTTCGATCATTGTGACATCACTGATGTCAAACTCTACCTGAATTCGCAAAGTTATCCCTACGGGAATTTAAATCTGGACATTGGTAAAAACCAATATGCGCTTCTCTATCAAATGTATGCGAACTTTCAATATTGGTACTACAATAGAGTCCGAACCATGCTTGAAAAAATTGGATTGCATAAAGTATGCTCCGCTCATTCTCATTGATTGCTCGAATCAGAACGATTCTCTCAAGTCCGGCCCTGTTGACGTACGCATCGAATTCGAATCAAATTCCAATATTCCCGCCAATACTTCCGCATACTGTCTCATTCTCCATGATCGTGTTGTCGAGTACAATCCGATAGGTGGCGGGCTAAGAAAGTTGATATAAAGTTGAGATTACGCGCTCCCTTCAGTCATCATGGAGTTAATCGTTGATGTGCAAGGCTTCGAGAGGCCGATCAACAAATTCGGTCCGAAGAAAATATCAATTGTCGAGGTGGCGAGCGTTGGCTGCAGCCCTTGACGTTTCTCTTCGAACCACCGTACGCCTGGAATTATCTGCCGGGAAAGTACAAGGGTACGAATACGCGGTTTGAGCGCAATTACCATGGTTTGCGGTGGGACGATGACGACTTTCCACAAGACACGACCCCCTTGTTCATTCGATCAATCTTACAACACGCTCGAATCGTCTACATCAAGGGATTGGATAAATTGCGTGGTTGAAGAAATTTACCGATCTAGGAACGGAGATCATCGAACTGGAGACTCTGGATTGCTCATCGTCGGAGAAGCTTGCGACGAAAGTGCTGAGAAACAACGGATGTCCCTACCATGTGACTCTCGACGCAAAATTCAAATGTGCCTATGAAAACGTCAAATGTCTGGAAAGATGCTTGAAAGAGGATGCGAGGAAATAAATTGTTTTAGTACATTCTTTTTCTTTTTATTTACAAAAAAATATGTTGTAAACATGTTCTCCCATTCACGCGCGCACGCGCGCGCACACACACACGCACGCACGCACGCACACGCACACACACGCACACGCACGCACGCACGCACACGCACACACACGCGCACACACACGTGCGCGCGCAGACACACACACAAAGAGGCGCGCACGCAAACACGCCCACACTCACACACAGAGAGGCGCGCACGCAAACACGCAAACACATGCACGCACGCACGCACACACACACACACACACACATCTTCTCCAAAACTGCCATGGTGAGGTTCGTGGATTCCTTCGCACCAGATGTCCTCTAAGCGCTGATATCAACCTGGAGCACTTTGGTGATCCGAAACACGATCTCTTTGCCATGGATTCGCTGCCGCCTCGCGAGGTTCGAAGAATTCCAGGCTGGAACACCTCTGCCAACATCGAGTCTTTCTACCTGTGTAAATTTGGCAACTGACTTTACGGAACGTAATTTTTTTTTGCATTCGTCTGTATTCGGTTTGTACCTGTTTGTACCGCCTTATATTTCGTTTGTACCTTAAGGGGGGGGGGGAAGTACGAGGGAATGAAAAAATGGACCGCAAACCATTTAGAGCTAAACAATTTTAATAAATGCGATTGAAAAGAGAGTGGTTTGTGCCCGTTTGTACCGTTGAACATATTTGTTTATGAATTTTTTTTTAATTCTTGTTTGGAAAAAAAACGATTTTTAAAAAAATTTCCGTTCGTAGTAACAAGTATATGGTTTGTACCACCTAGCAATTGTTTCTACCCATTCGTATCGGTGAGTATATCGTTCCTACCACCGTGTAATCATTTGTACCCATTCGTACTCGCCAGCACGAATGGGTACAAATGATTAAACGATGGTAGAAGCGATATACTCGCCAGTACTCGCCAGTACGAATGGGTACAAACGATATACTCGTCGATGCCGACGAGTACAAACGATTGCTGGATAATACAGACGGGTTCAAACGTTTTCTCGGTGGTACAAACGATTGACTTGTCGATACCAACGGGTACAAACGATTTCTCGGTGGTAGGAACGATATATTCATCGATACGAACGGGTGCAAACGCTTTCTCGGTGGTATAAACGATACACTCGCCGATGCCAACGGGTACAAACGATTTCTCGGTGGTACAAATGATATACTCGTCGATACGAACGGGTACAAACGATTGTTCGATAGTACAGACAGGTACAAACGTCTCGGTGATACAAACGATACACTCGTTGATATGAACGGGTTCAAAAGTTTTATCGGTGGTACAAACGATACACTCGTCGATGCCAACGCATAAAAACGATGTACTCGTCCGTACGAATAGGTACGAACGATTCCTCGATACTACAGCCGGGTCCAAACGTTTTCTAGGCTGGTACAAACGATACACTCATCAGTACGAATGGGTCCAAGTGATTCATCGCCGGTACGACCGGGTACAAACGATTTCTCGGTGGTGCGAACGATATACTCGTCAGTACGAATGGGTACAAACGATTAATTACCGGTACGAACGGGTACAAACGATTTTCTCGGTGGTACAAACGTTATACTCGTCAGTACGAATGGGTCCAAACGATTCCTCGATACTACAGCCGGAAACAAACGTTTTCTCGGTGGTACAAACGATACACTGGTCGATACCAACGGGTACAAACGATTTCACGCTGGTACAAACGATATACTCGTCGATAGGAATGGGTACAAACGTTTTCTCGGTGATACAAATGATAAACTCGTCAATGCCAACGGGTACAAACGATTTCTCGGTGGTACAAACGATATACTAGTCCTTACAGCGGGTATAAACGATTGCTCGGTAATACAGACGGGTACAAACGTTTTCTCGGTGGTACAAATGATATACTGGTCAGTACGAATGGGTACAAACGATTCCTCGATACTACAGCCGGGTACAAACGTTTTCTCGGTGGTACAAACGATACACTCGTCGATATCAACGGGTACAAATGATTTCTCGATAGCACAGACGGGTACAAACGTTGTCTCGGTGGTTTAAACGATATACTCGTCAGTACGAATGGGTACAAACGATTTCTCGATGGTACAAACGACATACTCATCAGTACGAATGGGTGCAAACGATGTCACGGTGCTACAAACGATATACTTGTCGATACGAATGGGTACAGACTTTTCTCTGTAATACAAATGATACACTCGTCCTCGACTCGTCCTCGACTCGGGTACAAACGTCTTCTTGGTGGTAGAAACGATACACTCGTCGATACCAACGGGTACAAACGATTTCTCGGTGGTACAAACGATATACTCGTTGATACGAACGAGTTCAAACGTTTTTTCGGTGGTACAAACCATACACTCGTCGATGCCAACGGGTACAAACGATTTCTCGGTGGTACAAACGATATACTCGTCGATACGAACGGGTACAAACGATTGTTCGATAGTACAGACAGGTACAAATGTGTTCTCGGTGGTACACATGATATACTCGTCAGTACGAATGAGTACAAACGATTGCTTGATATTATAGACGGGTACAAACGTTTTCTCGGTGGTACAAACGATATAATCGTCAGTACAAATGGGTACAAACGATTCCTCGATAGTACAGACGGGTACAAACATTTTCTCGGCGGTACAAACGATATACTCGTCGATATGAATGGGTACATACGATTCCTCGATACTACAGACGGGTACAAATGTTTTCTCGGTGGTACAAGCGATATTCTCGTCAGTACGAATGGGTACAAACAATTCCTCGACACCACAGTCAGGTACAAACATGTTTTCGGTGGTACATTCGACACACTAGTTGATACCAACGGTTAAAAACGATTTCTCGGTGGTGCAAACGATATACCCCACGACACGAACGGGTACAAACGATTGCTCGATATTGAAGACGGGTACAAACGTTTTCTCGGTGGTACAAATGATATACTCGTCAGTAGGAATGGGTACAAACGATTGCTTGATATTACAGACGGGTACAAACGATTGCTTGATAGTACAGACGGGTACAAACGATTGCTTGGTGGTAATAACGATATACTCGTCAGTACGACTGCCTACAAACGTTTTCTCGGGGGTACAAACAATATACTCATCAATACCAACGGGTACAAACGATTTCTCGATAGTACAGACTGGTACAAACGTTGTCTCCGTCGTACAAACGATATACTCGTCAGTACGAATGGGTTCAAACGTTTTCTCGGTGGTACAAACGATACACTCGCCGATGCCAACGGGTACAAACGATATACTCGTCCGTACGAATGGGTACAAACGATTCCTCGATACTACAGCCGGGTCCAAACGGTTTCTCGGCTGGTACAAACGATACACTCGTCGATACCAACAGGTACAAACGATTTTTCGATAGTACAGACGGGTACAAACGTTGTCTCGGTGGTACAAACGATATACTATCACTACAAATGGGTACAAACGATTTCTCGGTGGTTCAAAAGATATACTCGTCAGGACGAATGGGTACAAGTGATTGATCGCCGGTACGAACGGGTACAAACGACGACGGTGGTGCGAACGATATACTCGTTAGTACGACTGCGTACAAACGATTGCTTGATGTTACAGACGGGAATAAACGATTTCTCGGTGGTACAGACGATAAATTCGTCAGTACGAATGGGTACAAACGATTACACGGTGGTAGAAATGATATACTCACCGATACGAATGTGTAGAAACAATTGCTAGGTGGTAAAATATATACTTGTCGGTACGAAGGGATATTAAAAAAAAATCGAATTTTTTTTTGCCCAAAAAAAAAATCGAAAAAATAATTAAAAAAAAATATGTCAACGGTACAAACGGGTACAAACGATTCTCTTTTCAATCGCGTTTATTAAAATTGTTCGGCTCCGAATGGGTTGCGGTCTATTTTTTCATACGCTCGTACTTTTTTCCCCCTTAAGGTACAAACGAAATCTAAGGCGGTGCAAACGGGTACAAACCGAGTATAAACGAATGCACAAATAAAAAAAAAATACGTTCTGTAAAGTCAGTTTCCAACTTCACACAGGTAGTCTTTGTGATGTGTTTTTTTTGCCGAGACCTCATAGCGACTCGGGGTTTTCCACCTGGAGAAAAAAAAACAGCATTTTTTCACTCGCAATTTACTTAAGCAGTCATTAGACAATAGTGGCCTTCATTCTCACCGGTCACTTCATTCGCGACGTTCGCTTGCCTGGTTTTTGAATCCCATGCTATGGAACTTTCCACCGATATAGAGCATGCGTAGATCTCCGTTGTACGCCGATGCTAACATCGCCTGGAATGTCGCCGGATTCGTTTTGAGTACCTTGCTGATCTTCCCCGGTAGAAACCCGGTAAACTCGTTGCGAATCCCCATCACGAACTTTTAGCCATATCTCGTGTTCACTTCCCGTATGTTGGTGATCGGATACTCCGACTCGGGGGGTCGACTCGTTTAATTTCTTCGCCGGAAGAAAATCTTATTGACCGCGTCCATTCTTCACTTGCTGTCTGATCGTTCGAAGCCGCCTTCAAAAGATTATATACTTTCCCCCTCCACCGTTGCCCCTCCACTCTGAATCCTCGACGAGTGGCGTTCGTCGGTGAGGTGATTTTTCGCGCCCTGGCTCCAAAGTTATTTTTTCAAATATCATTCTCAGCGAATAAATCTGCGCCCACAAGTATATGTCTCCTTTCAATTGTTGAATGCATTGCAACAACCGGTCGATGCGCACTTTTAATTCATGTTTCGCACGATTTTTTTTCGTTGCGCCGCATGATCGTCTTCCGCAGCCTTCCGTGGCAACTTCTCAACAAGAGCCTATTTTTTCCGTGAATCACCTACAGCTCCGTATCGCCCGGGATGAACATTATCATTATATGCTTCACTCCCTTTGGTCTTTGGAAATTTTGAATCAGAGGGGGCCTTTTCGAAATTGATCTCCAGCAAACTTCTTTAAATTTAGAGAAACAGGGTTTTTTGAATCTCTGAAGTGAAGTATGTTGACGGGGGAACGCTATACTGAGAAATATTATTTGAGACACCCCCACTTATAGTCCCCTTCTTCATGTCGGCCGAGTTTCGACGCGTTTATCAATATCGCATTTGATTTGGGGGAAGGAGGACTTTGTCAAGCGCAGCATCCCGCAAGGTGTGTGTGTGAGTGTGTGCGCGCGCGCGCGCGCGTGTGTGTGTGTGTGGGCACGCACGTGCAAATGGAACGTAGCATGGCTCGAGTATAAACAGCGGTCTTTTCATCTGTTTATTTCCTCCTGTCATCGCAATAAATTGAGGACGCGGGGGTCCGAGCGCTGAAAAATGTCACGCGTCCGATGACACCCACCACCCACAAAGTTTAACAAATGTCTATATAATTCGTAGAAAAAATTGACGAAATCCTACCGCCATATTGACCCTAAAACTCATTAATGTCACTCTTCCGCCAATGATAAACAAATTCTCAGAAAATAATTATTCAACACCTCAATTCGCTGACAGATTTCAACACGTCAATGTATAAATAATACTATCGCATCTCGGCGAGAGATTCGGGGGGGGGGGGGGGGCTCTGTCAAGCCACGGCAAGCGCCCGATGACTCACCACCCACAAATGTTTGAAACAATTTTCTGAGAAATCAGAATTCCCTTTCACTACAAAGCACTTCGACTCTTTGTCAGTCGTTGCACGGCCTGGCGAGGAATCAGACGTGTCTCCCCGTGCTTACCCCCCCCCCCCCCCCCCCCGCCATTCCGCCGAATCCCATTCAGGGCGACGGGGGACTTATCACCATCGGTCGGTAAGCAGTGGAGTCCTACCATTGGTCGATAAGTAGAAACATCGACAGTCGATCATGAGGACGAAACGGAACCAAAACCCTACTCAACCATCCGCCGATAGTTCAGAAATGAACCTTTTTTGGTTTGTCTTTGTACTCAGTAGGTAAATGTCGGTAGTAGGAATTTTGGTTCCGTTTCGGCCTCATTACACTACTTACCTGAAAAGAATACCTAAGGTTAATCACACGCTCAGGCCGCTCCGAAATTTCGAAACACAATTTCGACCAAACGTTACAATCAATTTTGAAGAAATTTATTGGTTCATGCGATGTTGTGGCAGAAAAAGCCGGAACGCCGACATAGCGCCAAATTTTGAAAAAAAAATTACAGATTGTATTTACCATAGGATGAATTATCAATTACTAACTGACATACCGAATACTTGCACATTTCAAGCCCGTTAGGCTCTCGACAGTAGAGAAACACATTTTAAGTGTTGTTTCAATTGATTTCGTGGCAAAATGACAGTAAAATTGGAATGTAAAGTTTTCGACATAAAACTAGCAAAATTGTGTTTAGTTAGTGAAAAACTACGAGTTCAGACAAACCGTTGGGACTGGCTCAAAATTTTGCATCATGTGATGGCCTCAAGGACTTACCTCTATTTTAAATTCTTGAAAATATCGATTTATACGTTGTTGACGGATCCTCAAAATATAACATTTAAAAAATATTTTCCGAAAATTTCAAGTCGCCCGTTCAAAATTGTGGTAGTTATGGGTGTTTATACGTAGGTTCCCCGCACCGGCGGACTTAAAACTCATCTTTCTCAAAATGATTTTTTCAAAGTCGGTGACCATGAGATCTCAAAAACCACTGTACCGATCAATTTCAAACTTTACAAACTTCTTCTACATATCAAAAAGTAGTGCTTGAATATTGTTGGATGTAGCGAATAGCGCTACATCTAACTTCAGCGCCCCCATTTTGTCACAAAACCTAGGAAAAAAATTGGTCAAGATACTTAACGATATGTAGAATAGAGGCAACTAAACGGAATTTCTATCCTATCAACTGGGTGTCCATATAAAATCGCTGTAATTCTCCTTTTTTCCGGGATCGAGGCGGTAGTCTCCCTTAATGAGGCACGCGCTCGTTAAAAAGAATGCACGTAAAATTTTAAAAAAATATTTAATTTTACAAAGAAACTGCCCAATTATGTTGGCAAAGATGAACAAAGTTCGTGCGATTTTCAGTGCCCGGGTGACGTGCACAAACTTCGAGTGAAAATGAAGCCCGGCTCGTTTCCAGTCCTTGGTACGAGTTACGCCGCATGCATAGGGGGATGCGACCGCAACTTCAACGAGATGATGAACATCCACGACGAAAATATCCGTCGTTCGGAGGATGCAGTCCGTACGAACGGGGACAGCGGTTATTACGGGACGACGAGTGGAGCGTCGTTGACGAGCAGCGCCGGCGCGAGAAGCGGACGAGGCGGTGGCGATTACGGGACGCAACCGCGAACGCACAACGGAGCGGCGAATTCGCGACGTGGAAGCGGCATAAACAGAAGTGGGTCGAGAGCGAAGCTCGTTCGTGAAATACCTCAAGGACCTTATCGACCTCAAGGAGAAGGCCAAGCATCTTCGAGGCCAACTTCGGGTTCGGCGTCCAGGGCTACCGGAAATTGGAAAACTTCGACCCCATGGGGTTCCGTGCTGGAGGATGCCGCCATTTTGTGTGACTGCCACGAGAGGGCCAATCAACTTTCCGTCTCGAAGGAGGGGCCGAACAAAGGTACGCGCACTTCCGGTCCCAATACGGTTGCTGGGAAAAAAAGTGAAAACCAACTTCCGCTTCGATTAACGAGGTACACGTGAATCTCTTCTTTGTTCGATAAAGAATACAATGAGGTATATTCAGGCCATGTACCACATGCTATGAAATTTCGATGCGATTATGACGGTGTTGCAGAACTCGTTTTTTTTTTGCTACGTGCCGCTGCAAAATACCGCTAGATGTCGCAGCAACCGTCTGCTACTCACACTACGACAAACAGTCGAGACCCAATCGGTGACCGTCGCTGCGAGTCCGAGCGAGCGGGCGCGTGCATGTGTGTGTGTGTGTGTGTGTGTGCGTGCGTGCGTGCGTGCGTGCGTGTACACGTTCGCCATGCGGGATCGTTTCCAGTGAGAAAACGGCTGCACTCAATTCAATTTCTCCGACATTTTTCCATAAAATGAGATGAAACAACGCTCAAAACGTGTGTTTTCTCACTGTTAAAAGCCTAACAGTCTTGAAATGGGAATAAATTCGATGCATCAGTTAGTAATAGACAATTCATCCTACGTTCACTACAGTCGGTATATTTTTGTTTAATTTGGCAAAATGTTCACCGTCAGGCTTTTTCTGCAACCTTATCGCATTTGCTCGATAAATTCAATCGTAAGTGATTGTATCATTTGATCGGAATTGCGGTTCGAAACTTCGGACCGGCCCGAGAATGTCATACATGGCCTTAAGGGTAAAAATACCTTTAAGGAGCTGAAAAAAAGTCGAACATGAATGAAAAAAATAACGTTTTGTTTTACAATTTTTAAACTTGGAATATTATTGATTATTAGTTTTAACTATTGTAACATGTTTTTTTCTTTTAAAATACTTAATAATGGTGAAGTGACGGCACTAATTTCCGGGAAAGCTGTGAAGTGGGTTGCAAAACAGCGTCAGTTCTATTTTTTTTGTATGGATCTGAAACAAAACGGTAAACTCTTTTGTTATTATTGACATTTATACGGTAGGCATGAACCAAAGAAAATGGAAAAAAGAAAGTTCAAGAAATGACACGCATTCACATAATAATTTGAATTGGACAGAATATTTTTCGATTATGGGGAAATCAAAAAAATATTTTGTTCAAATGATTTTTCAAAAACTTAAACTCAAAAATTAAAATGTGTGTACAATGTAAACGGGATCGTTCAAATGTTTTTTGAGTTATTGTTTGCACCAATTTCGAAAATACAATTTTGAGAAAAACTCGATTAAACTTTTGGTAAATAGAAATTCAATGATTTCGACATGCTTCAGTGATCTGTTTATTTTTCCAGAATGTGCATCGTTGGCGATAATTTCAATTACTATATCGATAACTCTATCGGAGTAGTAATCTCTTGTAGTACTTTAGGAGCTTTCAAAACTTTTTCAAAAATCACGTTCTCGGGCTATAACATAAAAAATACTGTGATTTCCGTTTCGAAACTTTTCAATTTGGAACCACGAAAAAAAACTATTTTCGCGATTTTTTTTTGAGGATTTTATAAAAGATATGAATATAAAAGTTTTTGCCCTTGATAAATAGTCTTGAAATACATTTAAAAATTAATTCATTTTTAAGGTAGTACTAGCGGATTGACTAGTCAATAGAAAATCTATAAATTATCAAATCTGAAAAAAGCAAAATATAATGTATTTGGGTATAATAATAAACATGATACAGAAAATAATTATTTGAGAAGTGCATGTGATAACTGTTTGTATTATAGGTTGGTAAGTGAAGTAAAATCGCAATCAGATTTGACTTGAGTTGTCACAGGCCGTCATTTCATAATTCTGGCAATATACGTGGCAACGCTGTATTCAGGTGCTTTCGATACATGTCAAGCATGTGTTTGTTTACCGTATGTATAATCGTTTGTTGTAGTGTATGTGTAATGTGCATATTGTAACAACAGAGATGGTAGACGTGACTAGCGAACGCAAAAATGAGTCGATTGAATCGATGATATCTGCTCGAAATATCCCGTAACCTAGATTTTTTATGGAACATACGTGATCGCGACAGTTTTCTTGTTATGTGGCGCTTTTCGCATAGCCCCGATCTAATCGGAAACTATTATTATTTCCGTTCCAAAGTTCGATCCGCACGGATTCCCTATATGGTGCGGGTTAAATGCATCGATTTCGTGAATTAATTACTATTGTATTTAGCCGGTAAGGCCTGCAGAGTTTTCGCAGACATCATTTTTTATGTCTCTACTACAGCATACAGAAAAATATTTTTTTTTTTTTCTAATGAGGAGGTTCGTGCACGTATTACCTCAAGTACAAAAACTATAGTTTAACGTAACGCCTTAAAAATAGGTGGGCTAGGTAGCTCCATCATAACTCGGCAACGGCTTGTCTGAAGAAAAAAAAATCAAAGTCCATTGAATTCAGTATGATGCCAGCTACAAAATGACCCTCGGATATAAAGTTTATAATCCCCCGAAAAAACTCAGGAGAACTATCCGAAAAAAATGCGGTGCGCTTCTGGGCCGGGATTCGAACTCGGGACCTTTCGATTGCCGGTCGACTGCTCTGACCAACTGAGCTACGCCAGCCCGCATACCTCACCTTTCTCGGATAGTCTCTATATGGTAACGCAACGTTACAAGTTTTATCAAAAAATTAAAAAATGGCAGAAGAAAAACGATAAAAGTAAAACAGAAAATGCGTTTTTTCGCATTTTTCGCAAAAAAACATCAACATTTTAAAACCATCGAGGGTCATCTTGTTGCGAATCATGTTTACAATATGTGGTTCAAATTTCAAGAGAATCGGTTTATTAGTTTTAGAGATACGATGGAGGTAGATTTTGAAAACGTTGTTTCCAGAAAAACGCGTCTGCAGTTTATACTATGAAGAACTCTTACCTAAACTCAATCGGCAATTCCTGCACCCTACAAAATCCCTTCTGTTTGCTCATCATCGTCGATTTCTTCAAGTCTTGCTTGCTTTCGATTTTTTTTTTAATTTTCAAAGTGGACTGTCCCCTTAAATTAGCCACGATCGGGTACAGAGTGATAGGAAGTGTTTAATTGGGAAGGATAATCGAAAAAACCCGTAGTGGTATACGTTGGAACTTAGAAAAACTAAACTGAAACAAATAGAAATATATTTTCAAATTGTCGACAGGATTATCCTTGTCGCATGAAATAAATTCGCTGATTTTTCTTTTTTTTTCTATTTCTTTCAAATACGTATGGGAAACCACCGAATTTTTTACCTTGCAAAGTTTGTTTTAGATATTTTTTCGTTGCCTAATTGATATTAGTGTACGAAATAAATCGTCGCTTTCTGCCACAACAACAAAATTTTGCGAACCGAAAAAAAATCGGAAAAAATTCGATTCTCTCAATGAACTCATACTGAAAAAGTTTATACGAAATTTATATATATAACCTTACTGCATCGTAGAATCGAAATAAATTTGCAAAAACGTAAAGATTTCACGTGTTGCATTTTTTCTATGTCCAACTCGGTCGGCAAACCAACTCGGTCGGTAATGCTCGGTCGGTAAAAATGAGCGGCCGAAGCACCACGACCAAATTTCGAACTATTTGTCTGTACTATATTTTGTATTATTGCCACTACAGTTGGAAAATCTCGCAGGCTCAAGAAAAAAATATAATTTTGAAGCATTCAATACACGATTATTACATTATTATTTGCATAAAAAAGCCGCTCCGATAATTAATTCATTTCTTCGATTTCCCGCCACAATGTGGCCAAACCGCCACGTCCGTTTTCAAATTTTCTATTAATTTTTCAACCTACTCCCTACTGTACATAATTGATGAAAAAAAAAACAGTAAATAATATATTTTGTACGAACGATAAAAACCAAGAAAGAAGGATTCGTGAGGAAGAGAAAAGTGGCTAAAGTGGGGCGGGCTAAAGGAAAGGACACGTGAAAGTAAAGGAGGTTGATAAGGCAAGGGTAGAACGGTCAAATACCGAACGAATCCGTGCTGTGAAAAGTGGAGGTTAGGAGAATGGCAGGAAAAGGCGGCTGTGGTGGTGAAACAGGGGTGATGGACGAGGGACGAGAGGGGGAGGAAGAAGTGGACGACCCTGAAGTCGTGAAGAAGACGGTAGATGGCGCTAGCGGGCTAGGAACGGGACCGAAACAGCCGAATCGCGGAAGAGGTCGACCGAAGAAAACTTCGTCGAAGGAAGCATCCGAGAACGCCGGTAAGATAGATCGTTACCTAACCAAAGGAGCAGCGAATGTAGAGGGCGAATCGCGCGCGTTTGCGACGAAAAGTAAACTCCAGCACACGCCGCTCAAAACGACGACGAACAACAGAGGAAAAGAGGAAAAGGCAAACGAGGAAGATGAGGTTACGAGGGCACCGGCAAGAGAAGAGAGCAGGCCAAAGGACGAGGAGGAAGGCGAGAACAGCAGAAGTGAGAGCACACAAGAGGAGGAGGTGGAAGCGGAAAAGCCGGAAGACGTATTGAAAGAGAAAGAGCAGGTAAAGGAGACAGAACAGAGCTTGAAACGATTTATAATAGAAATTAAGGACGAAATAAAAGAACAGATCAACAGGCAAATGAAACCGCTGCCCTGTCGGTGCGAAGAAATGAATAGAATCATTAGGGATTTGCTAGAGGAGGCTGAACAGTGGAAGACGCTCCGCTACCGAGAGGCGGTGCAATGGCAGGACGAGAAGGAGGAGCTAATGGAGGAAATCAAAAGGCTAAGAGGGAGAGAGATCATCGGTGGAAGAGAGGAAGAGGAGGTAGCAACGGCCAAAGGAAGGACCCTGTCAACAAACACTCATGTGAGAGGAGGGGAAGAAGAAAGAGGACTGCTGGAAGTGTCAGGAGGATCGTTTGAAACTATTGACAGCTACAATCGAACAGACAGCAACAACAACGAGGAATCACAGGTCGACACCAATGACCCAAAAGGCTGGACAAGGCAGTACGGGAAATATTCGCAAAGAGAAAGAAGGGATAGAACAGAAAGGAGAAGTAGCTCGAAGCACCACGAGGAGAGAAGACGAAGGGCAACAGGACCAGGACCACTGTCGAAAGGACAGTGGAAAAGGGAACTGGAGGAGAGAAGGAAAAGAAAGAAGAATGTGGTGTTCAGAGGGATCGACACAAACCGCGGTGACAACCAAATAGCCCGGGAAATCACGCAAATGCTAAGGGCGAGAGTGGGGATAGACCCAAAAATCGTCAAAATTCAACGACTGGGAATAGGACCAGTGGCCACACTGGAGTCAATAAGAACGAAGGGAGAAATCATGAGGAGGAAAGGAAAAATGGGAGGATCAAGAATAAACCTGGAGGACGACCTGACGCCGAGAGAGAAGGAGGTTCAAGAATGGATCACCAGGGAGGCCAGCAGGAAGAGGAGAGAAGGGAAGATTGTAAGAGAGGGATACATGAAAATGTGCGTGAATGGCGAATGGCGATACTGGGTGGAACTGGAAGGGAGAATGGAAAGAGAAAATACATTGCGCGGGAAAAGAAAAACGAGCATATAATGTGGTGTCGTGGAACGTGGCGGGGTTGGGAAATATAAAAGAGGCAAGAGAATTCCTTGAGAAGCACGACGTTATAATGTTACAAGAAACGTGGATGGAAAAGGAGTGGGGGGAGCAATCCTTAAATAAGATTGCAAGGGGATACAGATGGAGTACAAAAGTGGCGGTGAGAGAAAAAAACGAGAGGAAGGGCGAGCGGGGGCCACCTGGTAGGAATAAGAAAAAACATAGGCGATAACTGCAGGGTAGAGGAATGGGAATACGGGATGATAGTCAAAATAACAAGGAGGGAAGGAGAGAAAAGCTTGTGGGTAATAAGTGCATACAACAAGGTCGGTTTCAAAGATTTTGAAGGCCCACTAAGGCAGTGTGTGGAAGAAGGAATGGAGCAAGGAGTCGGAATAGTGATAGCCGGGGATCTGAACGCAAGAATAGGAGCTAGCAATGGGATAGTGGAATGTGAAAAAGTAGGAGGGTTAGCATGGGAAAGAAAGTCGCAAGATCCAGTGCTAAATACGGAAGGGAAGAAATTAATAAAATTTTGCGAAAATTTGGGACTGGTGGTACTTAACGGTAGAGTGAAGGGAGATGAAGAGGGAAAGGTAACCTTCGTGGGGAATGGAGGTAGCAGCTCGGTATTGGACCTAGTCATATGGATGGAAGACGAAGAGGAGGGACTTGTGGGGGAAGTGCATGTGATAGCAAGAATAGAGTCAGATCATTTACCCGTAACATTTACGCTAAAGGGAATGCAAGGAGGGGAGGGAGGAATTGGTCGACGACTTAGGAATAGAGGGGAAGGGGAGGAAATACTGACATGGAAGGATGAGACGAGGGACGAGTACGAAAAGGAAGTGGATATCAAGAGAGGCGAGAAAGAAGCAGAAGACTTGACAGACTCGAGATGGGGGAAAATTAAAAGAGCAATATCGCAGGCAGCAAAACGAACGGGAATGGTCAAAAATAGGAAGAAAAAAGAGGGGGCAACATCATGGTTGGATGAAGAAAGCAAGGAACAAAGGAAAAGGGTTTGGAGGAGCCTTAGAACTTTTTTAGCAACTGGAGGGAGACGGGAAAAGGAACAACTCAAGGAGGAAAGAATCAAATGGAAGAAATTAAGGGAAAGAAAAAAGCGGGACTGGTTTGAGGAGCGGTGGAGGGAGGTAAGAGAGAGTAAAAATATGGTAGATTAGTGGAGAGCAATCGGGAAGTTTAGGGTCAGAAGAAAAAGGGCAGGGGAAAATATAGAGAAAGAAAAATGGGTAATGCACTTCAAAAACCTGCTGGGGGAAAGAACGGGAGAGGACGAGGAAAAAGACGATGAAGATGAGCCTTGGAATTTGGAAGGAACGACGGAGAATTCGATAGACTCCGGATTAGATGCGAAGATTAGTGATAGGGAATTGGAAAAAACAATAAAAAAGTTAAAAAATAAGAAAGCACCAGGCGAGGATGGCATTACAGGGGAATTTATTAGGGGGCTCTCAAAAGAGGCAATAGGAGAGCTGAGGACAGTGATGAACGATGTATGGAACGATGGAAAACTCCCGGAGGGATGGGAAACAGCGAGGATATATCCAATTCATAAGGCGGGAGGAGAAGGCGAGGTTGAAAACTACAGAGGGATATCGTTGCTCGATGTAGGGTATAAAATGTTGACCAATATCATGGTGCAAAGAATGAACAGCTGGGTAGAAAAGAATGGAATCCTCAGAGAGAGCCAGGCGGGATTTAGAAAGGGAAGAGGAACAAGAGACCATATATTTGTACTAAATGCATTGATTAACGACAGGCTAAGGAAAAATGGGAAGAAATTATATGTGGCGTTTGTCGACATGAAAGCAGCATTCGATAAAGTGGACAGGAAATTGCTGTTAAGAAAGTTGTGGGAGGAAGGGGTAAGAGGAAAAATGCACAGGATAGTCAGAGGGATCTATGAACGAACGAAGGTAGAAGTAATAGCGGGAGAGGGAATTACGGAAAGCTTTGGGACGGGGAAAGGAGTGAAGCAGGGATGCCCGTTAAGTTCAACTTTATTTAGTTTAGCGATGGATGACCTGGACGAATAGTGGGAGAGAAAAGGACAGGGAGGTACAGTTATGGGGGGTAGTACATTCTACGCACTAAAGTATGCGGATGACGTTGCGATAGTAGCGGAGGAGGCAGGTGAGCTCAAAAAGATGCTGGAGTCATTAGGGAAGTTCGTGGACAAAATAAAAATGGAAGTGAACGTAGGGAAAACTAAAATTATGGTGTTTAGAAACGGGGGAAGAAGGAGGAAGGAACAGTGGGAATATAAGGGGGAAACGATTGAGGTAGTGACAGAATTCAAGTATCTAGGATACTGGTTCACGACGAGAAACTCGGCAGCGAGACACGTGCAAAAAATAGTGGCGAAAGCAACGAAGGCGGCGAACTCAGTCTGGGGAGTGATGAAAAGAGCAAGGGTGGATAATTTGAAACAAAGGCTACAACTGATGGAATCATTAGTTAAAGCGGGAGCTCTGTACGGAATAGAAATTTGTGGATGGCAGAGGAGGGAGGTGGTGGAAAGGCTGCAAGCAAGGTTGGTAAAAATGGCGCTGGGGTTGAATCGCAACACACCCGACTATCTATGGAAAATGGAGGCTGGCGTGAGAAGTATAGAGGTGGAGGGGAGAAGGAGAGCGGGGAATTATATACTTAAGATAGCGGAAATGGAGGAAAGCCGTTGGCCCAAAATTTGTCTAAAGGAGGAAATAAGAAATATCATAAACGGCAACCCGCCGAGATGGGGCAAAGATCTTAAAGGGGCTATGAGTGAAGTAGGCGAAGGCAGGATCCTGGGAATGATAAGGGGCGGAGAACGAATAACTAACATTACAAAGGTAATGGAGGAAACAATCGAAAAAAAGAGAGACCAGGATATACAAAAGGATTGGACAAAAATCGATAAGTCGAGTTTCTGCGAAATATATAAACACTTGAAAGAGGAAATTGGAAGAGAAAAATATTGGGAAGAGAAAGATGTAAGGGGGGACCTGAAGGAAGAGTGGGCCCGGATTAGATGCGGCAATCTGGGAAAAATAGGAAATAAGGGATTTAGGAGAAGGGAGTGCGGAATCTGTGGCCAGGAGGAGGAAAGCATGGAGCATATATTGACATGCAGGGAGGCAAGGAGTAAAATAAAAAAAGAATGGGTAAAGGCGGTGGACGAATGGAGAGGGGGAAGAATTGGGGAAGCCTTAAGATGGTGGCTAATAAGAACACTGAAAGGCAAAATAATAACTAGTGTGTGCGAATACGCGGAGGCTTTTAGAGCGCTTAAAAGGGAGATGGAAAAAGGAAAGTAAGCGAAGAGGAAAAGGTCGCTGAAGGCGGGCGGAAGACGATGGAACGGGATATATGGCAGTGTAATATATGCGAGATTACAAGAAAGATAATAGAGATAAGTGTTAGAATTAAGGATGGACATGTAAAAAGCGGTAACGCTATATGATGGAAAAAAGTAAATAAATAAATATATACTTTGTACCTCTTAATATGTACAATCAATGTACGCAATTCCAGATTTTTTAATTAATATTATGAGACTAATGAATATTTTAGTGCGGGCATTAAAAAAAATGCATGTATTTTTGAAAATTAAACTGTTCGGTGGCACGTGTTCTCCTTATTCCAGCGAGGCCAAATTTTAGACAGATTTTTTTCCATACCTTGATTAGTTTTTTCCTAGACGTTAAAATTTTTTTACCGCCGAAGGTTTCGAGAGGGAAAGACGTGTCAAAGTAAGCGGAAATTTGTGAAGTGAAAGAGACAAGAGAGGTGATAAGAAGTGAAGACAAATAAGGTTTGAAGAAGTGTGGAGAGCGAAAAGTATATGCAGAGTAGAAAAATAAGAGGACTCAACGAGCATGAGAAGTAAAATACAAGTGAATTAGAAGAGTGAAAGTGTTGAGGTTAGGGAGAAATAATGCGCGAAAAGAGCCGCGGCATATCGGGGGAAACGGGGGACGAGAACGACAACTGGGAATCGGAGACTGCCGCTGCATCCGATGGGGACACAGAGATGCCGCCAGAAGCAGGAAAGTATAGAGATTCGGTCGGTGGCTCTCTACTCCCGTAGTTGTCCGCTGCTTGTCCAGGTTTTGTAAGGTCGGTAAGGTAGGAGGAGGCAGGAAAAGAATTTTGCGTTTCGCCTCGGGTACAGTGACAGACTCATCAGTACGGCTGTGTCATTGTACCCTGCCCTAGACGCGCTGGGTGTTAGGATCTAGAGGAAAGACGGTTGTATATATTGGAACGCATGCCCCTGCGACCGCTTGTAAGAAATTCTGGAACGATGTAGCCACGTAGCGGTGAGATGGTGAAACTAGCAGGACCGCCACAAGAGGACTACAATATCGACGGGAGAAGAGAAAGAAAAGGAAGACAGCTGGGATAAAAAACAAGCCGAAAGCAAATGCAACGGAAAGCCAACAGAAACGAAGGGAGGCGTATGTATCTGGTAAATGAAATGTGGTGATCAGATCGCCGATAAACATTAGATTAAAAAACAAAGTAAGTTCGGACAAAGCAAAGCAGCAAAACATCGAAAGGGAGGAAGTAAAGCAACAGGGAGAGAGGAACGGATATCAAGCGGGCATTAAGCTTAGCGAAGAAAATAGATGGGAACAAAAAATTGAGGAAATTAACAGGTCAATGAAAAAAATTATTGAAGGAATAGAAAGTAGAATATTCAGGGGAATAGAGAGCCGGAGCCAAGAAATTGCATAATTGGAAAAGAATGCAGAGAACTGAACAACATATTTCAGGAGCAAATATACCACATAAGAGCGGCCTATGAAAGCAAGAAGAAGGAATGAAAAATTGAAAAGCAGATATTAAGGCCAAGAATAGAGCGATTGGAGGAAACAGCGGGACAAAAACAAGCAATTAAAACATTAATTGAAAAGAAGCTGGAAAATCAGTTGGCCGATAGAAGAGTCAGAATACCTGAAATACAAAGAGAAGAAAGTTGGATGCAGATAATTGAGGAGAAGGTCACAAGGATAGAAACAGAAAGCAGCAGTGAAGAATCGAGCAGGGCTCTAGCGGTCATGGATGACAGAATAGAAAAAGCAGAACGGTAGATAAGAAGTAGCAACGTGATAATAAGAGGCGGGTTTTTCGGGGGCAGTGGACTTGAGGAAAAGGTGGAGAAACTCTTCACCCATAAACTCGGGGTGGAGATAAGAGTGAAAAAGGGCGAGTGATGATCGGGAAAGCAGATCAAGATAAAGGAGAACAGTACTCGTTAATCTATTCTCCTTAGAGTACAAGAGGGAAGTTATGAAAAAAGAAGAAACTCAAAGGGGAGCACGGTTTACGCATTGAATGGAGGATGGAAATGGAGAAATGCAGGGTTATAACGGTCTACAACAACGCGGGAGTGGCAAAAGTACGGACGTACTTAGACGAACTCGTGTATGACGCCGTAGAGTAATGAGAAATTGTTAATAGTAGGGGATTGAAGCATCTCGCATTGGAATGCGAGAATAGGGGAGGAGTATGGAAGGCAGGATCGAACGGAGGATGAGGAATGGCTACGTCAATTTGAGGACAAAATTGTGAACTCGGAGGGAAGGCAGCTGATCCAAACGTTCGAAGACTTTGGACTCACAATTTTAAATGGAATGATGCATGGTGATGATAAGGGGCAGCTGACTCTTCTGAAGGGCAACAGGAAGTTCGGTGTTATATTACCTAATAATAAAATAAGAGGAAGGAACCAATGTACAGATTGAACGCATGGAGGTAATAGAGAGAATAGAGTCAGACCACCTACCAGTGGTGATACACTTCAGCGTGCGGCCCCAGCAGGAAGAGGAGGGAGAAAGCAGAATGAGGACCAAAAAGGAGAAGGTTTACATATGGAAGAAAGAGAAAAACTAGACTATGAAAGCAAGAGAGATGGAATGAGAACCTAAACTAGGGCACACCGGAGGAGAGGTGGCAGAAGTTGATAGGGATAATTGAGGGGCCAGTCTACTTTGAAAATTTCAAAAACCGAAAGCAAGCACGACTTGAAGAAATCGACGATGATGAGCAATCAGAAGAGATTTTGTACAGTGGAGGAATTGCCGATTGAGTTTAGGTAAGAGTTTTCCATAGTATAAACTTCAAACACGTTTTTCTCGAAAGAACGTTTTCAAAATCTAGCTCCATCGTATCTCTAAAACTAATAAACCGATTCTCTTGAAATTTAAACCACATGTTGTAAACATGATTCGCAACAAGATGACCCTCGATGGTTTTAAAATTTTGATTTTTACTCTTCTTTTGCGAAAAACTGCGAAGAAAGGTCGTCGCTCACTTATCAACCCGGCACCTGATCAGCACCGCCTCGCCTCGAGCGGTTGTCATTTCTTAGATGGGCTTTCCATACATATGCGCTCACTTGTCAACTCTTGCGAGCGAGCCGATCCGGTGATGCTACGGAGTTGACAAGTGAGTGCATATGTATGGAAAGTCCATATAAGAAATGACAGCCGCTCGAGGCGAGGCGGTGCTGATCAGGTGACGGGTTGATAAGTGAGCGACGACCTGAAAACGCGTTAAAAAATCTTTTTTCGTTTTCCATGTGCCATTTTCTTATTTTTTGATAAAACTTTTCATCCGAGGTCCATTTTGTAGCTGGTGTCATACTGAATTTAATGGACTTTGATTTTTTTGTTTCAAAGAAGCCGTTGCCGACTTTTGATGGAGCTACCTAGCCCACCTATTTTGATGCGTTACGTTATACTATAGTTTTTGTACTTAAATATGAATAAAAATGAATTACATTTTTTTAAAGTGTATTTCAAGACTTTATTTATTAAGCCCAACAACTTTAATATGTCAAATCTTTGATAAAGTCCTCAAAAAAAAGATCGCGAAAGTAGCCTGTTTTCGTGGTTCCAACGTGGACTGGCCCGTTAAGGAATCAGCAAATGCAGTTGGGATGAGTAAGAAACCAGGCAAGAAGAAAGGAAATCCTTGGTACGACGAGGAATACAGAGAAAAAAGGGCGAAGATTTGGACACAAGTAAGCACATTTCTCAAAACAAAAAAGAGACAGATAGGAAGAATCTGCCTAAAGGAAAGCGAAAACTAAAAAAGCTATATAGGCAAAAGAAACAAGAGTGGGAGAGAAGGAAGTGTGGAAAGTGGGAGGAAGCAGAAATTTGGAGGATCTTTCGAAGGCTATTCGGAGGTTCAGACAAAGAAGGAGGCAGCAGGCACAGGTATAACAAAAGGGGAATGGCAAGCGCACTTCGAAAAACGATTAGGAGGAGGACAAGAAGGAACACGAAATCGATGATGACTTCACGGAAGGGGTTATGAAGGAATTCAACAGAAATATCGAGATGGAGGAGATTACGAAAGTAATGAAGAACATGAAAAAGAACAAAGCATCCGGAGAGGATGGGGTTAGACTGGAATTCCTAACAGAGATAAATGCAGAAGGTTTGGAGGCATGTCACAAGATCATAAACAACTTCTGGAAACAGGGAAAAATAGATTAAAGTTGGCAGACAACAAAAATCTATCCAATATACAAGGCCTGAAATACGCAGTGCGCAGCGAACTATAGAGGAGTTTCACTGTTAAATGTGGGCTATAAAGTGATTATGACAATTATGGCAAATATATTAAGGAAATGGCTGGAAACTAACAACAAGCTGCATGAGAGCCAAAACGGGTTTACAAGGGGACCTTACATACTGCCACTAACGGATTTTGGTAAGTCTCAGATATGTTGTAGAGGGACCTACCCTAAGTACCTGAATAAAGGGATTTTATACGAGGGGGGACCCATAAGTTCCGGGAATTACGCTGTGGTGGGGAGGGAGAGTGGGGGAACCTATTCTTTGACCACATGTCCGTTAGTGTCACACCACCTGCGTCAGTGTGCAAAGTTGTGTCGCTGTGAGTGCATCGGTTCGGCTGTAAGATTTTTTTTTTAGTAAAACAACTGTTTACATTTCGGCGAAAACGTGGCAGATTGTCGAGAACAACGCGCGGCTGTCCCTTTCCGTGAAGCAATTTTTGACCAAAAACGCCATGACACCGATTGTCCACCCCCCATACTCACCGGATCTAGCCCCCTGTGACTTCTTTTTGTTCCCCAGACTCAAAAGGAATATGAAAGGAAAGCGTTTTGCCACTGTGGAGGAGGTGAAACAAAAATCGCTGGAAGGCTTAAAGGACATCCCGATGAGTGAATTTAAAAACTGTTTTGAACAATGGAAGAATCGTTTGGAGAAGTGCGTTGTGGTCAATGGCGAATACTTTGAAGGTGATCAAAATTTGGTGTAAAAATATTGAGAAATAAAGAAGTTGTGACGAAATTCCCGTTTTTTTTGGGTCCCCCCTCGTACAACACCTTTAGTTTTCGAGAAAAAACGTTCGAAAGTTCAGCTCGTAGCTACTATACCGGTACGGTTGCATCTTTGTCGAACCAGCGGGCGTGGCCCAGTGGGCAAGGTTTCCGGCTCTGACGCTCGAGGTCCAGGGTTCGAGTCCCGTGATGACGTTTTTTTTTCACAAAATATAAATAAATTCGACGGGTGATGCAAAACCGTCTAATTGTTTATTATTATTTTATTTATTTTTAAATTTTTTTAACCTTTTACATTCCATTTTTTAAAATTATTTATTATTATTTTATTTTTCACGCAGAAAAAAGAGAGGAAGAAATTATAACATCTTTCACAAGAAACTGCAGTTTATTATTTTTCATTACAATATACAGGTTTGTCTTACTCGCTATCACTGTGGTCGCTTGTTACATCAGAACAATATTGCGGGTGGTATTTGTCGTAAAAGCAAGCAAAACACAAGACCAAAGAGCAACGCGCACATTGTTTAAAAGCTATAGCCTTGCAGGCGGACGGAGTTTTGAGCAGCGTTATTGGAAAGCATACTTGATTGACATTTAAAAACAGCGGTCTTTCCTCAATTAACTTCAATGCAAACCACGCATATTTAATCATCGGCGCGAAAGCAGGTGCGCTTAATTGATGAAGAATCAAAGAATGAATTTGTATGGAATCTTCCCTTGACGCAATTTCTCTGTTATTTTTAACAAATCGGGAGCATTTTGTATTTTTTTTGTGAAAATTTTCACTTGCCGGTAAAAATATACATCGCACGGTTGGCAAATCGGCGTGCACTTGGGCGGTATAACTTTAATACTGACCGTACATGCCTTCTTCTCGTCTACAAAGATGTGATCGTAAAGCAAACGCTTTACGATCACATCTTTGTAGACGAGAAGAAGGCATGATCAATCGATCAGTTTGCCCTTCCCACGAATCGATAATGAATAGAATTTTTTTTTGTTCCATGTAGGGAAGAATGAAATCTTTCAGGAACTCTTCATACAATTGTTTTGTAAACTTTCCTGATTTTGTGCAGGTCACAATAACATTTTTGAATTTATCAGTCAACGCATCGACCTTTTTTTCACAATCGGACCAAATCTTCCTGATTGCTCCTGCATGCATAAAAATACGAAAGGAAGTATCTTTCCTGACGCAGTTAATGCGTACTGTGCCGTGAAGAAATGACTAATTTTGTTAAAATCTTTTTTTTTACAAGAACGGTTTTTGCTCCTTGTTCCGCAAGCAACCTGTTGTAAGTTGACTGATATTGGCAGCCGGTTTGATCGGTATTAATGACATAATCAACGTCAAAGTCGGCAATTACTATTCTTGTCTGGATTTGAAATTCTTCGGCAGCAGCCAACACTTCCCCCATCGTGGCGAACTCCTTGGAGCTGACAAACTTCGTGATTTTACGCTGTCTAATCCTGTGATTTCTTTTGAATTGTTCGACCCAAGACAGGCTGGCGTTGAAATGGAAATCTTCAGATAAAAAAGGAATAGCAGCATTCATCGCCCACTGCTGCAGCGTTCTCGTCGTAACCTGAACATGGATAAACTTAATCAATTGTTATATATGCGACTCATACAATTTTGTGTTCTTCAATTCTATAATATATTTTATATTTATGTTTAAATTTTTAAGGGGGTATTATTTTTTTATCTCTAAATTTGTTTCTTTTTTTCTAATTTTCTAGCGAAGAAACTATACAACGCATCAATGCAAAATTTGGCATGCGGATTAATTTATTTCTTACTTATTCATAAAAAAATTGATAATCGTTTTCAATTTTTTTGTGAATAAATAAGAAATAAATAAATCCACATGCCAAATTTTACATTGATGCGTTGTATAGTTTCTTTGCCAGAATTTATTCACATAAAAATTCAAAACGATTTTCAATTTTTTGGTGAATAGATAATAGATCAATTAATATATAATATGATAATATATAATATATAATATGATATTTTGATATGATATTTATCTGTTGATATTTACCTGCTTTAAATTTTGCCGAGCTTCCAGGAATCGTTCATGTGTTTCATGGTTGATTGTGTACCATTTGTCAAACGTATTTCCACCTTCTTTAACGTCTTGTCTCCATCGATAGAGATTTCGTTTGTTTTTCAACCGAGAGAGTCCGTGCGCTTGTAAGGTCTTCAAACTCCATTTCGGATGAGCTGCTGCTATAGCGACTGCTTTTTGTTTGTATGATAAAGGCACATAATTTGCAGGTGCAGGTTTGAATTCCTCAGCCACGAAGTCCTCATCATCTTCTGGTACGTCTTCACACTACATAGAAGATCATTATTAACCTTTCTCCACGTTATACAGGAAACCAAAATAATTCCCCGAACAGAAATAAAACTTACCATTACATATCTCTGCGGTTCATCCACCTCGTCGGCGCCGATAAACTCATCCACATGAATTATATGCCTATCTGCGAGCATTTAAAGTATTTCGCTTGCAAAAACCTCTCCCATCGCCATAGATTCCTCGGAAATTGCACTCGGAGGTGCATCTGTGAGTAGATTCAAATCCTGAAGCAAGCTTCGAGTATATGTGATGGCGTTTGTGAGAACAGCCTTCGTTTGCTCATCATCCTCGTCTCTTTCCCATAGATTTTCATCTGATCCAACACTTGTTTCTGCCATTACATAATCCTTATTTTCCGACTGACTTTCTGCCATAGCAGCACTTATATCTTCCATTTTACGGGTTTTCACTTTCGATAAACTTTATTTCGGAGCGACCTTATACCCAACATATGTATCTGCACCACTGCGAAAGACTGGCATCGTCTGACTAGACGACGCCAGTCTTTCGCAGTGTTCCCAACGTCACCTGAACGTCCGAAAAACCGTTAGGTTTTGTATAACAAAGGGCAAGAGTACAAGTGGGGATGAGGAACGTAGGTAGCGAACCCGGCTGGAGTATTTGAAATAACGGCCCGACCATTTGAAAATTCATATTGTAATGAAAAATAATAGACTGCCGTTTCTTGTGAAAGATGTTATAATTTCTTCCTCTCTTTTTTTCTGCGTCAAAAATAAAATAATAATAAATAATTTAAAAAAGGAAAGGAAAAAATAAAAATTAATTAATAAAAACATTAGGAAAATAAAAAAATTATAAATAATTAGACGGTTTTGCATCATATATCGAATTTATTTATATTTTGTGAAAAAAACGCCATCACGGGACTCGAACCCTGGACCTCGAGCGTCGGAGCCGGGAACCTTGCCCACTGGGCCACGCCCGCTGGTTCGACAAAGGTGCAATCGTACCGGTATAGTAGCTACGGGCTAGACTTTCGAACGTTTTTTCTCGAAAACTAAAGAGCGTTGTATAAAATCCTTTTACTCAGGTACTCAGGGTAAGTCCCTCTACAACATATCTGAGACTAATCAAAATCCGTGAGAGACAGCCTGTAAGGTGTTGTTAGATAAAAAAACCTGTTGTTAGATAAAAAAGAGCGACGACAGATCGCATATTTCTATTGAACGCGCTGGTGGGAAAAAAACTTGAGGAAGAAAGGCGGTAAACTGTAGGTTGCTCCCGTGGATTTCAAAGCGGCCTTCGACACCGCGGATGGAAAGTTAATGATCGAAAAAAATGAAAAGGACGGGAATAAGAGGAAAAATAGTGAAAATGATAAGAAGCATATACAAAAGAACATTAAATGAAGTCATCACGCAGGAAGGGTATACAGAAAGATTTCAGACAAAGAGAGGAGTGAGGCGGACGATGTAGCGTTGTTGGCAGAAAACAAGGAGGGACTGAATTAGGATGAAAAGTGCACTACAAGAGTGTTGATTAGAAGTATAATTAAGGGACAACACCACTGTGACGGCTTCAAAAAATCGATTTTTTAAAAACCATCTAGAAAAATCTAAAATACATTTAAGATTAAGATGCCGTTGGGCCCAGGTCGAAAAAATAATTATTTTCGGAGATATTGAATATTTTGTGGAGCGGTGCAGCGCTCCGTGACGCTCGGGGTCCCGCGCAGCTGCGCGCCTCAGGGTCGGCAGGTATACCGGGCCTTTCCCAGGTCCTGCGGGTCTTTCCCAGGTATTCGTTTGTCTCCCTTCACAAAAACCGGCTATTGTTATAAATATAGTTTCGAAAAAAGCCATAGGTGGCGATAATTGAAAAATTTTCAAGGCAGGTATAGGGATAGCGTCATAGCGTCAGTTTGCGAATAGAAGCGATGCTACTCGTGTCTAAACGCTCCGAATCGTTTCGTTTATAAATATCGAACGCTCAGAATTATTCTTTGCACATCGAAATGGATAATCCGAAAGTGTACGCCGGGAAAAGGGAACAAAACAGAGCTATGTGACGAGGAGTCGAACGAAAATTTCGAATCGAAAACCTCCGAACCGTTATAGCTCCGAAAATAGTTCTGCAGAGTATGTGAGCACGTCGGCGAAAAAGTTAAAATCGTCGGACGATTTAGAGGTCGGTGTTACTAACGATTTCAGTTATCGTATAGTACACCTCGTCAATGCATTGAACATTATATCGACGTTAGTGAAGTGCAAAGTGTGTGATCGCGATATAAAGTTTACTGAAAAAAGTTTGCGCGGACTCGGATTCAAAATCGAGGTCGATTGCGGCCATTGTGAAAAAGTGCAAATCAATTCGTGTCCTATGATTGACAATGCATACGAAATAAATCGTCGGATCGTATTCAGTATGCGTCTTCTTGGCGTCGGTTTGAATGGCCTGGTGAAGTTTTGTGCATTTATGGACCTACCGCGCCCCATATTTCAGTCTTTCTACGATCGAATCTTAAATTCGATTTCGATTGCCACTAAAGCTGTGAGCACCGTGAGCAAACAAAAGGCTGCACTTGAGGAGGAGACAATTTCGTTGGAAAATGGGGTGGAGGACGGAATTATCGTTTCAGGCGACGGATCGTGGCGTAAGCGTGGTTTCAGCTCGTTTTTCGGCATAACATCGCTAATCGGCTGGTACACTAAAAAAGTGATCGACGTTATGGTGAAATCGAAATATTGCAAAGCTTGCGAGCATTGGGGAAAAAAGAAAGCAACGCGGAGTACTGGGAATGGAAAAGTACCCACGACGATGAGTGCCAGGCGAACCATAGCGGCTCCTCCGGAAAAATGGAAGTCGACTCAGCTGTCGAAATGTTTCAACGGTCTGAAGAGCTCTATGGCATAAAATATAAATATTATATTGGTGACGGCGATTCTAAAACGTTTCTGGGCTTGGCGAATAGCGATCCATACGACGGTTTCGAGATAAAAAAAAAGAGTACATCGATCATGTCCAAAAACGTATGGGGACGCGCCTCCGCGAAATCGTGAAAAAAGAAAAAGGATTGTCTGGCAGAGGAAAGCTCAACGGAAAATTGATTGACGAGTTGAGCACATATTACGGCTTGGCTATTCGGAGGAACAGCGATGATGTTGAGAAAATGAGGAAGGCAATTTGGGCAACTATCAAACATAAAATATCCACAGATAGTGAACCGTTCGTGGCAGCGAGCGGTCGCAAGCGGTAATATTTCTGAATACCGCCATAAGCCGCCTCTAAGAACTCTAAGAACCGCCATAAGAACATTTCATAGCAACAGACATACCACCAAATAAAATACAGATTTTGTTAACACTTCAGATCGAAAATTAAAAAATCAATATGATATTGAGCCGGTTATTGATGAAAGTTCTTCATACGTTCTTCTCTGTTTCGGTTTAGTATTCACGGCTTTACAAAATGTGTTACAGTCCAAAGTGTGTAACGGCGATTTAAATTTGTTGAAAAAATCATAAGTAGTATTGGAATCTAGTTTGTCTATAAAGTGTAACAGCGATTCAATGTTTACTGTTGAGTCTTGTCCGAAAGTGAGAAATGCCTATGAAATCAACAGACGTTTCACGTATACAATGAGATTACTCTGTGTTGGTTTATCAGGCATAAATCTTTTTTGTTCACTGATGGATTTAGGAACTGGATTGAGTAAAAGTGATTACTACAGAATCCTTGAGCACATACATATTGCCGTGAAAGCCGTATCTGAAATAGTTTTTGCAAAATCCTTACAAGAAGAAAAAGAAGCGAACGCTAAAAACGGCAACCCCGAAGACGAGATCACAGTTTCAGGCGATGGTTCGTGGGCGAAGCGTGGTTTTACATCGCTTCGAGGACTAGTTTCTTTGATTGGAAAGTTTACCAATAAAATTGTAGATTTGGTGGTAAAATCGAAGGTATGTAAAGCGTGCGAAAAGTGGGTAGGCAAAGAAGAAACGGACGAGTATTTGGAATGGTACGAAGATCACAAGGACGAATGTACAACAAACCGTGAAGGTAGCTACGGAACAATGGAGGTTAATGGCATAATAGAATTGTTTAGACGATCAATCGAATTGTTCAACGTGAAATACAAAAGGTATGTGGGCGACGGCGAGTTCAAAACCTTGAAAAATCTCTTGGAAGCTGATGTTTACAACGGCAAAGCGGTGGTCGAAAAATGTGAATGTGTTTTACACGTGAAAAAACGTATGTACAGACGTGTGAAAAAAGCAAAAAAGCACTTACTCAGCTGGAAAAAGCCAAAAAACAAGTTGGAGCTTGAAAAACAAAAGATGCTAAAGAAAAAAAAAAAGTCTGAAGGAGAAACACAAGTGACGCAGAAAAAAAACGCAGATCGAAAAAGGACGCTGCGGATGGTGAGGCTCCAAAAGTGAAGAATCTCGCATTAACTAATAAGTTAATGACTAAACTCGGTATTTATTATGGGTTGGCAATAATGAGCAATGAAAATTCAGTTGAAGAAATAAAGAAGGCTGTGTGGGCAACGTATTATCATTTAATTTCCACGGATGAAAATCCGCAGCATTCATTTTACCCTGAGGGCCCCAATTCCTGGTGTAATTATCAAAAATGCAAAGCCGAGAACAAAAAAACATACTTTTGTTCATCCGACTGCTTTTGATGAGAATACTGTGAATATTTTGAAGCCTATTGACGAATTTCATCGGACGATCTTTTGAAAAGATGCTTCGGCAGAAACACGCAGAACAACAACGAGGCTTTCAACCATGACGTGTGGAATTTAGCACCCAAACACATTTTTTTAGGCCAAAAGACACGTCAAATTGCTGCATGGACAACCGCATGCACTTTCAACGAAGAATTTTCACCTGTGTTGAGAACCATGGAGACCATGGGAGTCTCAATCGACCCGCACGCTATGGCTTACGCTAATCTTCACAACAGCTCTTAGACTTCTAGAAAAAGTGACTAACAATGAGGCCTATGAAAAAGTTGAAGGTTTATTATACGCACCAGGGATAGACGAATAGTGTAAGTATGAATTTTCTATAATAAATCTGTTGTTGAAACTTTAAACGCGTTTTTCTCGAAACAACGTTTTTACGGTCGCCCGGGTGATAAAAATGTTTCTATTCAACCGATTAGTCTGACATTTGGATATGTCATTCTACCCATCACTAGCTCTCGCATCAACTAGGATATTTTTTTTGCGTCCCTAACTTTCCTTTTTACAACCCGATTCCCACTAAAAAAGTCACTTTTTTTCGAAGTCCACCATTTTTTTATTTTTCAACAAAATTATTTAATCCCAGTTCCAACCAGGAAGACAAGCTTACAGAACAATCTTTTTGATTTTTTTGTTTCAGATGTCCTCAAGCGGCGAAATCACCGGGGCCAGCCACCTATATTTTTTTTAGACCCTCACTGCAATGCTACAAAAAGATAACAAAAAAATTCAAAAGAAAAAAAAACATTTGTACACCCTTAGATATCATTAACAACATATAAAAAAAAAAACCGATTGAATTTTATTTTCCCCTATAAAAAAACCCCGAAAAAGCATAAAAAAACATGCAAGTTACCAGACTACGACCTCAAAAGAAGAATTGAGAAATTGGGATAATGCGAGGGCTTATTGGGGATAATTGGGATAATCAGACTGGATTACGGAAGTAGAGAAGGCATTGAAAAGAGTGGGGGGGTGGGCTATCATTGAGAGGCATGAAGGAGGGGATAAACATACGAGCATTGAGCAAGCGATTGCAGGAGGGCTGTAGAATTAGTGGAGACTAACATTCAGGAGGATTGGAACCGCATAGACAATTTACGATACTGTCCGGAATACAAAGAATGGAAAACAGACATAGGAGTGGAAAAATACTGGGAGGAATAAAAATACTGGGAGAAACAAAAATTAGGGACAAAGATGAGTGGGCCAGAATAAGGTGTGGAAAGGCGGGGCGAACTGGGAGGTAAGGATTTAAGGAGGAGAAATGTGCAATCTGAGGTATAGAAAAAGAAGACATTGAGCACATATGGGGATGTGGAGAATTTAAGAAAATGATAAGGAAAGAACTAAAGGAGGAAGTAGAAGAAATAATTCGAACATGGGAGAATACTGAAAAGCGATGGCTTCAAGGATTCGGGCATTGAATTTTATTTTCCCCTATAAAAAATTCCCAAAAAGCATTAAAAACGTGCAAGTTACCAGACTACGACCTTAAAAGAAGAAGGGAGAAATTGGGATAATGCAAGGGCGTCAGACTGGATTACGGAAGTAGAGAAGGCATTGAAAAGAGTGCTATCATTGAAAGGCATGAAGGAGGGGATGAACATACGAGCATTGAGCAAGCGATTGCAGGTGGGCTGTATAATTACTGGAGACTAATATTCAGGAGGACTGGAACTGTATAGACAATTTACGATACTGTTCGGAATACAAAGAATGGAAAACAAACATAGGAGTAGAAAAATACTGGGAGGAATAAAAATACTGGGAGAAAGAAAAATTAGGGACAAAGATGAGTGGGCCAGAATAAGGTGTGGAAATGCGGGGCGAACTGGGAGGTAAGAATTTAAGGAGAAGAGATGTAGAATCTGCGGTATAGAAAAAGAAGACATTGAGCACATATGGGGATGTGGAAAATTGAAGAAAATGATAAGGAAAGAACTAAAGGAGGAAGTAGGAGAAATAATTCGAACATGGGAGAATACTGGAAAGCGATGGCTTCGAGGATTCGCAGGAGAGATCATACCAGCCCTATGCGAATACCACAGGGCATTCCAGAAATAGGCAATAATTAAGGAAAGGATCGATCACGAGGAAGCGATCACGATGAGCGAAAGAAGAAGAAAGCAAACGGATAAAGATAATGTGTTTTCAGGCAGAGGAGTTAAGAACATATATGTGTAGAATGAAAATGTAAAATATTCTAAAGCCCAGCAGGGCAAAAATAGCGAAAAAATCTCTATATATATATATTATTTTATTTATTTGGTTATTTTACATATATTTTTATGTATTCGGTAGAATGTGCAATTCTTTATGGAGGCTCCAGATATTTCGAAGAAGATTTTAATTTTCCGCGTTAAAACAATTGTTTATTAGATTTCGATGTTGTTATTAGCTTATTATACTTGATACCAACATTATTATTTCGAATAAATTTTCCATTCATTTTCCAAATGGCCATTTTTCGTCACATTTGAAAGTACTTTAGACTTGTTGTTACGAGTGTTCAATTTCTTTTCCTATTTTCTCATTTTTGTTGGAATATTCTTCTTTTCGAGATGTTAAATGTGTCACATCCGGAAGGGATGAGAGCATAAAACTTTCGTTTCCCTCTTTCTTGCCTACGCCAAGCGCAATAGCACGGGATGAGGGTAAAAGGAGAATGTGTGGATCGGGTGTTCTAGGTCTCGAGTGCCTAGATGATCGAGAGTTATGTGAGTGATTGCGACCGATGTATTTACCGTTTACAAATTTTTGTTTATTACCGAGTACCGTCCACTTGACCGGTCGGAAACATGGGAAGGATACACGTTGGCGGATTAAGAAAATGATACAAAAAATGATGCAGATAGCTTACGTTTGCTGAATGACGGTCCTTCGGACTTGGGTGTAAGGGCCTTCGCTCTCGGCCTGTTACGCTCGCTTGTACAATGTCGATCGATGGGCCGCACACACGCTGTGTTTACAATGGTGCCGCAGATGGGTCAGAGGGTCATGTCGCGAGTGTGAAGAGCGCAGAGAAGATTCACAATACTTTTCGAAGTAAATAGATATGCAAGTGGATGATCGAAGAACAGAGTTGGATTATTAAACGTGGAACAGAGGTACGAATCGCGATACAAGGTTAGAGTGGATAGAAGAGATTTTTCTGGTTCAGATGATGATGTTGAACTGATTTTTCTTTAATCCTCTGGACCTTCCTGCTCCAGATTTCCCTTCTTGGGTGGAGTAGGAGAAAAAGGGAGTTTACGTTTTTGACTCTCTTTTAACCAATCGGAGTGGTTGACGTAGGAGACAGTTCTTTGTATCTTGGAGTCTGGGCGCATGAAATTAACTACAAACAGACCAATCGGAATGAATCTATTCCGAGCGAGTTTGCTGAAAAAAACGCATGGGATCGTGTTTGTTTATCTAAAGTCTAGGGCACGGCGCCGAGTCGCCCCCGCGATAGTGCAACTGCTATGCGCCTCGTAGCCCTTCCATGTGCATTTTGTTTTCGTCGCGGCCCGGTTTTATGACCGAGTCGAGTGGACTTTTTCGGCGGTCTTGGTCTATCCTTGGTTCCCACACGGATTAGAAAATCGGAGCTCCGCTATGTCTTCGCCAGCGGGTGAACTCTGAGTCATCTGGCTTGCAGTATGATATTTTTTTGTTTTACGACTTTCCCGAGAAAGCGTGCCTGAACTATGTTCTCGTTGAATTCGAGTGCGTAAGGAGGGTCGTACGAAAGTACGCCCGACGCTCGCTTATTATCAATAGGTTACATTGCAGCTGTGGTATGTCTAAGCTTAAGAAGATACAGGAATGTGTCGAAAAATGTGAATGCCATATTCGTTTAATGGTTATTCACGATTTCCATGGGAAATCGCTCAGGCCAGCGTTCTCGCCGGATTTCAACAAAGTAGGAGAGAGAAAACGCAATAATTTTATCCACTTTGCTGTCGACGTTACAAATGAAATCTCTCATAATTTTTTCCAATTATTGCGCAATTATTTTCATTTTGGAAGACAATGTTTTTCGGAGAATTTGTTGTTTTTGGCGATATTTTTCACATCAGACTGTAACATTTTTTTGCAATGTTTTTTTCCCTCGCCAGGAAGAAAATTTTACAAGTGTGCGAAGCCTCGCGAGGTTCAGTGCAATTTTTTCCTGTGGGCCGAGGACAACGATGGCCAAACACCACTGGAGAATAACGCTCGACTTAGCCAATCGTATGCAACACCGAGTTCGTCATTCGATCGCGGACCGCCGGCGGGACCGATCGCCGGAGCTCCCGCGTGCACTTGTGGCCAACCGGTCGTTCAGTACGTCTTTTTTTCTTCAAAATCGTCCTGTAACCAGTATTACGGAATTTCATCCGTGTCCTCGAAGCTTCTTGTTTTTTTAAGGACCTCAATATGAATATTTCATACGGAGTGTTTGAATTTTTAATTCCACTTTAGTTTTTCAAATCGGAACTGATATTTTTTGTTTCCGAACGCTTTTTTGCGTGAGAAAATATGTAGGTTTGTCTGGATTTCTTTCTGTTCGACTTCAAGTTTTTAAAATAATTTAAATATTTAACGAAATATTTTGTTATTTCAAAATATATAAAAAATCTCAAGTAAAACGGGATAAAGTTTCAAACGAAAGTTGCCTTTGTCGTCAAGTCCTTAGGCCACAGTAATCGGCACAAGTAACGGGTATAAAATCATGTGCGAATTTAACAATTTTTTTTTCGTATGAAACATTTATTCACTCATAAAATTTATTTCACATCTATTTAGTATGTATATGATGCTGTTAAATTTTTTTTTCGATGTACAAAATGGTCTACTATTCGAAACTTCTCGAAACAGCTTTTTTCCAATTGGCGTGACAAATAACTTAAACAATTTTTCACTCGATTGACTTCGAATTTAAAAGTTATGTTCCTAATTACATTTCGCGGAGAAGTACGTACAGAATTTCGGATTAATCAAAAACTTTTCATTTTATGAGCAGTATAACGAAATTTTTTACTGACAATTCGTTTCTTAAGTTCAAATACCTACGACTTTTGAATAAAACAATATTTTTTAAATTCCGAACGTACTTCTCTAGGTATTCTAATGTACATTGACGTGAATTTTTGGTTTTGTTCTCGGTAAAAATTGTAGATACTAAATGTCACGCCGCGGAGCGCCTAAGAAAAGATAACAAAAGAAAATATTAGTAGTCGGCCATTTTGTACATCGAAAAAAAAATGTCTATCAGCTTTATATTTATACTAAATAGATGTGTGATTAATTTTATGAGTGAATCACTTATTCATGAGAAAAAATATTCTTAAATTCGCACATAATTTTATACCCGTTACTGTAGGCAAGGCCTTAAGGGAAAAATGATTTGGAACTAATAAAAACCAACCCCATCATTTTGTTCCTCAGTACTATGAATAACCTTTTGTTTGAAACATTTTTTCCTAAAATGCATCCCTCTCGGGGTGTTTCGTTGTGGCAACTTTCCTACCATGCGCACTTTTTGAGACCTCAGTTTTCGAAGCTTAGAACGGCAAAGTATAGAATGGCAAAGTATAAAATAAATCGATAGAAAAAATGGAAATTTTCGCATCATAGTCTGCAAAAAACACTATGTATCTTACGAAATACAGGGTGGGGCAGCAATTACTAGCAGTAGAAATATTTCTAAACCTATTAGACTTTGGAGAAAACTTTCCCTACAAAAGTTGCACAGTTCAAAGAGTCTTGTCATTGACAAGAAGGGAGTCATCACCACTCGATAACCCCCGCGAACTCTGCAGCGTTTGTAGGAAAAGTTTTCTCCTAAGTCTGATCGGTATACAAATATTTCGACTGCAAATAGTTGTTGCCTCGCCCTGTATATATAATTCTTCAATTGGTCACAATATTCGTATTTATTTCTTAATACTTGTTGTACAATAATTATCGATTCGGGCACAATTACTTTACACTATATACACTTGCAAAAAATTAAAGGAGCAGAAAAATTTCAAAAAAATGTCAGTGTTTTCTGAAAGGCCGTAACTTCGTGAAAAATGGTCGTATCGGGAAGAAAAAAAAGCATTTTGAAGCTTGAAATCTCTAGTTTAAGTATCTCGCAGAGACATTTTTTTTAGCATCACGCTCGGCCCGGTTATAAGAAATAGCTCGAGTCAAAGAACGGTTCAACCGATCGATATAAACATTTATAGGGTCTTTGGGCTTGTATTTAGCTACACAAAAACCTGGAAACATTGGTCATTTTCGCAATATTTGCAAAGTTGTGGTGGATTTTCCAAACCGGCAGAAAAAGTATTTTTTTTGTACTTCCGCAAATCTATATTGAGCGTAAAAAAAATTCGGCTATTATACCAAAAGGAACGTATAAAGGATTCATTCAAGATTCCGAAACCCACCTTCCGTTCGCTGTCCGATCATTAGTTCATGAGATATCGATGATAAAAAAAACTGACATTTCATTCAATCGGCGATATCTCAGCGATGAATGGTTGTACAAACAGCAAAAAATGCCAAATAGAAGCCAAAAGAGCCTTGATTCTGCCAGGAAATTCTTTTTTGAGGCTATGGACGATTTAAAAAAAATCGAAAATGTTTGATTCGCGCTATTTTTTTATAAACGCGCCGAACGTGATGCTAATAACATGTCTCCACGAGATTATAAAACTAAACATTTCAAGCTTCAAAATGCTTTTTTTTCTTCCCGATACGACCATTTTCAACGAAGTTGCGGCCTTTAAAAAAAGTCTGAAAATGTTTGAAACTTTTCTGCTCCCTTCATTTTTTTGCTGAGTATGTATTATAACTGTCTTTTTCGCAACCTTGATATTTAAATTACAGGCGGACGGTTCGGAAGGAAGGTCCGAACACGGGGAGAAAGTTTTGGGTCTGTCCCCAAGGACCCGGAAGTTCGTGCAATTTTTTCTCCTGGCTGGACGAGACACCGGATACAGAGAACGAGCTCCCGAGCGTAAATGACTGGGACATTCGAGGCTGGGTCGCTGGCCGATCTTCGCATCGAAGAGGTGGCGCCAGTCGACGAAGGGGACCCGCTCGGCCGGCTTCAAGAGGATCCGCGACCGGACAAAAGCGGAAATGCGGCACCTGTGGACTCGAAGGTCAGTTTTATACGCACATCCACATGTGACTGAGGCTCGAATTGAAAAATTCATACACAAAAATTGGAGAGGAAGGTACTTGGGCGAAAAATGAAAGAAAATACAACTTGAACAAAGTGTCATTATTGTTATAATCGGCGAGTCGAGGGTAATTGGAGGTTCGCGGAGACTCGCTCCAAAGCAAAAAGGGAGGGTTTTGGTCCTGGACCCCAGGCAGTAGCCACAAAGGTGGAGTGTGGCTTCCTACACACACACACACACACACACACACACACACACACGCGCGCGCGCGCGCGCGCACAAATATTCACCGCCACCGGGCCGATGTTAGCTCGGTGACTATCACTCCGGTGGGGGTTTTTGACAACGTCCACTGAAAGTTGCTCACTCGCGAAGTCCCATGGTCGAACTTCGCGGATCAGGCGATGCTCGATCAGCGGAATTCGATCGGGTACATCCGGTCTCACTATCGGCGTTTCCACACCCGACACCGCGCAGAGACACGAGGCGACAGAGTCGTCGGAAAATAATGAAAGATATACCCGTTAATAAAAACCCAATTATTGATGGTACTAAACAAAACATTAAAAGTTTACGGAGACGTAACACCCACACGCCCCTTGAGAATAGTCGACGTCCGCGTCGACGGTTATAATTTTAAACCTAAGTATGTTATTTTTTTTTTTCTATATCGAGACATTACGACTAATGGCGATAGTCCTGTTGTTCTTGTCGAGGGACCGATAGCGGAGCCAGGGTTGGCGGATTTCGAATGTGCTGACAGGCGATCATGTTACTCGGCTCCGTTGCTGCAACGCTTGATTCTGCAGTACGATTGCTTGCCTCTGCAAAAGTCTGAGACTCCGTTTAGCTTACGTTTCCTCCCATTTCCCATTGCGGACAGACCCGCAGAAATTCGTCCACACTTGAGGTAAACTTGAGGTAAGGTCCACTTGAGGTAAAAATCGATGACCAGTGCTAAGCAGGCCTGGCTGGCGTAGTTTGCGACAGTGTGGTAATATCGGGTGTTATCCTCTCGCCGGTGTTTTCCGATGTCGTACATTCTTTTATCGATGGCGCGTAGAGACTCTCGCAGGAAGGGCGCTCAGATCCTGTCTCTCCAAGGAACCTGGGTCATCACGGCGGGTGGACAGAGGAGTCAGCAAGTCCTCCGTTCCTTCCGCCTGTACTATCGGAGCGAGGACCGATACGTTTAGAGCGAGACCGGTTGATAGTAGTACTGTTCTCGACTCGCATACACCCGTAGGCTAGCGAGGGTAGTCGTACGCGTCGTTCCGTCACAATTAGGATGGAGTTGTAGTACTCCAGCCCCTCGTACGATTACTTCTCGCGGGGACCTTTCCGAGCAGGCTATGCGGAGGGCCGTCGGGCGGGAGAAAAAGAACAGCCATCCTCCTCGGGTTAGTAGGTACTTCCAGCAGTCTGAGTAATCTGGGTGCAGTCGTACGTCGCAATGTTGGAACGCCTCAGCCGTGGGTTTCATCAACAATTGCACCTCGCAGACATTGGATGAGGGAGCAATCTATATCAGCGTCCCGCCGGAACAGATTAGGCGGTGTCTATTCTTACTACATCCTGAGTGATACTCCCGGTCGGCGAGGAACTAAGTACGGTGGTCACTGGCGATGGCGATACAGGGAGCCACACGAACGACGTGGGCAGATCCCGTCCCATTGTTGAACGCCTGCGGCACCGGCCAGGGATGCATCCGGTAGAGATCGTACGTAGTGCGGTCAAGTAGCGGGATGTGCGCTACAATCAACACCTTATCCCGGTAGGACAGTAGGTCCGTTTGGACTAGGGCCGCAACATTTTCCGGGCGTGAATGGTCGACGGGGAGGGAGAACTCCACCCCTCCGGCGTTGAGTAGCATCTCCTTGGCCACGGCGATTCGCTGGTCCTTCGTTACCGCCTCGGGGTCGAGTCGACCTTCTGCAGCCGCGGCAATGGTCCGAACGTACCGAGAAGCCGCGCCGGTGTACCGTTCCAGTTTCGCTTCCACTCGATTGGCGTAGTTGGTGAGAGTCGGATGGACTGGCCCAGAGCAGACTGGTTGGTCAAGGCCTGCAATTCCTTGTGTACCCGTGCCACGAGTCCATACACATCGTTGACACGGCGTGTTCTCGCTGCAGGGTATGGAGGTGGGTCAATACGATGTGCATTTGATGTCCCACCAACTGTGTGATCCGACTCTGATCGTGGAATAGCCTGTCGATCTGCCCCGTGATGTAATAAGCATCATCCTCGTTAAGCATCCCGAAAAGTCACTTACTCACACTCCCGACGAATCCGAATGGAGCGGATCGCTTCACCATCGTGGCGGGGGAAGGGGGCAATCGTACATCCGATCGATCGGTTAGTCCACATAGCTCACCCACAAATTGCCGCGCGTGAGAGGAGCGAGTGAGGAGGTAGTCCTTCTGCAGCAGATGGTGACAGGCGAGGACAGTGTTGTGTCTGCGGCACTCCCTCTCTATCTGGCTGAGCTATTCCTCATCGTTCGGCGAGAACTCGGCAAACTTGGCAACTTCGACAAAGATTGTCATGCGCGAGTCTGCTGGTTGCAATTGTACTGGGGCTGTCCTCTCGAAGTACAGGCCCGTGCTGTCGGTGATAGAGGTGATTTGATGAGCTTCTTCCATTGTCGACTCGGAGTGGGCGCAACTCAGCAGCAGAAGGACGGAGTAGAGGTTCCGCATCTAGACGTAACAGATGTTCGGGCGGCTTATTCTAACGGAATATTTCTAGGCGTGTGCTAGCTTAACCTTATCAACATGTTTGCGGAATCTCTTCCCACTTTCGGTCTCCAAAATGACGTTACTCCCATCCGTGATCGACTGTATAGTATAGGGACTATTGGCTGTTGAATTTTCCCTTACGCGGCTCCTTCAGGACGTAAACCTCATCCCCTACCTTTCCTTTGAAAAGACGGCATCCCCTGTCGTAATAAGCCTTTGACCGTTCTTTCGAGCGGTTCAGGTTGTCCCCGGCGATCTCGCGAATATCTGATTGGCGCTTAACGAGCTTGGCGACGAAGGAGTTTGAGGTGGGGAGCCTGTCATCGGTGGGGAATTGGCTCAGCTGACGCGCAGGTTTCCCAAACACGATTTCATGGGACGTGAAATTTGTTGCTTCATGCACGTTCGTGTTGCAGGAAAATTCGACAAACGGCAGTAACCGGTCCCAATCATCGTATTTCTCAACGTAGTGCTTGATGTTCTCCGCAAGCAGGATGTGACTTCGTTCGAACGAGCCGTTCTTCTGAGGACGATACCCCGAAGTTGTTAAATTATTCACCTTATAAATCTTTGAGACTTCGCGAAGCAAGTTGCTCGTGAACGAAGTGCCTCGATCAGTTAAAATAGCTCGCGGAGCACCGAATTGGCTTTAAAGACGGCGAACAATCGCCTCCGCGATGGTTGCAGCCTTTAGATCAGGTATTGGCTCCGCGAGGCAGTACTTTGACAGCTGATCTTGCATAGTCAAGATATGCCTATTTGCAAGCGGGGTTCCCAGTGGCCCGACAGTATGTAAAGATCCCTTGACGAAGGTGTCTACTGGCGTGTCCGTTATGAGCATGGGCTGGCGCGTTTTTACACGAACGAGCTTTTGCTCCTGGTAGCTTTTACAGCGCCGAATGGAGTTTTGCACGTCGTTCCGCAGGGTGGGCCAGTAGAATCTCTCTCGAATCCGACGATATGTCTTCGTTACGCCCTTGTGGCCTCCAGTGAGACTCGAGTGAGATTCCGTGATGATGCCCTCCCTGTCTTTGGGCGACGGCACATTCATTTTTCCATAGCACACAGCTATGGTCATTCTCATGTCCGAGAACACGGAATGAAGCGCTGGAAAAAAGGTGTCTCGACGCAGATCGTCGGTGAAATCACCATGCCGCGAAATTCGGAACGATGGATCCGGCGCTAGCTGAATCACTCGTCGCAAATTTTCCAGACCCATTTTGACTTTGGACGGATCGGTAGGATCATAGTAACGGAGTTTCACGATTAGCGTATACACTATATGTCCGCCGTATTCGGTGACGGCCACCTGTCCTAGTCCCAAATTCTTTGCCCTCAAGGACGACTGATCCAGGATACCCAAATTGGATAATAATTTTCTTATCGGGGTTACCAGCTCGCCGTCTGCGGAGGCGAAGTGGATATAGTTATCGCGCCTGCCCGTAAGACAGCCACGATCACCAAAAATCTGGGACTTCGGCCCCTCGATTTTTTGGGGTGATTCCTGCTTTAACAACGCCTTCGAGCCGCTCGTTGCCAGGGGGAATCCATTATATGCCCATTCGGTTGCGATCTCTCTTTACGCAGGGTGCGTCGAGGGGCCAACAGGCTGAAACACAGCGATGACGGCCGCTGGGGTTTCGGGGAAACCTTGCTCCTTTCTTCTCGCACGGGAAGCTGTCTCGTAGGACCAGCAGGCGACGCAGAGCTCGGAGAATAGCCAATGGAGCAGTGTGGACGCTGTCTGGGGAGAGGAGAGGGGCCGGCCTGCGCGGGCCGTAGCTTCCTCTCTAGCAGAGTGGTGCTAGAGTAGGAAGACTAGGAACACTGTAGACGCTGCTATAGAGAGTTCCATAGCCTCGCTCTCGTCGTCCGTTTCGCTGTCCCCCTCGGTCCTCTTCAGCGCATAGGGAGCGAGCTGACTAGTCCTTGTCAGCAGCTCCTCGTCACTGGCTGGCTGAAATCTTTCACATAGCCGTGATATGCGACGACTGAGTTCCGCATCCGTACCGTCCTCGCCAAAGGGGTCCAACTCGTTTAAGACGCCTTGGACGTCCTCGTCTATTTCCTCTCCCGCCGAGACATGACCCGGGAGCAGCATTTCTTCCTTGTCTGGAGGGAAGTCATCGGTCTAGTGAAATCTGTTCTCGAGTTGCTGTAGCGACTCGTCAAATTTCGCAATCGAGTACTGTAGAGGGTCAAGGACGGTGATGTCTTTATCAGAGACCATTTCCTCTACGGGGGTGCTGTCTTTCGTATCGCTAGGAGAAGGACTGACAGCAACCACGTACTCGTACAACCGGGAGGGGTCACTCGTGGTTTGTACGGGCGGATTCTTCATTGGCCGGACGGGTGGTGCGGATGGTCGTTTTGGAGGGAGGAGCGGTACGGGCAACATACTCCGGTGCAAACGTTGTATCGGTCACCTCTGCTCCCCCGACCTCGTCTTGGATGTCTCCGAATATTTCGGGTGGCACCATGTCGCGGAAGAGGTTCGAAGCCGCGTGCGGGTCGCAACGGCACTCACATTCAGAGGAGGAGACAACCTTCGATTCCACTGCTTCGCGGCTGACGTCGGGTTCTTCGACGGCGGCGTCGGGTTCTGGGAATCAGAGCGTGCCCTGGGTCTCCTCTTTTGGATGGGAAGTACCACAGCCTCATCCTCCGTCCACTCGGAATCGCTTGACTCCGAGGACAGCGGATTTATCGGATTCCGGGAGAGCGTGTCGGCGTTCAAATTTTATCGACCCGGTTTAGAAACAAACTCGTAGTCGTAATTTTAAAGACTCATTCTCCATCGGACTAATCTCTTACCTGGATCGTTCATTGTGCCGATCCATTTAAGGGGCTCGTGATCCCAGATTCGGTTGAACTTCCAGCCGTACAGATATGGCTGGAAGTGCTGTAAAGCTTTAATTACAGCCAAGCACTCCTTCTCGGTCGCCCCATAGTTCACCTCGGCGGGCGAGAGGATGCAAGAAAAATAGGCGGTCGGTAGATCAAGCCCATCTCGCTCCTGGCCCAGGGCGGCTCCGATTGTATAATCGGAGGCATCCGTGGTGAGGATGAAGGGACTGTTAAAATCGGGGTATTGCAGACAGGTTCCGTATACAGAGCCTCTCGTAAGTCCCTGAAATTGCGGCGCTGTTCCTTTCCCCGAATTTCCGAACAAATTTGGCCGTTTTCGGACTCGGGAAATGTTTTACAGCCTCAAGTTTCCGTGGGGTCAGGTCTTAGCCCATCTCGCCCAATCATGTGGCCGAGATAGCATACCTCCCGTTTGAGGAACTCACACTTATACGGCTCGAGTACCAGGCTTGCTCCCCGCAGATGGTTCATGAGGCGACGGACCTTCTTCCCGTGTTCTTCCAGCGATCGGACAAACACTATGATGTCGTCAAGGTACATGAATAATTCAGCACCTTGCAGACCTCGAAGTACAGTATCCATTAATCGCTGGAACGTGGCGGGGGCGTTCTTTAATCCTTCGAGCATTCTAATGTATTCATAGTGCCCGTTGAGCGTAGAGACCGCAGTCTTTTCGCTATCTCGAGCGCCCATGGGGATCTGTTGAAAGCCGGTCGCTAGATCGAAAGTCGAGAAATACCTTGCCTCGCCCAGCTGATCCAATATATTCAGCATATTTGGCAGTGGGTAGGCGTCAGAAATTGGTTTCTCGTTAAGCTTCCTGAAATCTATCACCATTGACATCCGAGGCCGACCTTGTGAATCGGGTTTCTTCGGTACGATCCATACCGGAGAGTTGTACGGGGACTGCGAAGGGGTGATGATTCCATTACCGAGCTTTTTTTGGATCTGGGTATCGATTTCTTCACGGTGGATCGTGGGAAATCGATACTGCCGAGTGTTGATGGGTCGGTCGTCCATAGTTGGAATACGGTGGGCGACCAGGCTCGTACACCCAAGGCCATCTCCGGGAAGTTTAAATTGAGTACGGTTTTCTTCAACGATACTCAGAACGTGTTGACGCTCGAGTTCGTTCAACCCGTCCAATCGCAGTGCCGTTATTGCTGCTGCAACGCGATCGCGCGGTGGCTTGGCTGTGTCATCCGTCAAGTCATTATCACTGCAGTCTACGTTGCAGAATTCGAACGGGAGGATCTCTTGAGGAGGTACCTCAATGTCTATGTCAGGATTTAAGGTGTTTATCGCGAGCACGTGACATACGCCGTTCTATTGACGGACCAACGCATCCCCGATGTAAAGGCCGTCCTCTGTCACAATTGGCGGCAGGTATCCTTCCTTTACCCCGGGTTTAGTCACAGGGATAGCAAAGGGTCTACGCGTTCGTGCCCGAATGGTTAGTATTGTCCTCGTGGGAGAGTTATTATTTGACCGGGGGTGTTCAGTTTCGGAAGTTACAACTTTCGCGACGGGAAAAGGGCTTACCGAGTAGGCCATTGCTTTCCGTCGCGAACTCCGAAACCACGTGAAAGTCGTGGCTTACACCGTTAATTGTTAGTTTAACGGTGCCCAAGGAGCACGACTTCTCATTCGAAGGGCCCGTAAATTTACGCAAGTTCGCGGGGTCATAACTTATGTCCCCACGAAGGGCGCCAATTTAAAGAAAATTGAGGGCAGAACCCGTATCGCAGTACAAATTTTCAACCTTATTCCTCAGTGAGCGCGGGCAGGTTTGGCTCGCCGCATCCCCGCGACGAGCCTCCTTGGAGTTCAAAGGCTCCGGGCTTGGCGCGCGCGGTGACTCGTCCCGACGCAAGGGTGGTATGCCCCGTCCCGCGTCGGCGAGACGGCGCTTCATCCTGACCCACGGACAACAGTCGCAGCCACTTATTCGCGCACAACAATAGCGTTGGCTGCAGCCGTCGCTCGTCTCCGGGTTAGGTGTGGCCCGCTTATTCCATGGGCAGCAAGCGCAGCCCGAACCGCGACCACAGCACCACCGCCTGTCGCAGGCGCTCCTCCCTTCCCGAGGGTTGGGACTAGGGGATCTCGCGGGTCGTGACTCCCACCTCCTAAGAATCCCAGCCGTATTAGGACGTTTGAGGTTCCATTGCTGAGGGCCGGGAGATATCGATTCCCGACGGTTGCGGGGTGAGGGGGAGCGCGATTGCGTTCTTTTCGGCTCGGCTTGCGCAATTAACGCGAGAGTATCGCGATTCAAAGTCTGGGAACCCTCCATTTTTTTTTGTTCGTGGGCATCGTATGATGACCCATAGTCCGAGATTCTCTCCGCCAGTTCAACCGCGTCTTTAAGAGTTTTAGGTGCCGCTATGACTAGCAATTCCGCTGGCGTGTTGGCAGGGTCCGCTGAAAGGAACTGACCGCGGTCTTGGCAATGTGGTCTACCGGATCCGTCGGAATATCGAAACCGTAGTTTGACTTCCATGCGTTGCGTGCCAACCCTGCGAGCGCTTTGGTACGGTTATATAATTCCCGTACCGTTTCGCCCTGGTTTAAGCGCAGTCGCATGGAATCGGACATACAGGCGTCATAATTCCGCGAACGCGAAAGCCCTTCTTTTAAGACAGATGTTAGCTGCGCGGTCGATGCGATAGTTTCCCCCTGGACATAAAGACGTGCCTCCCCTCGCAATTTGTTTAATACTTCGGCGATAAATTCCGGTTTCCTTGTCGGCTCGATAAACGCCGCTGCGTTCGCGATGTTCTAAAGGAAGTCCCGCAATGATGTGGAATTCCCGTTAAAATTAGGAATACCCGCCAACCGAGTCGATAGATTCATGCCGCTGATGAGAGCGGACATATGCTCGATTGAGGTGGACATTATTTGGGACATGTCCCCTAGCAGGGTTGGGTTTGCCATGACCGGTCGCGAAGGGATTTCTAGAGCTAATGGGACGGTAATTTAAATTCAATAGAAATGAGGGAGTATAAATTTCTTTACGGATTTTCTTGATGAATTGATCAATTGGGAAATTTCGCAATATATAATATCGAAAGCAATTCAAGAATTAATCCGAACACGGAGGGAACACTGTAGTTCGGAAACCTTAAAATTAAACCAACGAGCGGGGGATTCTGGTAACAATCTTCTCAGAGAACCGTCAGTAGCAGTATCCCACCGCTGCCACCATTTTGTTACGTACCGAACGGTACCCCGGGTTTCCGGAATAAATTATTATTTTGTGGGCTGCTCTGCTCGTCCCATGCGCGCCCGAGTTCTCTGGGAGGATAAAGGGGAGGATGGCAGAATACTTTGGTGATTCTGATTATAATGTTGCTTATTGATTAGTAGTAGCCGACTTACAATTTTGTTGACGCTTGAAGGAGTAAACACACACACACACACACACACACACACACACACACACACACACACACACACACACCACACTCACTAATTTTAACAATATAGAACCGGTAAATTCGATACGAAGTGATTTAAGGTGCGGCTTTTTCTTATGTTATTTCGGTAGAATGAAATTACATTTAATATTTATTGCGTTTCTATCGCGTTGGTGTCGACTACGCACAAGTCTCACAATCCTGTGCAACCACCTTTTGCACCGGGTTCACTGGGGGATTCTATCCACCTCCCAAATGCAAGGCAATTATGGTTGCCGCTGAATGCTTTATGCGCGAGTAGGGATCCGTGCCCAGGAAACAACCAAGGGACGCGGTACTCGCGAGACCGTTTTGACGACCGAAGACTGACGAACGCGAACCCGTGAAGATGCGGGAGTCAGAGATCGCGACTTGCTTTCGATCGGAGTTGCAACCCAACACCAGGTTACTTCCGTGGCTAGATGGAAACTAACAAATATTCACCGCTACCGGACCGATGTTAGCTCGGTGGCTATCACTCCGGCGGGGGTTTTTGACACCGTCCACGGAAAGTTGCTCGCTCCCGAAGTGGCCGCTCCGGTGAGGGTTTTTGACAACGTTCACGAAAAGTTGCTCGCTCGCGAAGTCCCACGGTCGAACTCCGCGGATAAGGCGATGCTCGATCAGCGGAATTCGATCGGGTACATGCGGTCTCACTGTCGGCGTTTCCACACCCGACACCGCACAGAGACACGAGGCGACGGAGTCTTCGGAAAACAATGAAAGATAAACCCGTTAATGAAAATCCAATTATTGATGTTACTAAACAAAACATCAAAAGTTTACGGAGACGTGACACCGTTCTCGCCGTCTGCATGCTCCTGTTCGCTTTCTCAGCCGGCGAACTGGACAGTGATGAGAGCAGCGGTGGGCAGATCTCTCACTCGAGCATCTCCCGATGTTAACAGGCGCCGAGGGGGCCTAGTTAAGCGTCCAGGATGGCAGCGGATTGTTAGGTCGACCAGCACTAGTTTCCATGCTTCGGAGGTTGATCTCTGCGACGTGGCCAATCGGTTTTTCTTGGCGAGAATTCGTCCCTGTTGGTTAGCTTTGAGTAGTCCCCGTCGCATAAGCGTGCTGGGAGTTGAAAAGGCAAGAAAGCTGCGAAGTGGTATCTGATGTGGTACGTCAAATCTTCGAGCGAGCTTGTCTAAAATCCCTGGCCCGGCGTCACTCTTATATGCAGCCTAGCCCCTGCAAGCGCTCGTGAGAAAGTAGTTGCGCCTGAGTGAACTGCTTTCTTCCTCGCATGGTCCTGCACGGGTGTCGCACGGATTGCCTAGTGTCAGGCGCTTTTGATCGGGCCGTGAGTAATGCTTATTCACGAGCCTTTCGCTCATTCCGCCCGCCTCACCGCGTCTGCATGGTGATGAAGCTGTTGTTTTTTGCTGGCGAAGACTGGAAGCATCACTAGCTTCACTACCGGTCGAGTTCGCTGGGTTGTTGCAGTTTTTACTGAGACGACTCGAACGTTGTCGTCACGGCCAGGACGTATGGCGGTGATGCGTGCTAGTGACCATTTGCACGAAGGCGTTGCTTCGTCCCGGATGAGGCACAGTTGACCAGGCTCGAATTTATTTGGTGAGTTGAGCCACTTGGCTCGTGGCAGAAGACCTTGAATGTACTCCGTGCCCAACGCTTCCAGAATTTATCTCTCACATATGACAGAAGTTGCCATCGTGAGAGAAGGTTGGCGTTGCTGTCGAGAAGAGATAGTTCCAGAATGGCCGTTAGAGCTGACCCCACCAATAGGTGTCCCGGTGTAAGCGCGGTGACGTCGTTCGGATCATCTATCAGGGGACTTAATGGTCGAGAGTTGAGACAAGCTTCAATTTGTGCTAGGAGTGTTACCATCTCGTCGCACGTTAGCGTGGCTTCGCCGATTACATGCCGTAGATTATGCTTAGTTGATTTCACGGTGGCTTCCTAAAGTCCTCCAAAGTGCGGAGCGGCCGGTGGATTGAAATGCCATTCTATCAGAACTGTTGCGAGATGTTCCTGTATTGATGAGGCTTATTTGATTTGAGCTTTGAAAGGCCGCTGTAGCTCGGTGTCAGCTCCCGTGAAAGTTGTTCCACGGTCGCTGTACAAATCTGAGTACATTCCCCGCCGGGAGATAAATCGGTGGAGAGCAGCGAGGAAGGCCTTCGCGGGGTAGTCCGATGCTACGTCTAGATGAAATGCCGTAGTAACTAGGCAGACGAAGTTTACGAGGGAAGCCTTTCTTGCTCTGTTTCATCGTCCTGGGGTTGTTCGCACCATGACAGGCTCTGCATAGTCGACCCCGGTATGTTGAAAAGGCCTAACTGGACAGACGCGTGGGGGTGGAAGTTCCGCCATTCGTTGTTGCACTGGTGCCGCCCGCCATCGGACGCATGGTATGCCTTGGTGGATGCAGGTCTCCATCAATGCCTGGGCTCGTGGGATCCAAAATCATCGCCTTGGGTGGCTCAACGTCAGCTGTATTCCTCCATGCAGACATTTCCTATGAAGTGATTCAATAAGCAAACGTGAGAATTTTTATTCTGCAGGAAGAATGATTGGATGTTTCTCGTCCCAAGCTAGGAGAGAGTGTTTAGCTTTCCCCCAACTCGAAGAATATTGTTCTGATCGATGAATGGAGTGAGGTTGGCGAGCTGGTTTTTGGCTGGAAGCGTTTTTGCTGATTTTAGCGCTTGAATCTTGGCTGAAAATGCTTTAGCTTGCATGATTTTGATAAGGTGAAACTCGGCAGTGCATATTTCCTCTGCTGTCAATGTTGCTTCCTTTGGATGTTTGGATACCCAACGTTTGCACCAGGCGGTTACTCGGATTAGTTTGATGTAGGAAGATGCTCGATCTAGTACTCGATGTTGAATTCGCGGTTCTTCGCTTATGGCACTAATCAGTGACGTTACCCGAGCTTCGGGTAAGTCGTCCAATATGGTTGATAGATCTTGATCACTGCAAGTGGGATTTTGAAGTGACGGTGGTCCGATCCACTATAGCGGATGAGTCAGTAGTTCCTTTGGACTTAACCCTCTGGAAGCGCAGTCCGCTGGGTTTTGCTGGTCGGAAATATGTTTCCAAGTGACATTTGTAGCTTGCCGTTGTATCTCGGTGACTCGATTGGCATCGTATGTCTTCCATCTAGTTGGATGGCCCTGAATCCAGCCGAGAACCACGGCGGAGTCTGACCAGAGGTAAGTGGGTACGTCTGGAATTTCGAGAACCCCTTTTGCGCGTTGAACTAGCGTGGGGAGTAGATGAGCGGCGCATAATTCCAAGCGAGGAATCGAGACCTGTCTCAACGGTGCAACTTTGCTTTTGGAAGTGATGAGTGATATCGTTGCGTTTCCGTTTTTAGCTTCGGAGTGCAAGTAAATCACTGCTGCGTACGCTCTTTCGGATGCGTCAGCGAACCCGTGTAGTTCCAAGTTTTCGTTCGGTTGTTCTAGTAGCACAAATCGTGGAATCTGTATTTTCCTTAGCTCTGGCCACTCGGCAGAAAAGCTTTCCCATTCTGCTGCTATTTTGGGCAGTAGCGGATCGTCCCAGTGGAGGTTGAGCAGTCAGGTAGACTGGATCGAGATTTTGGTCTTGGTTGAGACGGGTGAAAGCCATCCTAGTGGATCGAATAGCTGCGCAGCCTGTGCTAATAGACTCCTTTTTGTGATGATCTTGTGCGTACTTGGATGTATGGTGAACGAAAAGCAATCATTCCGCTAGATCCAACGGTGACCGAGTGTCAGATGGCCGTTTTCAGCGGGAGACTAAGTTTCGGTTGTGTCTTCTGCTCTGTCCTCGATTGAGATTCCGTTTCTAACATCCTTAGCGTTGGTGACCCATTTCTCCAGTGGGAATCCGCCCACCATGCACAACTCGCGCGTTTCCCTTTCAAGCTGTTGTAGTTGTTAAATGGTATCGGCTCTGGTTAGGATGTCATCGACGTAGACATTCTTTTGGAGTGCGAGTGCTGCTTGAGGAAATCGACTGCCTTACGTGATGGTGTTGAGTCGGTACTCTTGAGTAGGCAGTGAAGATGTGACTCACCAAAGGATGCATTGGATATCTCTGTCGTCTGGATGTACTAAGATTTGCCGGTACATCTTTTCTATGTCCGCGACAATTACCCATCTGTACGTTCGCCATTTAAATAAGATGTAGGCTAAGGATGTCAGCAGAGTTTAACCGATATGCAGTTGGTCGTTCAACGTTATTCCCGTGTAGCTGCGGCAGGATCCGTTGAAAACTACGCGTAGCCGCTTGGTTGAGCTTGAGTCTCGTCGGACTCCATGTTAAGGTAGATAGCAAAGACGTTCGGCGCTTGCGGACTCCGCCGATTCCATGTGGCCCATGTCCTCGAATGTTTGAAGCAACTACTTGCAGGCTTTACCAAATTTTGCATTCTTAGAGAACCTTCTTTCGTTGTGGGTTAGCACACGAATAGCAGTTGCTTGGGTGTGAGTGAGGTTGGGTACTTCCCCTTTGAGTGGTAACCGAACGCAGTATCGTCCGTCAGGGTTTCGTGTGTGTGCCCTGGTGAAGTGATCCTCGCACCTCTGCTCGTTGAGCCTTAATGGCTGAGGACCCTCTTTTTGTATCCAGAATTGCTGGACTAGAGCTGGAAGGGGGTCCGCCAATGAGCATAAGTGACTCGAAGCTTGGCAAACAGGGCGGCCGCGCCCCGTTGCGCCAGACAGAATCGTGTTTTCTTCCGGAACGACCTCCTCTGACGATGGCAGCATGTGCGTCCACTCCGAGCAATAGATCTATTGGATCGTTGGCTTCGAAGTGGGGGTCTGCTAACAAGGACATCCCTCAGGTGACACCCTTCAATTTTGTTGAAATTTGGATGTGTTATAAAGCACCGAAAAGAAAGCGATAGGTATTTTTTATCAGCGAAAAACGGTTTTAAGGGGTGAAACCACCCCTCAAAAATGGCATCTCTAGGGGTAATATAGCAGTTTCACACACAAGGAGTCTATCGATTTTAATAATACAAAAACAAAAATTCTTCTAATCCGAAGCAATGAAAAATCCACTATAGTGACATTGCAAAAAAAGAAAATTAAGGGGTGAACCGCCTCTATATTTGCTTCTTTTCACTCCACACGGCGAAATATTGCATGGAAATCAACAAAATGAGGGTTATTTTAAAGAGGGGAAAGAATTAAAGTTTACGTGTTTTTGCGCAATCGCCGATCCGCAAGCTTAAGGGGGTAAACCACCCCTTACATGAATTAAATCGGCGAGGTCGTCTTTTTCTTTTCAGAATATACGCACTGATATAAAATACTCCTAAAACATGTAATTGAATGTGTTCTCACGCTTAAACCTTATCGCCCTTCTCTTAACGGTAAACTACCCCCGCGTAATTCCATTACTACACGGGTATACATGTATATATGTATAATTGGGTATACATGTATATATGTGGATTGAATTTGGGAAGAGGTGTGTAGCGAGCTGGGGTGAAGGGGGGGAGCTACCCCTTAATCATAAGATTCATATATTCGAATTGGGATTCCCTCGACTCTGATTTGAAATCATTCAGAAATACACATACATTTCTATTATAACTAGTTATATATTTTATCATGATACATTACAGAATAAATCTAACGGGGTTACGAGCGAAACATTTTTTTTGCCCGCCTCCAAATATCGATTCGTAAAATCATCGTTCGCTGTCTTATGCGGATGTCTGCGCGTCATTTTAATGATCTATCACGCTGAATAACACTGTTTACACGTGCATATGGGAAATGATAAGATATGTACAGATTGCTCATTGATTTTTTTTCGTCGCCGAAATGGGTGGACTGCTTTTGGCTATGGAGAACGCGCCGTCTCACTTTGTAATTTTGAAAAAAAAAAAAAAAATTCTCCCAACTGATAAGCCAATTGGGATGATATATATTGTGTGCATTCAGGACGATGGCTCCGAGAGTCTCTTGGGTGTAATTTTGAAAAACAATATGTCATCCTGGAGGAATCGCGGTATAAAAATTTTGACTATTTTTCTCACCCTCATGTGTTGCATGGTACGTCTTCTATTTCGCCTTAACTAAGAAGTTCTCTTTAGGGGAAGCAAGTTCGCTTTCTTTTTACTGTGTATTCATTTGTTTATAGTAAAATGTATTGTCACTGACGTTTTTATAATAGATGAACGGTCGTTTAATATAGTGATTATTGCATATCTTTTTTGGTTCTAATGAGAAATCATGTTGTTAATATTATTTGCAAGGAATTATTATAGCCATATGTCATCAAATAATTTCCTTATGACCTATCATCATATTCTTCTTGTGTGTACAATAGCTACTAACAATTAGGGTTCATACGTCTTGCAATAATGGTATTCATAAAAAAATGCTTTAAACACAACGACTCTTTACACCACGAACATTTGATAATCGCTACATTATTACAACCGTGTATTCCACAATGTGTTTGCGATTCAGAAAAACCAAATGTTACAGGATTCTCAAAGTGTTCCGGTTTTTTCGATACACCATTACTTTTGTACCACGAATATTTGAAAAGATTAGAATATCGCGGTGACGAAAGTTGATTGTGTGCCAGGGATTGCACTTTAATTATATTATTCCTCAAGTGTAAATTTATATAAAAATCTAATAATATTACACTGTCTGAAAAACGTCGGACGAAGTTTTTCCATACTCTGAATCCAAATTCATCCAGCGGTTGAATTTTTCCAGTTGTGCCTTTCGGAATATTCATTGGGATTACATTCTTGTTGAATGGAGTCGCTTCACGAACGAATTTCGGATAATGTCCGCTCCAAGAGTCTATCAAAAGTACGCTGTTACTCCCGACATTAGGGAAGAAAACCTTTTCCATCCACGTTTTAAAATGTTCTGTTGAAACGAAACACATTTCATATTTACAGAAATCTATGTTGATATCAAACACATTTTTTTATCAATCAGAAACGATGGTCTACACATTATTATTTATGCGAATCCATACCAGAAGTAAGCTTTCCCGATTTGGATGCCATCACAAAGACGGTTTCGGGTTGGAATAATTCTTGTTCTACTCTCGGTCCAAATTCGCCTTTTATCTCCTTCAAAACAATGAAACGTGGGGACAGTAACTTCCCATTAGCGCTTATAGTAGGTTGAATTGTACAGCTGTGGGTCGTTAAAGAGACAGACTGTACAACGTAAGCAACTTTCTTCATTCCTTCCGTTGTTAGCGTGCGCCCCGAATGGATCTCCAGTTGGAAACCGCGTTGATCCGAATTGTACACGTTTTCCGCCCGTACTTTTCGATTAGTAGTACAACATCAGCTACGAATTTTTCTGCGTTTTTTTTTTTTTGTAGAAGTCCTTCTCCTTCCATCGTTTTGCGCGTTACCAATTTATTAATTTTCCTAGATACAATATGGTGTTGTTTTTTTAAAGTTCCATAGCCAATTATGAGAGACTTTAAATCGTACATCCTCAAAGTTTATCTCCTTTTGAGCTTGAAGTGCCCACTTCTGAAGATCAATATCATGTTCAATAATACCGGAATCTATAGCAGTTTTCATATTTTTCAAAGTATGTTCTGAAATTTGCGCCAGCTTTTCTTTATAAGTGCCACCTTTATTTAACTAATGTGCCCAGCGGTGCAATTGTCGCTTCGACTGAACGGATTTCCATTTTTGCCGGACGGTGTCTACGCTTAATTTTTGGTCTTGCCAGATCTCCAGTATGCAACGGCTTTTTTTATACTCATAGCTCATCTGATCAGTGGAACAGGTTTCTGAATCACTATCACTGGTGTCTTTTCCCCATATAGAGTCTTCAACGGCAGTGGCACTGTCTAAATAGTTCTGCAAAATCCAGTGTTTCCTTTTCGATTATTTCAACTTCATTATAGTTTTGCATAGTATTGATCAAAATGGTTTCAAACTTGTCAGCCAGTTCAGTTCGGCGTTGTTAACTGGAGTTTGAGCAATATTCATCGCTTCAAATGTAGCGAGTAGAATTTGAATAAAGTTGATTGGATCTACTTTCATCTTCGGTAAAAATAGTATTAACACGCGTAAAACACTGATCGGTGCTTGTCTCGACGTGGACTGGACGAAGACGAAATGTTACTGTCTTATAAAGCGAGGCACCGAACAATGATAATCGTAAAGTGCAATACAATACATCACGATATATTGGTTCAGCGAGGAAAGACGTAATTAGATAGAACGTTATTCACGTGTAGTGAGCGTTATGATTAGATACGATTGATAAACGGGTTTTCCGAGAAACCGTGACATATAGGTGACATATATGTTAAGATATCTGTACGTTATCATTTTGCATATGCACTCGTCAAGACTCAATAAGTCATAAAAAAATTGAAGCGCAGAAATCCGAGACGTTAATTTATAAAGCGTAATCAAGAAAAGGTAAACACAATAAAATTATTTATTTATGTATTATCTGAATGCAATTAACACTATTGTTATTATATGTTTATTTTTACTTTTGGAGGACTGGTTTTTTAGAAGAAACACCTATCTACACGACGAAAAATTTAATGAAATTTGCAATTATATACATGTATACCCAAACATAAAGTTCATATTACTGATGGGTTTCATAACAATTTTAAAGCATACAGGTTGAAATATTGATAAAACCGCAAATCAAATGGAATTACGCGGGGTTAGTTTACCCTTAAGAGAAGGGTGATAAGGCTTAAGCGTGAGAAAATATTCAATTACATGTTTTAGGAGTATTGTATATCCGTGCGGATACTTTGAAAAGAAAAATACGACCTCACCGATTTAATTCATTTAAGTGATGGTTTACACCCTTGAGCTTGCGGGTCGACGATTGCGCGAAAACACGTAAACTTTAATTGTTTCCCCTCTTTAAAATAAACCCCATTTTGTTGATTTCCATGCAATATTTCGCCGTTTGGAGTGAAAAGAAATTTACTTCTTTTCACTCCAAACGGCGAAATAATGCATGGAAATCAACAAAATGGGGTTAGCAATGAAAAATCCACTATAGTGGAATTGCAGAAAAAGAAAATTAAGGGGTAAACCACCCCTACATTTACGTAGGGGTGATTTACCCCTTAATTTTCTTTTTCTGCAATTTCACTATAGTGGATTTTTCATTGCTTCGGATTCGAATTTTCGTTTTCGTTTCATTAAAATCGGTGGACTCGTTGTGTGTGGAACTGCTACCCCTAGAGATGCCTTTTTTCGAAGGGTGGTTTCACTCCTTAAAACCATTTTTCCGCCGAGAAAAAAAACGCATCGCTTACTTTTCGGTGCTTTATAACATATCCAAATTTTAACAAACTGAAAGGGTGTCACCTGAGCGAGGTTCCTTGTAAGTTGACTCCGTTGATGTGCTTCCAGTTGCGTCGGAAGATCTTGGGAGCCTTCCTATAAAGCGTTGGGCGGGGTAACACCAATGCGGAGGTGCTGAGGCTTGCGTTTGTTTGCGTGGCTATGACGCTTAGCCGAACGCGACCCCTGGCTGTGCCGGTGTTGACTCCTACACCACATACGTTGATGGATGCCTTTGTGCGGGGAAGTTGTAATCTCTCCGCCAGTCGTTCGGTGATGAGACTGGTTTCGGATCCCTGGTCGATGAGGGCTCGTGCTTCGAGTGGATTCTCAAATCGATCCAGAATATTACCGCGTACTGTAGCTAATAGTACGGATAATTGACACTTCCTGCAGAACCTCGAGAGAAGCTTTGATGCTTTGATGCTTTGACCCTTTGAGGTATAATGCTTTGATGAGCAAGTTGCGCGAAGCCGTTTGAACGGGCAACTTGCCAGCGAGTGAGAACCCAGCCAGTTGATATACTGGTTCGTCTGCTGGACGAGTAGTAATCGCTGTTGCGGGTTCTTCTTACGGTAGTGTTCGCAGAACATTACGAAGTGCTCCTTCTTGGAGCTGATGCAAGATTCGCATCTCTTCGTACGCTGAAGAGTGGCGAAAGAGCGTGTTGAGTGTTTCTTTACGTGCTTATGAGAAATTCCAGATAGCGAGGGTTGTAAGGCCTCAACGATGTGGATGTGATGCTCTACAAACTCCTTTAGCTTAGCGTAGGTGGGGAGTTCTGCTGAGCTGTCGATAGCTGCTTCCCATTCCCTCCGTGTACTGCTGTCGAATAGCTCGACAATGATGAAGAGGAAGAGGTCTTTAGTTTTGAAGATCCTCCTACCGATGCTCTCGAGACTGCTGATTGTCATTGTCATCACGTGGAAGATTCTCTTAAGCTCGTCCGCTGATTCGGCTTTCATCTTGGTGCGTGAGATGAGTCTGGACAAGCAAGTCCAGATCAGAAGCCTTTTGTTCTCGTAGCGATGGTTCAGATGTTCCCATGCTCGTGCGTAGTTGTCTCCGGTATTCCGGAGATCCTTCACCACTGTTTTTGCTTCTCCTTTGAGGCTGGTCTTTAGATAATGCAGCTTTTTAACGTCTGCGAGATGAGGATCTTCCAGCATGATGGACTTGAAGAGATCTTTGAAGGCTGGCCAGTCCTCGTATTGTCCCGTAAATGTTGGTAGCTCGATACGAGGTAAGGAGGAACGTGTTGCTGTGACTGGCTCGGGTTTGTGCTCCAGCCTTGTGCTCCAGTCGAGTAGCGTGCTCTTTTGCAGGTAGTAAGTCTCTTCCATGATAGCTTGGAAATCCTTAAGAGCATAATCATGATGTCTTAGCTGGGAAGCGAACTCCGACGTGAGGATCCCGTGCTACATCTCGAATTTTTCCCAATATTTATCGAGACATGGGCTTTGACTGCTCCATCGGTAATGTTGTTCTGCCCAATCTTCTTTAGCTTGTCGATCAGGCGTGCGTCTCTGCCATGAAGCTCGATTTGGCTCTGAAGTAATGACTCGAACGTGTACCCCATGCTGCTCGCTTGATGCAAACTTCGAAAAGACAGCTGCGTTCTCGAATCCGGATCGAAGGACCAAATGTTCAGTAGCTCGTGTTGTACGATAGATGATTTTCGCAGAGTAAGTGGAGGTGCAGCGCTGGGTTAGGTCGTCCAGTGAACTGGAGACAGGCGATGATATTTGAAATTCACGTTATTTATTGTTTAGTGTCATTATTGTTACAATTGGCGAGTCGAGGGTTATTGGAGGTTCGCGGAGACTCGCTCCAAAGATGAGAGGTCAGGGTTTTGGTCCTGCGGATCCCAGGCAGTAGGTACAAAGGTGGAGTGTGGCTTCCTTCGATTGAAGCCTTTGGTGCGCTGCGTCGTGTGGGAACTTTCCACTTGCTTCCACAGGACGTCTGCGTAGCTGTGTCTTTTAGAAGTGCGGCTGACTCCTGTGGGGCGTCGAGAAGAGTCTGGGTTCCTCGATGGACTCGTGCCGCTCTCGCCGTCTGGGTGCTCCTGACCGCTTTCTTAGCTGGCGGGCTGGACAGTAGTGAGAGCAGCGGTGGGCACATCGAGTACCAGAGTGGCAAGAGGTGAGTCGTCTCACTCGAGCGTCTCCCGGTGTTAGCAGGCGCCGAGGGGGCCTAGTTAGGCGTCCAGGCTGGCAGTGGATTGGCAGGTCGACCAGCATGAGTCTCCATGCTTTGGAGGTTGATCTCTGCGACGTGGCCAATCGGTTTCTTTTGGCGAGAATTCGTCCCTGTGGATTAGCTCTGAGTAGTCTCCGCCGCAAAAGGGTGCTGGGAGTTTGAGAAGACGAGAAAGCTGCGAAGTGGTATCTGACGTGGTACGTCAGATCTTCGAGTGAGCTTGTCTAAAATCCGTGGCCCGGCGTCGCTCTTATATGCAGCATGCGAGCGTTTGTGAGAAAGTAGTTGCGCCTGAGTGAACTGCTTTCTCCCTCGCATGGTGCTGCGTGGGTGTCGCACGGGTTGCCTAGTGTCGGGCGGTTTTTGCTCGAGCCGTGAGTAGTGCTTCTTATTCACGAGCCTTACGCTCAATAGTTAAGATAAAAAATAAGTTGGACAAAAAATAACTTGAACTAAAAAAACTAAGACAATTAATAACTTTGAAGTTATTCATTGTCTAATTTTTTTTAGTTCCAGTTATTTTTACCTTGGGAAATAAATAACTTTGGTAAAAATATATTGGACAAATAAGCGTGGACAAACAATAAGTTGGACACAAATAACTCAGACAGAAATAACTTAGACAAAACCCACCGGGAAAAAAACGAACAAAAATAACGTAGACGAAAAATAATTTGGGCAAAAAAACTTCAACAGAGAATAACTCCAACAAAATAACTTTGAAGAAAGTTTCACAAACCCAGCAAATACAGCTTTGAGAAACAATGACTCCGAGCACGTTGAATAAAAAAAACTCACCCAAGAGAAATCGACTCAAGATGACTATTAAACCGAATCTTCCCGAAAGCAACTCGTAAAAAACAATTTTCAAAAACAGCCGAAAACTTTTTCCCATCGCAATCGTTGATTTTAACCCTATTTATTTATATTAATATGCTTATAACTTTTTTTTCTTCACAGGTCACACAAAAAGAACGTGTCCTCAAAATTCCATGCACTGAAAGGAGCGCGAATCGCAAAACGGGAGGGGCAGGAGGCGCAATTATCAGCTTGTAAATACTTGCGTTGTAAATACATATAGAAATATTTTTTTCTGCGTACTGCCGAATTCCGATTGCCCACTTCCGATTTGAATGCGTGCACTACGTCGCAAAGGCAGCGGGCTAAAGAATCGCCACGAAAATTCAAGACTGATATATTCTCAAATAAAACCTCCTAAGCTGCCGTACGTTTCATGTAAGACCCTTTGTATCTCAGAAGCTCGAGCTCGTCTCGATGCAAATTTACCTCTACCGCATATTTTGTTAGCTGTGGAAAAAAGCAGATGGAAATTATTCGCGTATCGTAAGCGTTTTATTATTATTGTTTTGTAAAAAAATCCGCTATCGAAATCCTTTCGGAAGGTACTAAAAACATGTAATTTTCAATAGTAATAATAATAATAATCGATCTTCCAGCCCGCGCCTGTATATGCTGCGTCAGAGCGGCGGGCGTGGGCTCATACGATTGGAGTGTCTTCATGACCGCATTGTCCTCGGAACAGCAACCGATGTAGTAACCAGTTCGGACCCGCCCCTAGAGAACGTGTACCAGCGTGAATTTCATGGGATGGGAGATTTCTTTCTAAGGCGGAAGATCGTGCTGCAGACACCCTCGGCTTGGAGTTCCGCTGGCGCCGACGCCTTCATCAGGCCGGCTTAAGCGACTAAGCCTGATGTTGTCCCCTTCGATTTCGACGACAAGACGATATATGTCATTGAGTTCTCGGCCCCGGTCGAGATAAACGTGTCGTAAAAGAAAGAAGACAAACCGCTCAAGTATGCACCTCCGCTGGCCGAGATACGTCGTCTGCATCGAGGAATCAGGGTGACTCTCGTTGGCCTCATCATCGACGCACTTGGCGGGGATGAAGGAGTTTTCGTGTCAGGCCTAGCCGGCATACCGGTTTGCAAGTCCATTGTCCGGTTGCTAGTAGATCGGATGCCGAAGGTCGTCATACTTGGATCCCTCCGCTTACTCAGGCAACACGATTGTGGACTGCGGTAGCCGATCACCCTCTGGCTTCCGGTCTAAATTAAGACCGAGCCTAACCCCCGGTTGTAGGTGAATGTTTCCCAGTGCAAACTGAGGAAGTGCGTTCCCCGGAGCAATACAGTCTATAAAAAAAAATGATAATGCCAGGTCAATCACCCGGCACGCCGAAAACTAGGTGCCGGATTTACCTAGGCAGGCCTCCGACAACCAGTCCCTACCGGATGGGGACCAAGGATCAGGTGGAAGGGACACCAGGATAGGATCCACAGCAACAACCACGACCGGATATCGGCACCTTGAGTGGACGGTGATGCTCAACGAGGACCTTATTCGCTAATGGAGGGATAGGTGGCCATCGCGGCGGGGCTACATGGCGAGGTTGCAGGTCCTGTGGAGCCAAGTGCACCCTCTTGCAACATTAACGCGATCTGGCCGCCCGCTTGCGATGGCAAAGCTACGATCTCTTGTTATTACAACTACGGCTGTCTGGCAGGCGCTCTTCCGCGCGTTCCGTGCGGAGCACTACCGGTCGCTGTCAAGATCGCCCCCCCCCCCCCCCCCCGGCCGCCGGACCCCCGCCACCCGTAGGCGCGTCGATTTGATAGACGACTGGGGAACAAGGAGGAAGAGAATCACTGGGAAATTTCCTTTTCGGCCTGGTTGCCTAGAAGCGGCCAATGAGTCCCTTACTGCAGCAATTCCTGAGTCTGCTGATGTCCTCAGCTTGAACTGTGTTGTGCATCACGCGGCTGTTGAGGCGAGACTTCGGGTACGCAATGACAAGCGGCGTTAGTGGTGAAGACTATGCGACGCGTTGCACAACTTCAGAATAAAATCAATGAAGTGCGGAGGCAGACATCCGGTGCTTCGTGTGTGAAAGACTTCATTACGGCGCACAGTGGAGCCAAATCCCAAATAGCTCGCCAAAACTCGAAAACGTTATAAATTTGGCTGAAAGTCAGTACTCGGGCCGTTTCGGGGTTGCTGATTATGAATCCAAAGTCAAAATTTTGAATAAAAACAAAATGGCGGTTTCGGCATGAACCACTTGTATAGAGAAAGTACAAAATAGATCCATATTTTTAATAATACGATAAAACTTACAATCCGCTGATTTAAAGTTCACACATCGTCATCCAAAAATAATTTGATTGACAATCAGTTGATTCAACTTTTAAATCGCTGGAGTTTCCTGTACTTGCTGGTATACGTGGCGCAACTAACAATAGAACTGCTTCTGGGAGCAACGTCTTTAAGTTTTTTTCGAGGCAATTCGCGCAAACTTGAAATAAATGGATCGGATATTAATAAAAAGCGTGAAATAATGTCTTCCATTGTTCTGACTCGGGAACAGTTTCTTGCAAAATCTTCACGAAACTTTTTGATGTATTTATTAGTAGACTCTTGAGCGTCTTCAGACATTTGTCCTATCGGCAATACCGATGAGTTTATAACTTCTGCGCCATGAATCAATACCTTATGTACCGAAGTTGGAATGTAGCACCACGGATATAACTACAGGAAATAGCGAGCTGTCTGTAAGGTATAATCTCGAAATTTTATGAAATCGATTTCATGGCCACTCGAAATTGTCTACAATATGACATGGAAACGCTTAATCAACACCTCATCAACCCCTGTAATAGCAGCAGAAATGCTTAAGTTTTCGAACATTCGTCGAGTGGTATTCCCATTATTCGAGCTACCGAAACCAGGCTTTGGTTGATCGACTATTATACCCAATTCGATACGGAAACCCTTCTGTATATTTATTTTTCGGATTTTTATATGTTTCTTTTCTTTATCACTACGCGCTTCCAACTTTTTAATTGCAAGCTTACATGCTTCGTGCAAACAACCTTCGAAAAACCGTCTCCATGCATGCAAAGTTGACAATCCAAACTGTAAATGATCTTAAGACACTTCCTTTTCTAGAATTGCATCGATATAGTTAATTTTTTTTTAAGTTTCTTTGCATAAATAGCATCGTTCAGTAGGCGTATTATGCGTGATAGCATTACAAACTTTACCGTCTACTATGGTGAAAGCAAGTCGGAAAGAAACTCTTATTTCTTTTCCATCTATGATCTTTTCAAAAGGGACAAGATTGTTCTCTTGCCGTTCAATATAATCGATCTCCTCACGAGTGGCTTCAGGACTCTCGTGAACAAATTGGATCCTAATTAGTCTACAAAAGCGAGGAGATGACGGTCTCGGATTTTTCCATCCAACCAGTCTAGCGTTTGTTTTTTGGTCGTCTGATACAAGCTGCAGTGGAACGACTGAGGTAAAACAAATATTAGCATCGGACTTACTTCCATCATCATAGGCTTGTACGTACTTTGGCTGGAAGTGGCATGACAGCCCCTCTTACAAATTAAATTTAAGTTTCTAAGATTTTCAGGACACAAACTTTTGACAACGTCCATTTGTGTTAATGATATTCTATCAGCTGTGTTATTCAGCGAAGCCTGCAATTTTACCTCAGCACTACATTCATTGACGGAAATATCTGACTTAAGCGGATAACATTTGAGCTTGGCGTGATATGGCAATTTATAGTTTGGAAATGAATTACAGCTGTTCTCTTCGCTTCTATTACCAAGCCGCTGATATTGTGATTTCGATATTTTTAGCTCCAGTATGAGCGACAGAGCAGCATCGGCAGATGAAGTCGTTTTTTGAATCGCATCTATGGACTCCTTATACTTCTTAACTTTGCGCGTAATTTTTCAGTCCTCCTTCGTTTTGTCCGGTCACTAGATTTTGTAAATTCTGAAGAAAGCCGACCCAAATTATGGGATTGTTCTGAAGATTGTTTAGTTTCTTCGAAAGAAACAAACACGCTCAACCATTCCGAATATTTTTGCAGAAATTTGTATTCAGTTCTTGATGCTCGCTGCCACTTTTTATGCAAGTCATGCAACAACTTGCGGAGGACAGGTTTTGCATCGTCTGTTGGAGCAAAGGGGCGTTGAAAGTAAGGAAACATGAAATTTCCGATCACTTGATATGTTTCAGTCGCTTTGTCATTCAAATGACCTTTCAATATCGAAAAAATCTCCTCTCTTGTCAGGCCACATGCTTCACGTTCATCAACGACAGATTCTAAAATTGGAAAATATAATATCTACAGAGTGAGGCACATAAAGTGTTACAGAGCAATAGCACTCAAATTATTGATCGTATCCAAAAATGTTTCAGACAAAAGTTTCAGTGTTCGAGAAGGCCGTCGTACTGGACCACCCTATTTTTTAATCGGTGGAGGCGCTAAAGTGGAGTTGACCTTTCCTCAAGGTCAACTCCACTTTTTAAAATGGAATGGTACATTTTTTAATCATCTTGTGGAGCACCTCAAGCCGCACCAAAAACATCAGGGGGTCAAAGTCGTTCAAGGTCATTCAAGGTCAGCATCGATTATACAAATCTAAATATCTCGGATCATTACCAAATATTTGGTAGTGATGCGAGATATTTAAATTTGTATTCGGGATTAAAGATAGGAGTTTACACCCTCTATCTTTAACCCCGCGACAGTACATTGCGAGATTGAGCGGAGGGCGTGGGCTCCTGAGATTGGAATGTCTTCATGACCATATTGTCTTCGGAACAACAAGCGATGCGAAAACGAGCCCGGACCCACTCCTGGAGATCGAGTACCAGCGTGAGCTTCATGGAGTTGGGGCATATCTTCAGAAGGCGGCACAGACCCTCGGCTCGTGTTTTCGCCGGTACCGTCATGGTGCCTTGCCAATGAACTCCGTCACTCGGCTGCCGAAATCCCGACGTCGCACAGCTGACCTAAATCCCAAAAAGCTGGCAAAAACTAGAAGGTATTGTTGAATTATGACGAAATTCAGTACTTGGGGGTTCTCGAGGCCGCCCGATTACGAATCTGAGTTCGAATTTATAAAAAAAAACAAAATGGCGACACAAAAATCGCGGACCACTTTCTTCAAAATTAAGGCGTTATACGCAAGGCCAAAAAAGTCGTTTTTTCACGATTTTTTCTGGAAAAGGATTTCATTTGGGCGAAAAGTATCAGGCAGTGTAGTGGTATCTTTTAGCTTCAGATAGGCATTTTTCATTTTCAAAAATATTCCTTAACACTGCTCCTGTAGGAAGTCTCCTGGAAGTCCCCGAAAAAAAAGTGTCCGGCGGTGAGCAAAGTATCTCCGGTTTGGATTATCTAAAATAAAAAACCAAAAGGATTCTCTTAGGGGATAGATGAATCTAGTTATTGATCGAAGGAATAGTCGAAATTTTAATTTTTGACAAAATGGTGGCTTCGGAAAGAAACAATTTCGATTTTTGATCAATTTTTTTTTGTTAAATCGTTGAAAAAAAATAGAAATAATTATCGGACATCTTATTCCTTCGATCAATACCTGAAGAATATGTCTGACAAGGTTGTGATAAAATTGCAGACCGATCGGTTGAGCTGTTTTTGAGAAATCGTGCTCACCGACTTTGGAAACACCGTTTTGAAAAAAACGCGTTTGAAGTTTCTAGAGTCAACTTTGTAGCGCTCCGAGCGTTTTTACAAATATGTGTGTATTTCTGAGAATATTCGCTGGATCAATTTGAAATTTTCAGGGAATATACTCACATATTTGTACATTCCGAAAATGCAATAAAAAAATCGATTTTAAGATATTTCTAACTGCGTATAACCCGTTAAATCTATCTTGATTACATATATGTGGGACATAAGAGATTGATAAAGTATGGAAATAAAGAATACAAATTCAAAAATCAATACTTATTTAATTAAAAATTAGAACAAATATTACATTGCTTTAGCTTAGAAAGTGTACTCGTTATCTGTGGAATCGCTATCGTTGTCATTATCGCTAGAGTCAGTTATTAAAACCACGTTTGTTTCGTCAACAGTTGGCGAGCTCAACAACGCGACTGCTTTACGCGATAATTATTTACCTGACTTTACTGGCAGCTTACGCAAACTTGAAATAACGGGGTCGGACGAAATCAAAAGTCGCGAGAAAACATTCTCCATGTTTTGTTTTCTACCACATTTTCGAGGGCAGTCTTGTTTAAATAATTTTATATATTTATTACAAGATTCCTGGGCGTCTTCTGAAATCTATCCTATTAGCAGCATCGAGAAATTCTATTATTTTTGGCCCGTAAATTAAAAGTATGTGTACAGTAACGGCCATGTAATACCATGGATATAATAGCACGAATTTGCGGACTGTAGCTAAAGTGTGTTCTTAAAATGTATTCACATTCATTTCAAAACCGCACGATATTACTTGCATGATTAAGTAGAATCTTTTGATTGGATCTTTGGATCTTGGAATTTTGGAAGAAACAACGAGCACTATTAGCGTTATTTGTGCTACCATATCCTTGTTTCGGCTGATCAATCAAAAGTCCCACTTTCTCACGAAATACTTCTTGTGTGGTCTTTTTACAACTTTCGATTTCTTCTTTGCGTGCTTGCTATTTTAATTTTTAATTTTTTAGAAATATGTAAGAGGGGCTCAAAAACGCATCTACGCGTTCAGTGAACATATTCCTTATTCTAAATTATCTTCAATGATCTTTTTCTTTACAATCTTGTCGATATCGTTAAATTCTTTCGATGTACCATGGCAAAGATAGCATCGTTGACTTAATGCACTAGATGTTATTGAATTGCAAACTTTTTCATCAACCATTGATAAGGCTAATTTGTAGGAGACATTATTTTTTTCCCTTAGTAATCGCATTAAAAGGTTAAAGCTGCTCTTCTTGTTCTTTGATGTCATTTAGTTCATTTCGCGTTGCTTCTGCAGTGTTCAGGAATTACGGTCTATTCGTAATTCCCGAATTGGTCATAATTTTCTGTGGGAATTATACGAGCGAGTCACGCCGGGATTTTCTCGTGACTGTCGTCGATGGCGCCACTTTTCGGGGCTTCTCCTCTCGTCGATCGCGTGATCGCGCAGCTTTTTCCTCAATCTCTCTCATTCTTTCCTCATCGATTACACGGACCAGACGCGTCGTCTCATGGTTTAATCGGTATACGGAAAATTCCTCACCGTATATCTCGGGATATTCAGTTCCTCTGAACGACAGTATTCGGGACGCATTTAGAAACGCGTAATTCGGGCGATATTACTGCGTTACGGGCGGATCGTCAAGATCTCGGTCGATCCGATCCTTCTCCCGCGTGTCGGGACGCGTCTCACGGCGGCGGCCATTGTCCGCCCTCGTTCGGGAAAGTTCTCATCCACGTCTTTAAAACGGGCTTCCCCAACGTTTACCGAACTAATTTTCTACACATGTACTATTACCTTGTATTATCGGTCGTAATATACTTTTATATTATTTTTCCGTACATCGAGAACTTGGCGCATTTTCTTTTTCCACCTACACCGTATCTTCCGGGTCCCTCTCAAACATTTTGGTCCTTGGAGCTGGATTTGGTGGGGAATTACGTGCCAATTCTTCGAGAAAAAGTACAGTAAGACGTGTGTGAGAAAATTCGGGACAATTTTCGGGACTCATTTCTGAACGAATCGGGGCACAGTGAGTTTTTCGCGAGTGTAAACCGAAGCTCGCAAAAGTTTTGCTCAGCGAAGACGCCACACGACGCGTTTGCTCGGGTTCGAATTTTCAACGGCTTTGTTTCACGCGTCTAGTGCGCGCTCTCTCACTCCCATTCCGCCATACGCGGCGTCTCTCGGATATATTACGCGTCGATAGTGCGCGCCGTCTCCTTCTCAGAGAGAAGTGCTCTCATTGGCTATCGGCCAGTGTCTCGCGGGCTTCCTACAGTGTGGATCGTGCGTTCTCTCTGAGATACACTTAACAGACTCACAAGTGAAATTGTACGCGCAACGCTTGGGATCCTCTCATTGACAATCATACGCGTCACAATTTTTGGGACATCTTTCTCAGAGAGGTGCTACGCTCACGAGACACGTGCTCGGGTTCACGTGCCGGCCACTCATGGGATGTTTGGACTCCACAGGCCACGGGAGCTCGAACGGTACGCAAAGCTGCTTCATCGAACATTTGGTGGGTTTTTTCTGAAGAAGTTCACGAAATCTCTCGGGTCCGTTCCAGTATCGCGTAATTGACATTCGGGCGTTACGCGTGCACTTGGCTTGTGAATTGCGAGTTCGTTTGGACATTTTTCGGTCATTATCGTGTCCGCGCAGTGACTTTGGACATTTTCGGTCACTTTCGGGTGTGCGTCGTGACTTTGGACATTTGCGGTCATTTTCGGGTTCGAGTAGTGACGTACGGACATGTTCGGTCACTTTTGGGTTTGCGCAGTGATTCCGGACTTTTTCAGGAATTATACCTCACCAGAAGTACTCGAACTTTCGCACGCGTTCAGCTCATCAGAGTGTTTGCTCTCTTATCGATTAGGTCTCGGGAAATTTTGGACAGTTCTTGTTTCAAGAATCGTTTTCGATAATTTTCGGGTTTTACACAACGAGTGTGTTTCGGGAGTTTTTTTGAACATCATATCAACTAATCGACTTCGAGATTTTTTCGGGCGTTACCCATGAGTAGTGCTTCGGAAATTTTGGACAGCTTCTCAGCACTACACTCACGGGTGTTTCGTCTTTTCTCAGTGACGGGAACGCGTAAGTCTCGCGTTTGGTGCCCAGGTCGGATTGCCTTCGGGTAATTCGACGACAAGATTTCGGACAGCAAGGAATACGCCGTTGCTGCGGATCACGCGGTTGAACCGGAGAGCCTCGTGGTCCCGGAACCTTCGGCAAGCGCAGCCGTGCCGCCGAACCGGGAAGCAACGGTAACGGAGCTGAAACGAGAAAAGTCTCCTGCGGCCTCACGCAGTACTCTCGAAATCGGTCTCCTGCCGTTCGGGATACATCGTCGGGATACCTCACCAACGCGGGATGGCGTGAAGGGACGAAGCGTGGAATCTGCACGTATCAAGGTGGCTACGTAGGAAGCTCGGGCCTCAATACTGCGGGACCTACTCGGGAGCCTCACTCGGGGGTCTTCAGAGCCTCTCTCATTGGAGGAGGTCGAGAACACCAGACAGTCAGCCTTGGCCGTCTAGGAAACGTTTGCCTCCATCCACGACGCGCTCTCCGGGCAATTTCCGGACGAGCCGCGGGTCGAGGCATACATGGAGGCATAATCTTCGGGCGACCCTCAACGCAGCCCCTGCAACGGCATCGGGATCTACTCAACCGGACACATCGGCCTCATCGGAACTTCGAACTCCGTTTCCAAAGATTTCGCTACCAAGGTTTTCGGGAGAATACTTGCAGTGGGTCCCGTTTCGGGACATGTTTACAGCGCTCGTTCAGGAGGAGTAAAAAATAACCGATGTTAAGAGGATGCATTGTCTTCTCACCGCGGTTTCGGGAGAAGCATCAAAGCTCATTGCGAGCTTGCCAATCACCGGGGCCTCACTCAACACGGCATGGAACACGCTCCTCGAGCGTTGCAACAACAAACGCGCACTGGTCTCAGCTTATCTGGACGCCTTACCGGGCACGAAAACGGTCTCACCACGCTCAGCAAAGGAGCTCCATGGACTTCTGCACTCCCTCAAGGTGGCGTACAACGCACTTGAAGCACTGGGCGGTCCAGTCCCTCACTGGGAATGGGTCATCGTACACGTCGTTTCGAGGAGACTCGACGCTCATCTGCGGGAAGCTTGGAAGCTCAAGGCGGGACGATTGGACAAGCCTCCCTCGCTTTCGGATCTCCGGGATTTTCTAACCAATTGCGCTCGAGCACTCGAGAACGTAGAGACTTCACGTCCTCAGAACAAGTCAACGGGCAAGGACTCATCATCGGGAACTTACGCCTCACGGGTACACGCAGTCTCATCGGGGCCATCCATTTCGCGGTCTTCTACATCGGGACCGGCTTCATCGGGTGCATCACCATCATCATCCGGGTATGCATGTTCACACTGCAAGGGTGCTCACTTCAACGTGGCGTGCCCGAGTTTTCGGCAACTCTCAAACGAGGCAAGACAGGGAGAAGTCACCCGTCAGCGCCTGTGTTTCAATTGTCTGGGGAAGCACAGCGTAGCGGCGTGCCAGGGGACGAGCAGATGCAAGGAACGTGATCGTAAGCATCATTCGATGATGCACACCAGGTGGTCGAAATCTGGGGGCCAAAGAACCACGGTTGCGGGTCAACGCAACACACAGGCGTCCTCGGCGGGAACGTCGAGCACAACAGAAGCGACTCGACCATCGGGCTCGACGCAATGAGAGATGGGGGCATTAGCTTGCTCGGGTACTAGCTCATCAACGCTTCCGGGGTTTCCAACTCTGCTGGCCACGGGTTTGGCAGATCTCGAATTAGCATTCGGGGCAACTCACCTGGTACGAATGCTAATCGACAACGGATCGGAGCTCACCTTTGTTTCGGAGAAGTTTGCGAGAAAACTCAAGCCATTCCTATCATTGGGATTGGCAGGACTCATTCAGGGTTGACTGGAGGCGCAGTCACCTGCACTTTATACTCAGTAAACTTGAGTCATGAAATAAATGGTCAAGCGTTCGTTTTACCTAAGCTAATGTCCATTCTTCCTTTCTTCTCAACATCCGGATTACATTGGTTTCATTTGGACGGGCTGCAATTAGCAAACCCATATTTTCTCTCACCACGCACAGTGGGGCAGAATCCCAAAAAGCTGGCCAAAATTCGGAAAGTGTCCAAAATGATCTCCAATTCTCTTCTCGGGGGTTTTCGGGGTCGCTGAATACGAATCTGTTATCAGAATTACGATTTTCAAAATGGCGGACCCAAAATGGCGGACATAATTCAACCAATTAGTCAAATAATTCAGTAAAAAATACCCAATCATATTTCTTAAGGGTTTTTGGGATCGCTGATTACGAATTTGTTATAGGAATGTTAATTTTCAAAATAGCAGACGCGATATATAGACGATTCCACAAAAATTTTCAATTTTTAAATATTTTTTAATAGAAAATGTTTCATAATATTTTTAGGTTTAAATGACTAGAAAATCTCTTGAGCCATGTTTTTATTTTTGAACAATTTCTTGAGTACAAAATTTGCAATAAATCAAATATCTGTTATTTACTTCTAGTAACAAAAATCTTGTATGTCATCTTCAATGTTGGAATTCGATTTCGGATTCTGATGTTGACCCACTTGTATCCAAATCGGAATCGTTCCTTATCTCTTGTCTGGTGACTTCACGTTTTTTAACATTTCTATAGCTTCTTTATGTAAAGATTTCGCCGGTCTCTGGGGCAATTTCCTGATGCTTGAGAGAAATGGATCTGATGATACTAAGAGCCTATAGAAAATGTCTCTCATATTCGATTCTCGAGAGCATTTTCTTGAATGATGTAACCTGTAGTTCTTTATGTCCTTATTGCGTGACTCTTGGGCCTCTTCAGAAAGTTGTCCGATCGGTAAAAGGGCATATTTTACAATTTCTGCTCCGTGCATCAACACTTTGTGCACAGATGTTGGCATGTAATACCATGTATATAAAGCAACGAATAAACGGGCAGTATTTACACAATAGTCTTTTAATTTTTCTTCGTCTATATCATACCCGCTCGAAATTGCCTGCAAAATAACATGAAATCGGTGAATTAAATTTTCATCGACTCCTGTTATTTCAGCAGATATATTAGCATTTTCGAAAAGGCGGCGGGCGGTATTTCCATCGTTTGAGCTGCCATATCCTGGCTTTGGTCGATCAACGATAAGCCCCAGTGTTGTCTTAAATTGAGTCTGTATGTTTTCCTTGCGTACTTTCACAATCTTTTTCACTTCCTCTTCACGAGCTTGCCACTTTTGAGTTGTGAGCTTATACGACAAATGCAAACAGCACTCGAAAAAACGAATCCACGCATGTAATGTAGATATGCCAAATCTTAAATTATCTGTAGTAATGTCCATTTTTATAATTTTGTCGATGTTATTAAAATCTTTAGAGGTGGCTTTGCACAGGAAGCAGCGTTGTGCAGAAGTGGTACCGGTTACAGCGTTACAGACTTTGCCGTCTATCATCGTAAACGACATACAATAGGTTACTGAAATTGATTTTTCATTTTGTTCAGTAGTGTATGGTGCAAGACCCGCAATCTGCTGTTCAACGTTGGTAACTTCTTTCAATGTTGATTGTACATCTTCATGTACAAACTGCAATCGTATTGGTCTGCAGAATGGAGGAGATGAAGGTCTAGGATTTTTCCACACAATAGTTCCTTCATCCGTCTCGTGATTGTTGTAGATTAATTGCAAAGGTACCAGAGAAGTATAAAAAATGCTTTCATCAGATTTTTCAGCCTCATCAAATTTTTGCTTATAAACACTTTGACCGCTGCTTCCATCACATCCCCATTTACAGTGAAGTACTAATTTTTGCAGAATTTCAGAATTTAGAGTATCGATGACATCAGCCTGAAGTTGTATAATTCTGTATGTGGTATGATCAAGTAAAGCCTGTAGTTTAATTTGTGCGCACGACTCAGTAATACTCATGTACACAACTGATGGATAACAACGATTTTTTGCTTTTTCTACTTCATGGTATGATGGGTATAATTTGCATTTACGTGCTCTAGCTGCATTTCTTGATAGCTGATAAGAGCGCTTTGATTCTCCTTTCTCGATCATCAAAGAAAGTGCTTCGTCTGGGGTTAAAGGTGTCTCATTTTTTAACCGAACAGCAGCTATATATTTTGAGGCTCTTGTTGGGCTGGTTAATGTGACATCTTTAAGAACTTGAGCAGCATCCACTTGACCAGAAGTCCTTAAACTCATTTGAGCAGCATACGTCAATTCTTCTGTAGATAAAGTAGAACGTATTTCTTCAGTCTTTCGCCTCTTAGATCTATCGCTGGATGAAGCAAAGGATTTCGAAGGTCGTCCAGATGTTCCTTTTTAATCATTCTTCACAATCTTCTCAGATGTTGATGTTGTGCATTCAGTATCGGATAATGTTGAAAAACATACGGTGCCATTCAACCATTCTTCATTATTTTTTAGAAACTTTTCTTGGCCTCTATTTGCTGCTTTCCATCTGGATCGAAAATTTGCAAATAACAGTCCTAATGACTTTTCATCCTCGTCTACTTGTATCACATGTTCTGTTTTCTTGAAAATTGCATCTTTCAAAACTCCAATAACGAATTTCTGTTCGTTTTTTAAACTGTCTTTCACCATGAAAAAAACATCTCTTCTTGATAATTCCATATTTGAAGATTGGGAAGACTCTGTAAAATACCAATATAAACATGTACAAAATTGAATGACATTATTTTGAAATCATTTTATACTTAACAAAACTATATACGGTGTTCTGACTCGAAATGTACAAAAATAATTTATTACTACTAAAAATGATTTTATATTTATAAAGAAAACGAATATTTATGATATAAATGATTAACAAATATATTTACATACATTCTGCACGAAAAAAAACCGAAATTACATGAAATCTGTCTTTACGAGAATCACCTCTGTGTCAGTATACAACAGGTATAATAAAGCCTGAACAGCAGGCGGGCTCCTTTCTTTCATACATGGCTGCTCTAGGAGCCCCTCGTCAGTCCTTGCCGAATCGCCGTCTACACTACGTATACACTATGTACGTATACACTAATACACCTTTACTGCCGAAAACCGTTACGCCGTACAAACATGGGGGAAACACAGTTCTAGCTACTGAGAGTTCTTGCAGGAATATTTTATAAAATGTTGAGATTTTCATAAAGCGTACATTTAGAATAATAAATTACTGTATTAAAATTTAAATGATCTATGAATATTAATCAATAAATGAACATACTACAAATGGAATTGATAAATAAATATTAATCTATGTTAATAGACAGAAAATATACCAACGCGCTGTAACGTAATAATCAATGGATTACATTCACACGTCCGTTAATGTCGCGCCACGTATTTCTCCCTAAAAATTAGTCTAACTATTCGTTGAGCACTCCTGAGCAGCCAGTTTTTTATTATATTATATTTAGTACTGTACACTATCAGTTTCTTGTTGAAACAAGGTCGAGACTCGCGAAGACATTTTTAAAACTACTTTAGAAAATCGATTTTCGAAAAAAAATGTATAATTTTTTATGTTTACTTGTTGCAAAATTTAGATATTTCAAACATAAAATAAGCAATAACTGTGCATAATTATATTTTCTGCATACCTTCAGAAAGTTTTTCCATTTTGCAGAATGAAAATTGAGACAGTTTCGTCCGTTTCACAGCAATTCGAAACAGGCAAGAATTTTTCGACGCGTACGCTTGTTTAATGCGTACCGAACGGCGGCTGAATGTCGACTGATGTCGAGGCGACCCTAGAGCAGGTGTAAACCTGCCCGGTCCGGAATTTCGTCCTAGGACTATCAGTAAACAAGATCTGAACATATATAGACGAATATATACAACTCAAAAATTTGACTTTTGGCCAGCTTTTTGGGATTCTGCCCCACTGTGCCACGGACGATTGATTTTATTTCGGGAGCAGACTCATATTCTCAATTTATTCGTCCAGAAATTCGAAAAGGAGCAGACGGGACTCCTATGGCGCAAAATTCGATATTCGGATGGTTCGTTCTTGGCCCAATCGCCAATCAGGCTTCACGGTCGGGATTGTCTCAGCAAGTTTCGGTAGATCACAACTTCGAGGACGTTTAGGATCTTCTCACTCGAATTTGGGAACAGGAGGAGGCTCTTAGTCTACCTGCTCCTTAATTTACGCCTGAAGAGCAGGAATGTGAGTCTCATTTTGTGGGGGCTCACTTGCGGGATTCAACGGGACGGTATATCTATCGATTGCCGATAATATCTTCTACGAGTCAACTCGGCCTACTCGTATGGTAAGGCAGCCCAGGGCTCCCAAAGGCTGTTACGACGACTATCACGGGACGCCTCATATCAGAAGCTATATTCAGAGTTTCTGCAAGAATATGAGGAACAGTCTCACATGAAACGGGTTTCACGTGCATTTATTCAGAATTCACGGGTTTATTACCTTCCTCACCACGGGGTGTTGAAAGAACCGAGTACTACAACGAAATTGAGGGTTGTTTTTAACGGGTCATGCGCTACGAGAACGGGAGTATCGCTCAACGACATTTTGCACACGGGTGCGAAATTGCAACGGGACATTTTAGACGTTCTATTATGGGTACATCGATACATCTTTGCAACTGATATTACGAAGATGTTTCGTCAAATTCAGGTTTATCGGGACGATTGGGATCAACAGCGGATATTGTGCGTCGATCAACACGGGGACATAATTGCTTATCGACTCACAACGGTCACATACGGAACAAGGCCAGCTCCGTTTCTCGCCGTTTGTGTTCTTTTGCAGTTGGTGGAGGACGAGGGCGACAAGTATCCCGAAGTGGTCACTCCTCTTACAATGGGGCGATACGTGGACGATATTTACGGGGGAGCTGACCAGAGTTCGGATCTCATCACACAGGCACATCAACTCACCGGGATTCGCACGGCGGGCGGCTTTCCACTCGCCAAGTGGCAAAGCAATCATCTAAAGCTTCTCACCTCAATCGGGGTCGACATCAGCATAGAAAATTCTCACTCGTGTAAGAATTGCGAGACAAAGGTACTCGGACTTACATAGATTCCAACCACGGACGTGTTTAAATTCACAACACTTCCACTCTCAACCGGGAACAAGATCACAAAGCGAGCTATTCTATCTGAGATTGCCCAGCTCTATGATCCCTTGGGATTTATCGCACCAGTCGTGATTCGGACGAAAATACTCTTGCAAAATCTGTGGCTGGAGAAACTCGGTTGGGATGACGACGTCTTATCTCGAGTCCACGACTCTTGGCTAACGTTTCATCGGGATTTAGCGGATCTCGGAAAAAATTTCGGTTCCGAGATGGATTCATCTCACTCCTTCGTCATCTGTGGAGATACGTGGGTTTTCTGGCACTTTACAACTCGCTCATACAAGAGCGGCTGCAATACTTTTGGGATCGCTGGGTCAATAGGCTACGTACAACGGCAACCAGCCATCTCAAAATGGCATCATCCTTCTCACGAGATTCGGGTCGGGTCTTTGGACTTGTTGACCGATGAGAAGACTTCACCTACTAAATGGCCTTTGGTATGGGTCTTGGAACTGCATCCGGGACAGGATGGGCTCACACGGGTGGTCACTATCAAGACTGCCACCACCACGCTCAAGCGGCCTATTGCCGAATTGGCCCTACTTCCAATCTCATCCGGGTCTCAATAAATCGACAGCACTGCTGCCGATGGCTGGCAGAATGTTCAGGAATTACGGTCCATTCGTAATTCCCGAATTGGTCATAATTTTCTGCGGGAATTAGACGAGCGAGTCCTGCCCGGATCTTCTCGTGGCTATCGTCGATGGCGCCACTTTTCGGGGTTTTTCCTCTCATCGATCGTGTGATCACGCGGCTTTTCCCTCACTCTCTCCCTCTCATTCTTTCCTCATCGATTACACAGACCACACGCGTCGTCTCACGAGTTAATCGATATACGGAAAATTCCTCACCGTATATCTCGGGATATTCAGTTCCTCTGAACGACAGTACTCGGGACGCGTTTACAAACGCGTCGGGTGATATTACTGCGTTACGGGCGGATCGTCGAGATCTCGGTCGATCCGATCCTTCTCCCACGTGTCGGAACGCGTCTCATGGAGGCGGCCATTGTCCGCCCTCGTTCGTCTTTAAAACGGGCTTTCCTCAATGTGTACGGGGCTAATTTTCTACACACTTTGGATTATCTATCGTAATATACTTTTATATTATTTTTCCGTACAACGAGAACTTAGCGCCTTTTCTTTTTCCTCCTACACCAGATCTTCCGGGTCCTTCTCGAACATGCAGTTTCCTTCAAAAACTCAATTTTAATCGGCCTACAAAATCGAGGGGAGAAGGCCCGCGGAAAGTGAAGGAAATGGCTGCATCTGTGTTATCTCCGGTGGCATTGCTAAATTTTTGTTGGAAAGTGTTGTGATCAGATGTTCTGATGCATCCCCATTTGCAAATCAAATACATTTCAGAAATTTTATCAGATGAGAGGCAATGAAAAACAACTCCTTGCACTGGCAATATGCGATTCACTCTGTGATCTAACAGTGCTTGAAGTCTCAACCTTAGCACTATTTTGAGTTATAGTTATGTCATCTTTAAGCGAATAATTTTTTTTTGCATTTAGCACAGATTTGTACGGGGATACATACATTTTTGGACATATGGTTGTCAATTAACAGAGAAAGAGCAGTATCAGGGGAATAATAATTTTCAGAAATCGTGTTCAAAGATTGCCTTTATTTCGACGCTTTAGTGATAATAGCCTAATGTAGCGTTTTTCACCACTTCCGCGGCATCAAATTTCCCTGCAGATGGAAGACTCATTTGGGTGGCAAAGCCAAGCTTCTCTGTATACTGGACTGGTTACGAACACCCTCAGTTGTTCTTCGTTTCGCCCGTTCGCTAGAGTCCTCAAAGTTCTGAGAAGGACGGCCACCAACTGCAGCTGGTTTCTCGTTTTCCGTAGATATTTTCTTATTATTTCCGAAGGCGACGAATGTGTTCAACCAATCCATATTTGCCTTTAGAAACCACGCCTCGGTCTTCCTAGCTTCTTGCCATTTTTTTTTATATCGTATAATAATTCGCGCATCGTTTTTTTTTCATTCGCCGACATGTGTAAGGGGCACGTCGTTTTTCAGATAATATCATCTAAATGATTTCGTGGGCGTTGTTGGCATTGCCATTCAAATGGTTTACCAATAAATTAAGTAGTTCTTTCGAGTGAAGCCAATCTCTTCACTGCTATTCTGAGAGCCTAGATGAATCAATGTAGTGGTCAGACAACAACATATAAATTTGAAGAGTTAATCATTTTGTCATGATCATGATAATAGAATCGGATAGATTAATAATAATATTGTAATCGAAATTTTTTAGCAACAAATTTTGAAGAATCAATCGTTTGACGTCGCACCCGCGCCGCGCGCTTAAGGTGACGCCTTGCGTCTATTTATACAAAAATTCACCAAAACGAAAAAGGCAGAATTCTGTAGAATGATCGACTTTTACTCAACCTACGCATCATTTTTTCGCGGCGAGCGCGTAAATGTACAGTAGGTGTTTACATATTTGTTGTTCGATGTGTCGTTAATTAAAATTGTTCAATTTCACGCATAGTTATTCAACTTTAAGCACAGCGTAGTATTCAGAGGCTAGCGCGTGGTCGATACTACTACTTCCTTGAGGGTTCCGTTACGAAAGAGACCCCAACGGCTAAACGCAACATCTACGGCTACCAAATCCTTGAAAGGGACGTGAAATATACCCCTTTACCTGGCCCAGTACAGAGAATTCCTTAAACAGAAACTTTATATTTTGTTTTTTTTTCTCAGCTATTCGGCATTTGGAACCGCTGGGCAACGCCATAATTCAAATATCTTACATACCCAGCCAATGGAAAACTGCACAAATGATTATGATCCTAAAACCTGTCGAATCTTCGAATGTTGTTAACTCCTTGACCCATAAGCCTGCTACCTAAAATATCAAACCTATCTGAAAAGTTCCTCTTCAGAAGAATGAAATATCCTACCAGCGAGCGAGGTATCATCCCGGAGCATCAATCCAGATTCAGATCCAAGCATCCAACGAGAGAACAGGTCAATCGGGTCTTTAATATAATATCCAGCTCACTGGAACAAAAGAAATATTGCTCCGCGGCCTTCTTGGATATTCAACAAGCTTTCGATAATTATGCAGAAGTGGGGCTCCACCCCAATTACAATCCCAAAAATTTCTTTTTGACATGAACGCCTTTATTATGTCACAACTAGTGATATTCAGCCGGTGGAGGCTGACATTTTTAAATATTCCCATAAGTTATGGGGTTTTGAAGTTTTGCGAAACACGCAGTAGAGTGGGGCATTTTCGTGCTTTTCGACTTGTCCGTTGTCCGTTGTGTGTGTGTCTTTGTGTCTGTGTGTGTGTGTGTGTCGCGGTGGGTTTGTTGGGCACCTTGGATGAGTGCATGGAATCGTAGGGTCCGTAGAACACTGGGGTGGGCAGGGGGCACCTCGGATGGGTGCGTTGAATTGTGGGGTTCGTAGAACAGTGGGCTGGGGCCCCACTGGGGTGGGCGGCCCCGTCGGCCGCCCAATGTTCTACGAACCCCACAATTCAACGCACCCATCCGAGGTGCCCAACAAACCCACCCCGACACACACACACACACACACACACACACACACACACAACGGACTACGAACAAGTCGAAAAGCATGAAAATGCCCCACTTTACTGCGTGTTTCGCAAAACTTCAAAACCATATAACTTATGGGAATATTTAAAAATGTCAGCCTCCGCCGGCTGAATATCGCTAGTGGTGACATAATAAAGGCGTTCATGCCAAAAATAAATCTTTGGGGTTGAAATTGGGGTGGAGTCCCACTTCTGCATAATTACCAAGTTTTCCACAAAGTGTGACATTCCCGCCTACTTTACAAGATCAAATTGCTCTTACCTCAGGACTACTTACTATTAAAATCGTACTTAAACAACCACCAATTTCAGGTAACATACGGCGAAGAACTATCGGCTTTTTTCAACGCGATCCGGAGTTCCTCAAGGAAGCAACTTAGGCCCAGCCCTCTACACGATATTCACAGCCGATCTTCCAGTTACCCATAACACCAAGGTGGTCACATTCGCTGACGGAACGGCCATATTATCAACACACGAAGACCTAGACATAGCCTCAAAAATACTACAAAGGGGAATAAACAAGGTCCAAAGCGGGTTAAATAAGTGGGGGACCACGGCTAGTGACATCAAATCCATTCACATCACTCTCACTATGAAGAATACGAACCACCCAGCCGTAAAACTAAATGGCCTACCTCTTTTGCTGAAGAACCTACGAGCTGAAGAAGCTCGTCAACGTTATCCCGGAACAACAAAATCCTAATATACAAAACGACACTAATGCCAATCAAGACCTACGGCATTCAACTTTGGGCAACGACCAGCAACTGAAACATCGCGAACTTGCAACGATTCCAATTAAAAACTCCGAGAGTCACAGCGAATGCCCCGCGGTATATCACTAACGTCAACTTATACAAAGATCTTGGGATTGGCATGATTAAAAACAGGGCCTAAAAACGATGTAGTAGCTACGAGACGAGACTCGGACACCATTGAAAGGTGCTGGCATTCAGCTTACTGGATCGAAGAACCATCTCGAGGAAATAAAAAAATACGAGTCCGCAGACCTACAAGAGCGATTTCGTGCTCTCCAAGCAACCATCATGGTGAAAAATAGACCAGCGTGCATCATCTAACGCACCCTCAACCCTCACGCTACCTGCCGTTCATCAAAATTATTCAATGTTGCACCATGCAACCCTTATAGTTCTAATAACCCAGGGTGAAAAAAAAGGATAAAGTACATCTTTTAAATTGAATACAGGTCAGAGTGTACAATATTTATATACCAATGAGCCCACAGGATTTATATTGCAAAATGCAAAATGGCTTAGGTAGCACTTCATCTTTTTAACAGTTTTTAGAGCGCAATGATATACTATGTGGGCTTGATGATGGTTTCGTTATCCAGGTTTTTATCCGTCGCTTGGTGATCTCTTCGGAGAATTCGACAGTTTGGCGGCCTCTACAGTATAGGACAGCGTATCCGACTCCATGGACTGTTTAAATAATCCTTTACGCAGATAATCGGTGCTGATGCTGCCCACGGTCCAATGAATGCCATGATCGTTCTCCGTTTCCCACTAATTTCCCAAGCGGATGACAGGTGGTAATTCCCTGATATGGTAAGGTGCGGCGAGCAGCCCCCCAGCTAGGCATCGTGGTTTTTCTATCGCACCAACGACTACTTCTTTTGGCAAAAACTTACCATTTTTATCTTTGAAGTGTTGGATATCGAAAATGAGATCACACCCCCTCGTATTGTAGCACCCACGAACACGGATCAAACTCAACTACTGTGATATTACTCTGCAGCGGGTTTGAATTTCCGATTATTGATTCGGCCACCTAGATATTGCATGAGCAGCTTGTCGATGTGTGCGATAGCTAGCATTTGCTGTAACAGGGCGTCGTCATCTTCGAAGGCTTTAACGAATCTCGCCAGAACGAAACATGCGACTTCGTGGTCCACATCAACAGTAATTCTGTTCACCTCCCCCCCCCCCCCCCAAGATTTATATTGAAAGCAATGCGATAGGAGTCGGACAAAACATGTGCTTTTATTAAAACTGTTGATGTTAACGAGAGAAGGAGAGAAGGAATTTAAGAAACGAAGACAATATTTTATTTAACGAAAAAAAAATACAACCACACGCTTTCGATATTTCTCGACGACTGTCAAAACTTGAAAAAAGTTGCGGAAATTCGCCCGCGCTTAGAGTGAGGATTTCATAGCCTGCTTTACTCATAACATTTTTAGGAGCATGAAAACCCCAGAACATAAAATTTTCGCCGGTTGAGTGCTCTACACGCGTACACGCATACCCATACTCTCACATAGTTGCCTAAAACTATCTTTTGGCAATGCCTTGGTGAAAATGTCAGCTTTTTGCATATTTGATGGAATATACTCGACTTGTATCTCGCCATTCTCGATTTTCTCGCGTATATGATGATATCGGATATCGATATGCTTTGTTCTCTCGTGGAACTCTGGAATTTTAGTTCACTTTATCACGGCTTGATAAGAAGCCGACGAAAGAACAGTAGCTCCACCGCATCGATATCCAATTTCTTTTAACAAACTGCGCAACCACAAGGTTTCTTTTGTGGCAGATGACGCAGCAACGTACTCGGCCTCGGTGGTACTCAATGTCACCATTTTCTGTCGTTTCGATAACCATGTTACTGGGCCACCTGAGAGGCAAAACACGTATCCGGAGGTGAATCTACGAGTCTCTAAATCCCTCGCGTAATCCGGGTCAGCAAAACCAACTAGACTAGACTCGCTTCTGCCGTTTTTATATTCGATCCCTAGATCCGAAATACCAACTAGATAGGAGAAGATTCTCTTTCCAGCCTGCCAGTGACTTAAGGTATTCCTTTCACGAACCCAAATATTTTACACTTAACTGATTTTCGTCTATAATGAAGTAAAAATACATCCCAGTATACTGGTAAAATTTCAAGCCAAGTTACCGAACCTTTAACGAAAAATTACGGCCCTAAAAATCGTCTCACTTATACGGCGCTTTATGGACATGTCACGCTGGCCACATGTCTTTCTAATAATTTATACACTAAATAACTCTAGATGCCTAACACAAACTGCTCACAGGTGTAAAAAAGTCTAAAGATTCCGTAACAACAATAAAAACAGAGGGTCACCGAACGTTTAAAGAAAATATTAATGTTAAAACTTGGAAAAGTGTGGTTAGCAGAAGAATTTTTGTAGCCGTGACATTTCAAATAAATGTAAAAATGTCTCAATCTACTAAATTTGCGCGAATTTTGTTATTCTAGTTTATCGTTGTGTATAATAATCCATTATAACTTGTTTTTTTTATTAAGCGCAATTGTAATTTACCGACGATTCAGAAGGCCCTGCTTATGCCCCCACAAAATACGGCCCTCCGCGAAAGGAATACCTTAAATCAGGTTGATTGAGAAATTTACTTGCGCTATTGACAGCAAACGCAATATCGGGTCTTGACACGATTGCGACGAACATCAACGATCCCACTATTTCGCGATAAGGAATGTTATTCACACACTCGTTAATTTTTGCCGGACGTAACACTGTGTGTGGATCGGTCGGCACACTCAGGCTTTTTGCTTGGTTCATTCGGAATTTTTCGAGGATACGTTTGATGTATGCGCTTTGGTGTTGAATACTGACTTTCGCGTTCTGTCTCGACAAATTTGTAAACCTACAAACAAACTCCCGTCGCTCAGCATGATCTCGAACTCGCGACCAAACTGCTCGGTTACGCTATTGAGAATTTCTTCTGATTCACATGCGATCAACCCATCGTCACCAAAAAACGCAAGATACACTGTCAAGCCTTCGAATTCACAGATAAACATTCATTTTTCTCCACTTGTTTCCTTAAACTGAAATTGCCTAAAAATTCCGGTGAATTTTTTGTTCCAACAACTTGGGGACTGCTTTAGTTCGTAAAGTGACTTATTGAGTTGACACCCCTGCTAAAAATATCTGATAGAAAACGAAAAAAAAAAAATTATTTCGTTTTGATTCGTGTTTCTAATTCCTGTTTTTCATAAACATCTGCAGATTATTATGATGGGAATCGTATCGGATGATGATGAGTTTATAATATCGAGCTCCAATCCGAATTAATAGCGAATGAATGATACCACCCCATTGCGTAGGATTGCGATATACGACATATGTTTATATGTGTGAATCTATTCGTATATGCTATGTATGATTGTACCTTTCGTTTTCGTTGTTTGTTATAAATGTATATGCACGAATGTATTACGTCATATAAAACAGCATGTATAATTTCCTTTCGTGTTTCTGATTCGTATATTGCGCAATCAGGATCTTATTTATGTGAGCCACATTTGATCATGTTCTATATAAATACTGTATAAAGAATACTTTCATGCAGTTGAATTTGGCATTCTTCATAGGATTATTATAAAGTTGAATCATATATCTATGAATAGTATACATAGTATGAATATGCCAATGAAAATGAATCATTTTGAATGCGATACGTTTCATTGCAGTTCAGACGGTATTATTAATTACTAGTAGTATTTCATTGCGAATGTATGTACTATGTAATAAAGAATACAGTATGATATTTCAATGGAAATGAATCATTTTGATTGCGGTACGTTTCATTGCAGTTCAACCTGTATGATTAATTACTAGTAGTATTCCATTGCGAATGTATGTACTACATAATAAAGTATAAAGTATGATATTTCAATGAAAATGAATGCGATACGTCTCATTGCAGTTCAGGCTGTATTATTAAATACTAGTAGTATATCATTGCGAATGTATGTACCACGTAATAAAGTATACAGTGTGATATTTCAATGAAAATGAATCATTTTGAATGCGATACGTTTCATTGCAATTCAGTCTGTATTATTAATTACTAGTAGTATTTCATTGCGAATTTATGTACTACGTAATAAAGTATACAGTATGATATTTCAATGAAAATGAATCATTTTTAATGCGAAACGTTGTATTGCAGTTCAGCCTGTATTATTAAATACTTGTAGTATTTCATTGCGAATGTATGTACCACGTAATAAAGTATACAGTATGATATTTCAATGAAAATGAATCATTTTGAATGTCATGCGTCTCATTGCAGTCGAAGCATGCAAATTTTCATATTTAAAAACCACATGGATTACGTATTTAATACATATTGCTCGGCCCTGTTAAATGAAAGGTACACAGAGAAGAGTCAAGCACAGTTTTATACACTGCTTTTGGATCGGTGAATTATTTTTGTAACGCAAATAGATAAAAGGATCCAACCTACGTTAAAAACCAACAGGTTTTTATATTGCTGTTGTGTGTGTGTGTGTGTGTGTGTGTGTGTGTGTGTGTGTGTGTGTGTGTGTGTGTGTGTGTGTATGCGTGCGTGCGTGCGTGCGTGCGTGTGTGTGTGTGTGTGTGTGTATCTCGTCGTCATCGTGTACAAGAGTAAAAAATGGCCGAAAATATCGGGCTGACTTTGTATATTCACTGTTGATTATATCTAGTCAACTAAATTTCAATTGGAAAAATAACTTTTGTGGGAAATTTATTTGTCGAGGATGGATCTTGGGATGGAAATCTGGTCTTCGACTGGGTTGAATAATGGTCGTGACACTTTACTCGGCGTCTTTGCATTGAATAAGGATACTTTTTATTGTAAATTGTAATTTCTAGACGAGAAGTAGACCCACGAGTACGCCCTCGTGGCTCGGATCTCTCTTTTTCTTGTCCCCGCACAAAATGGCTACTCTCCTCGCAATCAATGAGACCATCTTACTTCCGTCCCGTATATCGTCGTACGCCCGACTCCCTCTCTATCGCGGTTCGCGTACCGCGCTCACGCACGCTCACTCTCTCACTCATCTAGATCGAGAGCGCCCTGTCTGACTCGCGCACGCGCACACATACCATCTAAATATTAATTTGCAACATTCGGCTGTCCTGACAATATTTTGGTCCTCCAAAATCCATCTCTCTTGACCTTTCCGAAGCAACAATGATATAATTTTATATTTTTCATATCACATTGTTTTTTATTTTCACGGCAATATAAATCTTATTGTCAATATATATCACATCTCGGTTTCTTTTCACAGCAATATGAATCTTATTTTTAATATATCGCATTTCAGTTCCGTAGAACATTGGTAAATAATCGTTTATATTTGGTTTACATTCTTCTTAGATTTTAATTGACGACGTAATCCCGCAAATGCTTGGGCGGCTGTCTCGCGCGTACCCCTCGCTTCGCACTTTTCGGGTGTTTTATCGCGGATCTCCACCGCTTCGGGAGTCGCGTAATCTTCTCGTAATAACACATCTTCGGTATCACATTCCTTCTCGCTCTTATTGTCTAAATCGCTAGCCTCGTCCGAGTCGCTTGTCGCACGTTCTTCGTCAGCGTATACATCGTGAGCGTGCCAAAGCTTCAGTTGCGAGACGTGTGCCGTCGTCTCTCTATTTTGCTTCCGGCCCCCAACTAGACGTTCGATCACATAAATGTCGCTTGGCACACTCGATTTATTACGTATGGCCCACGATATCGCCGCTGAAGTTTGGTGCTCTCACCTGTAGCCTCGGGGTTAGTTTTTACATACACAATATCCCCAACTTCGAACTTCACTTGTAACTGACGCCGCTCGTCGTATCGTTCCTTGTATCCCCGCTGGGATTTTTCGATGTTTTCTAAACATTCTCTCTGAATCTCGACGGGATCCTTATATAACTCACAATGTTTTGTTAGCTCTCGGACTCGACCATCCTCGTACCTCGGCTGGTACCCCAACAAACTCTCGAATGGGGTTTTCCCCGTCGCCTTACTTACACTAGAATTTACGTCGTACTCGATCCATTTTACCTCTTGGTCCCAATTATTACGTTCGCCCTGTTCTGTACGGGTAATCATCGCGGGGAGAAGGGTCTGATTCGTTCTCTCGATTAGTCCGTTCGCTTGCGGGTGTCTACTCGAATTCAGTGTATGCTTTATACCGTGACGCGCACAGAATTCATCGAAGCTCTTTGCGATAAAACAGGTCCCGCGGTCGGTAATAATTCGTTCGGGAGCCCCGTATCTTTTGACAAAGGCGTCGACCTTTTTGATCGTGAGCGCAGCGCTCGTGCTTTTCACCGGTTCGAACGTTACGAACTTCGTCAATGTGTCAATCAACCCGAGAACGTACTTGCTCTCCTTTGACGAGGTGATAAAAGATCCCACGTGATCAATGTGTATGACAGCGAACGGACGCCTCCCCGGCGGTATCGGGTGCAGTTCCCCCTCTCGTTTTCCCGACTTACTCTTGCTAAGAATACACTCGAGACACTGCGCAATGTGTCGCCGTACGTACGCTCGCATTTTGGGGAAATAATAATACATCTGTATCTTTGCGATCGTCTTCTCAACCCCGAAGTGACTGCCCAAATCGTGATACTTTATGACGATTGCTTTTCTCATTGCGCTCGGAACGACATACAGATCTACCTCAGCGTTCCCGCGTTTGCACGTTTTATACAAGATTCCCCCGCGTAATTTATACTCTCGTACCGCGTCGCTCTCGGATTTTGTACTCTCGTTTTTCGGCTTTTTCAATATCTCGATCTTCAATTTTAACCCCTCGTCTTGATGCTGATGGAGCATGATCGCATCCTCCCGGACAACTACGTGAAGTACGTACTCTCTCTCTAAGATCTCGTCCCCCTTCGGATCGTCTACGGGCGCGCGAGACAATGCGTCCACGTGACGCATTGACGTACCCTTTCGATGTTTTATTTCGAGCTCGTACTCCGACAGTGCGGCGGACCATCGTACGACCTGAGGATTCGTCGTCTTATTCGCGTTAAGGAATATTAGAGCCTGACAATCGGTCAGTATTGTGAACTTTAACGCCAATAGAAAAACCCTCAGCCTCTCCACCGACCACACGATCGCCATGAGTTCTAGTTTACTCGAATGGTACGCCCTCTCGACCGCCGAGGTCCTCCTGCTCACGGCAAATATGGGATGAAATTCGTTTTTCTCGTTACTTTGGAGTAATATCGCCCCCAACCCTTCGCAACTTGCGTCGGTATGCAACTCAGTCCTCTCCGCCCTTGGGTTATATATCCCGAGTACCGGCTTTGACGATAGTAACTCTTTAACCCGTTTGAATGCCCGATCTTCGGTCTCGGTCCATTTAAATTCAACTGTCTTCCGCGTCAACTCGGTTAATGGCGCGACGATACTCGCGAAATTCGGGACGAACCGGCGAAAGAAACTCGACATCCCCGTGAATCGTCGTACCTCGTGGACGTTTCGTGGGGTCGGGAAACTCGTAATTGCCCCTACTTTGTTCGGACCTGGCTCGATACCGTTATTTGTCACTACAAACCCCAGATACTCGACTCTATCCATACCGAATCTGCATTTGGCGAGTCTCATCGTCAGCCCGGCTGTACGTAACGCCTCGAAGGTCGCGCGGAGCCTTTTTATCATCTCCTCCCAATTTTTCGCGATTACTAGTACATCGTCCAAATAAAACAAAAGGAATTTGTTTCGCAAGGGACCTAGCGCTAACTCCATCATCTTGGAGAAATAAAACGGAGCGTTCATTAGACCAAACATTGCCCTCGTAAACTCCCCAGTCTCATCCGGAGTGATGAAAGCTGTCTTCGCGCATGCCCCCTCTTCGAGCGGTAACTGTAAGTACCCATGAGCCAAATCTAGAGTCGCGAATATTTTTGCACCGTGCAAAACCTCCAGATACTCATCGATATTCGGTAACGGATAATTTATTCTTTCCGTCTGTGCATTGAGTTTACGGTAATCTACGACTAATCGCGACTCTCCGGTCTTTTTCCGCACGAGCAACACAGGAGAGGCGTATGGCGACGAGGACTCTCTCACCAACCCTGCATCCTTCCACTCTTTTACAATTTTCTTAATATCTTCGCGCTCTAGCCGATTTGTACGATACGGCTTCGTACTTACGGGCATACTGCCTTGTTTGACTTGAATGTCCATTTTCAGTAAACTCGTTTTTCCGATCTCGAAGATATTTTGCGCGACACAAACGCGATACTCATTTAGTAATGTTACCAATTCGTTTCGTTGTTCTGTTGTTACCGCGATGTCCGTGTAGACCTCCTCTTCGTCGATCGGTTCCCGTCGTGGCGATGTCTCGGGAGCTCGTTCGATGGACCTCACCTCGGCCCCGATTGTTCCCTTTTCTAGCTCCATCGTGCGGCAATCGCAGTTGAGGACCGGCAAGGTCGCCGTCTCCCCACCAAATTTTGCCTCAATAAAATTTATCGTCGCTGGCGGGAGGGTCTCGGTCTGCGACGTTGTCACTGGCCCGCTCTCGCTGCGGGATAGCTCCGGCATCACCGCCGATAGTTCGAGCGTTCCTCGCTCTATGAACGCGAGACGATCACCGGCCTTGACGTAGGCGACGTGGTCTCTCTCGGTAAAGGTCCGCCCGATCAGGACATCTTGTACCTGAACGTCGTCCGGAACAATGCGCAGCGGCACCCCACCGGATTCCACGCCGTCGACCCTGACGGTGGCCTCAATAATCCCACACGATTTGACCACACTGTCCTCTCGCGCACCGAAGCCCACTAATACGCTGGGTCTTCTTATCACCGGAAAGTCGTGGCACAACACTACGGACGCTTTTATAGTACAATCAGAGTTTCCGGGATCAATCATCGCGCGGAACTCGTGATTATTCACTCTCACAGACTTTAAATATTTTGCGAGTTTTTCGGTCGCTTCGGAGTTCTCCGTGTGCGATCGCTCCGTGTCACTAGCGATCACCGTCTTCACGTCGCCTTTCTCCAATGGGATCGGCTTCGTGCAGATTTTCGCGTAATGACCTGACTCATCGCATCGCGTACACTTGGCCACTCTTTTCTCTTCGGGACATCTGCTCGCATAGTGCCCGTTTTTCCGGCAATTGAAACATTTCACTGTGTCATTTGTCTTTTTCTCATTCGAATCGTCCTTGGTCGCTTCCTCACTCGACGACGCGACGCTCACTAACGTTAAACTCACATTTTTCGATTTTTCCGATGACGTTTCCTTATTTTTCCTCTGCCGATGTTGGTCGAACGCTCGGAGAGACTGTTCGAACGTTACAAGTCCGTGAAACAATGCATCCTCATCTCCGTACAATGACGATAAGGCATGAACCACGGAGTCCCTCGAGTAGAGACCGGAAGAAACTTGTCTTCGCGTCTCCTCGAACGACAAGGTGAGATTTTTGCACAATCTCACTTTGTCGCGGAAATAATCCGCCAGGTTCTCGTTTTCCTTCTGTCGTCGAATTTGCATTAACTCCCACAGCTGTACACGATCTCACTCGGGAATCCACGTCTTCTTGAAGGTTTCTCGGAAATGCTTCCAACTCGTGAACCCGCTGGAGAACGACTGGTACCAAGACCTCGCCGCTTGTTTGAGGTGCATGGTCGCTGTTTCGTACAAGAAGGCTTCCGGCCAGCTGTGAACTCTTGCGGTCGCCTCGACCTTGTTCAGCCACTGCCTCGCCTCCATCGGCGTCTCGTGTCCGCTGAAGTCTCCTACCGTCTTGGACAAATCCGGCATCACGTGAAAACTCGGGAGTGTCGTCGTTGTCGACACACGACTCTGTTGGAGCATCGTCGCATTTTGTTGGAGCAATTGCGTCATAAGCCCCAGTACTTGTGTGAGATTCGGGACGCTTTGCGTCGGAGGCGTCATGTTCATATCCGAATACCCCCCAAACGGCGATCGCGTTCGTTCCCCACGCACGTTCTCACGGTCTCGCGGCGTCTCTCTCGGCGGAAATTCATAGCTCGGCGCGCCATCCATTGTTTTGTCCGTTGGCCTCGATTGTTCGTGAGACGGTCGTGGTATCGCTCCCAACCCTGCCGGCTGTTGCACTTTTCTTACAGGGTTATCGCGAACACTATTTTTCCCCCAAGGTTTTGGACCGTTCGGTATCCCACTTCTGATTGTTGGAAATTTATTTGTCGAGGATGGATCTCGGGATGGAAATCTGGTCTTCGACTGGGTTGAATAATGGTCGCGACACTTTACTCGGCGTCTTTGCATTGAATAAGGATACTTTTTATTGTAAATTGTAATTTCTAGACGAGAAGTAGACCCACGAGTACGCCCTCGTGGCTCGGATCTCTCTTTTTCTTGTCCCCGCACAAAATGGCTACTCTCCTCGCAATCAATGAGACCCTCTTACCTCCGTCCCGTATATCGTCGTACGCCCGACTCCCTCTCTATCGCGGTTCGCGTACCGCGCTCACGCACGCTCACTTTCTCACTCATCTAGGTCGAGAGCGCCCTCTCTGACTCGCGCACGCGCACACATACCATCTAAATATTAATTTGCAACACTTTTATTGATGTTTTGCGCTGCTATTAATTACTTGAATAGATGCATACTGAACAAGGCTCAATAATATTGCTAACAGTAAAAGTGTTTACTATTTTCGATTCCATTTCATCATTTTCTATAGCATCTTTTGTTGTCCCTATCACATCTTTTTCATAAAACTTCATTTTTCATATAGAATATGATGCGAGTTTTAACTGCGGGATAAGATTCAATTTGATTCATCCATAGTGCATAGGAAATGTTAGCAGCATAATCGTATCTCTATTATTCGAAAAAAGAAAAGAAAATTTAGTGATACGAAAACGATAGAATCATGCCCTGCAATGAGACGAAGACGAAATAATTCAATTGGTCCCTGAATGACAAGGAAATCGTATAAAACTAAACCGCGGCTACGGTATGCATCTGATAGAATTCACCAGTCGCATAGAAATCTATTCAAATTCATAAAGTAGCAATGACGAACTTTACATTACAACAGATGGTATTTTTATCATGGCAAAGTCACCAATCACCGCCGTATATGTATTATTCGAAATCATTTCCGCATCGTTTATAGTGTAGATTTTATAAAATTAAGCTGTGCAATGAGATACAAACGAAAGAATAGTATTCATATGACGCATGGAAAATGAATTATACGAGAATATGATACGAGTTTTAAGTGCGGGATAAGATTCAATTTGATTCATCCATAGTGCATAGGAAATGTTAGCAGGATAATCGTATTTTTATTATTCGAAAAAAAGAAAAAAAAAATGTAATGATACAAAAACGATAGAATCATGCCCTACAATGAGATGAAGACGAAAGAATTCAAGTGGTATCTGAATGACAAAGAAATCATAACTAAACCGTGGCTAGGGTATGCATCTGATAGAATTCAACGGATCGCATAGAAATCTATTCAAATTCATAAAGTAGCAATGAGGAACTTCACATTTATAACACGGAGCATTGGTTTATATTCGAAACGAACCAATATTTATTCGCCACCAAGGGAGAGCGAGATAGGTCCGAAAGGATATCATGAGAATTATACATTTTCCTATGATGGTTAATAATATTCAATCGGACATTTTTAGCAGGGACATGACGCTCACTCTGCCTGAATCATTTTTTTCTACGTCGAGTCCTTCTGGGATCTTCGTATGTATCTCCTCGTAAAGATTTCCAAACAGAAAGACCGTACGAACATCAGACTGTGGAGCGCTCCAGGTCTTGTGCTACGAGCGCCAACATTACTCGTAATGAGTCATATCTTACCACAGGCGAGAATGTTTCTGTAAAATCCACTCCTTCTCGCTGCTGAAAACCTCGCGCACACAGGCCAGCCGTATAACGGTAGACACGACTCTCGGTGTCTCGAAGCATCTTGAAGACCCATTTCGAATCGATTATATTCTTCTTTGTATTCTCTGGAACAATCGTCCACGTATTATTCTTTTCGTGCGCCCCTAGTTCTTCATGAATTGCTCTAAGCCACTTCGAGGAACCTCTTCCATTCATTACTTCCCTGTAAGTTGCAGGAGCATCATATTCGACAAAATTTACTTTACAAGATCCATACCTCGTTGGTGGTCGCAGAGTTGCCCGATTTCGGAGTTGATTGGCTTCAGCTAGTGGTTACTGTGGATCGATGTAGCTTTGAACGGCGACCGGTCCGTTTTCATCGACAGGTTCCTCATGTTCCTGGTGAACGTCGGAATCCGCTCGTACATCTTGAACAGAATTTTCTTTTCCGGGTTCTACCTCGTATGTCGGTAACTGCCATTGCTTTTATTCGGTCTCCGGTGTTTTGAATCGTGTGTTCATTTCGTTGAATACAGAATTTCTTGATACCAATACTTTTCTCGTCTCAGGATTGAAAACTTTATAGTTCTTCGAGTCTCTTTCGTAACCGACAAACAAGACATTCGTCGACCTTGTGTCAAATTTCGTTGTGAACTGTTTCGGTACGTGTAGAAAAGCCTCTGACCCGAATACTCTTGCGTGGCTAATATCCAGTTTTTCGCCCGTCCATATTTCCCATGGCATTTTCCCTCCTCTTTTTTTCGACGACGACACGCGATTTTGAATATATACGGCGGTATTCACGGCCTCCGCCCACAAGAATTTTGGCAAACGTTTCGCGCTGAGCATTGTACGCGCAGTCTACAATCGTACGATTTGCTCTTGCCGCTTTGCCGTTTAGTTCCGGCGAAAACGGTGCGTTCGACTCAAACTTAATGCCATGACGCGATAAATATCCTTTTATCTTTTCATTGCAATATTCCCGGCCGTTATCGGAACGCAACACTTTCATCGGCTGACCGAATTTTTTCGCGATCAGTCTCTCGAATTCTCTCAAACGGTTGAACACGTCCGACTTGTGTTGTTTTAAATTTACATGACGAAACCCGGAAGCATCGTCAATAAAAGTTTAAAAAAAGCGCGCACCACCCAGGGAGGTCTCGGACATCGGTCCGCACACGTCGCTGTTTATCAGTTCATCCAGATTCGCTTTTATTCTCATTTCCTCCGTGTCAGAGGGCAACCTCTGCGCTTTGCCTAGCTGACATGCGGCACAGAAAAAAATCTTTATCGCTAGTTATTTCGACTCCTTGCACGAGTTTTCACTCCTTGCACTCCTTGCACTTCTTGACAAGATCGCACAAAGCTAGCTTGTTTAAGATGGAATGACACCTCATCGCGGTCGGAATGGTAGAACAATTATAGATACCCAAAAATCTCTGAAACGGCTCTTCAGATCCCGTCGAAACTTTGCCAAACGACGCCAAATAGATAGACGAACAGCTTATGATGAGGTAATCTACGTTTTTTCCCTCAAATTTAGAAAGTTTGAGGGGCAGACAGCTGCTCGTCTATCTATTTGACGTCATCTGGCAAAGTTTTGACGGGATCTGAACAGCCCTTTCAGAGATTTTTGGGTATATATAATTGTTCTACCATGCCGACCGCGATGAGGTGTCATTCCGTCTTAAGGGGTAAGGCCACTGTAACGGCCCAAAAAAAAAAGGTTTTTTCACTAATTTTTTGCTCCCGAAATTGAAGGTATTTGAAAAAAAAACTTTTAATGGTGTTATCGGGCATACATTAAACTTTATTATAAAATTTTTTTACAGTAAAAAAAAAACAATGGCGGTTCCACAGCTATCTTCCCGGGACATGTTTTGCTTCCAGGGCTCCGCGGCACGCAGCACCACTGGTGCACTTTTGAATCTAGAACAAAAAAAAACCATTAATGTAGAGGGCTATAGCTAGAGAATGTCGATCGGATTTTAAAAAGTATCAATTTTTGTGGATTTGGCGTGCGTTTGAAAAAAAAAATTGATTTTTGACGAAAAAAACGGCTAGTTTTTTGTTAATAAAAAATCAATAAATAAAGTTCTTGAACATTCCAATCGACATTCTCAAGATAATGTAAATGTTCACATCTGGTTAAAATTTCAAGTAAAAAAAATGAAAATTGTTCGAGTTATGCTGCGTGCCATTTTGAAAAACCATGTTTCGAGAAAAACGCGTTTTAAGTACGCTTAGCGCTTAAACGCTTGGCGGCGACCTTCATTTCCTAAGGACAACAAATGTTTTTTCGCACAGGACCTTTTTTTCTTATTCTAGAGGGTTTAAACTATTTTTTAAGCCAATAAAAAAAAATCGATTTTTCAAAAAATTTACAGTGGCCTTACCCCTTAAGTGTCCTAGGCGCTCGTGCTAAACCTTGAGGCTTGGTGTCGACACATTTGCTTCACCAACATTTTCCGCGCACTTCACTCGAAAAAACATTCGATATATTGCGTTTGATTGCTTGATCCCCGTCGCAACGATTTCGTCACCAGTCATGATATTGACGCAACCTTCCAGGAACTGCACTTCGTAATTTTTAGACGTGCACACGTCAACGAAGAACAAGATGCTTTGTACAGCTGCTACGTGGAGTACGTTGTCTATTTAGGTAACTATTTAGGTAACCTAAATAACGGGGATAAATACCGCAGGTACTTCGAGAGAATCGGATAATCAAGGATTATCCGATTATCGAGCCTAACCCGAGAGAAAATACGAGAGGAAACCCGAATTATGACGATAATCGGGTAGGTAACCTAAATAAAGGGGATAAATACCGCAGGTACTTCGAGATGTTCGGATAATCAAGGAGGTAGCCTAACCCGAGAGAAAATACCAGAGGAAACCCGAATTATGACGATAATCGGGTAGGTAACCTAAATAACGGGGATAAATACCGCAGGTATTTCGCGATGTTCGGATAATCCAGGATGTAGCCTAACCCAAGAGAAAATACCAGAGGAAACCCGAATTATGACGATAATCGGGTAGGTAACCTAAATAACGGTGATAAATACAGGAGGTACTTCGAGATGTTCGGATAATCAAGGAGGTAGCCTAACCCGAGAGAAAATACCGGAAGAAACCCGAATTATGACGATAATCGAGTGGGTAACCTAAATAACGAGGATAGGTACCGCAGGTACTTCGAGATGTTCGGATAATCAAGGTTGTAGCCTAACCCGAGAGCAAATACCAGAGGAAAACCGAATTATGACGATAATCGGGTAGGTAACCTAAATAACGGGAATAAATACCGCAGGTACTTCGAGATGTTCGGATAATCAAGGAAGTAGCCTAACCCGAGAGAAAATACCAGAGGAAACCCGAATTATGACGATAATCGGGTAGGTAATCTAAATAACGAGGATAGGTACCGCAGGTACTTCGAGATGTTCGGATAATCAAGGAGGTAGCCTAACCCGAGAGAAAATACTGGAGAAAACCCGAATTATGACGATAATCGGGAAGGTAACCTAAATAACGGGGATAAATACCGCAGGTAATTCGAGATGTTAATGGTCGTTTAGGTAACCTAATTAGTGCAACGAAATCTGGCAGGTAACTCGAGCTATTGCGCTACTCCCAAGGTACTCATAGACTTTCGCCACACCCGGTACATCGTCTTACGCTCGCCACGAGTTTTCGCGTTATTAGGCCACATTTATTCGATCGGATAATTTTGTGGCGAGCACGTATGTCGAGCGGCTTCTATTTCAAAAGAATCTCGCTAACGGTCGACGAACCATAGATGACAACAAAACTCGAGAACGTAAACATTCGCGAGAGACCACGGTCACGCGTCGACCCTCAGCGCGCAACGCGGAACAAAGGAATATTTCGGCGACAAGAGGATAATAATAATGGCTTATCTCTAACAGGTAATGGCTTCGAACTCCGTCGTGTATCGCGGTTGGAAACTCGCCCAATTTTTGCTTGAAGCGACTCTAAATTCTCGCGATAATGTCGTCCAAAGGGGGCGGAACGAATTAATAATAGATACGAGCTCCGACTCGGAAAGGCATGACTCTAAAACTCGGTCCCCGGGGATCGGGACGCGGGCGCCGGAAGCGATCCCATCGCTGCCCGGAAGCTCGAGAGTCCCTCGATTCCCTCGGGGCCGTAACTTCCCCCGTGGGATAAAAGTAAATCGCCTCGTGGCGCACCAAACAGAAACCAAAAAAAAATATAGTCGGAGCTCCTACCTTACCGGAGAGAATATCAGGACGGGGTCGGGCTCACCGCCGGAATCGCCGCAGCCAGGAGCAGCGTTCTCCCAGGATCCTCGGATGTTGGTCACGGGTTATACGACGTATTACTTCTTCTGGTCGCGACTCACCGTGGGGACTCCAAAATCGAGACTAATTTCTCGTGCGACGCTCCCGCGGTGCTCCCGAATCGCCTATGACCCCCACTCGCGCGCCACGCCCCACTCCTTACTCGTGTGAGCACGTGAGCGAGTCTGTCTCACTCGCACGGGCCTCGTGGTTTCGGCGGAATCCGCGACGACAGTCGCGCTTCCCTGCGACACCCCGCCCGCCAGCACCTCTCCTCGCAACGAAATAGAGCGGCACCCCGGGCATCTTCCTCTAGGAGCCGAGGCGGGATCCCCGAAACCAGGGGAAGGCCTCCCTCGCTAGCTCCCGGCGTCCCGGGAGGAACGGTGGGCCCACAGGGTAATTGGGCCACCAGGCGGGATACACCCGGTCGCCGATACACCGCTCCGACCCCCTTCGACGAGGCGCCGGTTTTATCCGGTCCAGGAGGCCCGAGGTGACCGCAGGGATGGTGCAACGCCAGGTTGCGAAGTCGGGAGGGACGAGCGACACAGTCTGTTGGCCTTTATCCGGCGGCCCCCCGGCATCCGATTCCGCGAGCACGGATGGTCGACGCTCGCTTGTAAAAGAGTAGAGGCACGGGAATGTCCTCCTGGACCACTTCACGCGGAGTGCTACGATCCGCGAGACCGGAAGTTGGGCTTCTCAGGTAATACCCTCTTCTTCCCTTATTCGGGGCGAGCTGAGGCGCGCGAATGGGTCAATCCGTATATCGTTCCGTCCGTCCCCTTATTTTCCCAAACTCATGGATCTGCAACATTTTCAGCGCAAATTGAGGTAGGTATTTACAGGTGGGATCTCGAGTCGCGCGCCCAGAGGTCGGGGTCGACTCTCCACTCGGCCCGCATGGAATGCCTCGTTACATGGAGAGTCGGCCGAAGGTAGACTGAATAAGGTAGAATCGCGGCTCCGCGGTAGCTACCGTTCGCCGATATAGAGGGATTTCCACGCGCAGTGAGTCATCGAGTTCTGGAGTCCCCTCACGTCAACCTGTGACGCCCCAGGGTCGTAAATCCGACCCACTGGTCGACACCCTTCTGAGTCCGTGGTGGGACCTCCCAAATGTCACGTCACAATATATATATTTTTCTCCTTCGCCTACTCGCAACCGTTAATGAACGAACAAAAGTCCCTCGATCGAGCAAAAGAAAGAAAAGGGCCGACTTTCAGCCTCACGTTTCCTTTTTATTACCGAAACTCTCGCTTCTCTCTAACAAGTCTTGCGCAGGAATGGCGTTCCTGGGCTCATAACCTGTTGATATTAATGAGAGGAGGAGAGAAGGAATTTGCGAAACGGAGACAATATTTTACTTAACGAAAAAAAAACACCCACACGCTTTCGATATTTCTCGATGACTGTCAACGCTTGAAAAAACTTGAGGAGCTTCGCACGCGCTTACAGTGGGGATTTCATAGCCTGCTTTACTCGTAACATTTTTCGGAGCACAAAAACGCCAAAACTTAACAAAAATGTTTATTTTCCAACAATTACCGAGAGCGAGAACAGCATTGCTGTATACGATGTAGATTCTTATTTCGATAATCCCCGCTGACACGACCATGCGTCGTGGAAACTACACCCTGCAATTTAAGATTTGCTGCATTTCTCGATATATAAATAATAATGCTCGTTAACTATTTCATCGTTTTGCTGGAAATCATTCGAAAATACGTCTCTAAAGCGGTGAATACCGAAACCATATTCCGTAGCCATATAATGAAGAAACATAACACAATACTGTCCGCTTCATTGCGACTTAGGGCCTCGAAGCTGAGTTGCGTTGCGGCGGAAGAGTCTGCAGTTTCTCCGGAGACGCAAGAGATGCTATGTGATGATTGGTAGTTGGCCGTAACTGTCAAAAAACCATCTGTATCTATCTCGATCGATAGACAGGGTGACCTGTTGATTAGCGAACATTTGTACGTTTATTTTTTATTGAGCACGGCGTGGTACATATAACGTCTATAGCGGAATGCATGAGCCTCATAATCATCTTCCAGATTTATAATGAAATACCCCGTGAGCTGAGTGAGGTATGACGATTTTTCAGGGCCTGTTGTGAAGATGAATGTAGCTTGAGCCGTAATTCTCTTCAGATTTATTTCTAGCGAACGTTATGATGTAGCAGCTTACGACCATTCTATGGAATAAATATTACCGCCCGCCTAACATGTTTTGCCTCTTTAGAACGGGTAATATACGCGTACAGTCTGTAACAAAGACGGCAGCTACTTCTTTACGTACTGAGGCAGGGAGACAGGGAGACAGGGAGGGAGCGAGGGAGGGGGGAGGGAGAGAGAGATAGAGAGAGAGAAAGAGAGAGAGAGAGAGACTTGGCCGTGAGGGTAAGTCATTAACTATTCAGAGTTGTTAGTCTCGAGGAAACTAGCTGGCGCCCAACTCCTTGAAATTAAATTGAATTGTAATTCGTTGTTAATTTCGAGAGGGTTGTTAATTTTAGTATGTATAAATAAATAAATCCCTGTTTCATTTTGCGCCCGACGTGGGGCACGTTGGTAAATATGTGTAAATTGTTTGATAAAGTATCGAAAAAAAAATGATGTGGAGAAATTTTGAAAGAATATTTTTTGGAAATTTGATGCTAAATTCCGGCGATTATTCACGAGATTCATTAACGTGCTAAGAGTTTCTCTGTTGTTGAATTATTAACCCTTTGTGCCGCAATTCCAGAATAAAGTGAATTTAATTACGTAAAGCGATTTATGTTTAGGGTCAATTGTTGAAATTATTTATGCGAAGTAAGAGAATTGATAATCTAGTTTATTTATCGCGAATTTGTGTTCGGCGTGAAAGGGAGAATTTCATTACGCATATTAAAAATTATTAGACTTCCATAAATTAGAGGCAATACCATTTCGACGAAATAACATCGCGAAAAAAAGAATAATTATCGAAAGTCATCTACTATATAGAGAAAAAGTCGCTTCGGACGATGGGGAATGTTCCCATATGGCGTATTGTTCCCAGAGAGTCGGACGCTTACCCGAACTCGAGCCATGTATATACCATATTCAAACACATGAATGAAACAAAACAAAGCGAGTCACGATAAACTGTTCTTTCGAAAATGCTCGGCCTCGCGTATTTCCGAATTAATATAGTAACGTTGAATCGACTTATACATGGGATACTCTTTGTGATTTTCTCCCTTGTAATATTTTGTCTCTTTCCTATAATATTCTTGGAATATTTTTGACTGTTTCTTTTCTTCGCAATAATCACTGTATTCTTCGTTTATGCTATCTATGATTTGACTGTTATATATTCTGTGCTCCTTATGCTAAATTATTTCTTATGTGTTTATACTGTGCTATCTATTGTGTTACGCTTAGTTATTTTTGTACGATGAAATATTTCTTATATGTTATTGGTTATTATCATTATTTCTGATTATTGTGATATTCAATCATCTCGGTTCAAGAATATGAATAGGAATATAAGAATATAAGAATAGGTATTTGTGCGAAATATATTGTAAAGAGAATACGACAATCATTGCGTCGATCGTTATTCATCGCCATTTCGATTTCTTAAATTTCAACAATCGACATAACACCATTTGAATAATTAACGCTGGCTGTTATCAATATTAAGTAAAATTGTTCCACAGTCCGACAATTAAAATTAACTTAGGAAGATTGGTCCTGGCAAGGATAGTTGAATTTAAATAAAATATTTTGAGGTTAATTAGAAATTCTCGTAAATTATTTGACAATTAAAACTAAATCGTGAATCGAATATTAAAATCGGGAATATTGAATGAAATAGAATAAATTACCGTTGTGAGTTATTTAATAGTGAATTAAAATGTTGCTTCCGACAATTTTAAATCGGGTTCGGAAATCCCGTGGCGACATAACCTCACGTCTGAGGGGGGAGTCGTGTCGACAGAACAGGGAGGCAAGTCATCAATACTTGCCTCCTGACTAGGTGAATAATTTAAATAATAGCGATAATGAGATAGTAGATTTCACGATCGCGAATGCATTGAATGAAAATAGGAATCTATCAAGAACCACATCCGTAGGGCTTAATAATCGGGTTATTAATGATAAAATTATTGACAATAGAATTGTTGAAGACAAAGTTAGAAATGTCGACGATACCTTTCAAGGGACTACGTCTGTTAGACCGAACGAAAGATGCATCGCCTGTAATTTGTCGTGGCCTACGTCGGTTAGAACCGGCGAAAGGGTTTCGAGTGAGAGAAACCGAAATTCATGGAGGGTCGTAAACGCCGACGAAGATGAGCGAAATTTTGATGGGGATATAGGAATATTGTCGAGAATTAGTTTAGATCGACAGAACCAAGAAAGGTTCCTGAGTAGTAGGGGGGCATTCGTTCGATATAATTCGGCGAGTGCTAATGGCATTCGTCAACGGACGAACGCGAGTCGAGTCCAGTTTGCGAGAGATAATACGCGAAATTATTCTAGAAATACACCATTGACATCGATTTTAACAAATCCTGCGTAGGAGCGATCGAGACGACCAGCTGATCGAACGCTGAATGATTTTGTTACCGTGACATTGTCTCGTTCGACACTCGACGGCGAGGTCGTAACGGACGAAAGTCGAATGATGGTTAACGAATATGAAAGACATATCGGAAATAACCGCGAGCTTTATCGCACCGAAAACGCTAATTCGACTCACAGTCTTCGACGAAACCGACAATCCCCGCCACTTCGGAGAGGAGTTCTGTCATGGCGGACGAGCGAGTCGAGTGTCAGAGACGATAATGGCCGCGAATATGTACCAAACAGCGACGCCTCCCCGTTCATTCGGTTACCTCGAACTACAATCGGACACGCGATTTCGCAATAAAAATAGGTAGAATCGTTAGCAATTGGAAAGTTACGTTCCCAAAGACCGAGTCCGATCCGGCATAATTCCTGTTAATACTCGAAGATCAATTAACGGTAAGCGGGATTGGAAAGGACCTTTTCGTTCCATGTCTCTCTAATACCTTTGAAGGACCATATCGAGCGTGGTATCTGTTGAACAAACATCTTTGGTATACGTGAGAAGATTTTCAGAAAGCATTTCGTTTTCAGTGGGGGGTTGAAAAGGACGACGGCGTTATCTTTTTAGAAGTTCGCGACTTCAAGCTCGACAAAAGCGAAACGCTCGCTGAATTCGCCTGTCGTGCAAGACTCGTTTTCGAAAGGATGCGAATTCCACCACCTTTTCGCGAACATTTAAAGCAGATACTCGTAAAATTTAATCCTCCAATGAAGTTCGGAATTTTGAATCTACGTATCAACAATGACGAGGAATTTCTTCACTACGTAAATGAAAGTAGTTACCTTCATCAGCGATCGCCCGACGCGCAAAAGGAGTCGCGGAATAAAATCAAAAGAACTGATGTTAACCTTCTTCATGTGGCTTCACGTGACTTTGGTTTAGGCGCCATCCTTATACAGCAGAATCCCGAGACTATTAAGGAAAATCTATTAGAGGTCCTCAGTCGTCCACTCAGAGAAGCGGAAATCCATTACATCACGACGAAAAAAGAATGTTTGGCAATCATGTGGGCTGTGGGGAAATTAAGGTGTTATCTCGAGGCATTGCCTTTCACCGTAGTCACCGACCACCAGGCGTTGCAGTGGCTATATGGACTGAAGAATCCTGTTGGTCGACTCGCAAGATGGGCAATTTTCCTGTTGCAACATACGATGGAAATCGAATATAAGATGGGCACGACTAACGAGGCCCCTGACTCGCTGTCACGCATGTTTGAGATCGGTGTTGACCCTATAGGCAGGGAAAGACTCATAAAGGAAACTGCATCAGGAAAACCCGTATTGTTGACTATTAACGGGAGTGATTGGTATGAAACTAAACGTGACCTAGTAAAAAAAAACATCCGGATAGGTCGCAGAGCGGAAGATTGAGAACGACGACCCATACTACTATAGGCCAGATTTCGCGAAATTGTTTATCGACGATAAGAATCCCTGGAAAAGGGTAGTTTGAGCAAACGAGGTCTTATCGATCCTAAAATAGAATCACGAAACCCTCCAAGCAGGACATTTGGGCCGTGACAATACTTATGATCGCGTTCGACGCAATTATTATAGGCCTGGCATGTCACGAGACTTCAGATCCTATGTAGAGGAATGCGACATCTGTATCAGGGTTAAACCTAATCAGAACCCCTTGAAAGGTTCTTTTTCGATGAGAGCCTTGTTAAAACCGTGGGCGCAACTATCCGTCGACACGGTCGGACAGCTTGTCCGATCCAAGAAGGGCAATATTTAGTTCATTTTCGTCCAAGATATCTACACTAAATTCGTTGTACTCTTTCCCGTACGAAATAGTTTAGGGAAAACCGTTATTAAGACCCTGGAGACCACATTCGACCGATGAGGCGTAATTCCGGAATCGGTTATGACAGATAACGGTTCCGAATAGGCTAACAAAGAGGTACATGGAGGAACTCCGCTGGCTCATCCCCAAGCCAACCCAGTAGAAAGGGTAAACTGTACAATCAAATCTATGATTTCTGCATTCTTGAAAGGTAATCATGCAGAATGGGATGAACACTTACCGAAATTACAACTATCTTACAACACTGTACCGCATGCTGGCAGTCGCGTCTCACCGTTTTATTTAAAATTCGCCTGAGAAGCCGATCTCAAACCTCGACAGCGTGTAGTTGAGGGACAATCGCAGGAAGTTAGGGCGCCAATAAACAACTGGATAGAGAAAATAGCCAAGTTCAACGAGTTGAGACATAGGGTCGAGACGGAGATAAAATATCAAAACAAAAAACGTCTTGCCAGGACAAATTCAACTAGACCAAGCGAAAAAATCGAGTTAGAAGTTGGCAGGGAAGTTTATTACTCGAACAAAAAACTAAGTAATAAGGCTGAGGGTTATGCCGCAAAACTGGGCCATAAATATGTTTGTCCCGCAGTGATTAAACGACTGATCGGTCCAATGATTGTCGAATTTTCCGACAAAAACGACAAAGTTGTTGGAAAATATTACATCACTGATTTAAAAATACCCCGTCGAAGCTCACGAAATTGGTAACCACCTTCAGCAACCAAGACATGTCGACGACGTCTGAAAATGTGGAGGAGCGGGAGGAGCAGGAGGAGCAGTTCGAAGAAGCGATCGGAAGCCACTACCGGAAAACCGCCAGTTCAGACACCATTTCAACATAGGAGATTCATGATCTGGGGGTCATGCTCGACGCCAGGCGTAAGCTCGAGCGTCTGTTGAGTAACCTCAATTAAAAAATTAGAAACTGATCGGGACAGTCGACTCAAACCTCAACCGAGCAACGAGCCGTTACTGCAAAAGATGCTGCGATTGATCCTGTGCAGTACACGAAGAAAGATTCGACGCAAACCAAAAGTGCGGTCGCTAAATCTTTAGAGACACTCGTTCAAACAATCGAACGGAATGCAGTGTCAACCGGAGCTATCCCTCGTCAACCTACAACGTCGACTCAGCACCCCGAAATTACCGAACTCCTGGAGGGCGTTAAGAAACCTCTTCCCAGTTGAAAGTCGTGGAGACTCAAAGTCCGGAAGTCGAGGAACTCATACGCGAAATAAAAAATGTTCCGCCTCCGAAACGTAAGCTCGCCAAAGTGCAGATAATTTCTTCCGCCGTCCTCCAGTGCAGCCAGATCGCGCGTAAAAGTTACCCCCTCTCTAGTCTCTTACGCGCCCATCACACAATCATAGTAGCGCGTGTCCGTGAGCGAGCGACGCTCGGACGGCTTCGGAAAGAGCCGAGCACAGTCGCAGTTTCCCGACCGCGCCTTCGGCAGCTACACCAACACATGGACGCTGGGCACGTTCATGTGCAGCCAAGCCGAAACGAACCCAGATAGACAGGTGTACCTCATGTTGACATCATATGTACATCATCACTGCGGCATAGAAAGTCTCACAGCTGTGTATCCCTTATGAATGCTCCCGTTGAAGTCATATTTGCATCACATGATGATTCACAATAATACATTCAAATGAAGCAAAGTTGTTCTCACGCGAATATGCATGCAGTGAATCCATCAGACTAGCAAATTTGGCTCACGAATATCTAACAATAAGTGAGTGCATATGGGGCTCATATGGGTGTCATGGCGTGAAGAAACTGTAGTGTTCATACGGAGCTCATATTAGCGGCATGGCGTGACGGAACTATGCTGTACTCATACGGAGCTCATATAAGCGGCATGGCGTGACCCAACTATGCTGTGCTCATATGGAGCTCATATGAGTGCCATAGCGAGAAAAATTTAAAAAATCCAAAAATATTGATTAAAAAAATTTGGTAGGATTTTTATATCAGCATATGCTTTATTTATGTTCCTGCCTATATGATAAATGGATTAAAACGTATTCTGCCTAGTTAAATTTTGTACCTACCTACGGTTTGAACCACGTCTTCTAATTTGAGAGCTGAGCGCGCTACCTACCTAGCCATTCTAACACTTGTGCAAACTTTCTTTGTGTCTGACTATTTGTATCATTCTGGATTTGTATGCATATCGCCGTCATATTGCGCTTATGGGATGTATCACTGACGAATATAAATATCGCGGTCATATTGCGCTCCTCGAATGTATCACTTACAAGGAAAAGGCAGAGCCTGGATGTCGCGAATCGGGTTCTACTTTCGTGTGGTGAAAGTTGAAGACCTCCGAATTAAAGTCGTTTTTGATTTTTGTTCCAATAGGCCTTAGTTGCTGAGATATCGCGATTTGAAAATTTGGGAGTTTCGGCTCGTGCGCAGAGTACGTTGAGCGTTGACGCTTGAGACAAGAGCGGCCGTAGCTAATACGATAAGACGACGGACTGGCACTCTGAAAGTTCACGGTTCGCGTCCCTATGCTTTTTTTTTAAATTCAATTTTTTTTTTTTTTTTGTAATCTCTCATAAGACTTTGCATGTGCAGGTAAAGAAATCAATTCGAAAATAAGTATTACTAGTTTTATTCATCTATTATATTAAAATAATTAATCCAATAATGAAATCACAATTACATACCAAAATAATATTGTATAACAAATAATTAATCTATTAATCACGTCACAATGAGAAAGCAAAATAATATGGTATGAAAAATAAATAATTAATCTAATTCACACTTGCAAATTTCGCGGCAGGTAATTATGTTGATTTTTCTTCTATCAGATTGTTGTGCCCCGGCTTCTGACGATGCGCAGAAAGCGGAGGTATGTGGGGACTTTTCCCGTTCCGAGTAAATCTCCAACCCGTGATATTGCAACTTGAACAACTTATATTTTATTTAAAATTAGGCAACAATATTACAATTCTTTTTTATGCCTTAAGACCGACCTCCTCGGCTTCTGGCCGAAGACTGACTTTCGATTAATTCTTTCGGCTAATTGTTAACTCGGGTTTTCGCAAGCAATCCTTCGAGAACGTTCGAATCGTTCGATTGTGATTCAGCGTTTTTTCGGCTGAGTCGAGCGGAATATCGGGCTTGTGAAATATCAGACTCGATATCGTCGCATGGGGTCTTTGAACCTTTTGCGTTAGCAATATGAAAATTCCTGTCTTTTCATGGCACAATATTCCTCCACCTTGGGAAAACGAAATTCCCAATTTCGGCGATATAATACATTTTTTTTCTTTTCCATAGCTTTGGCAAGCTTTGTCTCTCGGTCGTCTCTCGGCTTACAATAATACAATAGATTACGAAGGTACAATTGCCTTTTTAATATTATAAAATATACTTTTTTTTAATATTTCGATTCTTTTTTTTTACATTTACATTGTGCGTGTGCGAGGTGCATTTCGCGTGAATATGACTCGCGGATTTTGTGAGTCAGCTGTTGCCTTGCGTTTGGCAGCTCGCGGTCTGGCCGGAGCTACGTCAGCAAGGTCGACGTTGGGCGATGTAGCATTTGAACGTCGCCGTTGCAACGCTTTAATTCCGGAATATGATATAATCATTGCGAAGGGAATCAATCCGCTGAGGGCATAATTCCCTATGATGTGAATCTGTGTTGTCACATGATCGTAATTTTTGTTTAATTTCGTTTTCAATATTTCGATTCGTTCGCCAATTTTGTTAACTTCGTATGGATCATTAATTATCGTATGAGGAATATTTTCCAATATTAAAGGTTGAGGTAATTCGTTTTCTGTAGTCAGAAAAGATAGATTGAATGGCGGTAAAAATTGTAGGAATTTTTCGTGTACAGTTTCCTTAAAATTTTCAATCTTAAAATCTATGGAGGTGACGGAACATTTCCCATAAAAAGCCAATAATCCTGTTCCAGTAATTGTCGCATGAGTTGTCGCAGAGTTTTTACAGTTTATCGTGAGAGCTACTGTCTCTGGGGCTACATATATCCATCGCCCTTCTTGTTCCAGAGCAATGACCAAAGGATTTTCTAATTTAACTAAACAATGTGTACAATTCGCCTTTTCGGGGTCTTTTCCTAAAAATATCGATAGTTCGCATGACGCTCCTGATCGTATTATTCATCTTGCGTTTTTCGGATGAAAGTAATATTGATAATTTTGTCGTTTACATTTGAATAATTCGTTTTCTGAGAATGACAGATATTCTCGACGCTCTCGATCAATTATAACATTTTTTACGGTCGTTTCTATGAACGGAAACGCGTCTTTTTCTACTCTTACGGGTAGAGGATAGACTTTATTCACATTGAACTCGTTGTTGTCGATTAATGGAATTTTTATCACAACGGTGAGGGTATTTTGAATACTATATGCGCCTAATTCAGAAATTTCCAGTAATTCTTTAATTTTTTCTGGACGTATTTTTGTCGGAAAATTCAGTCCTTTTGGTAGATTTGGTAATGCTTCTATTAGATACGCGTAGAGTTGTCTAGGCGGCAATATTGTAGGATTAACGATTCCTTTTGGCAAGCCTACTAAAGATAATTGACGTATATCGTTTAATAAGGATTCGATTATTACACTAATAGTTGTTAATTTCTCGTCAAATTGTTGACGTGTTAAAATATCTATTACGAGATTTTGCATTCCATGGTGTAAATTGTTTACTAAACGGCCTAGTGTTTCTTCATTTGCCGCGAGGTGATTCGTTGTGCGATTGAACATTTCCAGTGTAATTTGCTGGATTTGCAAATTTTCTTTTAACGCATCTTCTGTTGTTTCTTGTATTTTCGTTATCGCTGTAATTTGCCGTTCGATGTTCGCAGCGTCATTCGCATCTAAGTTACCTGTTATCGATTTTATAATGGATCCTAATCTGTCTATTAATCCTCTTTTATTTATTCTACCTTTTGGGCCAGTTATATCGTAAATGGACTGCATTTCGGAATTTATTTTTCCTTTCATGGTTTCGAGGGAACTCGTTACGAGAGAACATAGCTTGTCCTCTGGCATCGTTTGACATAATTCTAATAGCTTTTCCAGCTTTTCCCTAATAATCTTTTCTCTATTTGCTATTGGCAGAAGATCCATGCGGATTACCAGTTTCCACACTTTCTGAATCGTGTGTAGTTTTCCGATTTCCTCGTAATAAATTCCTGGGGTTGTGGAAAATTGCGTTGCGTGAAATTCTGCATTTTCCTTTCTTTCATTAGTCCTTTCTGTTGTCCTAACTGTTGAGATTAATAACCTGCAAAAAGGGGTTTGCGTTTTTATTTTCAATACATTTTTCTTGCTCGTTTCCCTATCCCTACGTGCAATACCTTTCCTTTTTTTTTCTTGCGAGTTCGAATAATCGTTTTTTTGCTTACATTGCGATTTCTTTTCTCTCTATTGTCTTTCTTTCTCTTTTTCTACTAAGCGATGCTTCGCCGGCGTCGCGGTCAGGGACCCTACGGGTCTCCTGATGCAGGGTCAGCTCCAGTAGCTGGCCTTGGGGGTGCACTGCGCTCGGTATAGTTTGGTGCCGGGCGCAATTAATGGGAAAGTGGGGAGACTTTTGGGGTTTAAATAGCTCCGCTGTTCTGTAGGGGCTACATCAATCATTCTACCTTCTTCCACGTGAAGTCTTCCGGAAAGGATAAAAATTGAGTGAGTATTTGTCTTTGTTATCCCGTTTTTTTTGTGTGTTTAATCTTTATAGTTCCTTTTCTAAAATGTTTGTGTGTGTTTATTTTCCTTTCCAGAATGGAACCCGCGTTCGACCACGGCACCCAGCTGACGTTTTGGAGCCAGAGTTTCGACCTTGTTTTAGTGAGTATTCATAATTACGTACATATATATATTAGACTGATTAAAAAAAAAAATTATTTTTTTTTCCTTCTGGATTCTCGTGCTGTTGTTGGGCACTAATAAAAGAAAATTTCTCAAAAAAGATGGGCGCGGTCACTCAATTTTTAGAGGTGGCTATCTCGACTTTTTTGTATTTGAATTTTTTTAACGAACGTATTGCATTTAAGCATAGTTATGGCTTCGGATTACGGATAAAAATCACATCCAGCAGCTATTTCGTAACAAAAATAAACTCTAACAATTTGAAAAGATTGCAATATTCACAATTCAAATCCAGGTAGCTCAATAATGGCGCCTATACTACTCTCGTTATTCATGTAGATTTATTTATACGCATTAACATTTCGCACTTTTTACGAAAAATTAAATTATAAGCTTTTATTCATAAATCATGTATTTACATTTTCAAAATGCTACACTTATATTATCTTCAAACTCATTTATATTTCTTCCCAGCTACTGTGCATAACATCGCGCATGCCACTGCGCATACCACTGCGCATGTCACTGCGCATACCACTGCGCATGTCACTGCGCATCCGCGGCGCCATTTTGTATTGGCGCAGCGCATTTGTAAGTGGTGTTGTTTTTTTTTCAATGTGACTCAATTAAAGACAATTTGAAACAATGGCTCGGAAAAACGAAGACAACACAATTTGGCTAATCGGCAAGGAAATTCCGAAAATAAGTACCCGTCATTTACCGTCAAATCGGAAAGTTTTGAGTTTGTTCTTTTACAAACATAACAGAGAAAAACTGACCATACGTCGAAGTGCACACGAAAGGATGAAAGAAGTTTTCGAACAATGGAAATATGCTGAAATTCCAACGCGTCGATTGAATAACGCAATCTTGAAATTAATAAAACTCCATCTAGTCTGGAAAAAACTTTTAAAAAATCGAGTTAAAAATTTTGCCGTCACAACGGAGAAATAATTGAAACGTGTGATGCAAAAATAATCGCTCAAGTTCGTTAACATATTGGGCAGAACGAAAATGTGTAACGTTGAACAGTTTGTCCAAATCTCTCTTAAATTTACGCTCCTTCAATATTTGTGACGGCAAATTCTTTTTAACCCGATTTTTTAAAAGTTTTTTCCAGACTAGATGGAGTTTTATTAATTTCACGATTGCGTTATTCAATCGACGCGTTGGAATTTCAGCACATTTCCATTGTTCGAAAACTTCTTTCATCGTTTCGTGTGCACTTCGACGTATGGTCAGTTTTTCTCTCTTATGTTTGTAAGAGAACAAACTCAAAACTTTCCGATTTGACGGTAAATGACGTACTTATTTTCGGAATTTTCTTGCCGATTAGCCAAATTGTGTTGTCTTCGTTTTTCCGAGCCGTTGTTTTAAATTGTCTTTACTTGAGTCACATGGAAAAAAAACAACACCACTTACAAATGCGCTGCGCCAATACAAAATGGCGCCACGGATGCGCAGTGACTTGCGCAGTGGTATGCGGAGTGGCATGCGCGATGTTATGCACAGTGGCTCGGAAGAAATATAAATGAGTTTGAAGATAATATAAGTGTAGCATTTTGAAAATGTAAATATACGATTTATGAATAAAAGCTTATAATTTAATTTTTCGTAAAAAGTGCGAAATGTTAATGCGTATAAATAAATCTACATGAATAACGAGAGTAGTATAGACGCCATTATTGATCTACCTGGATTTGAATGGTGAATATTGCAATCTTTTCAAATTGTTAGAGTTTATTTTTGTTACGAAATAGCTGCTGGATGTGATTTTTATCCGTAATCCGAAGCCATGACTATGCTTAAATGCAATACGTTCGTTAAAAAAATTCAAATACAAAAAAGTCGAGATAGCCACCTCTAAAAATTGAGTGACCGCGCCCATCTTTTTAGAGAAATTTTCTTTTATTAGTGCCCAACAATAGCACGAGAATCCTGAAGGAAAAAAAATAATTTTTTTTTTTAATCAGTCTAATATATATATATACACTGTAATGTCGGTTCGATGGGTTTGGTTGGTTTTTATTTTTAACGAGCTGTCTGACTCGCTACAGAACTCGGTTTTAGGACGGAACAACTCGGTTAACACAAAGTTGAGCTACTTGAGACGCGTTTATTCAAATGATCGTCGAACAGAGATTCGGTGTGATATAAATTCGATGACTTACTGACTAACTTAGCTTAGATTCATCGCATTTTATAGAAGTAGGGCCTGAGAAAATTGAGGTAGTGGGAGGAAGGGCCGACGTGACGCTCGGGTCGTCGTTCGAGAATTTTCCATTCTAGGGAAGGGCCTACGTGATGTTTGGAGTGTTGTCCGAAAGAGTTTCCGAGAAATACAGCTGCATCGAGCGGAAATAGTCTAACACGATCGTTGGAAGAAAAATATGGCCCTTCTAATCTTTGAGTCGGACTCTTTCTTTGTAGGGATGTAGGCGGATGCAATAAATTTGGGAGATCAAGTCGGACCGTGAGAAAAGGAAAAATGAAAAGTTCCCAGAGTATATTACACCTCCCCCCTAATTTAAGAAAATTCACGCGCAAAAAAAGTGAATTTTCGCTAAGCTTTAAGGTTAGTAGATCGACGGCGACCTGTTAGTTTTGCAATATGTTTGGCATTACGGTTTCCAGTAAATTCTAACATGGAGCATTCTTTCCTGTCGTAGTTAACGTGGTAGTCTACGTGTTCGTTATTCTGATGAAAACAGTTATTGTAAACATTAATGCAAGGGGAGAATGTTGCTCTGAACATTTTGGTAATGAGATTGGATAAAAATCCACATAATCCGCATCTGAACATAAGTTACAAGAGGACAACGGCAGTGCAACTGTAACCGAGATATCTGATGCTTTCGTAAGTAGTTTCGACAAATGTTTTAGTCCGTTTACGTTGACCAATCTTTTCTGCTTCGTCTGAAATCTCGTCTAAAGTTTGTCCAAGAGCTTTGAGTTGAGTAAGGTCAACGTGTGTAGGCCGTCCTAATGTTGTCAGCTGAATGTCTTGAAGAAACACTGAATGGTTCCGGAGGACCTCTTCAAGACTAGGAACTTTGAGTGTCTTATTGAGGATGATGTAAGTCGCTTGAGTGATCTCCTTGTCGCCTAGGTCTTACAAAGATGTGTTCAGTATGCCCAACACAATTACCAGTCATTGTTATTTTGTTAGTACCGCGTAGTAGTACTTCATGTGTTTCGTGATCGTCACAGCTAATGTAGAGCGTTTCGTCATGTGGGGATGTGACGATCCAAGAATTTCCTGATTTCAACTGAATCCACAAGGATTTAACTAGATTTATGTAAAGTATTTGACATTGAGCGTCGGATATGTCCGTCGGTTTTTGGAGGATTACTGCTTCGCAACTATTGGGATCGTGCACAAAACAATCGGGATTTGTACGTTTGCACAAACGTCTTGGCCCGACTTCCTTACAGTGATCGAGATTTTCTTCATTACTTGGAGTGGACATTGTTCGGGCTGCATTGATAATTACTAACGTGTCAGGGGCTACGTCACATCTGACCCGACGACAAAATATCCGCGACAAAATATCCGAAAAATAAAATATCCGAAAGACAAAATATTCTCATGACAAAACATCCGCGAGACAAAATCCTAAATCTCGTCCACCACATCAACGGGGTCGCGCGCAAAACAACTTTGTGGGGTGTGTGAGATAGTGGGGTGGGGGCATAATACGAGCTTCTTCATTGCATTTATTTCTTTATTGTAAAGTTTTTGTATATAATATTAGTTTAATAAAATATTGTTAGCAATGCCACGCAAATATTGTATATGATCCATGTCATTGTACTTCCCTACTACATTTTTTATTCTCTCTTCTACATTTTGATATGCCTTCCGACGTTATGCTTGTTGTATTCACACGCTTTTTTGAATAAACATATCCGTCATATATTAATAATTTTGCTCCCTTCTGTGACAGAATAAATTTCAACGGCATGACTGTACACTTTAAACTGTAGCACTACATACACAGCAGAGAGAAAAACATTGACTGTCTCATGAAGCCAGTTGTCCTAGTTTAAGAGTAATAACGTTAATCATACATTTAATTACCGACAGCGGATATAATATCGGCAGATATTTTGTCTTGCGGATATTTTGTCATGAGGATATTTTATCCTGCGGATATTGTGTCGTCGGATATTATGTCGCGGATATTTTGTCGAGGATATTTTGTCGTCGGGTCAAAACGCGTGTTACCGTGTCAGGAGGATTCACATAGTAAAAGGTTCTTGAGGTTCCCTTCCGCTTAGGGGTGGGGATAATGCGGAAAACGTCACGCAGGTTATTTTCTATTACTGGTACCTTAATTACATAAGTAAAACGATTATCTTTTAGCATAACGTTTACATCGCTGATTCCAATAATTGTCGCAAAAGCAGACTCTTCTAGAGGTACAGGTGGAACGTTACTGGATGAGACTTGTCCCCGAATTGTTTTTAGTGCTTCGATCAAGTCGGCAGGATTGAGGATTTGGGGATGGATTATCCCTTGTTTGCCATTATTTACTGCATTCAAGACATTATTGATGCATTCACTATATTCGTCTGTAAGAGTCTCTAGGAGGGTAACTTGTGCGCTAATTTTGATATCTCTGGTATTATCAGCTACCGCAAAATTTACTTTTGCATACGAATTGAACAGTTGTTGATTTTCAGTGCGCAATTCTTCCATAGCTTTAGAAAGTGTAGATGCTATTCCTTCAATTACTGCTGTTTGATTGCTAATTAGGGTACTCATTTTTTTATTATCAGCGTGAAGTTTATCGATCTCATCATTATAATATTCGGCGTCGGAATTTCCTAGAGTTCCAAACAGGATTTTACTTATATCCCCAATAAAGTTAAATACACCCCTTTTAAATCGGGGTTTGTAATCAATAATGTTCATTAGCCGAGATCTTCTAGCAACTATTCTATTTAACCTCCGTCGAAGTATTTCGATTGATGCGGATTCCGAGCAGTTCTTTTTTCCTTGGCTCCGTTGCAGATTGTCGATAAGCTCAGTTCCACACTTAATGCGTCTGTTTTGACGGACGTTACGAAGAGGGGAAGAAGTAACAGCGACATAATTCCTGCACAGAGTTTTTTTAAATTAGTTTCTATGATAAGGTTTTAATTTGTTAACGTGGATTATTTTTTTTCTGTTGTTTAATAATATTTCGTAGTTGACGTCTGATGTTTGCTCTAGTATGATGGCAGGTCCTTCACACTTTGGGGCAAGGGGTGTCTTGTCTTTCTTTTGAGCAACGAGGACTTCGTCGCCCTTTGTGAAAATGGATACAGGACGGTGTATGCGAGCGTCCTGGACTGCCTTGTAGTGTTCTTTAGCAGCGATTAGATTGTCGCGTCCTCTTTTTACGATACGTTCGTGATCAGCGCGTAGTCCTTCGAAGTATTGGTCGATTGTTACACTGGTCCTTTGAACTGGCAGGTTATTTGGGATGTAGGGTTTCCTTCCAAATTGCATTTCGAACGGTGTTAATCCTATTCCTTCGTATTTTGCTGTATTGTACGCCATAGAAACAAATTTCAACTTTTTATCCCATTCTCCTTGATGATCGTAGATCAATGCTTTGATTTGTTCCTTAATCGGCGCATGTGCTCGTTCAAGGCTTCCGTTACTCTGAGGGTGGAACGTTGTCGTTGTCATGTGTGAGATCTTGAAAAGTTTTTCCAGATGTTTGAACGTCTGGCTAATAAAGTTTCGTCCACCATCAGTTAGAATAATCTTTGGGGCTCCGTGAATGTAAATGAAATTATCCACCAATGCAGTTACCGTGGATTGAGCGTCCTGTGATTTTAAAGGGATCAGCGTAATGTATTTCGTCAGCTGATCTTGTACAGAGAGGATGTACTTGTGCCCCTCATAAGTTTCAGGTAGCGGACCCACAAGGTCTAATGCGATTTTTTCATTAAGTTTTTCCGGTGTATCTGTAATTATTGCTTCTGCTCGCGGCTGTGTTCGCACGAGCTCGATCCTCTGGCACGTGTCGCATTTACGGATGTAATCTTCGATGTCCCTTTGAAGGTTCGGCCAGGTAGCAACAGCCTTCACTCGATCGAGGGTTTTTGCTACTCCGAAATGACCTGTGGCATTTGTCCCATGGTGTTGTTTTATGATGTCCATCCGTTCTTGTTCTGTACCTGGCTCGTAGATTTCCGTGTCATAAAGGTAGAGAAGGGGTCGCTTTGTTTTCTTTGACCAAATATAAATGAGATCATCTGCTTAATTACCATTTTTGTAACTGGATTTTCGCTTAGCTGTTGGCACCCTAAATAAATCTTCGTAGGTCCATAAATCATTGATAGTTTTTCGGCTAATGAGTTGTACCATTCGATCTCATCTGCTGTGAAATCAAAGTGCAATTCGTCGTCACTGTCTCCAGGCTGACCTGTGATTTTGATCCTTGATATGTTCCTGGGTGGTGTCTCCTCCAAACTTTCGGGAACTTGTGGAATTTCCTTCGATAATTCGAATTCGATGTAAAAGGGGAAATTCTCGTTTTGCGTTTCTTGATAATTATTTCTCTCCGCTGCGTTGTTAGTTTTTTCTGCAATGACGATTTCTTCTTGATTTCTTAACTGCTCATTTGTGGGATTGTTGCATTTTCCTTGACGTGTAGTTACCGGGTATATCCGCTATAAGGCGTCGGCGTTAGTGTTTAACGTCCTTTTCTTATAAACAGCATCGTACTCATATTCCTCGAGTTTCAAGCGGAGTCTCATTAGGCGACTATTTGTTGGGGGATTCGAGGTTCTGAGAATCCATGTCAGTGGCTTGTGATCCGTAACGATTTGAATTTTTTTTTCATACAAATACTGCCGGAAATGTTTCACGGCCCAGGCTATTGCCAACATTTCTTTCTCCGTAGTGGAATAGCGTTGTTCAGCCTTGTTGAGAGTGCGTGATGCGTAGGCGACTGGTCGATCCTTTCCGAGGGATCCTTGAGATAGGACAGCGCCTATCGCATGGTTACGAGCGTCGGTGGCGAGCACAAAAGATTCCTTTAAATCTGGGTACTGAAGGACAGGTGACGATACGAGTGCTGTACGTAGTAAATTGAAAGCCTGTTCTTGTTTATCAGTCCATGTCCATGTTGTTTCTTTCTTCAGAAGCTCCGTAAGGGGCTTTGCTATTTTGCTGAAATCTTTTATAAATTTTCGGTAATATCCGGCCAACCCCAAGAACTGTTTGATTTGCTTTTGGTCTCGTGGTTTCGGGAAGTTCTCTACCACATCTGTTTTGTTCGGGTTTGGTTTTACTCCTTCTTCGGAGATGGTGTATCCCAGAAATTCCAATTCTGGTCGCAGGAATTCGCATTTATCAGGCTGTAGTTTTAAATCCGATTCGCGGAGGCGAGTTAAAACATCTATCAGTTTTTTGTTGTGTTCCTCGATTATTTGCCCGTAAATTATTATGTCATCGAGGTATACGAAGCATGTGTTTCCGATTAGTCCTCGCAACGCGTTATTCATCATGCGTTGGAACGTTGCGGGTGCATTCTTTAATCCAAATGGCATTCTGTTGTAATGGTAGTGGCCCGATGGTGTAGAAAACGCTGTCTTTTGCTTATCACGTTTGTCCATTGGAATTTGGTGAAATCCTGACGCTAGATCAAAAGCGGAGAAATATTGTGCTCGGCCTAATTGATCCAATATTTCGTCGATGCATGGGAGAGGATAGGCATCGTGAGTAGTTTTTTCGTTTAATTTTCGGAAGTCAATCGAGATTCTCCATTTTTGTTTTCCTGAGGCATCAGATTTCTTTGGTACAACCCAAATAGGTGAGTTGTATGGCGAGTCACTCGGCTCTACAAACTCTTTCTCCAGCATTTCGTTTACCTACCTGTCAATTTCTTCCTTGTGAACCGGCGGCTACCTGTATTGTTTAATGTTCACGGGCATATCGTCGCTCGTGATGATGCGATGTTTGACCATCTTTGTACCTGGGAGTGGGTCTCCAGGTAGGGCAAATACATCGGGAAAACTAGAAACGAGGTCCCAAACCTTTTCTGCTTGATCTGGCGGGACGTGCTCGAGTCGAACGTTTTCTTTCAATGTGTGAATGCGTTCGGCGGAATTCGTAATTTCTATAGCATTGACACGAGCTACATCCTTCGGTGCATCTTGGTGCTCCTCCTCAGGCGAACAGGCGGTTTCCCCAAAAGGAATGCCCTGCAGCTGGTCAATCGTAACCTCGATCGGTTCTTCCGAGTCATTTATAAGTGGTACTCGGGCTTCGTAATCCTTGGCTTGGAAGACGCAAGGCACTACTGCTTCTGGATTGTTCTCATCTGTGACGGCTACTCCATTTTCGATATTTGTACGAACCGTGATGAAATAGATGGTTCGTGGCAGAATAGTGACGGATACCTTCTCGAATTCGAACCGTTCGTCGTCGAACATCAAATAATTTTCTCTTCCGATACCGATGCTCGTTTGGTATTTTTCCATGAATGGAATGCCGATCAACCCATCCTCGTCTAATGGGAAGTCGTTGGGAACAACGTGAAAGATGTGAGTCTTTCCTCGAAATTCTTGTTTGGCAGCGAACAATGATTCATGTCGTTCATTGCCCATAGAAAACGGTGTTTTGATATTCCGATTTATCTGCGATCCTTTCGTTAACATGCTGATTTTTATTAAATTTATCGCAGATCCGGTATCTAGGAGAAAACTGCCTATTCTGCTGGCTGTTCGTGTGGGAAGTTTGACCACTCGTTTAGTGGATCCGATGGCATTGACTCGTGGGATATTTCTTGAGTTGCGATAGTTGCTTCCTCTCCTGGAATGTGATTCACAGTTCGTATAGGTGGATGTTTGTGTGTTTGTCCATTTCGAAAACCCGATTGTTGTTGCCATGCCTTTGGCGAAGATTGTGCATCGTACAATTTTTTACGACAATCGCGGTCCAGATGTCCTATTTTATTACAGTATCGGCAAACAACTGGTGCACGTTGCGTACTGGGCAAGGTTCTTAGAATCTTTTGGAAGGGTGTCGTGTGGGTATCCGAGCTACCTGCGCCTTTGTCCGTCAGGGTAAGGTTACGCGTCATCATTTCCCGAGTATAATCGTAAGCCTCTGCGGCTTGCGCTCGAGAAATTGCCATACGAATATTGTCAGGCCTTTGCGCACGTACTTCAGTGGATATTTCTTTCTTTAATCCTAACAGGTACTGGTCTAACCTTTGTTGCCGTTCATACTCTACAATGAAACGCCTTTTTGTTTCATCTGGCATTGAATTAGCTAATACCGTGAGCAGCTGATTTTGTACTTCCAAAAATCGGTTTGTGAACTTTGAAACGGTTTCGGTTTTCTGTTGGAACATTCGCGATCTTTTATCTCGCCAAACACTGACCGGTTGCAAGTTTCCGAAGAGGATTCGTAGACACTCGTAGAGTTGTTCGTAGGTGTTCGTTTCGTATTCTTGAATTTCTCTTGCCGCGTTTCCTACTATTTTTTTTGTAATTATCAATCGACGGCGGTAATCCGATCGGCTGGCTTGCGATCTTACATCTTCGATTGACGCAATAAAAGTTTCGACTCCCAAGGATTTACCATCAAATTCGCGGATTAATTCGAGAGCTTCTTTTGGTGTTAGCTCTTCAAAAGAATCTTCGGATATTGTGGGCACATTACGCATGGCATTGTCTTCCATTTCGACTTGCGAGTCCGAGTCTTTTATTCGATTAAACGCCGTTTTGATGGCTGCGTTTACGTTCGATAGCAACATTTCGCTCTGATCTATTGAGTCAGTCTCGGAATCGGTCGTTATAACCTTTGATTCACGGTAACGAGTAAATAAGTCTTTACTCACCGATTCCTTTTGTGAATCCAGTTTCAGACGTGGCCTCTCGTAGACTCGGTGTGCCGTCGATCGGTCCTATGTTCCCAGCATTGATAGTCAGGCAACCCCACACTTAGCACCAATTGTAATGTCGATTCGATGGGTTTGGTTGGTTTTTATTTTTAACGAGCCGTCTGACTCGCTACAGAACTCGAACGGAATTTAGGACGGAACAATTCGGTTAACACAAAGTTGAGCTACTTGAGACGCGTTTATTCAAATGATCGTCGAACAGAGATTCGGTGTGATACAAATTAGATGACTTACTGACTAACTTAGCTTAGATTCGTCGCATTTTATAGAAGTAGGGCCTGAGAAAATTGAGGTAGTGGGAGGAAGGGCCGACGTGACGCTCGGGTCGTCGGTCGAGAATTTTCCATTGGAAGGAAGGGCCTACGTGATGTTTGGAGTGTTGTCCGAAAGAGTTTCCGAGAAATACAGCTGCATCGAGCGGAAATAGTCTAACACGATCGTTGGAAGAAAAATATGGCCCTTCTAATCTTTGAGTCGGACTCTTCGTAGGGATGTAGGCGGATGCAATAAATTTGGGAGATCAAGTCGGACCGTGAGAAAAGGAAAAGTGAAAAGTTCCCAGAGTATATTACGATACATATATGTGTGTGTGTGTGTGTTTTTTTTCCTTCTCCCCTGATTCTAATGGGTCTCTTTCTTTTCTTTCTTTTCAGTCGGTAAAACGGCCGTCGTCAGGCCGGCGAGTGTGGAGGGGATCGTGGCTCCGCAACTTTGTCCCCCTAGCCAAATGCATTCGGTCTCGACGGCGAGCGCTCCGGGAGGCCCTCACCCGTCTTTGGGGTGATGACGCCTTTTCCCGCGAATGCGTCGAGTGGGATTGGGACGGGGCCTTATTTGGCTGGAGCCCTTAGCCAGTTTTGCGCCTAATCCGAGCTGGGAGGTCTATGTGGCCTGCATAAACTAGTTATAAGGGTTTTTTTTTCCCTCGACTGTAACAATATATTGAAAAGAAATGGTATAATTTTTCTTTGATGATTTTCCCGCGCGCTTTTTCCCTATTTCCTATTCCATTTTATATTAGTTCATTTATTTATTTATTCTTTTATTTTAATCTATATATTTTTTTTTGTTGAATGGGTGGCAGCTCGCCACCCGTAGGGCAACTACTCATCCCAATCCGTTTGATCATGTTTAATGAAACATTTCAGGTATTCTGCGAGAGTTCTGTGTGAACGCTCCAATGCTCCGTTTGATTGGGGATGGTATGCCGTCGTTTGAATCGTTTTTATTCGGAGTAATTGGCACATCTCCTTGAAAGTTTCGCTCAGAAAATTCGTTCCTTGGTCTGACAATAATTCTTTTGGAGTGCCGTACTTGCAAACAATTTGAGTTGCAAATCCTTTGGCTACTTCCTTGGCTTCTTGCGTTTTTAGCGGTATAGCTGCGCTATACTTGGACAATGCGTCTTAAAAAGTCAGGATGTATTTATTCCCGGCTTCGGTCTCAGATAAGGGACTTACTATGTCCACTGCACATTTGACGAATGGTGTCTTGGGTGTGTCGGTAATAGTCATGGGAGCATGCTTGCGTCGCGTGATTTTATTTTTCTGGCATTTGTCGCATGATTCTACGTAGTTTTCTATTTCTTTATTCATTCCAGGCCACCTATACTTTATCTTTATTCGTTGTTTCATCCTTTTTTCGCCTGGGTGGCCTCCAAGAGGGGCGTCGTGGTATTCTTGCAGAATCGTACCTCGCTCATCTTCACTCGGGCACTCTCGATCTCCTATTTCCGTCTCTGTCTCGCTGTTGCTTGTTGTCTCGCTTGCGCTCGAGTCTTTTTCTATTTCCTTCTCTTTTCCGCTCGGGCCTGCTGCCTGGTCCGCCTCCACTGGTAGGAGTGGCGGTCCGTTCTCGCTCGCACGGGCCTCTGTCGCCTTGCGTGGGCGTTCCTCTCTAGCGGGCTGCATTACTTTTCTCGGCCGGCCACGTGCTCGCGGGACCAGCTGACCATGGCCATGCTGGCTCGGGTCTGCTGATGCCGGCGGCGGCGGCGCGGAGCGGGGGGCCTTCCGCGCCCTTCCTCTACCGCGCTTCTCGGCGTCCTTGTGACGTACCACCGCCTCGGGTTCTTGCCGCGTCAGCAGCAATACATACATACGGCTTAAAGCACCCGCATTCGTATTCTTCTTGCCAGCCTTATACTCTATGGTATAGTTGAACTCCTCTATTTTTATTCTCCAGCGCATCAGACGTGATCTTGGATCTTTTACGTTGAAAAGCCATGTGAGGGGCTTATGATCCGTCACGATGGTGAATTTTGTTCCATATATGTATGGTCGGAATTACGCTACTGCCCAAATTATTGCTAGCATTTCCTTTTCCGTTGATGAATAATTCATCTCTGCCTTGTTCAGAGTGCGACTCGCGTAACAGATGGGTTACGCGATTTTTCCTTGAGATAAAATCGCGCCAATTGCCTTGTCAGAGGCATCAGTTGTCACCATGAAGGGTTTCTCGAAATCCGGATACTGCAGGATCGGTGCGGTGCTGAGAGTTTCCTTCAATTTTTGGAAAGCTTGTTCGCAGTTTTCGTCCCAAATGAATTTGTTTTCTTTCTTGATCAGTTCTGTTAACGGCTTTGAAAGTTTTGAAAAGTCCTGTATGAATTTTCGGTAATATCCGGCTAGTCCCAAAAATGATTGTACCTCTCTTACGTTTTTTGGGGCTGGAAATCGTTGTACAGCCTCTATTTTTTTCGGATCGGGTTTTACTCCCACTTCGGTAATAATGTGTCCCAAGTACTGGGTTTCTTTTCGCAGAAATCGACATTTCCTAGGTTGAACCTTTTAATTGGGCTTCCCTCAGTCAATCGAATATTTCTGTCAGCCTTTCGTTGTGTTCTTCGAACGATGATCCGTATACTACTATATCGCCGAGATATACTGTAACGGGTCGGAATTCGTTGCAATAAATTTTATTTGTTCGGGACTCGATCAGGGAAGAAATTAATTTAAACTCTTTGTTTTGGAGGTATTTGGTAATAAAATGACATTTATTCAGTATTTTTGATTCGATATAATGTTAAAAGTTTGCTGTGTACAAGTGTGGTATGTTGTTTGTGTTTCTAAAGTGCATTTTGTGTGTTTTAATGTATCGCGTCTCGGTCGGTACAATACTCGAGTTGTGGACTCGCTCGGAGGGTAAATGTGCTTGAACGCGATCGCTTTACCGTCGGTTGGTAATTCTCTTCCCCCTCTCCTATCGTACTATTATTCGCGCGGCGTGGCGTCGGGTGGGGCGCACTCGCCTGTGGCGCTCGGAATTCGCGACGCGTTTCCCTGACCTTCAAGTTCTCCTGATGCTTTCGGGAGCCCTTGCGGATATTTTGTGTTTTACAGGTGTATGTGTGTGTGTGTGTATTGTCGCCTGATGTTTCTGATAGCTCCTCGCACTTTCTATTTCCCTAATACTAATTTCCTATCTATCCTTTCGTAATTTATCCCTCCTTTGTTTAATCTTAATGTTTTTTAGTGTTCTTTTTTCTTATTCTTCTCCCGGTTTTTGTTTCTGTATTTCTCGACTAAAAATGTATGTTATAATTTTTCCTTTTTAGGTTTCATAAATTTCCCTCTCTCAGCTTTCCGCCCTAAAAAGAGGTACTTTGCTGAGCCGTACTTTTTTATCCACCTAAAAAGTCAGACTTTCTTAAGACGACTTCTCCCTTCTTTCGTTTTTTAATGTTTTCCCCCTCTCAGCTTTCCACCCTAAAAAGAGGTACTTTGCTGAGTGGTACTTATCGATCCACGAAGGGAAGAGAAGAAGAAGAAGAAGTGACGTTCCTCCAACTTTCTTCCTCTTTTATACCCACATTTTATTGTTTACTTTTCCCCTTCCCTTACCGATTACCCATCATTCCCTTTATTGTTAACTTTAAATAAATTTATGCTTCCTTTGTTTTTTTGTTACTTTTTCTGTTTTCTTTTCAACGACTTTTCCCCTTCCCTCACTTTTTCACCGTCGTTACCTTTTTCTACTATTTTTTGTTTATTTTCTGTTTTTCGTTTTCTCTCGAACCTTACACAGTTTTTGTTCTTTTCTGTTTTTTTTCTCTCACTCGTCTTTCCTTCCGCTTATTGTTTTATGACCTTGAAGGTCGTACCTGCCCACTTGACTTTTTATGATTTGTTATTCCCCCTCCCTTGCCCTCATAATGGGTCGGTTTGTTTAAATCTGTGGTGGGGGGGTCTCACCCTGAGACGGACCTGTACGTCTCAATACTTAGCATTTTAGTCCTTGTAATCCAGCAAGTACAGCGTCCATCAGCTTTTGAAAGGTTGGTGGGGCGTTTTTTAATCCAAATAGCATTCGGTTGTACTCGTAATGTCCAAGAGGAGTGGAGAAAGCAGTTTTCTCGTTGTCTTTTTCGGCCATTGGGATTTGATGAAATCCCGATGCCAAATCGAGAGTCGTGAAGTATTTTGCTCGTCCCAATTGGTCCAATATTTCGGTAATATTAGGCAATGGATACGAGTCTCCTTCCGTTGCTTCGTTTAGTTTTCGGAAGTCTACTATTACTCGCTTGCGTATATTTCCGTCGGCGTCAGGCTTTTTTGGAACGACGAGTAGAGGAGCATTCCATGGGCTTTTGCTCGGTCGAATTATTTCGTTTTTTAGCATCTCTTTTGTCTGCGCCATTACTTCTTGCTTGTGGACTTCTGGTAATCGATATGGACCAATTTTTATTGGCGTTGTCCCTGATCGTACGCTTATGCGGTGCTCCACTATAGCGGTGCACGCAAGCGACTCTTCCTCTAAATGGAAGACGTCAGCGTATGCGTCAGGGAATTCGCGTAGGAATTTTTCTTCTTCTGGGTTTAAGTTCGAATCTCCTTTGATTTCTTCCCATATTTTGTCTTTTCTTCTTAATTTTTCTTCGATCGATACAGCACTTATTTCCTTTTCTTCGGTTGGCTTTTCTTTTTTAATTTCTTCAATTTGCACCGTCGGCCTTTCTATTTCGACTTCTTCATTGTTTGTGTTTCGCACTACTATGAGGCAGGAATGTCCTTCTGGGTGGACGTAATGTCCGCCTATCTTTACTCCTGGTCGCACTTCTTTTGCTGCGACACATCCTATTTTTGCCGTCAATGTTTTTGCGTATAGCATTTGCTCTGTTCTGGGAGGTAGTTTAATTTTAGGCGTTCCGTCCAGCATAGGGACCGGATGTCCGTATATTTTAATATGTCTTCCGCTTAGGATGTCAACGTTGTGCTCTCTCATGAACTCCAAACCCATTATTTCGTCTACTTCCAGTGGCACTGCGTCATCTATTACGTAGAATCCGTGTTCTACGTTTACTGCGGGTGTTTCGAGCACGAGCATAATTTTACACAGTGCGTAGAATTTTTTTCCTCCGATTCCTTTGAGTTCGATCGTTTCTTCTATTATTTCTGTGTTCGGTTTTTAATACACTCTTTTTTATGAGACTACATTGGGCTCCGGTGTCTCCTTTCAGCGTGAGGATTTTGTCTTTAGCCTGGGGAGACGCGATGTGAAGTCGCTAGCGACTCCTCCAGAATTGATTGTCGTTATCCAGTATGATTCTATTTTCTTCCTTGTATTTTTTTCTTTTAGACGGACCTGTATTCGATGCTTCGATTATTTTTCTCACGATGCGTTTTTTGTCTTCGTTCATTGCCGTTGCCATATCGAGCGAAAATGACCTAATTGTTTTCCTGTTTCCGATGTCGTTGCGGTTTTCTTCTCTTGGCCTGTCTACGTTTGTTGCCGTTATCATATCGAGCGAAAATGATCCAATTGTTTTTTTCTTTTCGCTGTCGTTGCGATTTTCTTCCTTCGGTCTGTCTTCTTTTGGCCTATTTTTATTTGCGTTCCAGTGATACTGATTTGGGCGCCCTGGCGGCCCACTCTTGTTGTAGTAGCTGGTTCCTTGGCCCTGCTGATAATTCGTTTGATGATTTTGATGATGCCCGGTTCCCGGTGCCTGTCGATATCCGTTTCCTTGTCCTTGTTGCCAATTTCTTTTTCGACAATCCTTGTACGCGTATCCCTGTTTCTTGCAGTAATTGCTAGTGATGTTGAATTGATGCATGCTTTTCGATGGAGCTGGTAGGCAGTATCTTCCGTAAGACGATGTGTTGGATCGGCAATCCTTCGCTAAATGTCCCATTTTGTGACATTTATTGCAAGTCATCGGCGGTCGTTTTTCTAGATGAGTCTGCTTGTTTATAGATTCGCCTCCTTGTAGCGGATTTTCCTCTTCCATTGCTCCTTTAAGGGCTGATCCGAGATCCTTGAATCCTCGAGCCTTTACGATGACTTGGCATTCCCTTCGAAGTCCTCTTTCGAAGTTGTATAGGGCTAATTGCCTTACATATGTCTCAATTGTTCTTTTTTCCGCAGGCGATCTTGCCTCGGTTGTGCTGGCTTCGATTAATTCCATCATTATGGCCTCGAGTCGGTGACCGTATGCTAACACGTTCTCGTTGTATTTTTGCTTACACGTATTAAAATCGACTTGTAATGCGGCTACTGTACGTCGCGTTCCATTTAATGCTGTCATTTCTTCTTTAAATTGTTCGTACGATTCAATTTCTTTATATCGAGTATCTTTTCGCGCTTTTCCTATTACTTTTGTTGCTAACACGGATTGTAAAAGGGAATGTCTATCGGCTGCTGCAACGCACGCGTTTGCATAGCCGAATGCTTCAATTATGTCGTCGACTTCTTCAGGTTTTTCGCCATCAAATCGGGGGATGAGACTTCGCGCCTCCTTTAGGGTCATGAAAGCATTTTCTTGCGCCATGTTATCTGAATTAAGTTGGAGTAGGGAAAATTCTTTAATTTTTATTTCGCGACCACGCCTAGTGTCTATATTTTCAGGAGATTGATCAGAATCTGTTGATAGATCAGAAAAATGAACGGTTCGATCTGCTGCGGATTGAATTTTGGTACGTTTCGCAGCTGTCGGCCTATTTGAGCAATTTTGTGAATTTGGACTTTCGTCTGAACTTGTTGCGGATCGAAATCGCTTTTTCCTAGGTTCCTGTAGGTCTTGTTCGACTGTTTGATTCTTGGGACGAGGTCTTGCAATGAGTTCGTCGAAAATTAAATTTAATGAACGCGATAATTTGTTGTTACCCGGTAATCGGTATAATTTACGACGCTCGTCTTTGTTTGACATTAATGTTTAATTGTTTGGCTTTGGAGGGTGTTTTTTGATTAATGTTCCGTCACTTACAGTACGATGATGCCCCTCATGTTGATCGATGCTTCGTAGTCGGTTGTTCACAAGATGTTGGCCTCGTTCTCGTAGCTGTTTGGCAGGAAATTGCCAGTATTGTTCCCTGTTGTCGTGTTGCTTTGGTTTGCTGTTCTCGTGCGCTCTGTTGTTCCGTTGTAGAAGGTATTTGGTGAGTCTTCGTCCTTGGGTCGGTCTGGTATCGATGAACCTCGCGATCTGGTTGCTTTTGGACAGCTCTGTATGGTTGACTCGGGCGTTTGCTTAGACCGCACATTTTCTTTTTATTTATCCGGTTCGACGGTCGTCGATCGGATCACTCGTTGACCTCCTTCTCAGCACTCGCTGCGTTCAGTTTATTTTGTACGTTGGATAGGATGTTTCCTTCTTCTTTTTTTTGAAGTTGTGTAATGCAAAGTTGCGGTATCTCCAATTGCGGGAATCCCACCGCTGCCACCAATGTTGTGCCCCGGCTTCTGACGATGCGCGGAGAACACGTAATTTCGCTCTCGAGTAAGTTGACACCGTGGGTTGTCGGCTGCTCGAGGGCGAGGGTATGTGGGGACTTTTCTCGTTCCGAGTAAATCTCCAACTCGGGATATTGCATCTTGAACAACTTATATTTTATTTAAAATTAGGCAACAATATTACAATTCTTTTTTATGCCTTGAGACCGACCTCCTCGGCTTCTGGCCGAAGACTGACTTTCGATTAATTCTTTCGGCTAATTGTTAACTCGGGTTTTCGCAACCAATCCTTCGAGAACGTTCGAATCGTTCGATTGTGATTCAGCGTTTTTTCGGCTGAGTCGAGCGGAATATTGGGCTTGTGAAATATCGGGCTCGATATCGTCGCATGGGGTCTTTGAACCTTTTGCGTTAGCAATATGAAAATTCCTGTCTTTTCGGGGCACAACAAGATCAGTATGTTGACAAATTGGAGGGTGGAAACCATCGTAAAAGCAAGGGAAGCACAAAGGCTTACGACACCACGAACATAAAATGAACGTAATACCACCGCAACCACATTTATCCTTAAAGAATCTATCAGGAAAGCATATTTGAAGATATATATCTTCAAATATGCTTTCCTGTGAATTAGATTAATTATTTATTTTTTATACCATATTATTTTGCTTTCTTATTGCGACGTGATTAATAGATTAATTATTTGTTATACAATATTATTTTGCTATGTAATTGTGACTTCATTATTGGATTAATTATTTTAATATAATAGATATATAAAACTAGTAATACATATTTTCGAATTTTCTTATTTACCTGCACATGTAAAGTCTTATGAGAGTTTATAAAATTAAAAAAAGCATGGGGACGCGAATCGTGAACTTTCAGAGTGCCAGTCTGTAGTCTTACCGTTCTACCGTATTAGCTGCAGCCGCTCTCGTCTCAAGTGTCAACGCTCAACGTACTCTACGCGCGAGACGAAACTCCCAAATTTTCAAAACGCAATATCTCAGCAACTAAGGCTTATTGGAGAACAAATAAAAAACGACGTTAATTCGGAGGTCTTCAACTTTCACCACGCGAAAGGAGAACCCGATTCGCGACATCTACGCTCTGCCTTCTCCTTGTTAGAAATATGCATATCGCCGTCATAGGATGTATCACAGAAACACACATATCGCCGTCATATTGCGCTCATGGGATGTATCACTGAGAAATATGCATATCGCCGTCATATTGCGCTCATGGGATGTATCACTGAGAAATATACATATCGCCGTCATATTGCGCTCACCGAATGTATCACTGAAAACATGCATATTGCCGTCATGGAATGTATTACTGAGAAACATGCATATCGCCATCATATTGTGCTCCTGGGATGTATCACTGACAAAATATACATATCGCCGTCATACTGCGCTCAACGAGTGTATCACTTAGAAACATGCATATCGCCGTCATAGGATGTATCACTGAGAAACACGCATATCGCCGTCATGTTGCGCCTATCGAATGTGTCACTGACAAACATGCATATCGCCGTCATATTGCTTGCATGGCATGTCTACTACCAGTGCTAACCCAGTGAATTCATCAACACAGTCATTGGATGACTTCCATATGACGTAAAATGTGCAGTTATTAATTGTGGACACTTGAGCACAGCGATATGAGTTCAACATGCTTCAAATGTACGATGCATTTGTAAACGTCATATTGAGATAAAAATGCTTTGTACATTCACTATACTAAATGAGTTCACAGCTTTGCATCATGACATGTAGTCAATATGCTGTAAAATTTGCTTTATCAATTGTATGCACGGCGTGATGATCACGGCTGTCTATCTGGGAAGGCTTCGAGGGGAAAAGTAATGTGAGCACGACTCACGCGTGACGTCACCCGACGGCACGCGGGAGGCTTTTAGATTATTTCAATGCTTATTTAGCTCTTGATTCTCTGCGTTATTAATGTATACAAAAAATGTATCGCGCACTCTAATCGCTTATTTTTTAGTTTATACGTTGTGACGGGTATCGCGTGTTAACGTAGGCGGTGGAAGGGGGAAGGGGAAAATCACTGATGGGTCAACAAAAAAAATTCGAATATAATTTATTTTACACCAATAAAGAAAGAAAATCTCGATACAATAAAAAATGAAGTTAAGGAATAAATTACGTAAGGAAATTAATAAAGAAGACTCGATATAATCTAAATTGTTTCGCAATAATAATAATAATGGTGACTCTAATTCTTTTACGGGGTACCGGACACGCGAAGTCCCAACTCTATTTTCTCTACCCGTTTAAATATTCTCTACTATATAAATTTCGTGATTATATTGGGCGCCAGCCTTTCTCGGGCAACGCGCTTAACGCGTACTCAATTTCGAACTACACACAAAAAAAAAACCAAAACAACCGCGGCCTTCAGCCGGCAAGCGAGAGACTCTATACAACTTAAAATGGGGACGTCTCGGGGTATCTGGGAACGGACGGGGTTCTCGAACACAATGGCCACTTGACTTGGACCACGACTAATTTACGTTATTTTCGATTATTCTAATTAATAAGGCACAAAGCCGAAGATCTCCAAAAAGCTAAATGCGCGATCTTATCGCGCCGCGATGTATTCCCGCGAACAATTTTGCCCGGGTCGGCCGACGGCCGTATCACACGAGGCGGCCGCGGCTACGCGCGCGCGAGGGGATTTTTCGCGAGGGACAACGGGGATCCGCCACGAGCACCTTTTCACACGGTATTTAGCTACTAATGAATCTAATCGCACGCACTGATTTTATATTTCTTACTCTATTTTACACTGCATTTATTCGACGCGCACGGATTTGGGACGACGATCCGGGATGACGGTGGAGGGGCGAGGGAAACGAATTCGACAGTCGCCCGTGCAACACAACTTCCCGAGCTACTTTTTAGCGGCTTTCGATGCCGCTCTTGCGAGAGAAAGAAAAGACGGAAGGACTTACAGTTCGCTGGGAAGGCTCTCTCCCTCAAATCGATATTCTTCTGTCCTCGGCTCTATTAGCTCGATCGCTCGATTTTTCTCTCAGTTTCTCTCGGGTTTTCATCGTTGCTCCGTGCTCGACCACGCTCGACGACTTAGTGACGGTCCACGCCGGCCGGCTTCCTCCTCTCGCCCAATCCCGTTCGAGACGACGGACCTCCTATGGATTTTAGATCGCGATCCACGTGGCTCGCTCTGTCGCTCGATCGTCTCCCGTGACTCTTGCCCCTCCCGAGTCGCCGAGCGCCCCGATCGGTACGGCGCTCGTCAGCCATACCGCGCGAGAGCCGCAGTCTCCCTTGACGCGCGCGGTAGGCCGAAGACTCGGAAGATGGCAGCGGGGTGCCCTCGAGACGGCCAGTCCACCGTCCTCGTCGTTGGGAGATGGCGCTGCTGGTTCCTGGAGTCGACGGCCGGGCCGACGTGGCCCCAGTCGACAGTCCGCGTGGTCGTGCCGCGATCTCGATAAGGGGTGCGGGAAGGACGGGAGAGATAGTGTCGCGGCTTCTATATAATGAAAATGACTTATACTACCTTAATATTAACATTTGAATTTTTCCGAAGAAGGTGCGTGGCGGAGACGAAGCCCGAGCGTGGTCACACGGGCTTTTCTACTATCTCCCTTGTGACGCAACGTCACAACTCCCCCCTGCTTAAACTGGAGTACTCCCCTCTTTTCCTGCAAGAGCGGTTATTCAGTTTAACTTCGTTACTTCAGGGGAGGAGGTCGGAAGGGGTATTTTAAGGAAAGGTTTACTTGAGTACTAGACTGGCGGTATTTACTCATGATATCCGTTGGCTGGAATTACCCGTAATACTGAAGTGATAAGTTCCCTATAATTAAAGCACAGAATGGTTACCTTGATTCTTTAAGTCTTTGCGATGACTTTGCCCTACTGGTAGTCGTTCGTCGCATACTCAGGTACTGTCGTCAGTCGTTCTGTAGCTTCACCATCGGATGAGTATCTCGATGCTCGCTGGGACCTCCGGCGAGGCTTCCTTGGCCTTTCACCGTATCTAATCTCTAGGTGACTGCGTTGACTCGCTGGTCGCTTGATTCTTCTTCGTCGCGGCTTCCTTGGCCGTTCGTGAAGCTGTTCCAGAGCCAGGCCTTGGGATGTAGGATATCGTGTTTGGGGCAACAATAGGTGGGGGTAAGATTTGGGGCATCAGGATTTGGACATCGGAATGGGATTTGGGTGTGGGACATCGGGGTGCATTTCGCAAAACCCAAGTTATTACTCAAAGCAAAGCAAGCATTACTAAGCGCGAGTCTGTCCCTGATCGTACCGTTCTTGTCGTTCTAACCGGGAGGTCAGGTCGAAAAGGTGGGCGTCGGAGAGCTCCACCCGCTTCGAACGTTGGGAACGTAGCCCGCTACGGCGACGCCGTTTTGGGCTTGGGGCTTCTGTAGCGGGTGATCGCGGCCTGCTCGGGCCGGCAATCGCTGGGTCAGGGGCTGCTTCCTCTTCGGGGGTTGGGACTCCTTGCGGGTCCCGGAAGGGCTTCAGGTCCTTAATGTGAACTCGAGGGTTGCGACGACTCGCCGGATCCTCGAGTTCATATACTACTGGGGAGTGCACTGCCAGGATACGAAAGGGGCCGCTGTACCGCGGCGCCAGTTTGGCAGCAAAGTTCTGTGCTCCTGACGACAGAACTCGGTTCTTCCTCAGAACTACATCTCCCACCTGATACCTCGTATCTTTTCGGTTCTTATTGTAGTATTTGGCCTGCCTTTTCGCGGCCGCCTCTAGGTTCTTCCGAACCCAGTCGTGCAGCAGAGGTAACCGCTGCATCCTATTGGACCAAACTTCCGGGTCTCCTGGGGTTAATTTGGGGGGTTCAGGGACTTCGTCTCGGAGGCTTTTGGCTGGGCGGGGGTTACGGCCAAAATTTAAAAATGCGGGGGTCATCTGGGTAGAGGACTGCACGGCCGTGTTCATCGCGAAACATAATTCCGGCAGGTGGGCGTCCCAGTCTCGGTGATCCATTCCCACGTATGATGTTATCATTGTCTTCAGAGTCCGGTTGACTCGCTCAACCGGATTCGCCTGCGCGTGGTAGGGCGGCACCGTTGTCTGGTGAATTCCAAGCTCGTCCAAATACCGCGTTACGTGCGTATTCACGAATTCTGTTCCGTTGTCGGTCAGGAAATACTGTGGGCAACCGTACCGGTTGACCACCAGCGTCTCGAACGCCTTCATTATTGTGGCGCCGGTAGCACTACCGAGCGCCTTCGCCTCCACGAACTTCGTGAAGACATCCTGGAAGACAACGACGTAACGGTTCTTGGCTTTGCTGGGGGGAAACGGACCCATTACGTCGGCAGCAACTACGCACCAGGGACCTTCCGTGGTGCGCTCTCTCATCAAGCCGGACGGGGGTAGCTGCGAAACCTTGTGGAGCTGACATACGGGGCAACGCGCCACGTATCGTGCTACATCTTGGAATATGCCTGGCCAGAAGAAATCCTGGATGACCCGTTGATACGTTTTATCAGTATCCAGGTGACCAGCCTTGGCCGGCAAGACAAGCTTCCAGGCGTCCAAATCCACAATCGTCGGATCGATGATTGAATGCGGCCGATGATAGTACAGCTTGTTGTCCTCGAGTTTCCAGCTCGGGTATTTCCAGGAGAATTCACGGACGTTCCAGCTACCAGGGGTCGGTACTCTCTCCGAGCGCGGCTAAGGCCGCGTCGGTGTCCTCGTACATACGGGAAAGGGCATCAGGGACGACATGAAGGGTTCCTTTCCTATGGACGATCGTCAGGTCCCATGCCTGCATCGAGAGTGCCCACCGGGCTAATCGTCCAGAAGGGTCCTTCAGATTCCGTAGCCATTGGAGACTGCTGTGGTCGGTGATGACGGTAACGTGAGTGCCTTCGATGTACGGTCGAAACTTCCTCACTGCCCAAATTACCGCCAAGCACTCCTTCTCCGTGACGGTGTATTTACGTTCCGCGTTACTCAGCACCCTGCTGGCAAACGCGATCGGATGTTCTTCACCGTCGAATTCCTGCGTCAGGACGGCTCCCACGGCCGAGTCGCTGGCGTCTGTCTGGAGGACGAAAGGGCGGGTAAAATCGGGGCGGGCTAGGATAGGGGTCTGACTTAGGGCTTCGCGGAGAGACTCGAAGGCTTCCTGCTGTTCGGTCCCCCAGTTCCAGGGAACGTCCTTTTTCAGGAGCTCGGTCAGGGGAATTTTATCCCGCGAAAGGGTGGGTAAAAATCGGGCATACCACCCTACCATTCCCAGGAAACGGCGTAATTGCCGAAGGGTCCTGGGTGGAGGGTATGCTAGGATGGGGGCAACTTTTTCTGGGTCTGCTTTGCATCCGTCCCGGCCGATGGCGTATCCTAGATACGTTACTTCCGGGCAGAAAAATTCGCTTTTCTCCCGGTTGATGGTGAGCCCTGCGACTCGGAAGACTTCCAGGACGATCCCAAAATACTCGAAGTGCTCGGCTTCGGTGTCGGTGGCGATGATCACGTCATCGAGATACGCAAAGACATGGGGCTCCCATGCCGGATCGATGAGCTGATCCATCAGCCGCTGAAACGTCGCTGGTGCGTTCGTCAGTCCGAACGGCATTCTCCTGAACTGGAAAAGTCCTCGGCCAGGAACGGCGAAGGCGGTTACAGGACGACTTTGGGGGTCTACAGGGATCTGGAAATAAGCCTGGCTCAGATCTAACTTCGAGATAAACCGGGCTAGCCGAAGGCCATCCAAGATCCGATCCATATTGGGAAGAGGGTAGGCGTCCTTCATTGTTACCCGGTTGACGTCGCGGTAGTCGATGCAGAAACGATGCTTTCCGCCTGGCTTCGGGACAATCACCGGGTTACTCAGCCAAGAGCTCTTCGTCCTCTCAATCACTCCCTCTTGGACCATTTTATCGACTTCGGCTTGGGCTATGCGGAGGAGGTACGGGGAAATTGTACGGGGCTTCTGTCGGATAGGGGGGTGCCCTTGCACGTCGATGTAATGTTGCGTCAGGTTCGTTCGTCCTAACTGTCCGTCCTGTGAGGTGGATACTAACTCGTCCAGAAGGGATTCCAGACGTCTATTTGCCGAGACCGAGGCAAGTTCCAAGCCTGCAGCCTCGGGGAATGCGGGGATGCTCCAACGTGGCCCACCCGGTGTCGCGAAGCTACGCTCCGGACCACCGTGGAGAGACCACGTATCCGTTTTGTAATCCACACGCATTCCAAACAATCTCAAAAAGTCAATCCCCATAACAAATTCGTAGCCTAACGCAGCTACATGTACCTGGAGGGATTGGACTTTTCCTGCGAGATCGAAGGTCAGGGTGACTGTCCCGTCTACCGGAACTACTGCTCCGTTGGCGACCCAAACGCCCTCCACTATCGGTTGCAAGAGGAGTCCTCTCCTCCTTGCTACCTCCAGCCCGAGGTACGTTTTCGTAGAACGAGGGTCTACCAACGCCAATAGGAGTTCGCCACCCACGTTAATCCATAAGTGGTGGCGAGCATCCATACTTAAAGCTCCGATAAACATTTCTTCTCGGTCAGCCACACCTTCCTCTTCTCGGGAAGCCATATGTTCGCACGGGAACAAGTCTGTTACTAATTCTGTCGGGGGCGGGCTGGACTCTGCTCGCCGCGCTGGTGCTACGCTCGTCATAGCACAGTCAGGCTGCGGCTGGGGTCGGGGCATCCGAAGGAGGTTCTCCTTCTTTAACGACCGTCGGGAGGCACAGGGGCTTACTGCCCTCCCGACCGGGCGTTTTCCGAACGCTTTCGTTCGCAATTGCGGCACGAATTCACGTCGCATCCGGGCCATCCACAGATTCTGCAGAATCGGCCCATCAGCTGTGTGCACTCTCGGTATCTGTGCCCCGGTTGCCGACAGTTGTAGCACCTCGGGCCAGGTCCTTCAGGATTGCTGGGCCGAGGTGGTTTCGGGGAGGGGCATCGTGAAATTCGTGGGGGATTCGCGGGGGGTTTTGCTGGCGGGTTTTTCCGGGTATGTGGGGAGCATGGGGCGGATGGGGGGTTAGGTGAGGAAGGGGGTTTCTGAGGCTGCTTCGCCTTCTTTGGGTAGCCGCTATGACCCTTGGTCTTCGCGGCTGAGTCGGAAGGGTTTTGGCGAGGGGTTCGGCTCGAAGCCGGAGGGGTAAGCGGGGGAGAGGGGCAGGGCTCCTCAGGCTCGGCGGGCTCGTATTCCTCTGGCTCCTCCAGGGCGGCTATCTTCATGCGGGCCTCCCGGCCACGCTGTTTATACGACGCAGAGGGCACGAATGTCAGACCCTTCTTCGGTGGTGCCCTGTAGGCCTTCGCCTTTCCCCAAAATATCTCGCGGCTGCGTCCCAGCCGCTGGAGGTCGAGGAAGCTGCTCACATCCTTCCGCTCGATGTGCTCGGCGTAATCCGGGTGCAGATTCTCGCAGCAAATATCCAGTTGAGTCTCCTTACTCAACGGTGGATTCAGGTGATTGAAGAGGGTCCTTATTTTCACGAGGAACTCCGCCATAGGCTCTCCCGACCCTTGTGTGCGGAGTTCTATTTCCTTTCGGAGACGTTCCTGTAGGTCTCCATGGCCGAATCGTTCCCGAAAGTAGAAGACGAATTCTTCGTACGAGCTCCATTCCTCTCGTTCTACTCTCAACCATAGGCGCGCGTCACCGGTGAAAGCTTCGGGAAGGGCGTCCATCAGATCCTCCTCCGTAAGCTTCCTGGAGATACAGTATTCGTGCATCCTCCACAGAAATTCCTCGGCATCTTCGTCCGGATTCCCCGCGAATCGGGGCCCGTACCTCTGCCACTGGTCTATTCCTCTCGCATGCTGTGGCCCTTGCGAGTCGTAATACTGTGACGCGTCCTGCTGGGATCGGGGTCGGGGCGGGGGAGGGTCTGCATGTCGCGATCGAGCCTTTGGGAGGGGTCCTATCCGGGTACTGTTCCGGGGGGTAGGTGCCGACAGGGTATACGTGTCATGCGGTGGCCACTCCTGGCTACCGCTGATCCTTAGCAATCCTGTGGCAGTTGGGCTTGACGTGGGGAAGGTTTGGGATGGTTGGTGGGGTGACTGGGAAGGGGGAAGGGCAAAGGTGACCGCGGTACGGTCGGGGGCTGCGGTGACGTTTCCTCGGGGCGCGGGTGTCGGACTGACTCTTCCTGTTGCCGACCTCCGATCCCTCTGGACCGCCAGTCTCCTGGGCGATGGCGTCGGCGTTCTATCGGGGTCGTCCGGACCCGCGGCCTCTCCTTGGGACCCGGGGGGTGACGACGTCATGGTCCGCCTCTGTATTGGCCGATACTCCTCGTATGTCGGCGCTTGGTGGCGGTCAGCGGTCGATGATCCGAATAACGTGGCCGTCAGTGGATCGGCCAAGGCAGCCGATAGCGTGAATGGGGGGGCGTCCCCCCGCTCATCCTTCCGGACATCCCAACGGATGAAGGCTCCGGGAATCCGTGTTCTTATTTCGTTCCGGATGAGGCGATCCTGTACCTCGCTTTGTGTCCCGTCCGTGTTGAGACCCGCTCGGTCACAGGCTGCTAGGATGTCCCGCATCGTCGTCAACCGCTCAACTTTTTGTCTTGCTATCCTCTCTTCCGTAGCCATCAGCGATAGATTGGCTACATCCACTGAGAGGGGCGATGTCGGTCCTCGGGGTTGATCTATTGGGGAAGTGGTCATAACGGGGGACGTACGGGTGGGGGTCGTGACTGTACTCGTCGTCACTGGGGTATCTGCCATTTTGCGGATGAGCTAAACGTAATAAACCAAAGAAATAGGGGAGTGGGGAGGGGGAAACCGCTCGCGATTATTCCGCGGCACGGTTGAAACAGAATATAAATTTTTTGTCAAAACCAAAACCCAAAAAAAATTAAGTAAAACCCAATGGCTTCAATAACTCAATTTTTAAAAGCAAAAATACCGCAATAAACAAACAATGAAAATTCTTCCTCGACGATTCGTTTGTTGACTCTACTCCCGGGGACTGTAACGTTATTTCGGTTTATTTTGATAAACTGACTCTAAGTTCCCGAGGAGTATTATTTCTCGGACTCTGACAACGCAATATTCTCCAAAAATTTCCCTTAATGCCGAGAAAATTAAAGAGTTGTCGAGTCTTCTATTCTTTACTTTATTCCGCCAACTGAATAATTAATCCTTAAGGGATTTCTGATTCCCCACTAAAACAATAAAATGTTCCTTAAATTATTCAGGAGGCCCCACAGAAGAATAGAGAATATTTGGGGATCGTTTGGGGTTGGGGTGACCGTTCGCGGGGGACTCAGCGTCGCGGTCTTTATTAGGGCTTCGTGACGAAAAGTATTGGGGCTAGGGTCAGCACTTCTCCAAAGCGTGAAGAAAATTGGGGGAGATGCGTCGTCAGCGAGGAAAACGATAAAGCGCAAACAAACAAAAAAAATGGGAATTTATACCGTCATGTCAAAAGTCATCGCAAAATACACAAAAATACTAAGCAAGCCAAATCCGTGTCACTACTAAGCTCGTTTCAGAATATGTGCGGAATTGAGAAAAAAAACATACACAAAAAAAAACAAATGGCCAATCAGTACCAATTGCAAAAAAAACAAGAAAGAAAATACAAAAGCAAGAAAACACAAAAAAACCCAGGTAGTCAATAATATTATTTCATAAAAAAAAAATCAATTCCGACAAAATGAACGAACAGCGCAATATGCAAAAATCTTAAGTGAGGCACAATTCACCACAAAAGAAAATATCAGCTCAGTATACTTTATTCAAGCGGTATTCCCTTAAACGATAAGAAATGTTCCCAAATTGCCAAAGCAACAACACAGAAAAAATATTTTAATTGCCCGAGCAATAACGCCAAATCAAATTTTAATTATTAGCGCAACAGTGCACAAATTAATTTTTAATTGCCAGAGCAATAATGCAGAAATCAAATTTTCAATTGCCCGCGCAATAATGCCAAATCAAATTTTTAATTGCCAAAGCAATAATACAAAATTAATTTTTAATTGCCAAAGCAATAATACCAAAATAACAATTTCAATTGTCAACGCAAAGCAAAACTACGACTTTTCTTGGCACTCCGCGGCCTGAAAAGTCGCAAAAAAACAATTTGCCAAGTACACAAGCAATTATGGGTTCTAGGGGAAAAAAGGTAGGTGCGGTCGCCAAAAATGTACAAAAAAGAATAGATTCCAATCGCTAATACAATTTTGCAATTTTATTTTCCATTTAATTGTTAGCGAACTCCAAAAAAAAATAATCAAGTGCGACTATTACACGGAAACTCGGTCGTCCGAATTTTTCCGATCCCTTCAATATTCTTGAAGTGCGAGTGCCGTGGCGGGACAAGCTATACCTGTCAGGGATAGGGGGTAATTATTATTTTCGCAAGAAACGCAAAAAAAACTATTCGATTTAAACCGTTTACACCGAATAAATGTTTTATTTAATCTGTAACGAAAAATAATAATTCTCGAAAAATGATTATTATTAATTCAAAAATTAACAATAATAATTTGGTAACAATAATAGTCGTGGTGGGCTCTTTTCTGTAAAAAAAACAAAAGTTTTTTTCGGGCCCCACGTTGGGCGCCAATTTTGTGACGGGTATCGCGTGTTAACGTAGGCGGTGGAAGGGGGAAGGGGAAAATCACTGATGGGTCAACAAAAAAAATTCAAATATAATTTATTTTACACCAATAAAGAAAGAAAATCTCGATACAATAAAAAATGAAGTTAAGGAATAAATTACGTAAGGAAATTAATAAAGAAGACTCGATATAATCTAAATTGTTTCGCAATAATAATAATAATGGTGACTCTAATTCTTTTACGGGTTACCGGACACGCGAAGTCCCAACTCTATTTTCTCTACCCGTTTAAATATTCTCTACTATATAAATTTCGTGATTATATTGGGCGCCAGCCTTTCTCGGGCAACGCGCTTAACCCGTACTCAATTTCGAACTACACACAAAAAAACTCTAGAGTATATAGAGACTCTATACAACTTAAAATGGGGACGTCTCGGGGTATCTGGGAACGGACGGGGTTCTCGAACACAATGGCCACTTGACTTGGACCACGACTAATTTACGTTATTTTCGATTATTCTAATTAATAAGGCACAAAGCCGAAGATCTCCAAAAAGCTAAATGCGCGATCTTATCGCGCCGCGATGTATTCCCGCGAACAATTTTGCCCGGGTCGGCCGACGGCCGTGTCACACGAGGCGGCCGCGGCTACGCGCGCGCGAGGGGATTTTTCGCGAGGGACAACGGGGATCCGCCACGAGCACCTTTTCACACGGTATTTAGCTACTAATGAATCTAATCGCACGCACTGATTTTATATTTCTTACTCTGTTTTACACTGCATTTATTCGACGCGCACGGATTTGGGACGACGATCCGGGATGACGGGGGAGGGGTGAGGGAAACGAATTCGACAGTCGCCCGTGCGACACAACTTCCCGAGCTACTTTTTAGCGGCTTTCGATGCCGCTCTTGTGAGAGAAAGAAAAGACGGAAGGACTTACAGTTCGCTGGGAAGGCTCTCTCCCTCAAATCGATATTCTTCTGTCCTCGGCTCTATTAGCTCGATCGTTCGATTTTTCTCTCAGTTTCTCTCGGGTTTTCAACGTTGCTCCGTGCTCGACCACGCTCGACGACTTAGTGACGGTCCACGCCGGCCGGCTTCCTCCTCTCGCCCAATCCCGTTCGAGACGACGGACCTCCTATGGATTTTAGATCGTGTGGCGGTCCTGCTAGTTCCACCATCTCACCGCTACGCGGCTACATCGTTCCAGCGTTTCTCACAAGCGGTCGCAGGGGCATGCGTTCCTATATATAAACCGTCTTTCCCCTAGATCCTAACACCCAGCGCGTCTAGGGCAGGGTACAGTGACACAGCCCTACTGATGAGTCTGTCACTGTACCCGAGACGAAACGCAAAACATTATTTTCCTGCCTCCTCCTATCTTACCGACCTTACAGAACCTGGACAAGCCGCGGACAACTACAGGAGTAGAGAGCCACCGACCGAATCTCTACAATCGCGATCCACGTGGCTCGCTCTGTCGCTCGATCGTCTCCCGTGACTCTTGCCCCTCCCGAGTCGCCGAGCGCCCCGATCGGTACGGCGCTCGCCAGCCATACCGCGCGAGAGCCGCAGTCTCCCTTGACGCGCGCGGTAGGCCGGAGACTCGGAAGATGGCAGCGGGGTGCCCTCGAGACGGCCAGTCTGCCGTCCTCGTCGTTGGGAGATGGCGCTGCTGGTTCCTGGAGTCGACGGTCGGGTCGACGTGGCCCCAGTCGACAGTCCGCGTGGTCGTGCCGCGATCTCGATAAGGGGTGCGGGAAGGACAGGAGGGATAGTGTCGCGGCTTCTATATAATGAAAATGACTTATACTACCTTAATATTAACATTTGAATTTTTCCGAAGAAGGTGCGTGGCGGAGACGAAGCCCGAGCGTGGTCACTCGGGCTTTTCTACTATCTCCCTTGTGACGCAACGTCACACCGTTAATTTAAAGATAATAATAAATCTCAATTACAACTTATTTATCTTATATAAAATTGTTTACGCTTTACTCACACCCGTCCTTATGCCAAATAAATTATAATAAAAAAAAGTAAGCGGAAATATATTTATATTCGTATTATTATATTAATTCTCATACTTTCATCAAGCGATAAAGCATTATCCCCAAAAAGAAGCTAGTCATTCATCTGGCCGCGAATCGTAAGTACCAGAAAGTGCACATATTCTATAAGCGACGAGATGGTCCGTTGGTAGCGTTCCTGGCTTCGGTCCGCAGGGGCCCCTAGTGCAAATTTTTCTCCAAATTTTTCATAATTTCTCATATTTTAGTCGTATTTGAGATTTTCGGAGAAAAAATGATTTAAAACAGATTCAAATTCTGGTCTATTTCCCAAAAACACATTTTTTTAAATTGAAAATTCATGATTCCTCATTTTTTCCCGGAAATTTCTCTTTTTCCTATGACCTGAGTGAACGGCTGCGGACATATTCGGAGAAAAGTTAAAGATGAAAAGAAATCAGATTTTCGTTAAAAAAAACTTATTGTTATTTATTTCCGGAAATTTCCCTTTTTCCTATTACCTGAGTGAACGAAAAATGTATCGCGCACTCTGACCGCTTATTTTATTAGTTTGTACGTTAATTCTAATATAATAATAAATCTAAATTACAACTTATCTTCTAAAAAATTATTTGCGCTTTACTCACACCCGTCCCTATGCCAAATAAATTGTAATTCATAAAATTAAGCGGAAATATATTTATATTCGTATTATTATATTCATTCTCATATACTTTCATCAAGCGATGAATTTTCGAAACGAATCCAGGCGAAAAAGGTCGACAGAGGTACATAGACGTTTATCACAGTCGAAAATAAGCCACCAGTCCCACGCTGCGCTAACTGCCGTTCGCATGAGCACCATTTTAAGAGGTTTGGACTACCGCTCCGCCCAGGATTTTGCCACATCTGCGGCGCGGATGGATTCGACACCGAGGATTGTATATACCCTCACGGCATAGAACACGAGCAAACACTTCGACGATGCACTGGCTGCTCTCGTGAGCTAAGCCTGTACTGCCCGGAATGTCCGGATTGTGATATACGTTTCGCCGGACTCGTCGACTGGCTCCGCCTCAACTACGCCACTTGGCCGTCATAGTGGGTGCCCGGGGACCATCAATATCTAATTAATGAAAGCCCGCAAAATTCTAAAAAGACGTTTGAAGGTTAAGTTCGACGACCCGACGGACTACGCTAACCGAGTCCGCGCGTTCCTTATTAGAGAAAATGCTCTTTTGACCGAAAGTGAACCAACCGTCAAAGCCATCGTGACCGCACAGGCCAGAGAAAAACGAGAGCTGGCGATTAAAGCCATAAGCCAACCGTTGACGCAGAAAACTCTGGACGAGATCGTCAAGGAGAGACCGGAGCTGCACGATGGAGGCGAGTATACGATCTTGGGTTCAATAAAATATCGACATTCAAAAGGCGGCCGTCAACCTCACCCATGAGAAGAGATCGTTTCAGCGATGCATCGATTTGACAGCTCTAGCGTTCGCCGATAGAATTTCCGCCGACGCTACGTTATTTTATTTCGATTTTCCTATATTCTATATTATTTAATTTCTATTAAGACGTCTGGGCAGTTTGGCCGATCGAAAAATGGGGATAGTTAAAAAAAATAATAAACTCGAAAGTATGGGCCAAAATATTTTTATTTTTTTACACAACGTCAGAAAGTGCTTTAAGAATAACGTTAATAAATTTCCGTTCAAAATATTAAAAAATGGCGCCGTTATGCACATTGCCGCGGAGGCCCTCCGCACGATACGCGCGGTCGTTGTCCCAGCTGTTACCCGGTTATGTCACTTCTGAAAAAAATCAGCTCATGCGTGAGTAGTGTCGCTACAATGTAGCGCTTTTTTGTCGAATATTAAAAAAATTATGGTGAGCTATAGTTTCGGTGAAAAATACAATTTTTTTTTTTTATTAACGTCTGTATCGACGTTTCCATAGACGGCGCCAGAGCGAGCGATAATCGTTGAGGGGTGGAAGTCGAGGGCCGGGGCGCTTGCACCGAACAATCGACAAAGAAATACATGGATCTCGGGAAAGTGGGGGAAATCAGAGAGGACAGCTATCGGGTCGCAAAAAGAAAGAACTCCTGATCCTGATGTGGTAGAGAAAGGTCATCTGTCCCATTTTGTGAAGTCCGTCTTACTCATTATCATCGATTATTCGCCAAGCGTTCGACCCTCGAGTTGCCGGCGTTTTCGACGTAGTCGAAGGAAACGAATTGTCATTCAACGAAATTATCGTCGAGCCTTCGACGTTTCGGCGGCATTCCGTGTACTTCGACAAGGACATTGTACTGTACAGACATTGTACTGTAACAGCGATCAATTCCGACGAAGATTATCCGTTGACGAACGATTGTGAAGGCGAGGAGTCGACTAAGGATATTTATTAAACTGAGTTGATTGTATGAAATATGTAAGTATTGAGTCGGTCTATTTATTTCTGCTTCTGCATGTGAGACTCAAAATTGACTCAAAGAGAGAGAGAGAGAGAGAGAGAGAGAGAGAGAGAGAGAGAGAGAGTCTTGGTCGTGAGGGAAACTATTCAGAGTTGTTAGTCTCGAGAAAACTAGCTGGCGCCCAACTCTTTGAAATTAAATTGAATTGTTATTCGAAAACCAACAGTCCAACCAGCCGATGGACCCCGGCCATGGTAGGTGAGGGAGTTGTTCATTTTAGTATGTATAAAGAAATAAATCCCTGTCTCAGTATAAACTGATTAACTCTATCCCTCATATCGATGACAATATTCATAATAAAATCTTATTCGGCCCTTGCGCTTGATTACGCAAACGATTACCGCAAACTGAAGGCGCATCTCTCTCATCAGCCGCTGCAATCTACGATTATTTGCCTGGATGAGTCAATTTCCAACATATTATCGTATTCAGCATACACAAGCGATCAGGTGTTGAAGATGGTGCTTCTGCGAAACGTACGTCCTTCTTGACACTACCGTGTCTCTCCAGGTTCCAATGAGTACTACTATTGGCCGAGAGATCGGGTATGAGGTCAAATTCGAAGAGACAATTACCCCATGTCTAGCTTGAACGTAAAATGCAATTATCCTAATCTAGAAAGTGAATGCCTATGCCGGAAAATAATGTGTAGTATACATCACCGCATACATTAGCGTCTACAAAGTCTGGTTGTAGAGGCTTTGACGGTATCTGCAATTCATCCGCATACAAAGAATGATACTTAACTTGGTAAGTTTGAAACTTGAGTTGATTCATTGCACGATCGTCGTTAAAAGCCTTATTATCGACAAAACCGTCAATTATGGGACGTCCATAAATTACGTGAGGTGTTTTTTCTTTAATATCTACCCCTCCCTCCCCCTTGGTGAGATTTGGTGAGATGTGGAGGACCCCCCCCTCCCCCCACGTGAGATTGTCCTCATAATTTTTTAATGATTACATTTGTTCGATTTGTTCATGTATTTTGCTTCATTCCACTAATGAAGACTCACTGATAGAGTGGTCTGACAAATACATGTTATTTCTGTGAAAGAAGGAGGAGAAAAAAATGGTACTACGTTTAAGGGTCACTAAAACGGCTTGAATTGAGTAATATTTAGTTTTAAAAAATAGGGCAGAGTAGGTTAGTGCTCCGACACTACCTTCCTTACTCGATTCATGGACATTAATGAGGCTCCTCTACTGTAATGATTGAACACGTGACGCCCACGTCCTCTGCCAGTGCAGGAAGAAAGTCTAATGGCGTATCTACATCCTCTTCGGGAAACCACTCCAAGGTATCATCTACGACGCACAGCAGCTCCTTCGCCCGACGGGTGACCACACGCCTTGGTCTAACCTTGTCCACAGGTGCTGACGGGGTTGCGTGCAACGCCGATCTTTTTTTCTGCAGCTTCACAAGCGGAGCAAAGTTGATGCCGCACGTCCCACAGCATCTGTTATGGATAGTTTGATCTTTCACTATCAGAGATTGGCAGTAGTAATCGTACGGCAATTGGGAATAGTTCGCATGTTGGGATACTCCGTGAGGCATTGCCGAAGCAAGAACGGTGCGACCGATTTCCCATCGTGTTCGCCAGGCTCCGGCACAGTCAGTTCTCCGTTCACTTGGAGGATCGGACAAGGTGGACGCACGAAGTGTCCGTGAACCACAGTGTGCAGCGCGTTCCGCAATGGCCCGCAGCAGTCGCGATTGTCACACTTGATTATCTATCAACTATCAGCACAAATTGAAATTTAATTTGAAGTCGTGATTTTTTGAAACGGATTTATTAGGCATTTTATTAAATACATAAATACCTGCAGTAAATACTGGCTTTCTCTGATATACCATGCTATGTGGTATGCTCTGCATACCATTGCTCAACGGTCAAGTCGGGAACTAAAGATGGGCTGTCCTTCGGCTTTATATATTCGGCAACGACTTCGTACCCGTCGATTACTACCGAGTTCAATACTTCGCCCAGAATCTAGTTTTGAGATCTTTTGGCTACAAATTTGTGTGAGCTACGGAATACCTCGGAGAGTGAAGCTCCCATTGGATATCGCTCATCGCTCATCGCAAATCGCGTGCAGTGTGCAGTTGTGCAGGCACTCTTACGGAATCTCGCTACTGGCCTTGAAACGAGGGTGGTGTGAGTAGGCCGGCGTCTCTCATAGCGTATCGAGATTACAATAGCAAAGTACCGTGGTAGCCGTGCCAACGTGAAAAAAAAAAATTCTATCGTATTACGTGGATGACGACGGATGGACACAACAGAGTGAAAATAGTTCGGGCCGATGATTTGTTTGTACTCGATTCCAAAGCTGAAAGGGGTTCGACAAAATGTACAGACGTTTTTTGAACAAATTATTTGACGAATCCGACCCAACTCGTATCCATACGAATGCAACACGCTGATGATAAGGATGGTGAACATTTCCGACAAATTCGCATTGTCGGCTGCGGAGTTAAATAAACTATATTTTGAATGAAGATATATTTATTCACGCAATAAACATGATCACATATTGATGTATAACAAAATTTTAGGTAATTTAGAATGACATTATTGATGAAAATTTATGTGGCATACAATAATCGTTGTAAATGTAAAAAAAAACAGAAACAGAAGAGGACGTGGAAACGATTGAAAACACCCTGGGACGCGGAAAGAGATTAATGTTTTAAAAAATTCACGAGGTCTCTCCTGAAATACTTGAAGCAAGCTAGCAACATGAAAAGGACAAGAAAATGTGCAAAACAGTTAATGGCGATGACGATAAATGATTGGGAAAGAAGCTCATGAGAGAAAGGGAAAACGTCAAATAAACGGTATTTAATCATCAATAAATAAAAATGTGAGAAAATTGTATACAAATAATGAAAATTTACTGTAAATGTCGTGTAATGCAATATTCTCATATCGATCATCAATAAAGCCTTGATGTATTCTGAGCCGTACCCAGTAAGAAATTTGGCGACAACACATTGGCAACACCACGCCAAGAGAGAGCAAGTTGTGACGGAAAAATGACATCCTTTGCCGCTGCATTAACCCCTTGACTGTAAGTGACACACATAGGGGCAAAAAAAGTCGTGCCATTTTTGTGTCATGACACGTATAGGGGCATGATTCTACTGCATCGAATCGATGCAGTAGAAATAGGTTGTTTTTCAAATGCCCCTATATGTGTCATGACACAAAAATGGCACGACTTTTTTTGCCCCCATGCGTGTCACTTACAGTCAAGGGGTTAAGCTGTGGTCTATCAGCACAGCATTGCGCATCCTCGCGTGCATGCTGGTGTTAATATTGTAGCACGAAAGTACAGAATATAGGCGGTACATTTGAAGCACGTTCATTGCTGGGTTATTGCAGCATTGCGACTGAAAATTTGGAATGCGTTATTTCGGCAAGCTGAGGGCACATTGGAGGTACGCTGTGACGCTCCATTGCCGGTAGAAACGAGGCACGTTATCGCGGCATTGAGACGGAAAATTTGGAATACGCTATCCGGCAAGGAGAGCGCACATTGGTGGCATGCTGTGACGTTCCGTTGCCGGCATATTTAGAACACGCCGTAACGCTCCTTCGCCCGCATAAACAAGACCCGCTATTGCGGTGTTGTGCCCGGCTAAATGGAGTTCTGTATTACCGGTAGCTGGGTAGGTGGGAATAAAAAGAGGGCAGAATAAATAATTTGATTGAATACAATCGCACACACGTGCCCGTTCGTGTGTGCGACGCCCGCGACTGACTGAGGGCTACGCGTCATCCCCGTAATTATTTTTTCCCGAAGGTACGAGGCAGGGATTCGAACCCGCGACTTCACGATGGGCTGGTTTAGGAGGCATGCACGCTAACCACTCGACCATCCAACTGGTTCAACTTATATAAATAATTTTATGATCATGACATTTGTCGTAGCGAATCTGCCCATGGTTATAACTATATACCTTGTTTTTGCTGGCAATGGAACATCAGAACGTGCCGCCAATGTGCCCTAACCTTGCTGGAATAACGTATTCCAAACTTTCCGTCTCAATGCCGCGATAACTTGCCTCGTTTTTACCGGCAACGGAGCGTCATAGCGTGGTGCATTTATGTCTGAAACGCGATATAAAGATGACATTACTCCAAATCTGGAGCTTGCCGCATCAGTACCGTTGTTGCAGCAGGTAATTGTTGCGTACATTTGCTGCAAACTTGTCGTCTTGGCATCACACATTTATTTCGCGAAACCACGCACTGTGGCGCAAATTTGCAGCTTAATGCGGAAGCGAAAGACAGAATATTGATGTCACGGTGTGCCGCCGTATGCTGTCCTCTTGCCGCTATAATGCTGACATGTGAATTTTCATAGCACGTTTGTCTATCAGGGAATGAGCTCCAACCAGGCTTTGTGATCAGGCAGAGCGACGTCTCGGTTGCTCACATTGAACTTTTCGACTCCCTCACTAACGGCCTCGGCATCAACAGTGCACTCAGAGCCCATGATGAACGGGGGTTTGGGTAGAGAATCGATGACGACATATGGAAAATATGGGTGTATGGCAACGTGGTGACCAGCGAAACAAAGAGTTTCGTATCCTCGAACAAAATCCTCGATACATTTCAAACATTTCTGAAGTTTGCATCGTAGAAACGCAACGAAAATTCTTTTCAATTTTTTTATTCCCTTATTTTCAATATCATCCAGAACCTTCTTTTTACAGATTTAAGCTAAAAATCACAAATAGGGACTTAGAAAAACGTTTGAGTGATTCAGAGGACTAAACGTGGAGAAAAAAATTGAGTTACGAAACTTCGCTGCCTTCCAAGGATGCAAACTTCAATATCATCATTTCTTAAAATGTCTGCATAATTAAAAGATGGAAAGTCTAAAATAGAACTGTAGTAAAAAATTAGTAAAAACTTCCTATTTTGGGAAAGTGAGAATTTTATTTCAAATTCGTCTGGGTCGAAATGACCCAGTGTGTCAAGAAAGGGCTAAGGGGTAACACCATTGTAGGATTTGAAAAAAAATTCTAAATTCACTTACGAGATGCTTTGAACCATCGAGAATAAGGAGAAAATTTATATGAAAATAATTTTTTTTACCACGTCACCTATATATGAATATAAATGAAAGCTTGGGACGCTCAACTTGTAAAATGTTGAATAAATTCAATCAATGCGGTTTCATTAGCGGTATTTAATTTGGCACAATAGTAATTAAAGGAATTATTATCACACGTTTATACTTAGTTTCACGATTTTTTATAAGAAATCTAAGATTCTTTTACAGTAAATTAAGTATAGTTGATATGTTAACGGATCTATGTAAATGAAAGATTATGTCTAAATTTTGAGTGCCTCCAGCTTTTATTTATAGTCACATATACGTGGCTTAAAACAAAATAATTATTTTCTACTTTTTAGTACATTACATAAAAACTTGTTTAAAAATTTTCTTTTACACATAAATTATTGTCTATTTTTAGTCTTTAATTGATTTTACTAATGGTACTGAAGTATGCACCGTTGGAATGCAACGAAAATATATTACTTTCGGATCCCCGTATTTTTTTAACCCTTGAGTTAGCACCCAACTTTACGTACGTTGTTACGCACCCGGGGTCCCCGGATGCCCACTTCCTGTTTTTCTTTGTTTTTCGAATACTACGGCCCTGAAATCGATTCCTAAACGTTTATTTCTATAAATAGACATCACTATATAGTCTGGGAGGACCCGTCAAAGCAGATTGATACAATGGACCAAATGTGCACTCGATACACTACGCAACGTCGTGTTCTGAGATGGCCGGTAGCTGTACTCTTCAACATGCTGGGTATTAGCTCACTCGCGTCCTATTTAATTTATTATGGAAATAACAAGATGCTTCATAAGAGAATAAACCAACGACGACTATTTATGCGCCAATTGAGTGAAGAACTCGCAAAACCAGTAATTGAGAACCGGTCCCAAAAAGTTCAAATAATGCGAAATTACAGCACAAAAATCGCCATTGAAAGTGTGATCGGGCGGTCATTAAACCCCGTGGAAATCGCTCCAGGTCCTGCTAATGAACGAGATATGTCAGGGAGGATCAAAATCCCTGGCTTCTGTCACATTTGCTACAAAGCAACAATAAAGAGGAGGAGAAAGACACGAAAGTCATGCTGCGATTGCAACAAACCTATCTGCGCTCAATATGCACTTTCGCGAAGTGTCACGAATGCAGCGCCTAATTAATTGTCGACATTTATTTTTATAAATTTCGTATCATCACAAAACATAGTCGACGTATAGAAATTAAATAAAACTATCCCAAACCAATAATCCAGTCAAAATGATTTTTTTTCAAGGTGGGTATCGGGGTACCCGGGTGCGTCCGTGACGTATATATACTTCACACTCAATTTTTTCTTGTTAATTAAAAAAATTGTTTTATTCCAAACAAATCACCTACTTACAATTGAGTTAAATAACGAAGATCCGGAGGTTTTTGCCGCAATTTCTGTTTTTGACCAAGTTAAATTAAAAAATGTACCGTGGTGGGCACCCGGGTACCCGGGTGCGAACACAAGGGTTAAAGCACGTCAGGGCTACAAAAGTCACCGAAACATTTTCGAGAATCCTTAAAACTTGTGACCAAAAGTTGTAAAAAAAAAAAGATTTTAGTAAATATAAAAAATGAAGAAACAAAAAAAGAGAGAAATTTTCGTTGCATTCTAACGATGCAAACTTTAACACCATTTTTGCTAGAGCTCTGATGTTCTTGTAAAGAGGGATTATTTGAAAAAAAAATTTTTTACAATTTTTTTTAATGATATTATTTGAAGAAAATAAATAATTCATATTGTGAAGTTTGTGTTATGAAAGGTTGCAATAACGCCGTTATATAGGTCCATTAGATATATTTTATTACGAATATTTTTTTTTATTTTAAATTCCAATTGTGCATTGTCATCTCTCAGATCCGTGTAGGGAAAACTTTACAGCTCTAAGTAGTCCGGAAACGGGTGAAATGTCGATTTTCTGTTTTGCCACTCACAGAAACTCGTTATTTTATATATATATATATATATATATATATATATATATATTTTGTTTATTAAACCATGCATTGTCACCTCTTTCATGCATGTTTGCAAAATTTCAGAGCTCTAAGTAGTCGAGAAGTTTAAAGCAAAGGTACGTAAGCCCGTGTGCGACTGCGGTGGTAGCGACTGGCCCGTGTGCGAGTCGTCGACCGTTTTTCTCGTAACACAATTTTTCAATACGGCACGCAGCATAACTCCAACAATTTGCAGATTTTACTCCAAATTTTTTCATTATAACATTAGTTATTAACAAATGAGTGTCCCTTTTCCTGTCGAAAATTGCGTTGTTACCTTAAGTGCTTGCCAATTACACAATAATTCTTATTTTCAAAATCCCCTGCGTATTTTCTCTAGTTATACTCATGTAAATTACTAGAATTTTTTAGTCTAAATTAAAATTTGTGTTATTTATACTTATTATCTCAAATTCAAAATGCCTTGCGAGAATAGCTCTAGCGTCACCATTTTGTATAATTTTTTAATAAACATATTTTTTGTTCACTTGTAGATATGACTAATAACATCTATGAATATTATTATCCTTTTACTTGTCCTTCCACCACAACAAATCGGGCAACATCACTTTATTTTAGACGTTTACAGTGGTGCAGGTACTTAAACAATTTGCGATCGTAAAATTGTACCGCTGTTCTGTAGAGCAAGACTCGTGCGGTCGTCATTGCTAGAAAATTCGATTCGTGGAGAAATCTGCAGAAGATAAATTCCGGCAGAGAGAAAAAAATACTAAGCGTATTTTTTTAGCAGTAATTATAATAATTATAATATGTTACCACTCTTTCGGAGAGTGAGACTCGGTCGATCCCGTTCTCTCGCAAATTTGGTCGACCGAAGATAAGTCATGGCAGAGATAAAAATGCCGAGCGCATTCGTTTAAACAATAAGCGTTGTACAAGAGAAGAGTATGTGGCTTCCGGATGGAGGCCGTGTTGAGGATCAGCGTTGTGCCGACGTTTCGCAAACGTTACAGTCTGCATCATCAGGGCTGAGAGCTCCGATACTGAAGCTCTCGTGTCTCAGGTATTCCTTATATAGTTGCAGTCATCGTTCTGGATCGCTGCACCTGGGTGGCTGCACAATTTCGCCATTACACCAACAGAAATTCCAACCAGAGAAATCATCAGCCAGGTGGAAACGGCCATCTATCGTCTCCCACCGGATACTGGCAACGACATCAGGAAACGGATAAGCAATATTCTACACAAGGCAAAACCTCCGCAGCAGAATATCACGAAGGAAGAACACCTTGCTCTTCACAAGTTGAAGAAAAACAAGGACATCTTAATACTACCAGCTGACAAAGGGAATGCAACTGTCATCATGGATAAAACGGACTACTGCAGTAAAATTTTGAACCTGCTCGAGGACACCAACACGTACAAGAAATTATCACGTGACCCCACATCGAGTGTAGAAAAGAAAACAACAACACTTCTAAAGAAGGCTGGTCTATCAGAAAACCTAACCAAAGCCCTAACACCCAAGGAATCCCTACCACCCAGGCTTTACGGTCTGCCAAAAATACACAAAAACAACATCCCACTTAGGCCCATTGTTAGCAACATAGGCAGTCCTACATATCATTTGGCACGTTTTCTCTGCAAACCTTTGCAGGAACTCGTAGGCCTCAACAACTCCCATATCCAAAACTCTCGGGATTTTGTGAACAAGATCCAGACTATCAAGGTACAACCAGAAGACATTTTAGTGAGTTTCGATGTTGTATCCCTGTTTACAAACGTCCCAACCAATGAAACCCTAAGCATAGTTAAAAATTCCAAAAAAGTTGCCCCTAACCTACTGCCCCTCATAGAACATTGCCTAAACTCTACATATTTCCAATTTCAATCCCAATTTTATGAACAAACTTCAGGCGCAGCCATGGGTTCCCCTATTTCTCCTATCATCGCCAACATCTTTATGGAGAACTTCGAGAACAGAATTCTGCAAGAAGCTTCCCTCAAGCCCTCCACCTGGTTCCGATATGTCGATGACACCTTCGTCATTTGGAGTCACGGCAAAGAAAACCTCAATCATTTCTTAACCTTCCTCAACTCCCAGCACCCCAATATTCAATTCACCATGGAGATAGAACAGGAAAAACAAATCCCTTTTCTGGATGTACTGGTACAACGGAAAAGCGATGGCACTTTGGGCCATAAAGTTTACCGGAAGCCAACGCATACGGATAGATACCTCCATGCTACGTCCCATCACCACCCTTCCCAAAAACAGTCGGTCATAAGCTCTCTGGTCTACAGAGCTCTAGCGATCTCCGAACCAGACTCCTTGGAGGTTGAACTAGAACACCTACGAAAAGCTTTAGGAGACAATGGCTACAAGCCAGGCAACATCGAAAGAACGATCAAAAATCTAAAAAGAAAAATAGCTGATCCGAAAACGGTTACAGCACCTGATAGGGAGAATGAAGGACAAATAACCGCAACAACTTCCCTTCCATACCTTCAGGGCATAACCGATCGCATAGGGAGGGTCCTTGGAAAACATAACGTGCGAGTCATCTTCAAACCTCAGAAGAAACTAGCACAAGTGATTCCGAGTGCAAAAGACCAAAGACCATCATTAAGTGCACCAGGAGTATACAAGATACCCTGCTCATGCGGTAAAGTGTACATAGGAGAAACCGGGAGGAAGATCAGTACACGGATCAAAGAACATCAACGGTGTATCAAATATGGCCATATTACACAATCAGCGCTGGCCGAACATTGGATGGAGACTGGTCATGCCATCCAGTTCGACAAAGCCCAAAGCCTGGCCCCATCAAACAGCTATTTTTCCAGGAAACACCGAGAAGGCTTGGAAATCCGAAAACATCCGGACAATCTAAACAGAGATGGAGGATATCACGTCAATCCTATTTGGCACACCGTCCTCCCGGTTTTTTAATTGACCAGCTGATCAATTAAAACATCTGATTGGCTGGTGCAGCGATCCAGAACGATGACTGCAACTATATAAGGAATACCTGAGACACGAGAGCTTCAGTATCGGAGCTCTCAGCCCTGATGATGCAGACTGTAACGTTTGCGAAACGTCGGCACAACGCTGATCCTCAACACGGCCTCCATCCGGAAGCCACATACTCTTCTCATTACATAAAGAGCCGTGAAAGCCTTAAAACTAAAAGCGTTGTACAATTTTACCACTTTTTTGTACAGTGAGTTTCGAGCAATTTCGTTCGCTCGCGATTTTGGTAGCGGTCGAATTCGTTGACGATAAACGACATCGAGATTACAAATAGTGCCCAAGCTTATTTGTTTAAATTGATTAAAAAAAGCATGGGAAAGTGCCAGCACCATTCTACAAGACGAGCCTCTAGCAAACCCCGTTTGTAAGATACTTCAATCGGATGATAAAATCGGATAATAAATCGAAAAAATAAAATCGATATAAAGTGTTTGCGTTACAACCGCGGCGTAGCGAACGAACACACACACACTTGCGCGCTCAGCGATCGTCGTCTATTGGGCTTCGACTTTTCGTCCCAGTGCAACAAAAGTTATTTCGTGCTATCACAACCACAAACAAAAAAGTTATGCCGATTTAAAGGGGAATTCGGGTAATTAAAAAAAATATTTAAAAAATCACGTCAAATACCGCGACATTTAGACAGGGTCTGAGGGTGAAAAAATTAGCAAATGATCTCCCCCAATCCCCCCCTAAAATTGTTTCGATCCATGCGTCAAACACCCTGTATATACGCATGTGCGCGCGCCTGTGTAAGTGTGTGGGTGACTCGGCGTATTATCTACACTATTGAATGTATACAAAAATCGAATTGTTGAATCACATCATATACATTTCTGTTACAATATTAACGTACAAATCTAATTTTCATGTTACATCAGGTAAAACTAAAACACAATGCTCGGTGAAAATTCTACTGTTAAGCTCTTTTCCAAACGGATCACATTTCGGACGACAGAATAATTTTTTCCGTTTTTCTGAGATTTAATGAGTAATGGACGACGACGACGAAATAGAATATCTGTTCGATGGCGAAAGATGCACAAGGTTGTGAAACGATGGAAAAGTTTTAAATTCGAAATTGAATTTTTCGCTAATACGAAATACGGATGGGTGCCAAGTAGCCACATCGTCAAAAGAAAGCGCGTGGCCGATATTATTATCGATAAACGAGCTTCCTCCCCGTGTGCGAAAACGTTTCATAATCTTAGCGGGAGTTTGGGTGGATAAGGAACATCCAGATTTTAATGTATTCATGCCACCGATCATCACAGAACTGCGTGAATTGTACTTTACCGGTATTAAATGGTGGCCTGACGGAATAGAAAGGGTTACGAGAAAATTTCTTACAACTATTTGTTCACCTGATACGCCCGCGAGAGCTAACATACTTAACATGACGAGTTACAATGTTGAATACGGATGCAATTTTTGTTATGCGCCAGGATTAAGAATGGCAAATGGCTCCAGGAAATATCCCATCGAGAATATAGTGAACCGGACGAATGCTGAAATTCGTTAAGGGGCAAGACAAAGTGGAGTAATTAGAAATTCAATGCTGAAATATGTGCCCAAATTTGATATTCGACAGTTGTGGTTCACTCGATGCACTGTGTCGACAATGGCGTTGTGAAAAAATTAACGGAAATTATTGTTTTCGGCCAACTGACGGTAACCTGGGTCCGTGCTAATGCAAATACGTAGAATTGGTTATTATATTATTGCATACCATGTTTGAACTGTTTGATCCCGGAAGAATATTTGCGTTTATTTTCCATGCTATCAGAAGCAATACACATATTGAACGGCGACACTATTAACGCTCAACAATTGGAAAGTGCTCGTGCATTAATTCATGATTTCGCGACACAATTCAAGAAATATTCGAAATTTAAAACATGACTATCAACATGCAACTTCTAAGACACTTGCCTGATACCGTCGAATGTTGGGGCCCACTGTGAGCGCACAATGCTTGCATGTTTGAAAGTTTCATTGGTCAAATATTAAACTCGTTAAATAGCAGTACCGGTAGACAGCTATAAATCATGAATAGATGTTTGTTAAACGATTTCATCAAAAGCGTACCAAGCGATCTGACTCTTCACATATTAATAAAACGAGTGGTGAAAAATATTTTAAATACCGGTAAGGAACGCGACCCCTTCGCAACGACGTCGACTATTAACATTTCTACGATTTCAGAGGTTTAGGAACAGCTGAAATACGAAACCCATATAATTGGGAAAATAATGTTTTGCGTAAGGAAAGACAAACGTGTAACGATAGACTGACTGTGTTCAAAAGAGCCATTGTCAAAGGAAAAATTTACATTAGCAAAGAGAGTGACAAAGAAAATACGCGTAGTTGCGACAAAAACGTATACGCGAATAACGGGAAATTCGCTGAAATATTAAACATTGTCAGCTTCGTCACAAATGAGAATGATCAAGTCGATGAAATGATTGTTAAATGATTTCAAAATACCGGTGATGTACCCGTAGGCAGACATATACGATCCCTGCACGTAAGGTAAATGTCCCAATTATTGAACAGGTCCCAATTATTGAACACTATCTTGTATTTTTATTATTTCTCATTGACCTGCATGCATTTACGTATTTATAAAAATTTCATTACATATATGGATCTTTTAGCTATCGAAATGTTACCCTACTTGTGCAAAAAAAGCTTTAATTGATAGAGCAAAAATTATTTAATCAGCAACGGTGACCCGATTTGACGTATCGTGGTAACTGCTTATCGTTTTTGCTAAGACGCGCCGCTTCATGCGTAAGGGCATACAAAATTCAAAAACTGTCGCATCTCAAAAAGTAAAAGCGTTTCAGGTTCCTCAGAAAATTTCTTACAAATAACAATTTTTGTGAAATTTTTTTATTTAATTATTTGTTAAAAAATACGGTGTTCAATCATTGGGACATAGAAAATGCAGTGTGTCCCAATTATTGAACACTCAAATTCTCCAAGATGGCGTCATTAAACCCATCAAAACATCGAGACAGTTAACATGTGACAGATCGTGTGAATCGGATTTATTCAAAAAAAAGTGTAAGTTCCTGAATAAACTTACCTTTATTCTTTTAATAATAACTCTAAGATCGTCAAATATATTTTTTATTTGTATTTTCGTGCAATAAACATAAAAAGGAAAGTAAAAACAGAATATAACCTAAATGTAACTTAACAATACGAATGTACTGTTCATTATTTTTTGCTCTCCGATATTTCAGGGAGCCAAACTGCGACAAAATCAAACAAACACAGAACATAAAAACGAGGAAGCTGAAAATAAAAATAAAATGAAGTTCGAGTCGAAAAGCAAAAATAAACCAAATGCGAATGAACCAAAAACCTGTCAAAAGAGTCTATATATATATTTTTGTATTTTTACATGATCAACAAAAGATTATTTAAGTGTTTCATTTTGCTTTTATCTCTTAATATTGTACCCGAAATAATATTTTCAGAACGAAAAGAGAATTCTCGAGAGTGTTCAATAACTGGGACATGCCTGTTCAATATTAGGGACACAGGCACTTCCAGTGTTCAATAATTGGGACATTTGCATGCTTCACATTGTTATTCTTTTTTTTCATTTCAAATAATTTAAAAATACTTTAAAGGGTGATTTTTCGAAAGTAAAAATATCAAAGTATCATTTGAACCTGAAAGCGATGGTTTTTTCTTGATTTTATATTTTTTTCTCACCGAATTCAATCCCCCAGATCCTTAACTGTTCAATAATTGGGACATTTACCTTATCGACTAGAAGTTTCATCAGAGGACAAGACGTACGGCTACCTGTAATACTGCTGAAATTGAACGCTGTAATATACGGGGTGAGAATGGCAAATACTTGGGAAACTGACTAGAGCGGTCGAGATGGTATATACAATCCCACAGATACTTTGTACCATCCGTCCGTGTGAGAAATCTACTACTACTTTCATCAGTTTGCCTCCGTCTGGAGCTTTAGTGTGTGTGGGTGTGCGTGTGTGTGTGTGTGTGTGTGTGTGTTAAAAGACAATATGCATACATATATTTGTTATCACTACATTATTAAGTACAATTCCCATCTATTATTATCCTATTAAAAATGTTGTCGCACATTTTTCAATATGGTTTTAATTATCGGTATTTTATTACATGATCACCACTAATAATGCTAGTTAATACTACCGATCTATTACTATTAGTTAATACATCACTACTAATAAGTGTGTAATTCATCAGCCGACTCTTAAACAGTCGCGACGTATATTCATATACGAAGAATAATTAATGAAAACAATAACGGAATGAGATATTATTGCACTTGTGCAAAATTATTACACTTGTCTTTTGTGCTATTGTCTTGTATACTTTCCATCTATGTGCACGTGTATTGTCTCTATCGTTCGTGTTTTGTGTGTGTAAAATCGTGTCATATTTATATCAAAATTACTATTTCATACGAAAATGATGAGAATAAATTCGATATCAGACTCGCTGTGACTATTACACTTATAAGACGTATTGCCGGAAACGTTGTACACTTTGAGAAACTGAAGATTGGGCAGCGGTTGGGAGAAGAACCTAATTTTCGAGGGTTGCGCGTTTATCCGAAATCATATATGATCAGCCAATTTTTCGATCTACTTCCCGACGGATTATAAAATAGTAAATATAACAAATTGTAAACAAATTTGTAAAAATGTATCGGCACATGTATTATACCGCCCATAGAACCCCCCAAGTAAAATATGTAAATAAACAGCCTTATTGCCCTTGGGACCCACACGGAAATAAAATATATGTAAAAATATATTTTTCAATATATTAAAAATGGATGTAAAATATATTTCAGATATAAATTATTCATCTTAGATATAGATTAGATATATGCAATATATACGGGAAATGCATTAAAAATATATTCGCGATATCAAAGTTGTCGGCCAAAATAGATCTTCAGAATGTATATAAAAATTTATATGTTCGATAGGGGGTTACGTATATTCAAACTATATTGAAAATATACTTACAATGTACTAAAAATACCCTCAAAATATACTACAAATGTATTTTAACTGTATTCGACTTATAATTGAAATATATTTTACATGTATTTAAACTACATCTAAAATATACACGATATATGTTCATACTCCGTTTAAAATATATTTAAACTATACTTGAAATATTCTTTAAAATGTCGTTATGACGTTATTTACATCATTGCACCCGGGACTTCCGTTTCCGGAGCAAACGAGAAAAGTTGAGTGCGTGACAGAGCGGTGAGAAAGTGGTGAAAAAGGAGGATAGAGGAAGAGGAGAAAAAGGGAAAGGGCCAGAGAGTGAGGAGGGGAAGCAGGGTGGTGAGTAGAAAAGTAGAAAAAGGGGGAGAGAAGGCCGGATAAAAAAAAAAGAAGAACAGACAGGTGGGAAAAGAGGTTAGGGGAACAGAGCGGTGTAGAGGGGACGAGCGGGAGAAAGAAAGGACCGGCGAGACGAGAGACCAGTGGCGACATCGGACGGAGAGGAAGGAAAGGCAAGGAGAAAGGAGGATAAAACAGGAACGAATGGTAGGTAAAACAGGGCAGAGGAGAAATTGTCCAGATAGGGAAGAAAGGAGCCGGAGATGAGTGAAAGGGGGAAAGGAAAGGAGAGAAAGGAAGAGGAAAATGGGGGTGACGGAGGGGAGAAAAGAAAAGGTAGGAAAGCAAATGCGGAGAGACTGCTAAAGGAAAGGAGCGCGAGCCTGGGGGAAATAAATGAAATGTGGAAAAGGAAGAGGGAGCAGATGGAGGAAAGGGAGCCGGAGGAGCGAGAAATATTTCAAAAAAGCAGAAAAGTGCAAATGTCACCGGAAGAAGGGAGGCAGGAGGAGGAGAGTGTGAAAGAAATGATAAAAGCGATGAGGGAGAAGGTAAGAGGAGGCATGGGAGAAGTAAAGGAGAGGGTAAGAAATATCAAGGAGGAATTAGGGAGAATGAGAGGGAAGAAGAGACAAGCAGAGGAAAGATGGAGGGAGGAGAAGGAAACAATGGAGGAGAGAGTGGGGGAAATGGAAAGGAGAATGGAAAGGGTAGAAATACAAGAGCAGGAAATAGAACGGATAAGTGAGAGGCTAAGGAGGCTAGAAGTAGAAAAGGAAAGCAGCAATAGGGGAGGAGAAAGGCAGGAGGGAAGAGAGGGGGAAGAAAGAAGAACAGAGAAAAGGATAAAAGAGATCAAAAGGAAAATGGAAATGAATGAAAGGGAGGACAGAAGGAAGAATCTAATAATAAGGGGAGCAACGAAGGAAGGGACAATAGAAGAAATGGCGGAAAGGTACTAGAACAAATAGGGGTAAGAGGCAGGATAGAGAAAGTAAGAGAGGTAGGAAAAGGGATAGGATAGGGAAAAGGGACAATGTTAGTGGTTAGGATGGAAAATCTGGAAGGGAAAAAAGAAGTAATGATGAAAAAGAAGGAACTAAGGGGAAGGAGAGAGAGAATAGAGGACGACCTAACATGGAAGGAAAGACAAATGCAATAGAGATTGAGAAGGATAGGGGAGGAGGAAGAAAGAAGAGGAAAAAGAGTAAGGGTAAACATATGGGAGGATTGTGGTGGACGGGACCACATGGTTCTGGGACGAACAGGAGGAAAAGCTGAAAGACGGGAGGGGAAACAAAGGAAGGCAGGGAAAGCGGCGGGAACTAGGAACGAGGAAAAAGAAGGGAGGAATATGAGAGAAGGAGCAAAAAACGAGTAGGGAGAGGAGAAGGGTGGAAGAGAAAGAGGGAAAGAAGGAAGAGGAAGGGAAGAACTGGAAGGTGACGTTTTGGAACGTAGCGGATTAACGAATAAGGACAAGGAATTCTGGAAGGGACTGGAGGAGTGGGAGGTAATAGTAATGATGGAGACGTGGGTGGAAAAGCAGGGTGGGGGAGAATAAAGGAAAGGCTGCCCAAGGGATATACATGGATGACACAGTGGGCAGAGAAAAGAAACAGGAAGGGGAGGGCGAGGGGGGAATGATAATAGGAGTGAGAGAAGAAATGAAGGTAGAAAGAAGGGAAGGGAGAGGGGAGGAGGAAAGAATAATGACAGTGAAAGTAGAAACGGAAGAGGGGGCATGGTAATAATGGCAGTGTACGTAAACGGGGACATAGAAAGGAAGATAGAGAGATTAAAAGAATACACGGAGACACAAGCAGAACAAGAAAGGGTGATAATAGGGGGGACTTCAACGCAAGGACAGGAAAGGAAGGAGGGTCGGAAGGGACGAGGAGGAGGAGGGGAGGAAGTCAAAGGACAAGAAAATAAACACCGAAGGAAGGAAGCTAATAAAAATGATAGAAGAGGCAGGATAGGAAATATTTAATGGGAACATAGAGGGAGACGAAGAAGGAGAGTTCACGTACACAGGGGGGAGAGGGGAAACAGTGATTGACTACGTGCTGGGGGATAGGAAGACAAGGGAGGGGGTGAAGAGCATGTGGTGAGGGATAAGGTGGAATCCGATCACCACCCGCTGATAGTAGAAATAAAAAGGGGCAGGAGGGAGAGGAAGAAGCAAAGCAAGAAGGGAAGAACGGTGGGAAGCGGAAGATGGTCGGAAAAGATGAAGGAGGAATATAAGAGGAGAATATAGAAAGAATGGAAGTAGAGGGAGGAAATGGACTGGACAGGAGGAAAGAAATAACGGAAAAAATTAAGGCAGCGATGAGGCAAAGTGAGGAGGGAGGGGGACGGGAAAAGTGGACGGCAAGGGAAGGATAGCGGGACGAGGAAAGTAGAGAAATGAAAAGGGAGGTTAGAAAGGAACTAAGAAAGTGGAGGAGAAGCGGAGGAGAGAAGGAGGAATACAGGAGGAGAAAGAGAGTACAAGGAACTGTGTGAGAGAAAGAAGGAAGAAGAGAGAGAAAAGATGATAAGGGAGATAGCGGAGGCAAGGACAGAAAAGAGAATATGGGAGATAGTGAATAGAGGAAGACGAAGGAGGAAAAGAGTGTGTGAAGAGATAAAAGGGGAGGAGTGGAGAGAGTATTTTACGAAACTATTAGGAGGAACAGAAAGAGGAGAATGAAGAGGAAGGGAAGGAGGAAGGCGAAGGGACGAGGAGGAAGAAATAAGGGAAGAAGAAATAGGGCAGGAGAGAAAGCGGTTAAATGGGCGGGCGAAATATGCGGAAGGGTATGGAGAGGGGAGGGATGGCCAGAAGAATGGAAAGAGGGAATAATAGTACCTATAGTGAAGAAAGGAGAGGGAAAGAGGGTAGAAGAATATAGGGGGGTCACCCTGATGCCGTCGTTGTACAAAATATACACGACAATATTGGCAGGAAGATTAGAGGAGGAGGTGGAAGCAGGAGGGAGCGTACCTCAAAATCAGACGGCTTCAGGAAAGGAATGGGGACAATAGACAATATATACATATTGAACTATGTAATAGGAAGACAGGTAGGGAAGAAAAGGGGGAAACTCGTCGCGATTTTTGTAGATCTAAAGGCGGCGTTCGATTCGATAGATAGGAAGGTATTGTGGGAGGCTCTGGAGAAGAGGGGGATAAGAAAGGGGCTGAGGGAAAGAATAAAAGAAATATACGAGGAAACGAAGAATAGGGTGAGAGCAGGGGGGGAGACAGGAGAATGCTTTTGGACGGAAAAGGGAGTAAGGCAGGGGTGTCCCCTAAGCCCGATATTGTTCAACATTTTGACGGCAGATCTGGAGGAGCTGAGAGAGGGAAATTGGGGAGGGGTCAAAATAGGGAAGGAGCGAATATATACGCTAGCGTATGCGGACGACATCGTAGTGATGGCGGAAAGGGAAGAGGAAATGGAAAAGGTAATAAGAAAGTTAGAAAGGTATTTTGAAGGAGAAAAAACTGGAAGTGAATGTGGGGAAAACAAAAAATAATGAGATTCAGAAAAGGAGGAGGGAGGTTTAAGGAGAAGGAATGGAAATGGAAGGGGGAGAGGATGGAAAAGGTAAAAGAATTTAAATACCTAGGGTATATTTTCAAAAGGAACGGAGGACAGGAGGCACAAATAAAAGACAGGGTAAAAAAGGCAGGCACGATAATGAGGCAGGTATGGGGAATAGGGAAGAGGAAATGGGGGAACGACGTGGGAAGGAGAGTGTGGCTTTTTGATACGCTGGCATGGACGGTGATGGGATATGAAGCAGAGATATGGGGGTGGAAGGAAAGGGAGACGATGGAAAGGATGCAGGAGCGGTACATAAGATGGGTGTTGGGATTGGATTGGAGGACACCAGGATACATGGTGAGGGAGGAATTGAAAAGAGATAAGTTAGGGATACGGGCAGGACGAAGGGCATGGAGGTATGAGGAGAAATTGAGTAAAGGGGGGGGGGCAGTGAGCTGGCAAGAAGATTCTGGTAGGAGATAAAGAAGAGGGAGAGAAGGGGGAGAAGGGAAAGAGTAAAATGGGAAGAAGAAAGAGAAGAATTTAGGAGAAGAGATGAAAGGGCGGAGGAGGCAGGTCAGGAACAAGAGAATGAGGGATACGAAGGAAAAGAGAGAGAAGAAAGGAAGAGGCAGGAAAAAGAGAGACAGGAAAGGATAGAACAGTCAAGGTACAATAGATGGTACAGAGAGATAAGGACAGAAGGCGTACCGGCGTACATAAAGACAGGAATGCGCGAGGAGAGATATAGGAGAATAGCGAGGTTTAGATTAGTGAATGAAATGCGGGAAGGAAGGTATTGGGAAGCAGAGGAAGACAGTACGTGCAGAGTGTGCGGAGAGGAATTGGAAACGTAGGAACACGTGGTGATAGACAGGTGCAGAGGAGGGACAGGAGAGGAAAGAGGAATACGGGAATGGATAAGAGAAATACTGGATGAAGGAGCAGGAGGAGAAGAATGGATGAGGAGATTGGAGAAGAGTAGGAGAGAACGGGGAAAGGAACTAGGCAGGGAAGGGAACGAAGAGGAAGAGGAATGAACGAGGAATGGAGTGAAAGAGGGAAACGGAAGTCGGAGAGGCAAGGGGAGAGGAGAGAGAGAGAGATAGGCTAAGAAAAATAGAATAAAGCGGAGCGGAAGAGAGGAATAGTTCGTAAGAGCGAGCGAATAATGTTAAGTAGTTTTAAGTAGTATAAGTGGAAATGGAAGATTGTACGGAAGCCCATTCTAACCCCGAGGGGATCAATAAATATTACATACATCATTGCACCCTTTTGCGATATTTTTCCTTGTCATTAATTACGATTATGGTGTTTGCGCGTCAAATATGATAATGGTTTAAATTTAAATTATATCAGATGCTTACACGCCGTAATGTGGTTTCGAACCCGGGACCTCTGAGTGATGAGCTGGGACGTTTCCCACTGAGCTAGTACTACTTGTTAAATTAACTTTCGTATCGTCTGCATATCGTACAATACACAATTTTAGTTTATTGAGAAATGTGTGGATTTACAAGCGTAACTAACATTATCGGATCAATTACTTAATTGCGTTCGCATAGAGAGTGATAATCGAATAGAATTACATAACCTTCAATTGTTTTGTGCGATCATTTATTCCAGCTAGTGCGGCTAGATCTTCGCGAGATACCGACTTGAAGATGTTTTTCATTTGCAACGTCATCTGTTACTCAAGTTGCTTAACCAACCATATTTAAAACATATAAAACATACATTCAGTTTGTATGTTTGATATATTTAAGATGTATCTTAAATGGATTTATATTTATATATCGTATAGGTTTTACTCTTACCCAAAAATGTAATTAGCATATCCAAATTTTCGAACCAATTATATTGAATACATGTTTTATATATTTTTCGATATATTTTTTATATATTTTATTTTCATGTGGGGATGACGTCCCAGCGACCAAAAAATGCTGCCCCGCGAGTTCATCCTGTTTAAAAATGTCCTTCCTTTTTAACATTAGCAATGGGGGGATCCGAAAAGTCTGGTCGAAACGACCAGCCAGCGGGGCTGTTGACAAAATGATTCGACCCGCGAAATCTCGTCGAGACGACCAGCAAGCGGGGAGGCCGACCGAAAAAATTGACCCGAGAAAACTGGCCGAAACGAACAGCCAGCGGGGTTGTCGACAAAAAAATTCGACCCGCGAAATCTGGTCGAGACGACCAGCCAGCGGGGCGGCCGGAAGAAAAAATCAACCCGCGAAAACCAGTCGAAACGACCAGCCTAGGGGCTGTCGACAATAAGACTCGACCCACGAAATCTAGGTCGAAAAAAAATCGATCCGAGAAAACTGGTCGAAACGACCAGCCAACGGGGCTGTCGATAAAAAAAATTCGACCGGCGAAATCTCGCCGAGACGACCAGGCAGCGAGGCGGCCGAAAAAAGATCGACCCGAGAAAACTGGTCGAAACGACCAGCCAGCGGGGCTGTCGACAAAAAGATTCGACCCGAAAAACCGAGTCGAAACGACCAGGTGGTCAGGGGCCCAAAATATATTTCGACTAAATGTTTTTAGTTGGAACGACCAACCTATGGGCCTAAAGTGCGGCCCAATTGTAGTAGACACGACCACAAAAAGTTGGTCGTTCCGACCAGGAAATTACCGAAATTCTACGGTATTGAAGACTCCACTTCCGACCGAAAAATCTTGGTCGACAAATCTGCTAGCGTAAGTGTGTTGTTCGGGAGAAAATGAGTATATTCGACACGCTTCATGTGTGTTACATTAAGCGTGTTCTACAGCAACATATTTAAAACGTGTTGTTACCAAGGATGGTATAGAGCGTATTGTTTGAACACGGTAAAGTAAGTAAAACACGTTGTTCAACGCGTTGACCAGGTCATACACACGTTGTAGGCGTGTTGTGTGTGCTTCAACACACCAACAACACGCTTATTTTTTACAGTGTAAAGAGTCGCGGTGTGTTCGTCAGTCGGTCAGTGGCGTCGATTTTTTTTTATTACCTGGCGTCAAGACGCTGCCACGTCTCTTGGTCTAATGACATTTTATCAATGTAACGTGATTTTTTCCTACCAATTCTGTTTAGGTTAACCTATAGCTCAATCCTAAGATCCCATCATATTCTGTCGAATTCACGAGCAATCGTTTTACCGAAAAAAATTTCCACAACCAAGATTGTTCCATGATTGTTCCACAACCAAAATTATTCGTTGAATCGAAAAAAGTCATTCGCTCATGTCCTAAATATAGTATAGACTCTTTTGCGCTCTACGCAGCCTCGTGGACACGGCCATGGAGTCTATACGAAAGGAGTGCGAACTATGTACTGCGAAAATGGTACGCGGATCTGTTGGAAAAACAATTCCCATTGCGGCCACTATGTGGTGCCGGTGATGGCTGATGCTTCGGCGGTTGGGGTAAATGGCAGTAATGGCAGTAATGCCTGGTTTATAACAATCAACAACCTCGTTTCATCTCGCTCGCACGTTGCTACCTTCATTGTGCCATGCGTCATTACCTGCTACCCAGCGCTGCTGGTGGCTCAATCAAGTACTATTTAAACCCAACAGATTCGCGTACTTTTCCCCTATCCCTCCCATTAGAGTTCGGACTCCTTTAGTGGAGCAGGAGTGTCAGGAGCATAGTGCATGCTCCTGACACTGCGGACCTTTCTTTTTTTTCAAAGAATTTGTCTATACACGTCAGTACAATATAAATTTCTCGGTTGAACAAATACATAAAAACATCCGTACAATGGTTATATAATATATAATGTATACAGGTATGGAATATTGTTAGTAGCGCGCGCCTGTAGTGTGTATTTTATTTATGGTGTAGCATAAGGTGGGATAGTGATGTTGTTTGTGAATATATCTTCGAACATAGTATTTGGAGGTAGTCATGTGTAGCTCTCCGTTGATGAAGGGGGAAAAACAACGAGAAATAAAAACCGCTGTTCTGTGTTATAGCAGCTAAGGCTAAAACTAAGAGTAAAGAGGGGGAGGGAAAGAGGTAGGACAAGAAGAGGAAGGAAGGGGGGATATGCAAATTAATTATATTGAGTTATAGATTATATATTAAGTCTAGGATCCTTTCTTATCGAGGAGTGCGGCCTCTTCGTATATGAGCTATTAAGGCAGTCTTTCGTTCTTTAAAAGATCGTATGTGGGGCAGCCGACATTAAGCCAGTGGTAGGTATTAAATTTGACTCAATGAAAATCGTTAGGACGGAATGGCACACCATCGCCGTCGGTATGGCAAAACACGATTCTAGATCCCCACGGATTTCCGAAACGGCTCTTCAGAATTTCATGAAATTTGGCCAGAGGACGTTCGAATTGATAGACGAACCGCTGTCTGCCCCTCAAATTTCTTGAACTTGAGAAAAAAAATAGATTGTCTTACCATGCTGAACTCGTGATTGAAATGATGAAAAATAAAAATGTTCGCTAATGCCACGACTTGGAGAGGAGCAGAGTCGCGTAGCCACACTAAAAACATACTTTTTGACACCTCAAACATTTTATTCCTTCGCATTTCTTCGGGAATCCGTGGGTATCTACAATTAATAGGTAATTGCAGACGATTTCAAACAAATCTCGCACAATGTCCGAGAAAGCTAGTTATCGCGAATTCCGGCGAGGCGCTCGTGTCGCATTCTGCAGACGACGTACATCATAGTCGATGACGCGAAAAACTTGACAGTTCGGATTCAGCCGAGTATTGTGTGATAACACAATAGAGGTTATTTCTTTTTATTTATTTATTTACATTGCTTATTCATTTTTGTCTAAGAAGTTTTTCATGTCAATTCAGGCTGTTTAAATCTTTTAAACGTTTTTACATAGTCTCATCAGAGATTTACAACCTCGATTTGCAAGAAAAGGCTTCGCAATAATACAAATAAACAAATGGAAAATATAAATACATATAACTCCATCGTATTTAAAATATTTTTGTAATCAAATTCTGATCCCCTCCTATGGCCGCACAATCCAATGTTTTTCAAAGCATTTCAACCACTCGGTAATTTCCCACCTTTTAGGTCCAAATATTGCAGATCCATTATAGAACAATGTGAACAAGTTCGGCATTACTTGTTCTTTAAATAGTCATAATTGTTTAATAAAATTACATTTCGTGTCGTTAAGATAAATGAATTGCCTTATGTCAGCGCTTATAACTATGTACACATAGAGTGCGAAAGCTGCGACTGAAAGTGTGCTCATGGCGCTTAGTAAGAGGGTCCATGCGAAGAACGACAAGTGATGGAAGCAATATTTCGTTGGACTTTTTCTACAGTACTGTCCATGTGAAAAAATCTGACTAACATTTTATAACATTCTTTATAGGGATTCAGTGAATCATCAGAAGATTTTTCTTGCCACTGAACAAGATGACAAGTTTGACAAGCCGTGGCAGAGAAAATAACATGCCGAACTACTGATCAAACTTGTCATTTTGTTCAGCCCCGAGAGAAAAGTTCTGACGATTAACTGAATCCCTGTAAAGAAAATTTCAAAATATTACAGGGAGTTTTTCACATGGACTGTGGAGAAAGTCTAACGAAACATTGCTTCCATCCCTTGTCGTTGTTTGCATGGATCATATAGCGAATACAGTGAACAGTGAGGTTTTCCCAATTATTATATGCGATCAAAGTTTCTTTGGTCCTCACGATGTGGAAATTTGTTTGCAGCACAAAAGTATCTACACAGAGCTTGCGCATCTTGCAAAGTGCCGAGAGCACACTGCACAGTGCAGCTTTCGCACTCACTGTCCACACAGTTATAAATACTAATGCAAGGCAATTTATTTATCTTTAGGGAAATAAATGCCATTCTCTTAAACAATTATCACTATTTATAGAACCACTGGTCCGGACTTGTTCTCATTGATTTATAATGCATCCGCAATGTTTGGACCTAAAAGGTGAAAAATTATGGAATGGTTGAGATTTTAAAAAAATTGATCGTGAAACCATTTAAAAAAAATTGATCGTGAAACCATTTAAAAAAAAATTGATGTGAAACCATTTAAAAAAAAATTGATCGTGAAACCATAGGATCGTAAGAGGAGGAGACTGAAACTTGACTACAAAAATATTTCAAGTACAATGGAGTTGTAGGTATTTATATTTTCCATTTCTTTTTTTGTATTATTATGGAGAGTCTCCGTTTTGCAAATTGAAGTCGTAAATCTCTGATGAAGGTGTGAAATTTTCACACAACAGTTCATATCATTTGCAATGCAATACAATTATTAGTAACATAGGTGAATTTCATGCATCAATTGCCTATTGCATACGCCCCACATTTTTCGTTTTAAGTCAGACAAATATTTTCATAGCTATTAAAAGCTCGCACATCTGTATGAGGTTAGGAATCTGCATGGGGTCATAAATCTGTAGAGGCTAGGATAAATTATTTTATACTTTTCAGTCCGTTTAAATAACGTGGTATATTTAAAAAATGTATTTGAATAATTTAATTTTTTTCTCTTTCTCTTTCTTACACACTTAATTCCTCAATCTACCTGTTGCAAACTGTTAAATATTGTATGTTATTTAGATATATACAATATCTATTTGTATATTATATTATGTATATTATATTTTTTACATTTATATTCATTTTGTCTGTCTGTTTGTTTGCTTGTCATCCAGTTCTGAGCTATATTTAAAGTTTTAAGTCTCCAGCTCATCCGGAAGTTAGTTTAAAATCAATGGGCAAATTTGTACCGAACAGGCTAACAAAGAAACAGACAAGAAAGCGAGTTAACACAAGCGTGGTAAAAAGTGAAGAAAGGCCATTATTATTTTTTACCACGATACTTTCGTTTATTGAGAGCAAAAAAATTGGTTCTCGACATTTACGAGTATTTTCGCTCACGAAAAGTGAGAATTTGTAAGAAGAAATAATTAATTTGTTTTAATAAAAAAATGTCTATTTCTCACAGCTTACTTTTACTCGTTTGTCTATTTTTCATTAAACGATAACAAATAAACGCGCTAAAAGTAAAAAACTCCATTTGGTAACGGTTTTTGTTATCAAAATTAACTGGATGTTAAAACTTGTAACCTCTCTGTATTTCCTATACTTTTTTAATACGAAATTTATCTTCTGCTAAGTTGGCATATTGTAAATCTTTTTTGTCTATGAATTTGCGATAAAAAATTTGATGTATACATTTATTTAGAAAAAATGTAGAGTACTAAAAATTAATGTTTTCATTTAAAAAGCTCCAATAAACCAATACACCAAGTTAGCAGAAAAAAAATTTCGTATGAAAAAAAACAAATATTGATAACACAGGGCGGGGGGGTATAAACTTGAATAAAAATACAGTTCATCTTCAAAACTAAAAACCGGGTTAAACAATGAAATTATTTACTTCCAGAGGGTATATTGGTTATTTTCCAATGAGAAATTGACAAACGAATAATACTGCACTTTCAAAAATGACATTGAAAGTTCGTCTGATGAAACAAAATTTTGAAAAAATGGATTTTTTCCTTTCATCAATTTGCCACTTTCCATAAGCGAAAATACCGCATTTGCGTCATCTTTACCGTTGGATTTTGCAGCGCATACGCAGCAATCGTATTCGTTGCTGAGAGGTATAGAAAGTGCCGCACCTACCGATCACAACCGCGGTGGAGAAAAATGCAAAAATGATTGGTTAAACAATTATTTTTGCGTAATTTTTACCGTTGGTCTTTGCAGCGCGTAAGCAGCAGTCATATTTGCTGAGAGGTACAGACAGTACGGTACCTACCGTTTACGCCCGTGATCGAGAATAAATGCAATAATTGTTCAACCAATTATTGTTGCGTAATTTTCACCATTCTTTTTTGCAGTGCGTAAGCAGTAATCATATTTGCTGAGAGGTATAGAAAGTACCGTATCTACCGATCACACTTTTGATCGAGAATACTTGCAAAAAAAATTGTTTAAAGAATTATTTTTGCGTAATTTTTACCGTTAGTATTTGCAGCGCGTAAACAGCAATCATATTTGCTGAGAGGTACAGAAAGTACCGAATCTACCGATTACGTCCGTGATCGATAATAAATGCAAAAAAATCGGTTGTCTGTAAAGTCGGTTTACTGACGATAGTTGAACGTGACAACGTCATAAGAAAATACTGGTTCATAAGAAAGGAATGGTTTCATTTTTCAAAAGAAAATTTTTATTTTGTTTGTTTGATAGATATTTTGTATGGATATAGAGAAGGAGGTAAATGGAAATCACAATTGAATTGATCAAGTTACATTTATTTGTACGCATAAATACAATTATGTCAATTTTTATTTATTTTTTTTTACAATGTACATATTTTTTACAAGTATGAATGTGCTTTGAGCAATTGTTTTACAACTTTTCTTTTTTCATAAAATTCTTCGTTCAGAAAATCATTTTAAATTAACAAAATACTTGAATAAAATTTATTGTTTAAATTTATACTCGACTGTTAAAATTTAATTTTTGATTTTATTATTTTATAATAATAAATTTTGTATTGACATTATTTCTTTCAGCAAGTAAACTGAATAAAAGTTGTTGTTCAATTAGTTACTTAATTATTTTTGCAAATTTAATTGTAATTTGTTGTAAAAAAGTAATAATTTTGAATAATTTATTATAAGAATAAACTGTGATTAAATTATTGTTCATAAATCTTAAATTTAAAATTTAAAATTTGGAAACATCATTAAAATTTTTGTAACTCTAGCTTTTAAAAAGCCCGCCTCAATGTGTTTGATATAGGAGAAAATTGTTCCCTTTGACGGCTGGCTGGTCCAACCTGTCATTTCAGACACGTTGTTATGATATGTGGAAGATTTAACATTTATGTTTTAATTTTTTGAAATCATAGCTACGCTCGATAATTATTTCGATCGAATAGTAAAGCAATTGATTTTTACTCATCGTGAAATAGTTCTGTTAACTTATTGTTATAGTTTTGTCAATTATAGCATAACCTACAATCGCTGCACTAGCGGACCGATGCTATTTATTTTAATGATGAAAGCACGAATATTCGACAATATATCACTGAACATATATTTAATATCGAAAGAATCATTACCTTTATCGCCGCAATTATCGTTGCTATAAACAATTGACACCACATTCACTTTTCACTGCACTTCATACTTGACGAAAACATGTACATGTATTATTGTATAGCAGCTGTCCACGCGGACGCATCGCTCATGGCCTCTGCACACTGCGCGCGATGGGCGACAAGCGATGAGCGATATCCAATGAGAGCTCGAGTATGACGGAAATGCTCTATGAGAGTGACGTTGCCATTGGATATCGCTCATCGCTCGTCGCTCGTCGCTCGCAGTGTGCAGAGGCCATCACTCAAGTAGGAGAGAGACAGATGTCGAACGCTGCCGAACGCTGCCGAACGCGGAGGCCGATTGTGCCTCTTTGTCGCTCGTTCCGCGCTCTCTCTTACACTTCAAGCCTTAGATGGAACGCCTCAGAGCGAGGTAACGGCGATGAGTCATGCTTTTTCGTGCGTGCAGCCGGCTCCATCGAATTATAAGACGTTGTCACGTCAAAATAATTGTTTAAACGATTGTTTAAACAATCATTTTTGCGTAATTTTCACCATAGTTTTTTGCAGCGCATACGCAGTAATCATAATTGCTGAGAGGTATAGAAAGTCCCGTATCTACCGATCACACTTTTGATCGAGAATACTTTGCAAAAATAATTGTTTGAAGAATTATTTTTGCGTTATTTCTACCGTTGGTTTTTGCACCGCGTAAGCAGCAATCGTATTTGCCGAGAGGTCTAGAAAGTACCGTATCATAAACAATTATTTTTGCGTAATTTTGACCTTTAGTTTTTGCAGCGCGTAAACAGCAATCATATTTGCTGAGAGGTACAGAAAGTACCGTATCTACCGATTACGCCCGTCATCGATAATAAATGCAAAAATAATTGTTTGAACAATTATTTTTGCGTCATTTTCACCATTGTTTTTTGCAGCGCATAAGCAGTAATCATAATTGTTGAGAGGTATAGAAAGTACCGTATCTACCGATCACACTTTTGATCGAGAATACTTGCAAAGATAATTGTTTACGGAATTATTTTTGCGTAACTTTTACCGTTGGTTTTTGTACCGCGTAAGCAGCAATCGTATTTGCCGAGAGGTACAGAAAGTACCGCATCTACTGATTACGCCCGTGATCGAGAATAAATGCAACAATAATTGCTAAATAATTATTGTTGCATGTATTCTAGAATATTGCATGTATGCATGTAGAACAATTATTGCATTTTGCATATATAATATTGCATGTTGCATGTATAATAATTATTGTTGCATGTATTCTCAATCCAAAGTGTGATCGGTAGATACGGTACTTTGTATACCTCTCAGAAAAAATGATTACTGCTTACGCGTTGCAAAAAACAATGGTGAAAGTTACGCAAAAAAAATTGTTTAAACCATTATTTTCGCATTTATTCTCGATCACGGGCGTAATCAGTAAATACGGTACTTTATGTACCTCTCGGTAAATACGATTGCTGCTTACGCGGTGCGAAAACCAACGGTAAAAATTACGCAAAGATAATTCTTTAAACAATTATCTTTTCAAGTATTCTCGATCAAAAGTGTGATCGGTAGATACGGTACTTTCTATACCTCTCAACAATTATGATTACTGCTTATGCGCTGCAAAAAACAATGGTCAAAATTACTCAAAAATAATTGTTTAAACAGATATTTTTGCATTTATTATCGATCACGGGCGTAATCGGTAGATACGGTACTTTCTGTACCTCTCGGCAGATATGATTGCTGCTTACGCGGTGTAAAAAATAACGGTAAAAATTACGCAAAAATAATTCTTTAAACAATTATTTTAGCAAGTATTCTCGATCAAAAGTGTGATCGGTAGATATGGTACTTTCTATACCTCTCAACAATTATGATTACTGCTTGTGCGCTGCAAAATACAATGGTGGAAAGTACGCAAAAATAATTGTTTAAACAATCGTTTAAACAATTATTTTTGCATTTATTATCGCTCACGGGCGTAATCGGTAGATACGGTACTTTCTGTACCTCTCGGCAAATACGATTGCTGCTTACGCGGAGTGAAAACCAACGGTAAAAATTACGCAAAAATAATTCTTTAAACAATTATTTTTGCAAGTATACTCGATCGAAAGTGTGATCGGTAGATACGGTACTTTCTATACCTCTCAGCAATTATGATTGCTGTTTACGCGCTGCAAAAACTAACGCTAAAAATTACGCAAAAATAATTATTTAGACAATTATTTTTGCATGTATTCTCGATCAAAAGTGTGATCGCTAGATACGATACTTTCTATACCTCTCAGCAAATATGATTACTGCTTACGCGCTGCAAAAAACAATGGTGAAAATTACGCAAAAATAGTTGTTTAAACGATTATTGCATTTATTCTCGATCCCGGGCGTACGAACAGTAGGTACCGTACTGCCTGTACCTCTCAGCAAATATAATTGCTGCTTATGCGCTGCAAAGACCAACGGTAAAAATTACGCAAAAATAATTGTTTAAACAATTATTTTTGCATTTTTCTCGACCGCGATTGTGATCGGTAGGTGCGGCACATTCTATACCTCTCAGCAACAAATACGATTGCTGCGTACGCGCTGTAAAATCCAACGGTAAAGATGACGCAAATGCAGTATTTTCGCTTATGGAAAGTGGCAATTTGATGAAAGGAAAAAATCAATTTTTACAGAATTTTGTTTCATCAGACGAACTTTCAATGTCATTTTTGAAAGTGCAATATTATTCGTTTGTAAATTTCTCATTGGAAAATAACCAATATACTCTCGGGTATAAAATAATTTCATTGTTCAATCCGGTTTTTAGTTTCGAAGATGACTTGTATTTTTATTAAAGTTTATACCCCCCCGCCCTGTATTATCAATATTTGTTTTTTTAATACGAAATTTATTTTCTGCTAACTTCGTATATTGGTATTGTAACGGGTCGGAATTCGTTACAATTATTTTTATTTGTTCGGGACTCGATCAGGGAAGAAATTAATTAAAACTCTTTGTTTTGGAGGTATCTGTTAATAAAATGGCATTTATTCAATATTTTGACTCGATATAATAGTAAAGATTTTGGTGTTGTGTGTTGTCGTATTTCAATGTATCGCCGGAATATATTTTGTGTGTTTTAATGTGTCGCTGGAGTGTGTTTTGTGTGTTTTAATGTGTCGCTGGAGTGTATTTTGTGTGTTTTCATGTGTCGCTGCGCGGTCGGTACAATATTCGAAATAGCGGACTCGCCCGGATGGTAAGTGTGTTCGAGCGCGATTACTTTACTGTAGGTCGATGATTTCCCCTTCTCCTACACGTATTGGCGCTCGCGGCGTGCGTGAGTTACGGCGCGTTCTCGCCTATGGCGCGCCTATGGCGCGCGCAGCCTAGGGGCGCCTTTCCCTAGGCTGCGCGTGGCGCTGTCTGTCGCCGTCCACTCTCCCTAGCGGTATCGATCGCAGCGCGCTCAATCTCGATACGGCGCGCTTCCCCCTCTTTTCCTACGGTCGCTCGTTGCGCGTGGTGCCGAGCGCGTTCTCGTGCTAACCGCGCTCCCTGAGTCCCCCCACTCTAGTGGGTCACGACGCGGTGGATCGCGGCGCGCCTTCGACTCACGCGCTACGGCGTGCTCTCTCGTAATTACTCCCCGTGAGCGTAACCGATTATCGCGCGTCGATAATCGATTACTCTAACCGTGTTTGACTCCGTCGGATGGCGCCACGTACCCGCTTATGCTGATATTACCGCTAGTTACGTGTATTGTGTCGGTGTGGTGTTTCAATTTCGAGATGCCTCCTTGACCTTTGGGTTCTCCTGATATTTTCGGGAGCCCTTGTAGGTATTTCGTGTTTTTACAGTTGTATGTGTGTGTGTGTATATTGTCGCCTGGTGTTCCTGATACCTCCTTGCACTTTCTATTCACCTAATACTAATTTTCTATCTATCCTTTCGTAATTTATCCTTCCTTTGTTTAATCTTAATGTTTTTTAGTACTCTTTTTTCTTATTCTACTCCCAATTCTTATTTCGGTCTTTATTGATTAATAAAGAAAAAGCGTGTTATAACTTTCTTTTTAAGTGTCTCAAGGTTCCCTCTCTCAGCTTTCCGCCCTGAAAAGAGGTACTTTGCTGAGCGGTACTTTTTTATCCACTTAAAAAGTCCGACTTTCTTACAACGACTTCCTTCTGATTTCGTTTTTTCAGTGTTTTCCCCCTCTCAGCTTTCCACCCTAAAAAGAGGTACTTTGCTAAGCGGTACTTACCGATCCACGAAGTAAAAAGAAGTGCCATTCCTCCGACTTTCCTCCTCTTATATACTCATATTTTATTGTTTATTATTCCCCTTCCCTTACCAATTACCCATCATTCCCTTTATTGTTAACCTTTTTTCATGTTTTAAATAAATTTATGCTTTCTTTGTTTTCTCTGTTTGCTTTCCAACGACTTTTCCCCTTCCCTTACTTCTTAACCGTCGTTAATTTTGTTTTTTACTGTTTTTGTTTATTTTCTGTTTTTCTTTTTCTCTCTAACTTTTTATACTTTCGACTGTTTTTATTTTTTTCTGTTTTCTCTTCCCTTACCCGTCTTTCTGTTTTCTCTTCCCTTACCGGGCTTTCCCGAGGTCCTTATTTTTTTACTTCCCCCTCCTTTGTCCTATCAATTGGTCTTTTACTGTTCAATCGTTTTTGTGGTGGGGGTATTGGCATGAGACGGACCTATACGTCTCAGTATATTTGAGCTTTTTAAATGAAAACATTAATTTTTAGTACTCTACATTTTTTTCTAAATAAATGTATACATCAAATTTTTTATCGCAAATTTATAGACAAAAAAGATTTACAATGTGCCAACTTAGCAGAAGATAAATTTCGTATTAAAAAAAGTATAGGAAATACAGAGAGGTTACAAGTTTTAACATCCAGTTAATTTTGATAACAAAAACCGTTACCAAATAGACTTTTTTACTTTCAGCGCGTTTATTTGTTATTGTTTAATGAAAAATAGACAAACGAGTAAAAGTAAGCTTTGAGAAATAGACTTTTTTATTTAAAAAAATTAATTATTTTTTCTTCTTACAAATTCTCACTTTTCGTGAGCGAAAATACTCGTAAACGTCGAGAACCAATTTTTTTGCTCTCGAAAAACAAAAGTATCATGGTAAAAAATAATAATGGCCTTTCTTCACTTTTTACCAAGCTTGTGTTAATTCGCTTTCTTGTCTGTTTGTTTGTTAGCCTGTTCGGTACAAATTTGCTCATCAATTTTAAACTAACTTCCGGATGAGCTGAAGACTTAAAACTTTAAATATAGCTCAGAACTGGATGACAAACACCAAACAGACAGACAAAATGAATATAAATGTAAAAAACATAATATACATAATATAATATACAAATAGATATTGTATACATCTAAATAACATACAATATTTAACAGTTTGCAACAGGTAGATTGAAAAATTAAGTGTGTAAGAAAGAGAAAGAGAAAAAATTAAATGATTCAAATACATTTTTTAAATATACCACGTTTTGTAAACGGACTGAAAAGTATACAATAATTTATCCTAGTGCCTACAGATTTATGACCCCATGCAGATTCCTAACCTCATACAGATGTGTGAATTTTAGAATAGCTATGAAAATATTTGTCTGACTTAAAACGAAAAAAGTGGGGCGCATGCAATAGGTAATTGATGCATGAAATTCATCTACTGTTGTGTAGCACTGTTGTGTGGAAATTAATTCTTCTTGAATGCTTAATTTTTTTTGTCGATTCAGGCTGTGAAACTCTTTGAAATGTTTCACACCCTTATCAGAGATTTACGACTTCAATTTGCAAAACGGAGACTCTCCATAATAATACAAAAAAAGAAATGGAAAATATAAATACAAACAACTCTATTGTATTTGAAATATTTTTGTAGTCAAGTTTCAGTCTCCTCCTCTTACGATCCTACAGTTTCACGATCCAATTTTTTTTAAAAGCATCTCATCCATTCCATAATTTTTCATCTTTTAGGTCCAAACATTGCGGATGCATTATAAATCAATGAGAACAAGTCCGACATCAGTGGTTCTATAAATAGTCATAATTGTTTAAGAGAATGATATTTATTTTCCTAAAGATAAATGAATTGCCTTGCATTAGTGTTTATAACTCTGTGGACAGTAAGTGCAAAAGCTGCACTGCGCAGTGTGCCCGCGGCACATTGCAAAATGCACAAGCTCTGTGCAGATACTTTTGTGTTGCAAACAAATTTCCACATCGTGAGGACCAAAGAAACTTTGATCGCATTTAATAAATGTGAAAACCTCACTGTTCACTGTATTCGCTATATGATCCATGCAAACAACGACAAGGGATGGAAGCAATGTTTTGTTAGACTTTCTCCACAGTCCATGTGAAAAATTCCCAGTAACATTTTGAAATTTTCTTTACAGGGATTCAGTGAATAGTCAGAACTTTTCTCTCGGGGCTGAACAAAATGATAAGTTTGATAAGCAGTTTGGCAAGTTATTTGCTCTGCCACTGCTTGTCAAACTTGTCATTTTGTTCAGTGGCAAGAAAAATCTTCTGATGATTCACTGAATCCCTATAAAGAATGTTATAAAATGTTAGGCAGCGTTTTTCACATGGACAGTACTGTAGAAAAATTCTAACGGAACATTGCTTCCATCACTTGTCGTTCTTCGCATGGACCCTATTACAAGTGCAGTGAAAGTTGACATTTTCCTAATTTTGACATGCGACCAAAGGTTCTTTGGTCCACATGATGAAGAAATTTATTTGCGGCACACAAGTATCCGCAAAGAGTTTGCGCCTCTTACTAAGCGCCACGAGCATACTTTCAGTTGCAGCTTTCGCACTCTATGTCCACAGAGTTATAAGCGCTGACGTAAGGCATTTATCTTAACGACACGAAATGTAATTTTATTAAACAATTATGACTATTTATAGAACAACTAATGCCGAACTTGTTCACGTTGTTCTATAATGGATCCGCAATATTTGGACCTAAAAGGTAGGAAATTATCGAGTGGTTGAAACGCTTTGAAAAACATTGGATTGTGCGACCATAGGAGGGGATCAAAACTTGATTACAAAAATATTTTAAATACGATGGAGTTGTATGTATTTATATTTTCCATTTGTTAATTTGCATTATTGCGAAGCCTCTTCTTGCAAATCAAGGTCGTGAATTTCTAATGAGGCCATGTAAAAACGTTTAAAAGATTTAAACAGACTGAACTGACATTAGAAAACGAGACATTAAAAAAAAAGCTTGAACTTATTAGAAAAAAATGAATAAGCAATGTAAATAAATAAATAAAAAGAAATAACCTCAATGTCACTGGACGAATAAGTCACTCTCGCGGCTCGCACGTCGAAAAATCCGCAACTCCGTCGGACGTAACGCAGCACGAACACTCCACATATAATTAATTTTTTCGTTGAAAAACACGAACAAAAAATTGTTGAAGACGACCGAACAATTTTCGACATTTTATCACAGAACACTCGGCTGAATCTGAACTGTCAAGTTTTTCGCCTCATCGACTTCGATGTACGTCGCTGCAGAATGCGACACGAGCGCCTCTCCGGAATTCGCGAAAACTAGCTTTCTGGGACATCTTGCAAGATTTGTTTGAAATCGTCTGCAATTACCTATTAATAGTAGTTACCCACGGATTTCCGAAGATATGCGAAGGAATGAAATGATTGATGTGTCAAAAAGTGTTTTTAATGTGGCTATGCGGCTCTGCTCCTCTCCAAGTCGTGGCATTAGTGAACATTTTTATTTTTCATCATTTCGCATTTTTTTTGCGTAATTTTCACCGCTGGTTTTTGCAGCGCATAAGCAGCAATCATATTTGCCGAGAGGTACAGAAAGTACCGTATCTACCGATTACGCCCGTAATCGGGAATAAATGCAACAATAATTGTTTGAACAATTATTTTTGCGTAATTTTCACCATTGTTTGTTTCAGTGCGTAAGCAGTAATCATATTTGCTGAGAGGTATAGACGGTGCCGTATCTACCAATCACAATTTTGATCGAAAATACATGAAGAAATAATTGTTTAAACAATTATTTTTCCGTCATTTCCACCATTATTTTTTGTAGCGCGTAAGCAGTAATCCTATTTGCTGAGAGGTATAGAATGTACCATATCTACCGATCATACTCGTAATCGAAAGTAAATGCAAAAATAATTATTTAAACTATTATTTTTGCATTACTTTTACCGCTGTTGTTTGCAGTGTGTTCTCACCAGCCATATTGGCTGAGAGAGGCGACATCCCTCGCATCTACCGAACACTAACGTTTTCGAGAATAACTGATACTTATTAAAACAATTAATTATTTAAACATTTTTATAAAAATGTCTCAATTTACTGTACGGCTGTTTTTTGCAGCGCGTCACCGGCATTCGATTTTGCTCGGAACGTCAGACAATGGATATTTTAAAAAAGATTGTCATTTATCGAAATAATTAATTTTGTGTTAAAGGCGAAAAGAAACAAAATTTAATATTCGCGCGAGCGACGAGCCTGACGCCGCGACAGAGGGCGAGACTGTGGGGTGTCACGCGGCAGTAGCGCTGTGTGCGCCTGCGTCGGTCGGTGTGCGTGCCGGTGTGGAGCTAGAAGCCATTTTCCTCGCTCTCTCTTGAGAAGACGGTAGTCGAGTATAGACGCGCGTGGGTGTGCATGCGCCTGACGTAACGAACGCACACAGACTCACGCGCACACATACGTTGCGTCGAAGCACACATTGTTATTGTACAAGGAGGCCCGCTTCCCCGTCGCCGCGTGCGTTCGGAACGAACACTCGTTCGGATGTGTGGTCAGTAAGGAGGTGTAGTAAAAATAATGCTCAAAGGTACAATGATTTAACTGTTCGTTTATTAAATAAAGAAGCGATGAACAAGAATGGAGGAGACGAGTTGACGCGTACTCGCGAGCCAATAGTTCGAATGGAAGTGTCGCGAAATAGCATTGCTGCGTTTGGCAGGGTTCTCTGCGCAAGGGGAGAGAGGAAATCTCTCTAGCAAATTTCGCTCTGTCATTCTATTGTGCTGGGTCGGTATGGAAGATCCTGCTCTTATCGGTGTCTGCCACAGCACTCCCCTCCAAGTGCTTTAGCTCAACGGAGCTAAAGAACGAAGTTTATTCGTTTTTTCCGGGCGTATGTTTTCAGAGGCCCTGAACAATTCGTCGGTGACGATGAAGTTCCAGGAACCGCTGGTGGCACAGGGAACTGCTTCGTAGGCGAGACGACTTGTTGCTGCGGAATCGTCTCGAAGGCCGCTGGCTTGAGTCTTTCCGTGCTTACTGTTGTGGGACTCCATTACTTCGTTGGGTCCCTCGTAGGGCGCTTCTAGAGGTTTTTTCACGCCGTCGACTCGGATGAATACGTGGGTGCACGTAAACAGCGTCTTATGGGAAAAACCGCTCTCCTCTTGTGATGATGTGCCGTTCGTGTTGAACGCACGTGTCGCATAGCTTCTCGAAAGTGCTCGACGAAAATCTGGGGACACGTGGGAAACTCCTCGTCCATGAAATATTCGCCAGGGATCCGTAGAGTTGTCTCGTAAACCATTTCAGCCGTCGACGCTTTGAGATCCTCCTTGTAACTAGTACGTAGTCCTAAAAGCACAACGGGTAGAACGTCGATCCATTGTCCCGAAGCGTGGCAAGTGAGGGACGTCTTCAATGATCGATGCCATCTTTCAATTATGCCGTTGGGCGTCGGGTGGTACGCGGTTGTACGCGTGCGTTCGCTCCCCATGAGTTTTGCTAGAGCTTGGAATAGCTGCGATTCGAACTGCGCGCCTCTGTCTGTGGTGATGACGGCAGGAGCACCGAATCGCGAGATCCAGCCAGCGAAAAATGCCTTGACCACTGTATGTGCAGATATGTCAGCGATAGGGACTACTTCTGGCCAGCGGGTGAACCGGTCGATCATTGTCAAAAGATATCGAAATCCTCTCGAGGGTGGCAATGGTCCGACAATGTCCAGATGGATTTGCCTGAAACGAGCATCTGGGATAGATATATGTTGAGGCACATTCTTGTTGTGTCTGTGGATTTTGCTCTTTTGACAAGCAAGACATGTGCGTGACCATTCGAGAATATCGCCGTTCATTTTGGCCCACACGAAGCGATGGCTGATGAGCCTCCTGGTGGCGCGTCCGCTGGGATGCGATAAGTTATGGACCGTGTCGAAAATCCTCTTCCGAAGTGTGCCAGGAATATACGGTCGTACCTCTGTACCTGAAAGGTCACAATAAACGACAACTTCGCTGTCATCAATCCTCAGTTTGCGTAACTTAAGCGACGACGACGTTTCGTCTTCGACGAGGTTTTTTAGTTCCTCATCGGATTTCTGTTGCTCAGCTAGCTCATCCGTGTTGACGACTACGGGTAAATCGATGGTCACCAGTCGGGAGAAAGCATCTACAAGTATGTTCGATTCACCGGAGATATATCGAATATCGGTAGTGAGTTGGCTGATGAAGTCTAGTTGTCGCTGCTGCCTAGGTGATGCTCGGCTCGATCTCTGTACGAAAGCGTATATTAATGGCTTATGGTCTGTCAAAATCGCCAACTGTCGTCCTTCAACGGTAAATAGGAAGAATTTTAAACTGGAAAAGATTGCTTGGAGTTCTCGGTCATACGTAGAATATCGCATTTGGGTTGGAGTCAATTTCCTCGAAAAAAACCCAACGGTTCCCAGCGATCTTCCCGGAGCTGCTCCAATACCGCTCCAATGGCAGTATCGGAAGCATCGGTTTGGAGCCTGAGCGGGGCGTTTGACGCTGGATGAGCTAGAAGAGTTGATTCGAGAATTTGTTGTTTGCTGTTAGCAAATGCGTCCTCGGCCTCGGGTGTCCAATGAATTGGCCGTCTGTCCCTTTTCTTTGCTCCCGCCATCAACGCATGCAACGGTGCTTGAACTGCAGCTGCGTTTCGGATAAAACGTCTGTAAAAATTCAACACACCAAGAAATCGTCGGAGTTCGCTAATGTCTCTAGGTTTGGGATACTCTCGAATGGCGATGATACGGTCCTCGAGCGGTTTAGTGCCGTTTTGCGATATATGGTAACCCAAATAGTCCACTTCGCTGGCTCCGAAAACGCACTTGGATACGTTGATGGACAACCCGAATTCGCGGAGTTGATTGAAAACTTGACGAAGATGTTGCTCGTGCTCATTCGCGTCTGTGGAAGCTACAATAATATCGTCAATATAACAGTGGCAGAAGGTGAGTCTTCGAAGAGCTATGTCCATAAGTCGTTGGAATGTCTGGGCAGCGTTTCGGATTCCGAACGTCATGACGTTAAATTCGAATAAACCGAAAGGCGTGATAACTGCCGTCTTCGGGCGATCCTCGGACGCAACTGGTATTTGGTGATATGCTCTCACTAGGTACAATGTTGAAAATACGGAGCATCCGTGCAGAACGTATGAGAAATCGTGGAGGTGCGGAATTGGATACCTGTCAGGAACGGTGATCTTGTTGAGACGCCGGTAGTCTCCGCAGGGCCTCCAATCCCGTCCTTTCTTAGGCAGGAGGTGCAGAGGATTAGCCCTCTGGCTACTAGATGGTTGAGAAATGCCTTGCTGGAGCATGTAGTCGAATTCCTTGCGGGCTGCCTGAAATCTTTCGCCGGTGAGGCGTCGTGCTGGTTCAGCTACATGAGGTCCCGTAGTAGTAATGTGGTGGCAAATCTCGTACGAAGGCTTCTTCATGTGGGTGGGGGGCATGGTGATCTCAAGAAAATCACGAAGCAGCCCCTTGACGCGGCAGTTCGGATCGATTGTTGAGACTGACGTTTCGCTTGAGTTTATTATTTTGCCGATAACGTGAAGGTTTGTTACACCATCGATCAACCTTCGATTGCGCAGATCGACCAGGAAGCTATAATGGTATATAAAATCAGCTCCAATAATTGCGTGCGAAACGTCGGCAACGATGAAAATCCAGGGATATTGTCGTCGTAATCCAAGATCGACATACACTACCGTACCGCCGTAGGTATCGATACGCGAATCGTTTGCAGCATACAATCTTAAATCTTTAATTTGCGTCATTTTACCTTTGGAAAGTCGCTTAGGAAGTACTGAAATATTGGCACCTGTATCAATGAGGTACCTCGTCTCAGACTTCCGATCCGTGAGAACTAGGCAGAACTTGTGTACGCCGTCCGCTTCCGCCGCGTAGCAGGACGGGTCCTTTAGTTTTCCGCATTCGCCTTATGATGTGTGCGAGCCCCTTGACAATTCCGAGCTTTATCGCCAAATCTGCGGTGATAGAAGCAGAGTCCACTTTGGGGACGCTCTTGAGAATGGGCTCGACTCCTGGAGGCTGATCTGGTTCAGCTCCGTGAAGGGCTTTGCCGGTGACTGCTCCTCAACTGCGCGATGTCGCGGGCCATGCCGTCAAAGAGACGCTTAAGCTCGGAGATGGTTGAGTCCCCGGAATGTGGTGAAAGAGAAGTTGCGGATGGAGAGATCGCGGCGACGTTGGGTTGAGACGATTCCATGATTTTGTCAGCCTGTAAGGCTAGTTTTGTAAGGTCAGTGACTTCGCTTATTGCGAGGATACCCTTGACGAACTCAGGTAAGTTCTCTAGGAAGAGTGTGCGCAAAACTGTCTCGTTACATTGACCCGCAGCCAAACTGCGTAACCTATGTAAGATTTGTGATGGTTTTATGTCTGCGAACTCTTGGCTTCTGAGCAACTTTGATTCGTTGCTTTCATCACACGTAATAATAATTCTTTCTTTCAATGTGTCGTATTTACCATTAGCCGGCGGGGCAGATATTATGTCCGATACCGTAGGGAGGACAGTAGTATCAAGGTTGACAACAATGTACCTGAACTTCGTTGTATCGCTCGTTACATTCAAAAGGGCGAATGCGGCTTCGGCTTGTGTAAAGCATAGGCTCGGGTTCTCTTTCCAGAACGGCGATAATTTGATGGCACGCAAACCGCTGATCGTCGCGTTGCCATCCAAGTGAGCAAAAACTGCGTTGTTGATCGTCCCATTGTCTTGCTCCATGTTTGCCCTAGCAGATTGGGTGCCTTGATAAATGCCAATGAAAGCCGTTTGATATGCCTATTGAAGTGACTGGCTGAATGCCGTGCCTACTGTAGGCATTTATAGTTACTTTGGCAGGCATTCTGGTTCAAATAGTGACGGTAAGTGCTGAAGAGTGACCAAACCAGAATTTTGCATCCGAAGTACCGGCATTTGACGGCATTTTTTTGGCCATTCACCGGCTTTGTTAGGCACTTACCGGCATTACATTTTTGTAGGCATTCACGGGCATTTTTCGATATTCACCGACATTAGACTTTTTAGGCACGTATCGGCATTTTTGGGTATTCGCCGGCGTTCTTCTCTCTACGGCAGTCACCGGTATTTTTGGGTATTCACCGGCATTCTACTTTTTAGGGCATTCATCGGCATTTTTGGCATTCACCGGCATTCTATTGTTTCCTGGCGTTTTCAGCCTTGCCCGGATTAGGGACATATTAGGGACGGTAGAAGATGAACGAGGATATTGGCAGGATTATTTCAATTTTTAAATACTTATACATAACAAACAATACATGATAATTATACAATACATAATAAATGTACGGATTTATTATATAAATATAGATTTAAATACAGTATATATACATTTATATCTATGTATTTAAATGTCTATACTGATATCCTCGATATTACGTGGAAATGAATTTTTGAGGTTTTAATCTGTCTCCCAAACATTTGCGAGCCGTATTCCGTGATAATCATTCCGTTTGAAGGTGATTATTATTACCGGTAATTGCACATCGCAAATATCAATGAACGCTCTGTGTGATGTTCGTACGATTCGTCTAATGTGCTGTGCTCCAAAACTGCTACCTACATCTTTGAAGCACTCGACGAAAAGACCACACACAGTCTCTCTGTTGTGATGAAATTGTACGATATTTAAAATTTGGACGAAACCAATATTTCGTACGAAGGTCTAGCTATTTGAAGATTTATTATTCTTATTTTCTGCGCTTTGGCAATTGTAATGTACACCGTTAATAATTGCTCGCCTGATGATGGAGATCGAATCAGGCTGGTAACCGGTACTATGCATTAATTCAGTTTCCCAAGCGTCTGCTTGTCGATCGAAAACACTTCCAATGTTTTGGAACTTGGTACCGGTAGTTCGTACATTCGATAACTTCATTCGTTCGTTCTTTTTTCCACTGTTCAATATGGAAAATACTCGATTTCTGGTCATTTCTGGGATTGATTCATCATGTACGAGATTCTCGGTAAATCGGTTCATTAAAAATCGCGTTACTATTTGCAGTGGTCGTGTTGTTGCGCTGCTGACCGAGTCTATTATTCGTTTATTGAATGATTCAAATGGGAAGGCACTATGGGCCCACAACGGTCCCCAATTCTCCACTGTGTCCATTAAATGAGTAAGGAAATGGACATTAAATGTCATATTAGATTTACCGAATATATGTTGAAAATTTTCTACGTACTTTTTGAGTAAAAATCGCACTTCCTGTAGTTCTTCAGTACTTATTGAGTTCTTACTCAATATATATGCCGCACTGGACAGTAATGTTAAGTGTTCATGATCTCTGTCGCGAATTATTCCCTTCAAACACAACGTGCTGTAATAGAGGAGCCAATTGCGCCACTCGGAAGCCTCCCAATTAGGACAAGTTTGCACATTTCTTGGTTTTCTCGATACTCTACTAGGCGATCGTATGTGCACAAGTCGGGAATTAAGTTTTGCCAATAACTTTGGTTGACCTCGGTGCCAAGGATCGGTTGCTTTCCCAAATAAAAGAAGCATGGTGTGTTGCTTAGCTACCCCCAAAAATACGCTATGCATGCTTTCGACGACCACACCCCGAGCTAAATCAAGTTTCGGCATTATCGCGAGTATTGATGTTCCTTTCACACCACATATTTTTTCGTCCTTCTGATCGGCTTGGTTCATATGCTCTCGAATTTCATTGTCCGTGCGACAAGTAGCGACAACTTCAATTGGATATACCCGAGTACGATTATGTCTTTCACCTTCGGTATAACAAAATGTGCATCCGTATTTGCCGTTAAATTGAGTCATGTTGAGAAGTGAAGGTCTCGCGACAGAGTCAACGGTAGCAATAAGGGTAATGAATTTGCTCGTGATTTCATCGGCGGTACCGTTATCGCCGATACGTTTGTAAGTTATACCCGTTGTGTATAAAGAACGTAACTCTTTAACGATCGGAAACAACAGCGCGTTCAGATCAGGGTGAGTGCTGTCAACCCATACGCCGCCGATTAGCATGTATCGTTTTCGCGCATGAGGCGGCAGTTCGTTCACTGTAAACAATACTGGCCAAGCACTGCTATTTGACGAATTAGCTACCGCAGCTCCATCTGTGTTCACTGTTAGTGAATAATTCTTTTGACAGCTTAAAAAACCACCAGGACCGCATTCCTTTTGATACTCTTTGCCGTCGTAGATATCCTCAATGTTATTACTGTTTTCTTTGTGTCGTGTGTACCGGTACCGTAAAGAATCCTGTATTCCCGGAATCAAGAACAAATTTTTCAGCTGTTGTTTCAAACTGAGTTTAATGAAGTACGACCACGACTGTTCGGGTTTATCCGGGCCGCTTTTTTTGCAAGAGCACTCTCGGTTGGGTTCTATTCCCTCTCCAATATAGTCATGGCAGTAGCGACAATACAAACAGCGGACCATTATTAATTTATCGTTTCTTGATAACATTGACCATAGACTTGACTTCGTGGAAGGCAAACCACTACTGTTGGTTATTGAAATCATCGATTTAAATAAATCGATAGTTGCTTCGTCCGATAAACGGTGGCGCATTGATATAGCAATGAGCTCAGCGAATATACCAGTTTCCGTTACATTTGGCCTCATTGTCGCAATTCGGGACAAATCGACGGTATCGGTGCTCTTTAACCTGAACATTCCTGACGGGTTATCGGGAGAATCGGTATCATTTTCTGATTCTTTGGAGCTCGACGAATAATTGCTATCTTCCGAGAAGTCATCGTCGGTCTTATCGAGATCGTCAACGGCACTTTTTTCGTTATAGTCCTCAATCGAAACAATATCATTTTTTCCATCACCTGATATGAAATCAGAATTTAGCACACCGAAGTCACCGATCCTCTCCATTTCTTCATTACCGGTACATATCTCCGAGCTCTGATCGGCACTTTTGCTGATTTCTTCGTCGTTATTCGGATACTCATTTGGTTCCATCTCTATACATACGTTTTGTATCTGCCGTTGCGGAGAACTCTTCGACACGCTATCGGTATTGTTTTTTTGTTTACACCTTCGTTTCCGCGTACATACCGTCATTCGCGATGGAGCACTTTCGTCATATACCTGTTTCAGAAAACAATTGGTTAAATAGTGTCACGAATGAGATTTGGTTTTTTCCGATCACCTATAACTTGCCGAAAAAAGACCAAATATAACTTTTTTAAGGATGTATGCGGGAGACTTTTCTGATGAAAATTTTATTTGATCATAATTATTATACTTCGTGATTCACTAAAAATCTGAAACAAATCAAGAACAATAGGTATACTATGAACAACGATAATCGACATTAATATTACTCAAATGTTATTAACAAATTGTTTAAACAATTACCCATTTAATAACATAACGGTGACCCCTTGTTATTCTTATATAAATTAGATGTGTGAATTTTTGTGAATGCTTATGAATTTTTTCAAAATTTTTCTACTATTTTCAAATTCCCTTTTTTTTAATTTTTAGAATAGCCGTATATATTCATTGTTCGGTCTAGTGTTTTCGAAACTTTGTTTTTACAAAGTTTCCAAAACAAAGTTTCAAACTAATGGTAAACCGGTCCGCAAAAACATATTCAAAAATTACATTTTTCAGTTTATATTTCATAATAGTTTTTCAAAATATTTCAAAACCGTAGGAAAATTTGAAAAAATTAATTGAAATATAAACTGAAAAATGAAATTTTTGGATGTTTTTGCGGACAAGTTTACCATTAGTTTTACAAAGTTTCAAAAATACTAGGCCGAAAAATGCATGTATACGGCCATTCAAAAAATTTGAAACAGGGAGTTTAAAATCATAGAAAATTTTTGAAAAAATTCATAAGCGTTCAGAAAAATTCACACATTCGATTCGTATAAGGAAAACAAGGGGTCACCGTTATGTAATTAAATAATTATTTGTTTAAACAATTTGTTAATAACTTTTGAGTGATATTAATGTTTATTATTCTTGTTTATTTCGAGTTTTACTTGCACAGCCTTTTCGGCTTTTTACAAGGCTCCACTTATATGTCCACCGCTCTACACTTGTTCTTTCTCTCCATCATCCCCCCTCCCCATTGCGGCCGCAGCCGACTTCCCCCTCTGTATTATATTCATCATGACATTTCTGTCATGGGTATAGGGAAACTGCGGAAAACCTATACCAATACAGCCGGTCACGAGTTCGCTTCCCAGTCTCGGAACTAGTCGCGTTTCGTCGAGAAATAGCTCACAGGCTACAGTCATACCCATCCGACACACACACGTACCGGTTCCGTGTGCGCGACATCTGTGTACAACTGGAGCTACGTCACGCCTGTGTTTTTATTTCTCGACGAAACTACGAGACGGTGATTCGAACCCGCGACCTCCCGATGTGTTGATTTCAGAGGCAAGCACTCTAACCACTAGACCAACACATCGGTTATTATTGTTGTTCATAGCATGCCAATTGTTCCTGAATTTTTTCAGATTTTTATTGAATCATGAAGTACAATAATTCTGATCAAATAAAATGTACATCCGAAAAGTCTCCCGCATACATCCATAAGGAGTTACATCTAGTTGGCGACTGAAAAAGAACGGGTTGCTGTATTTTTTTGAGAAAATGGTTGCAGGTTTCCAACTATATTTTCTTCACACTAAAGGGTATATCTGTGAGTATGTTTCATAATTTTTGTATTGGACAAAATTCATAAATGCAAAAGATACCCGTTTTTCTCAAAACGACGTTTTCAGAATCGGTGTCCACGGTGTCTCAAAAACGAGTGGACCGATTTACTTGCACACATTTTTTGTATATCAATAGGCATTCCTTAATCGAAGGATTTTTTTTGCGTTGCATACTTTTGTCTATATCAAGGAAAATAAGGTCATTTTTTTCACGAAATTTAGACTTTCACTTCCGATTGGCGACCATTTTTTTTTAAATTAATATTTTATCAAATCGTTTGATTAAAGACTAGATAATGTGATAAAAAAACTAAATTTATTTGGTTTCTTGCGTCGGATGTTTCTTGAGTTTCTTGAGTTGGAAAGGTACAGTGGTCACCGTGGAAGGCCTTTTTCGAACAGCGGTCCGGGCGATACACTGTATCTTTAACATTTATCAATTTTTTCCAATAAAAAAAATTATGGAATATACTCAAAGATATACCTTTTACTGTGGAAAAAGAAAAAGTTAGAAACCTGCAACTATTTCCCCCCAAAAAAATCACAAAAAACACGCCTTTTTTCGGCCACCAACTAAATGTAACCCTTTAATCTGTGTTTTTTTTAAACCCAATCAAAATTTATTTCTGCGAAAGTAGTTTCACTTCTACAATAAAGTGATAAACACATACGACAAATGTAGAAGGGCAAACGGCCAAATTTCAAATATTTCGACATATAATCCAACTTACATAGCTGATATGTCGAGGTAATTCAAAGTCTGCAATAGATGCTGTCTTATTTTTGCTTTGTGATATTAATGACGATACCCTTTTTCGTCGAAGGGTGCTTCTTGACATAAGACCACTAACAACCGTTGCTTGTTTACGGCGGTTCATGCTCACCCGCGAGCGGCACATGGCCCCATTCGTCGATAGCGGAGCCACAGCTTACTCAATTTCTTCTGACAGCTGTGGTATACCTAAAGCCGAAAGTACGAATAAATAACCAGCGGCATATGAAGAAAAACGGTATACACAGTACGAGCACCTACAGCAGATTACAAACGATGTGTAGAACAAAAAAAAATTCAACACGTGTGAAGTTAATATGAGCCCATAGGCTCGTGGTCCACTCTACAATATACGACAAAAAATGTTGCACATCTGCGCCCGAGAATGCGTGAATAGAAACAAAAAGTACATACCAAAACTTGATACGCATAACAACATAACCTCAAAATTGCTTGGTGGCTAATTGAGAGATGACGATCATTTGTGTTCACTTACTTGTCGGCAATATGATGCAGTAATAATATATCACAATAATAATATTGAACACAGTTGTAATTATACAGTATTAATATTTCTCACAACTCGCGTCGTAATAATTACTTTTAAAAAAATAAAAAACCGTTAAACAAAGATACGTGTGAAAGATATGTAATTGCAAAGCGTCCTACAGCTGCAGCACCCGGAGGATAAGGGAGTCTTTCCAACAAAATACGCAAATCGACACAAAACGGACACACAGCGATGTAATTGGCTGGATCCAAAAGAAATAACCAATCACATAGTTATGTATCGATCTGTGCTTATATTGGAAGGTCCCCATAATGCGCGCCGCCGGCACGCGCGTGCGAGTTTTTGTGGCACCCTCGCTTCTCCGAAACACGATCAGCAGCGCCACAACGCGGACGCAAAGAAGGAAGCAAACGCTTCCTCCCGGTAGCCATCTTGCACGCCTCGTGTCTTGCCTCGAAGCCTTCCAATTCTCCGCCGCGTTTCTCGCCAAAATCAAATATCGTAGTGTGTTAAATAAATCATATATTGTCTAAGAAGTGTTATTATACTTATTTCGGATCATAACGGGAACGGAAAGTAGATACAAAGCAGAGTTCGATCTGCGTACGCAAAGAGGTCATAGATACACTCTGCGTACTGCGTATAGAAATAAAAAAATATGTGTTTTTGAATTTCAGATTCATTTCACAATGACGAGGCAGAATCTGAAATACTGCCTCGTCGAGGTTATCGCTGGGAGAGAGTGTATAGTATGCAAATGCGAAAAAGTTAAATTGCACAACAAACATACCGGTCGTTACGACATTTGTTGCACCGGTAGTATGCTAAATGACATCGTGAAGAATCACGTTCACCAGCCAGAAACGTTAAGAATTCGTCGAAAGATCGACGGGAAAAACCACTATCTCCATGTCCGCGTCCTCAAAGTAATAGGTAAGTTAAAATAGAAACGAATCTCGATCGATAAACAAATATTCTTGTGCTAGGATGTACCGCGTGTTTATATAAGTCCGTATCCTACATAGTGTAGATATATATTCAAATTTTCTATTTTATACCCTACAATCAAAGTTTCTTTCCTTAATTAGAAACCGAGGAAGTGGCAAAATCAAGCATTGAAGGCAACAAGGACAATGGTCGCGTCGGTCGAATAAGAAAGCCGGCTACAAAGTACACTCCGCGTACTATCATAACTCCTGGTATTTCCTCGACCGAGGATAGTCCGGAGCTGCTCTCCGCCGAAGAGGACGAACTACTGAGGCTGAGTGATGAGTCATTCCATGATGCTCAGGTAACTGAGACAATTGTTTGGTGTGAACCGTAGCTACGATAGTACATTTTAGTGCATCGGGTTTTTGTTTCATTTTTAAAGTCGTAAAAAAGAAAGTAATAATGAAGAATTATTTTCAATTAAATTGTAAAATAAGTGCATTATACGGGTGACAATTATAGTATGGCCATGCTTTTTTTGAGGGCCTTGCGCGAAGATTTTGGGTCTGAAAAAAATATGATTTTGAATGGTTTTTCGAGCCTTTTTCGAAAAAAAATACGGCAGATTTTTGTCTTGAAAAATGTACGCCAGAAGAAATAAGGCATTGCGAAAAAAAACGCAAAATACATTCCGAGCACATGAGATTGAAGTTTTTAAAATTCCGAATACAATGCACCCCGGAAAACTTGATTTGCGCCCGCCATCATGGTGGAAAAAATTGTTAAAAATACGCCGTAAAGTGGCAATTAGCGTGAAACAAGCGATTTAAGTCAAACGCGATCGTGCTATGGGATGTCCTAGCTTGGTACGTTACAGCTGCAACTTCCGAATGTTCGGATGTCACATGAAGGTGGTTGAGAATCCCTTGACCCGCGAATGAGCTAAGGGATCTGAATTTGTACCCATCCGAGTCCATTGCAGAGAATATGGTCAATTTCGAAAAAGTTAGAAAATTCCATATACTGCAAATAATACTTTGAATAATTTGGAATTCGTTTCCAGCTCTTGGACACATCATTTTGAAAAAAAACTTTAACACAGATTAGGGAAAATTTACAGACTTTTTCCTATTACGCGTAATATTTTTCCCACATTCATTACTGCGAGCATTGTGTGAGCGTGTGCGTGCAGAAGGATGCACGAGTGCACACGCGCGTGTGCGTAAAGTGGACATTTGCCACGTTTCGAGCGCACTCTGAACTCGGGTTCGGAGAGCACGCTACGCGGTTCGGTCCGAACGCATCGTCAAACGTCAAAACGCGTTATTTGACGTTTCGGATTAGTCAGCTGATATTGTCAGCTGATACCATCTTGGATATGCAGATTTAGCGCACACACGTCGAACTGTCGTCGAAACGCCAAATTTGACGCGTGATTTGACGTTTCATCAATCGTCTGCTATTAATTTCTGACATCTTGAGCAAATGGGGAGCACGCGCGTTGAAGGTTTGCCGAAATGCACTGTTTGGCGCGTGATTTGATATTACGTGATATCGCCGGCCATGATTGGTTGCCATTTTGGATGTGCAAAATCATGATTCGAGGAAAAAGGTGTTTTTAATGATTAATTGAAAAGTACCGAACATCGGAACAAAAACAAGTTTGGTATTTTTTTCAGACAAGTTGACCGTGCCTCTGCCTGGAGCGCCGATTCTATTTCTATCTACGCAATAAATAATTAATACATGTCTGCGATGGTTCTGAAGGCGTAAACCAGTTATTCCATAATGATGATTATGGTTCTGGGGGATGGGTTCCGGAATCCCCGATATGACTGTCCCGAGCTTATGTTCGCTTTTACCTTATTTTCGGTTATTTTGCGTCAAAGGGTATCGAGACGCTCGGTGGACGGTTTCAAGCGCATTTGTTGATTGACAAAGGTAAAAGCAATGGTGATGGTCGTTCTGGGGAATTCGATACGCCACATGGACGAGGATTATAAGCGCATTTATTAATAAAAATAAAAGCAATGATTGTGATGATTCTGGGGTACCCGATTGGACATGCCTGATATGACGGCATCGAGTTCTTCTCTGCTTTTACCTTTCTTTCAGTCATATCGCATCGAATAAAATGACGAAGATTTGGGGATGATTACAGCCGCATTTGTTAATAAAAAAAGGTAAAAGCAATGATTGTGCTCATTCTGGGGGACCCGAATGGACATGTCTGATATGACGGCATCGAGTTCTTCTCTGCTTTTACCTTTCTTTCTCTCATATCGCATCAAATGCACTGACGACGATTTGAAGACGATTACAGGCGCATTTGTTAATAAAAAAAGATAAAAGCAATAATTGTGCTCATTCTGGGGGACCCGAATGGACATTACTAACATGACGGCATCGAGTTCTTCTCTGCTTTTACCTTTATTTCTGTCATATTGCTTCAAATACAATGACGACGATTTGAGGATGATTTCAGGCGCCTTTGTTAATAAAAAAAGGTAAAAGCAATAATTGTGACGAATCTAGGGGACCCGACTGGGCATTGCTAATATGACGGCATCGAGTTCTTCTCTGCTTTTACCGTTATTTCTGTCATATTGGATCAAATAAAATGACGACGATTTAAGGATGATTACAGGCGCATTTCTTAACAAACAAAGATAAAAGCAATGATTGTGCAAATTCTGGAAGACCCGAATGGACATTGCTAATATGACGGCATCGAGTTCTTCTCTGCTTTTACCGTTATTTCTGTCGTATCGCATCAAATACAACGAGGATTTGAGGATGATTACAGACGCATTTGTTAATAAAAAAAGATAAAAGCAATAATTGTGCTCATTCTGTGGGACCCGAATGGATATTGCTAATATGACGGCATCGAGTTCTTCTCTGCTTTTGCCTTTTTTTCTGCCGTATCGCATCAAATACAATGACGACGATTTGAGGATGATTACGGGCGCATTTGTTAATAAAAAAAAGGTAAAAGCAATAATTGTGATGAATCTAGGGGACCCGACTGGGCATTGCTAATATGACGGCATCGAGTTCTTCTCTGCTTTTACCTTTATTTCTGTCATATTGGATCAAATAAAATGACGACGATATAAGGATGATTACAGGCGCATTTCTTAACAAACAAAGATAAAAGCAATGATTGTGCAAATTCTGGAAGACACGAATGGACATTGCTAATATGACGGCATCGAGTTCTTCTCTGCTTTTACCTTTATTTCTGTCGTATCGCATCAAATACAACGACGACGATTTGAGGCTGATTACAGGCGCATTTGTTAATAAAAAAAGATAAAAGCAATAATTGTGCTCATTCTGTGGGACCCGAATAGACATTGCTAATATGACGGCATCGAGTTCTTCTCTGCTTTTACCTTTATTTCGGTCGTATCGCATCAAATACAATGACGACGATTTGAGGATGATTACAGGCGCATTTGTTAATAAAAAAAGGTAAAAGCAATAATTGTGATGAATCTAGGGGACCCGACTCGGCATTGCTAATATGACGGCATCGAGTTCTTCTCTGCTTTAACCTTTATTTCTGTCATATTGGATCAAATAAAATGACGACGATTTAAGGATGATTACAGGCGCATTTCTTAACAAACAAAGATAAAAGCAATGATTGTGCAAATTCTGGAAGACCCGAATGGACATTGCTAATACGACGGCATCGAGTTCTTCTCTGCTTTTACCTTTATTTCTGTCGTATCGCATCAAATACAACGACGAGGATTTGAGGATGATTTCAGGCGCATTTGTTAATAAAAAAAGATAAAAGCAATAATTGTGCTCATTCTGGGGGACCCGAATGGACATTGCTAATATGACGGCATCGAGTTCTTCTCTGCTTTTACCTTTCTTTCAATCATATCATATCGAATAAAATGACGAAGATTTGGGGATGATAACAGGCGCATTTGTTAATAAACAAAGGTAAAAGCAATGGTTGTGTCGATTCTGGGGGACCCAAATGGACATTACTAATATGACGGCGTCATATCGCATCAAATACAACGACGAGGATTTGAGGATGATTACAGGCGCATTTGTTAATAAAAAAAGATGAAAGCAATAATTGTGCTCATTCTGGGAGACCCGAATGGACATTGCAAATATGACGGCATCGAGTTCTTCTCTGCTTTTACCTTTGTTTCTGTCGTATCGCATCAAATACAATGACGACAATTTGAGGATGATTTCAGGCGCCTTTGTTAATAAAAAAAAAGGTAAAAGCAATAATTGTGACGAATCTAGGGGACCCGACTGGGCATTGCTAATATGACCGCATCGAGTTCTTCTCTGCTTTTACCTTTCTTTCTGTCATATTGGATCAAATAAAATGACGACGAGTTAAGGATGATTACAGGCGCATTTCTTAACAAACAAAGATAAAAGCAATGATTGTGCAAATTCTGGAAGACCCGAATGGACATTGCTAATATGACGGCATCGAGTTCTTCTCTGCTTTTACCTTTATTTCTGTCGTATCGCATCAAATACAACGACGACGATTTGAGGATGATTACAGGCGCATTTGTTAATAAAAAAAGATAAAAGCAATAATTGTGCTCATTCTGGGGGACCCGAATAGACATTACTAACACGACGGCATCGAGTTCTTCTCTGCTTTTACCTTTCTTTCTCTCATATCGCATCAAAAACACTGACGACGATTTGAAGACGATTACAGGCGCATTTGTTAATAAACAAAGATAAAAGCAATAATTGTGCTCATTCTGGGGGACCCGAATGGACATTACTAACATGACGGCATCGAGTTCTTCTCTGCTTTTACCTTTCTTTCAATCATATCATATCGAATAAAATGACGAAGATTTGGGGATGATAACAGGCGCATTTGTTAATAAACAAAGGTAAAAGCAATGGTTGTGTCGATTCTGGGGGACCCAAATGGACATTACTAATATGACGGCGTCATATCGCATCAAATACAACGACGAGGATTTGAGGATGATTACAGGCGCATTTGTTAATAAAAAAAGATGAAAGCAATAATTGTGCTCATTCTGGGAGACCCGAATGGACATTGCAAATATGACGGCATCGAGTTCTTCTCTGCTTTTACCTTTGTTTCTGTTGTATCGCATCAAATACAATGACGACGATTTGAAGATGATTACAGGCGCATTTGTTAATAAAAAAAAGGTAAAAGCAATAATTGTGATGAATCTAGGGCACCCGACTGGGCATTGCTAATATGACGGCATCGAGTTCTTCTCTGCTTTTCCCTTTATTTCTGTCATATTGGATCAAATAAAATGACGACGATTTGAGGATGATTACAGACGCATTTCTTAACAAACAAAGATAAAAGCAATGATTGTGCAAATTCTGGAAGACCCGAATGGACATTGCTAATATGACGGCATCGAGTTCTTCTCTGCTTTTACCTTTATTTCTGTCGCATCGCATCAAATACAACGACGAGGATTTGGGGATGATTTCAGGCGCATTTGTTAATAAAAAAAGATAAAAGCAATAATTGTGCTCATTCTGGGGGACCCGAATGTCCATTCGGGTCCCCCAGATTCATCACAATCATTGCTTTTATCGTTGTTTATTAAGAAATGTGCCCGTAATCATCCTTATATCGTCGTCATTTTATTTGATCCAATATGACAGAAATAAAGGTAAAAGCAGAGAAGAACTCGATGCCGTCATATTAGCAATGCCCAGTCGGGTCCCCTAGATTCATCACAATTATTGCTTTTACCTTTTTTTTATTAACAAATGCGCCCGCAATCATTCTCAAATCGTCGTCATTGTATTTGATGCGATACGGCAGAAATAAAGGCAAAAGCAGAGAAGAACTCGAGGCCGTCATATTAGCAATGTCCATTCGGGTCCCACAGAATGAGCACAATTATTGCTTTTATCTTTTTTTATTAACAAATGCGCCTGTAATCATCCTCAAATCGTCGTCGTTGTATTTGATGCGATACGACAGAAATAAAGGTAAAAGCAGAGAAGAACTCGATGCCGTCATATTAGCAATGTCCATTCGTGTCTTCCAGAATTTGCACAATCATTGCTTTTATCTTTGTTTGTTAAGAAATGCGCCTGTAATCATCCTTATATCGTCGTCATTTTATTTGATCCAATATGACAGAAATAAAGGTAAAAGCAGAGAAGAACTCGATGCCGTCATATTACCAATGCCCAGTCGGGTCCCCTAGATTCATCACAATTATTGCTTTTACCTTTTTTTTTATTAACAAATGCGCCCGTAATCATTCTCAAATCGTCGTCATTGTATTTGATGCGATACGGCAGAAATAAAGGCAAAAGCAGAGGAGAACTCGAGGCCGTCATATTAGCAATGTCCATTCGGGTCCCACAGAATGAGCACAATTATTGCTTTTATCTTTATTTATTAACAAATGCGCCTGTAATCATCCTCAAATCCTCGTCGTTGTATTTGATGCGATACGACAGAAATAACGGTAAAAGCAGAGAAGAACTCGATGCCGTCATATTAGCAATGTCCATTCGGGTCTTCCAGAATTTGCACAATCATTGCTTTTATCTTTGTTTGTTAAGAAATGCGCCTGTAATCATCCTTAAATCGTCGTCATTTTATTTGATCCAATATGACAGAAATAAAGGTAAACGCAGAGAAGAACTCGATGCCGTCATATTAGCAATGCCCAGTCGGGTCCCCTAGGTTCGTCACAATTATTGCTTTTACCTTTTTTTATTAACAAAGGCGCCTGAAATCATCCTCAAATCGTCGTCATTGTATTTGAAGCAATATGACAGAAATAAAGGTAAAAGCAGAGAAGAACTCGATGCCGTCATGTTAGTAATGTCCATTCGGGTCCCCCAGAATGAGCACAATTATTGCTTTTATCTTTTTTTATTAACAAATGCGCCTGTAATCGTCTTCAAATCGTCGTCAGTGTATTTTATGCGATATGAGAGAAAGAAAGGTAAAAGCAGAGAAGAACTCGATGCCGTCATATCAGGCATGTCCATTCGGGTCCCCCAGAATGAGCACAATCATTGCTTTTACCTTTTTTTATTAACAAATGCGCCTGTAATCATCCCCAAATCTTCGTCATTTTATTCGATGCGATATGACTGAAAGAAAGGTAAAAGCAGAGAAGAACTCGATGCCGTCATATCAGACATGTCCAATCGGGTACCCCAGAATCATCATAATCATTGCTTTTATTTTTATTAATAAATGCGCTTATAATCCTCGTCCATGTGGCGTATCGAATTCCCCAGAACCACCATCACCATTGCTTTTACCTTTGTCAATCAACAAATGCGCTTGAAACCGTCCACCGAGCGTCTCGATACCCTTTGACGCAAAATAACCGAAAATAAGGTAAAAGCGAACATAAGCTCGGGACAGTCATATCGGGGATTTCGGACCCCATCCCCCAGAACCATAATCATCATTATGGAATAACTGGTTTACGCCTTTAGAACCATCGCAGACATGTATTAATTATTTATTGCGTAGATAGAAATAGAATCGGCGCTCCAGGCAGAGGCACGGTCAACTTGTCTAAAAAAAATACCAAACTTGTTTTTGTTCCGATGTTCGGTACTTTTCAATTAATCATTAAAAACACCTTTTTCCAGTACGTTGTTGTGTTTTCATTTACGTCTTGTGAACGCAAAAAAAGACAAAGACACGTACTGTAGATTTTTATTCGAATCGAAATGTTAAATAACTCTAGAGATAATCGCTCGCCGTCTCGAATCATGATTTTGCACATCCAAAATGGCAAACAATCATGGCCGGCGATATCACGTAATATCAAATCACGCGCCAAACAGTGCATTTCGGCAAACCTTCAACGCGCGTGCTCCCCATTTGCCCAAGATGTCAGAAATTAATAGCCGACGATTGATGAAACGTCAAATCACGCGTCAAATTTGGCGTTTCGACGACAGTTCGACGTGTGTGCGCTAAATCTGCATATCCAAGATGGTATCAGCTGACAATATCAGCTGACTAATCCGAAACGTCAAATAACGCGTTTTGACGTTTGACGATGCGTTCGGACCGAACCGCGTAGCGTGCTCTCCGAACCCGAGTTCAGAGTGCGCTCGAAACATGGCAAATGTCCACATTACACACACGCGCGTGTGCACTCGTGCATCCTCATGCACGCACACGCTCACACAATGCTCGCAGTAATGAATGTGGGAAAAATAATACGCGTAATAGGAAAAAGTCTGTAAATTTTCCCTAATCTGTGTTAAAGTTTTTTTTCAAAATGATGTGTCCAAGAGCTGGAAACGAATTCCAAATTATTCAAACTATTATTTGCAGTACATGGAATTTTCTAACTTTTTCGAAATTGACCATATTCTCTGCAATGGACTCGGATGGGTACAAATTCAGATCCCTTAGCTCATTCGCGGGTCAAGGGATTCTCAACCACCTTCATGTGACATCCGAACATTCGGAAGTTGCAGCTGTAACGTACCAAGCTAGGACATCCCATAGCACGATCGCGTCTGACTTAAATCGCTTGTTTCACGCAAATTGCCACTTTACGGCGTATTTTTAACAATTTTTTCCACCATGATGGCGGGCGCAAATCAAGTTTTCCGGGGTGCATTGTATTCGGAATTTTAAAAACTTCAATCTCATGTGCTCGGAATGTATTTTGCGTTTTTTTTCGCAATGCCTTATTTCTTCTGGCGTACATTTTTCAAGACAAAAATCTGCCGTATTTTTTTTCGAAAAAGGCTCGAAAAACCATTCAAAATCATATTTTTTTCAGACCCAAAATCTTCGCGCAAGGCCTTCAAAAAAAGCATGGCCACACTATAATTGTCACCCTGTATATATAACATAGTATATTTTCAGGCAGAGGGAAAGGTATTGCGCCAGGAAGCAAAGAAGAAAACACGCAAGGCATTCGTGGCTTACGCAATGGAAATAGATAACGTAAGTAAAATTATGTTTTGAGTATTGCTATTTGTGTTCGGAAACAACAACAATTATAAGAAATCTGTTTTTTTTCCAATATGACTTTAATACTTGTATTATGAATAATACTTTTCCAATATTCAGCCTTGATCAGGGTTCTGTTCAGAGCACTTTTGTTACATTTTCTAAAAATAATATATTATAACAGTATTTTTTTATTAATATTTCTAAGTTAATGATAATTGAAATCGATGAAATAATAAAACTTTATCTTACTGAAAAAATTATTATAAATCGTTTTTGAAGGTTATTGAGAAGTCTATTTTCTTTTGTCTTATAATTAAATCTAGTACAGAAAATAGACTTCCCAATAACGTTAAAAACGATTGATAATGATTCTTTCGGTACGATGAAACTTTATTTGTTTATTAATTTCAATGATCATTAACCGTTATTAAATTATTATATAAAAATATTATTAAATATTAATGAAAAAATACTGTTATAGTATATTACTTTTAAAATAAGTAATAAAACTAATTTAAAATGACGTAATAAAAAGTAATTTAAAATAAAATAAGTAATAAAATAGAAAATAATTCTCTGGATAGCATCCTGATCAGGGCCGAAACGTCAAATATGACTCATTTTTTCTACCTCGTCTGACATAAATTATGCCGAAGGAACTCTACCATATTCTCTTCACAATCACTGTTTTTCGCACAACTTTTCAAATCTTTGTTGTCAAACCTTTATAGCTCAGAAACTATGATAACACAGATACATCTCTTAGACATAACAGTTTCGGTTTGAAATGTGCTAGTGGGAAAAAATTTGCTGCATTTTTTTAATATGAGTAAGATCTATTTGTATACAAAATGTGCATTGATTTTTTTGTACAACCAATACGTCCCTTCAAATTCGTATCAAAAGCGCGCAAAATATACGCAATGAGCAAAGCACGTATTTTTTCATGGTTGGCCGAGAACTCGTTTGGAAGCTTTTCAAAATATTCTGTGAATTGTGAGCAGCATCGAAAGTGACGTATTGGTAGTAAAATAATGTTCGTGTATGATCGAATGATTTAAACCGATGAGAATCAAAATGATAAATTATGGTAGTCACTATTATGTACGGTAAGAATATATCAGAACAGAAGGACGAGAAAAAAGAGGAAGAAGCGAAGGAACATCTGACACAGCAACGTCACGACGTATACGGCAGTGAAATCGGCACAATACCGGACGTATGTAATTCGAATCGCAATAAAGAAAATGTGACAGACGTAAATGCACCGAACATCACCGACCACAACGAAAACATGAGCAATGAAAGATCTTCGGGTGTTAGAGTCGTTCGTACGCAGCTACATTTTAAAAACTATAAATAACTATGCATTGAAAGAAGACCTTCACCGAGCGCGCGTTACTCGATGACTTGATGTCACACGACGCTGGATAAAGTGGTCAGACGAGTCAATGTGAAATGCCTCGGGGGTATGTGAACTTGGAAATGCGGGTATTTAATTTACTATGCGGTCATTTCTCTACTATGCGGGTATTTGGTTTTACTATGTTCTTCATCAACGAACGACGAATAAGGGAATGCAAGGGCGTCTATTTCCGAGAATCCGCGACATTCGCATCATCGTGCCTGAAGCCTCCTTGAATGAACGACCTTGTGTTGTAAGTGGAACGGTAACCTTATTATTTTTTTTTTTTACTTATTCCGATAATCTGGGATGATCAAACACCCCAATTTAAAAAATGCATATCTCGGGTATAATTTCACGTAAAGGGTTTTTTAATCCAGAACCGCGGGAGTTTAAGGAAATTTTGCGTGAAGTCTGAAAAGTTGGTAAAAAAAATAGGCAAGAAGGTCAAAAACGTGAAAAATTCATGAAAATGACGAATTTTTTAATGACGTTGGGGTGTTTGAATACCCCAGATTACCGTTCTAGAGTTAATGAAGGCCATTTAATGTTCTATTTGACGGTATATAGGACGACAGAATGCCGAGACGTGAGATCGAGCATCAACCTCAAATTCTCAACGTATTCAAAACACCCTCTGTCTGTGAAACTAGTATTGAAAAGTCCTTGGATTATACGATACTAAGTGACTCCGGATCATCTGGATATTCGGTAAGAGAAGCTGTGAACCGTACAAAAATTGCAATTTTCCCAATCGGAATTGAAATAAAAATAATTGCTTGTATATTCGACCCAGGATAACCACGAAATCGAGTCGATAAGCAACAGCGAAGAAGACAATTCGACCTCAGTGCAGTCAACTCCGAAAGATGCAGTATCGGTATGTTCGGAACCATTTTCTAGTTCAACGAGAACTTCATTCGTGAAAGAGCGGCCAACGGTAATACAATTTGTATACGTATATTCTGCATAAACGCATGTATACATCATATGTTTTGCAGAAACCACAAACAAAATCGAGGTCGTCAATAAATCAATGCACAAAGACGGAAGGCGAAGGGTGGAGGAACCGAGAAGGTGGCCGGGACATTTTAAAGTGTATTAAAAAAACGATTGAAAAATCAATAGAAAAAGCGGTTAAAAACTTCAGGGGAAAAATAAGTGATGAGTTGACGGAGATCCCTGCTGCGCGTGTACCGGCATTAAGCGACTTACCGGTACCGGACGAGGATGGCAAGGTAATGTAAACGTTCTACAAATATGATGGATCGTAAATGAAGCACCAAGCATTATGAACTTTTTGAAATTGTACAATATTACCATCTTTCCCATGAAGGTTGCTCTGGTTCCTGGAGGTATGCGAGTAAATGTTGAGTGTTGCCTACCAGCTATCAATGCAACAAGCATGAAACTTCGTGCTAATAATTTGATAAACGCATTGTGGACAGAAGAAGAGCGCACAACCCTAGTACTGAGGCCCAATAAAAATAAGCCGACCGCTCGCCTTATAACAGCTCCTGAGATTCAAACGTTAATCGGTAAGTTCAACGAAAATGTATAGTGATACGCAATTAATTTTAGCTGCATCTGAAACATTCTTTGAAATAAACGAATAGATAGCTGCCTTGCGCTTCAAGGAATCCATAAAGTACCTCTCGACGCCGTATTCACGCATAAAAGAATGCGGCAGTGGATTATGGAAAAATTGAAAGCGGAACGGTGGCGAAAATCCAAATTGTCCAGGAGAAATATAGTCGTTTCGTCGTCTTCCGGCTCTGACGCAGCAGAAGAACAGAGGCCAAGAATGACGCAGCGAAAATCGAAACGTTCAAAGACGGTCAAAGAGGTTCAAAGAGCTTCAAAGAGGATCAAAAGTACCGGTAGAAACCAGTCAAAGGCCCTGAAGATGACATCCGAAGAGCTCCTTCTTCTTTTAACTCTTTCAGACTACACCGGGATGGAATATGAAAACAAAATCGACGACAAGGATCTTTTCACCGCCGGCGAAATAAAAACTCAATGTGGTTGTACCGGTACAGAGCTCAAAGCCATATTTACTAAGGATTGTTCGATGGAGATCAATGGTAACCGAGAGCATATTAAAAGACATGTAATGCAATCACATAATGCAAAACCCATAAAGGAATAATTAATTTTTTTACTTGCAGGAAAATTGCGCTTGGCTAATTGGAATTACGAAATACCGGTTCTCCTTCGAATCCACGAATGGGCCTCAAAAAGGCCACTCGGTTTTGACGAGCCCATAAAAAGAAGTGATGCTGAAAAACAAACTGCATCAACAGAAATCAGTGAGTTTATAGAATATTTATTCCATAAGTATTTCATGCTGGATGGAATAGACCCAAAAGACAACGAGCCACTGTACCGGTGAGCAAAACGAAAATTCAGTTACAGATAATTACATACGGTAGTGGTACAGTAGATGAATATGTAATTAATTTGAATTCGCAGCTTTCAACGACCAAAAATGCTCTCCATTGAGTTGGATATGCTACTGGCGAGACCCAATGCATGGACACTTAGCGAATTGAAGAGCCGACTGAGAAGGAGCATTTCATATGGTAATATAATGGTGTAGTATCCAAGATGTATGCTCGTTCCATCCCAACCAAAATTGAGTTCCAGTTACAACTTTAAGTTTAGAAGAAAAAAAATTGATATTATGATAATCTTGAACATGATTGGTTTTTTCCAGACTTGTTTCTCCTCACAAAGTACTTGAAAATTGTACCGAAATTCATTTTGGTTGGGAATGTAAGTGCAAAACATCCTTAATAATCAATCAATTTCAATATTGTAATTATAACGTACGATCTTCCTTCTTTCAGACGATGAAAATAGTTTGAGGTCGATGATAGAAGAAATGGCCTCCATTTCAAAAACAAAAGTGCCGATAGTGATGCCAAAATGTGGTCGGCATAAATTAGATCCTCAAGAAATTTTCACAAAAAATTTTCAAGAAGTCTTGTCATGCTATCTGTAGTATAGCTGTGAGTACGCTGGGGTTTGTATTATTTTCCGGATTTTTTTCAGCATACGTTAACGTCTCCAAACGACATTTTGATGACTTATTAAGTATACTCAAAAGAAATCCCAAGGCTCCTTTTTCGGTAGGCCAGATGGACCTAACGCCTTGAAGCAAAAAAAAACAAGGTCGATTCTGAAGAGACACGGATCTCGTCTTTCATCGGCCGAAGGCCTTTCACGCTCTCTTAACGAGCTATATCTACCTAGATGGGTCAAAATAAATTGTTTTCCAAAAATGTTTTTATTCGATAGTATGAAGTGTCCATCGCCAAACGTCGCGAAAAATGCATCATCTGCCGGCGGCCATGTTTTTTATGCTTTGCTGTATTTTTAGTTTTTTATAAAGGCTCTTAATATATATACCTCTGTGTTTTAAAAAATGCGTTTCTTTTCCCCCAATCGTTTTCCAGAAAAAAGTTCGGAATCGGGCCGAATCAACCAAAAATATTGAGAATATTTTCTTTTCCATTCCACTAAAGTATAGAATGAATCGAAGATAAAGCTATTTATGGGAAAGCGACTCGTGTCGTCGTAAAGCAAATACGAAAACTTCGTCCCATTGCCATCAGTTTTGGCGGTACGCACGAGCGTACGTCTCGCGATTGCGTGTATCAGCAAATAAGATCGACTGATAAGAGGTACAAACAACATAAAGACATTTCCATCGTTTCAGGGTTTATTAAAAATCACTCATACTTTCTATATACACGTATTCATTGTTCTCTCTTAGATTCTTTGATCAACCAATATATTTATCGAATAAAAAAAGTAATGAATAAAATGGTGGGTCAATTGGTTGATTTTATAGCTCTCTCTCTTTTATTTCGTTGCTCGGGGTCGTGAGGATTTTACAGCTGTATCCTCGAGCAAATTTATATAAATTATACGCTACAGAGTTCATTATGATAGGGGGATAGTAAGGAAACGCAGATTCCATTACGCTCCCTTATAATCTCGTGTTTGTACTCGTTCTATTCTCTAAATAAAGTTATAATAGTGAATAATGCGTATACGATAATGCCGTCAATAGAATAAAGAAAACGCACTGGGAAACGAGAGAAAAGGACTTTTAACGCTTCGGATATATTGACTGCTATAAACCGATATCGTTGCAATCGTGGAACGTCAATACAGAGATTTTACCGTCAAAAATTCCGAGCCTCCATCGGGACGGCAAACACATCGTTACATACCGGCATTGTAGCGAGTATTTCGGTAGGCATTCTCGCCGGGACTCGACAGGCACTCGCACCATTATTTCTATAGGCATTCTGACCGGCATTCCCATCAGTATTTCCATAGACATTTTAACAGGCACTCGAAAGGCATTCTCTATGCCCTCATAAAATTTAACGTTCGTCATTCATCGGCATTTGCCGGCACTTTTTGAACTAATATGCCTACCAAAGTGCCTTGGGCATTCTTATAGTAAATTGATAGGCACCCAATCTGCTAGGGTGTTGACATCGTGGCTTCAAGATATGGTGATTCCGGCGAATCTTCGGTCTCGGATGGTGGTGTCCTTGGCAGCACCATTTATCAACACTCGGTGCGCGTTGATTGAAAATGACCGGTGAGCGTTTGAAAACGTGACTCGATTTGTGCGATTTCTCTCAATCGTAAGAGCACGAGAAATACGATTCGTTCATTAAAAATACTTTCATTCAAGTTCACGAAAATACATTCGTTCAAGAGCGCGGTTTTCAGAATAGCACGGAACGCGATAAATGTTTGCACGTGCGATTTTCGGCATTGCGCGGAACGCGATAAATGTTCGTACGCGCGATTTTCGAATCGCACGGAACGTGATGAATAGTCTGATCACTTCGCGAGATAGTTCGCCTTACTCACTTGATTGTTTGCCCGATCACGTCGGATGGTCACCAATTTACTGTGGTCACTAAGGAGGTGCAGTAAAAATAATGCTCAAAGGTACAATGGTTTAACTGTTCGTTTATTAAATAAAGAAGCGATGAACAAGAATGGAGGAGACGAGTTGACGCGTACTTGCGAGCCAATAGTTCGGACGGAAGTATCGCGAAATAGCGTCGCTACGTTTGGCAGGGTTCTCTGTGCAAGGGGAGAGAGGAAATCTCTCGAACAAATTTCGCTCTCTCATTCCATTGTGCTGGGTCGGCATGGAAGATCCTGCTCTTATCGGTGTCCGTCATAGATGAACGCGCGCTGTGACATCTAGCGGTAGAGAGCAGTCGCTCAAACGAGTTTGCCCTACCGGCACGAGCCGGGCCTGCGTCAAAGTTTTGGTTTGGGTGTCATTCCGTCTTAAAGTCTCTGGTTGGGATATCGGTAGATTCAGAGTATAGGTGTCTGCTTACAGAGATTAGTAGGGAGATGCACAATGCTCCCCTTTTCGGCGTGTCTCGTAAATGGCGCTAACTCGGGGCGGCGAGTACGGGAGTATGACTTCGTGATCATCGCCTCTGTCGAGGTTGCAGATTCCCTTGTAGCCGCGCGAGTCCGTGATCACCGCTGTAGTCGGTATCGCAGTCAGCGTGAACACGAATAGGTAGCTCGGTGGGGGAAAAGTCTCTGCCCCTCGCAAATCGTGCTCGCTCTACAGGCGAATGGAGCGAGGTTTTCCGTCCGATCGTGCTCGACATATATGTGTGGCCGTACTGCGGATTGGAATATGCATTAAATGAATTTCAAAGTGAAAAACATGTATCGAGATCATTGTTTTCTCTCGGTTGCCCGTTTATGCCGAAAATGCGGGTTAAAAAAATTAACGACGAACCGCGTTGAAAAATAAAACGCCGAAACGACCGTGGAAGGTTCAAAAAGAAATCTTGAGTCTTTGTCGTGATCGTTTCGGCATTTTTTACTTTTACAAAAAAGTAGTAGACTGTCGAGATTTTGTTTGCAACTGAATCTTTATGAGTAGTACTTTTATGCATAAAATAATGAGCTTCGTAACTGTGATGAAAGTTATGAAAATGTTGGTGTAAAGTGAAAAATTTACGTTCGGCAAATTATGACTTTAATTTTCAACTTTAAATTAAAAATCTAAACAGGTGACTTCATGGTTCCTAACTAGGTCCCAAGAATGCGCCAGACTCTCAGCTTTCATAATCATTTAAAAAAAAAGTAATACTTAATAGGGCTACTTTAGCTACAATTGACCTTCAAAGACAGCGAGGAGGAAAATTCTTAAAAATCGCAGAAAAAAAAACGTTTCGTCTTTCTTGATCGTTTCGGCATTTTTTTCAACACATTTCACATTGGATACATGTCTATGCCTAAGGCAGCTTTGCGGTCACAAGAGCCTCGTGGCTAAGATATCAGCGTCCGAGCTCTGAGTACGGACAGCGCGGATTCGGTCCCCCCGTAGCAACTTTTTTTTTGTTAAACATATATGAATTAAATATAATAAATAATGCCTGGGCAGGCGAGAGTAGCTAAAGCGAGAGTAAGTTCGAAACTTTCTGAATATAAAATGAAGAAAAAAAAAATTGATTCACCGCGGATTGAACCCGGAGCGTAAGTATCGTAATCCGTCACGCTGCCAACTCATCCACGACGCTCATTGCAGATAGAGAAACATTTATGATACACCCTTATCCATAATGTTTACTGTTGAAAAAACGCCGAAACGATTGCGGCATAGGCTCAAGATTTCTTTTTGAATCTTCCACGGTCGTTTCGGCGTTTTATTTTTCAACGCGGTTCGTTGTTAATTTGTTTAACCCGCATTTTCGGCATAAACGGGTAAGCGAGAGAAAACAATGATCTCGATACATGTTTTTCACTTTGAAATTCATTTAATGCATATTTCAATCCGCAGTACGGCGACACATATATGTCGAGCACGATCGGACGGAAAACCTCACTCCGTTCGCCTGTCGAGCGAGCGCGATTTGCGAGGGGCAGAGACTTTTCCCCCACCGAGCTACCCATTCGTGTTTACGCTGACTGCGAAACCGACTGGAGCGGTGATCACGGACTCGCGCGGCTACAAGGGAATCTGCAACCTCGGCAGAGGCGATGATCACGAAATCATACTCTCGAACTCGCCGCCGCGATTTAGCACCATTTACGAGGCACGCCGAAAAGGGGAGCGTTGTGCATCTCCCTACTAATTTCGGCTGCTTACGTCGAAGGCGTTTGGAGTGAGCGAGATGCGTTTGTTTGCTTTTTTTCTTTTCCAGTGAAATATTATTGGTATGTTGTTGGATGTTTGGGGGAGGCCCATTTGGTCGCAGAATATGAAGGCTTGAGGGGATACATACCCCGTTCTTAGTTGTATGGGTGATTTAACTATGCTCTGGTTAGCGATTTCGTGTGTGATTGGGTTAGGTATGAGTGAAAGGTTGGCAAAGTAGTTTCTAGTTAGTTTTAATATGTAGTTGTCTATTCACGGTATATTTGTTAGGTTATAAACGGTATGGTTTGGGATGAAGTGCCCGAAGTCAGAATGTTCGGATTTGTACAAATGGAGGCATTTTCGGATAGACTGTCTTTCAAATACCCTGAGTTTCTCAGCCATAGTGTGGTTTAGGTTCCACCAAGTTGGGGCAGCATAGGTAAGGATTGGTCGGATGAGTAATAGGTATAGGATTAGCTTTGTTTTACTGGTTAGGTGCATGTTATAAAAGATTCAAATATTTGCTTTGAACGCTTTTTTGGCCTTTATTAATTGAGCGTCGGTGTGTACGTTTCCGCGGAGGAGTTTTTCGAGTTTAACTCCTACGTATTTTTCCGAGCCTTTGTGAGGTATATCGGCCTTGTTGTTAGTGCCAGGGGACGTTAATGAAAGTTTGAATGTTTTAAGTTCAAGTCTTGTTGTTGATGGGATCTAGTTGAGAGGTTTTCTAAAAAGGGTAGTTTCGCATTTAGACGGGTTGAGACAAAGATTCCAGGTGATGTACCATTGATTTATTTTTTCTGCTATGGTTTCGAGGGTGAGCTGAACTTTGTCTATGTGGTAGTTTTCAGTGTATAGAATTACGTCATCGGCAAAAGCTATGGCCGCTGTGTCACTGCAGACCTTTCCCATGGTAAGAAAGTGGTCATTCTCTGTCCCCACCGTTGTCGTTCATGTATAACTATATTGTGTGGCGCTGGTAGTCGAGTACCCGGTTAGCTATATACAGGGTGAGGCACATCAAGTGTTACAGAGCAATAGCACTCAAACTATTGATCATATCCAAAAATGTTTCAGACAAAAGTTTCAGTGTTCGAGAAGGTCGTCTGGTTGGACCACCCTATTTTTTTATCGGTGGCGACGCTGAAGCTATGTCAAGATCAAGTCCACTTTTTTAAATGGAATGGTACATTTTTTCAAACATCTTGTGGAGCACGTCAAATCGCATAAAACACATTAGGAGGTCAAAGTCGTTCAAGGTCATTCAAGGTTACCTATTGAAATGAAATACGAATCTAAATATCTCGGATCACCACCAACTATTTGGTAGTGATCCGAGATATTTAGATTTCTATCATCGATACTGACCTTGAATGATCTAGAACGACTTTGACCCCCTGATGTTTTTTCTGCGGCTTGAGGTGCTCCACAAGAGGGTTGAAAAAATGTACCATTCCATTTAAAAAAGTGGAGTTGACCTTGACGTAGCTTCAGCACCTCCACCGATAAAAAATAGGGTAGTCCAGTGTGACAGACTTCTCGAACACTGAAACTTTTATCTGAAACATTTTGGGATATGATCAATAGTTTGACTGCTATTGCTCTGTAACACTTTATGTGCCTCACTCTGTATATATCGGTCGTAGAGCATATCGTTCTCATCCATCTATTCTAATTTATTCGCATCTCGCATTGTTCAGAGGTTATGTTATTAAAACATATTAAAGTTATTTAGTGTACTAGGTGTGCTATTGTAACTATTATTGCTATTAAATAACGCAATATGCACCCCCGTTAATTTCGCCCCCGACATCATTTTTCGATAAGGGGCTAACGCTGAAAATTTGGGTGATTTTCGGAAATTTTTTGGAAGAAAAGTACTCAATTAAATGTTTAGGAACATAAAGAATATACTTGGCTATATTTGACCTAGATTACAGAATTTTTTCATAGAAAATATATTGAGATCATTTAGCTGCCTTCGGAGGCGCCAAACAAAAACTTCCTCTACTGTTGACATGATTCCAGCCGATTGAGTAGCTGAAACCGAAAAAGGAAAAAATGTTAAACGGAAAGGTATTTCCTGTACAATGACGTAGGATTTTCGAAAAATATCAAAATCTAACAAATGGCGTAGTTATGAAAAAAGTCGGTTTTCTTGCCTATAAAATGGTCGTTTTTTCAATGTCAAATCGTCAATTTTTATCCAATCAAGAATATCCTACGTCATTGTAGAGTGGATATATTCAAGAGTTCTCAGTTCAAATTTCAAGTCAATCAGATAATTGCTCTTTATTACAATGTCAGCAAATTTAGAAAATCTCATTTCGAGAAAAACGCATTTAAAGATTTAACTATCGATTTTTGCAAGATAAAATGATATTGATGTAGATTATATAAATGATGATGATATTCTTGAAACATACAGGTACGTCGCCAGGTAGGAAACCTAAAACTCGGCCAAAACTCGACAGCCGATTGCACTTTGCTGGCTATACATACATATATAATGCGTTACAGTGACTTTTACAGCTCTAGCCACCAAACGTGGTTAGAGCGTTTATAAGTGAAAAAATTAAACAAACGGCCCTTTCTATGGCCGAAAATATATTTGACGACGTTTCTCCATATCCAAAATTTAAACCACGAAAAGTTCTTCGTAATTATAAATGCACGGTTTTCATGCCCTAGAGATGGCTAGATACATGAGCCTAAACTCGGCATTTTAAGTGATGCCCGAAAATGAAGGCAAACAGGGATGGCGCTGCGATCGCGCGAAGGGTTGCAGTGCTAGCTTCACTCGAGAACAGGCTGAACGCGAATTTGACGTCACATTGAATTTTGTTTTCGTAATTTTTATGTTACGTCCCAACCTGTAGATTTCCATCTCGGTCAAGGAAAGCGACCTCTCCCTTTACACGTTATTTGGACAATCCGCGTTATATTAGGACAAGTTGCCCTGTTTCGAGCCTAGCCTTGCGGAAAATAGCTCAGGATGGGCTAGAGAGTGCGATTCGCACTTCTAGTCTATGACTCGTTTTCCAAAAATGGAACAAATGTGGAATATTTGATAACCAAAAAAATCCGAGTTGAGATTCGCAAACAGCAAGATTCTTGGATTTCAAATCTATTACAAATTAGACGATCAAACTATTGTCAAGGTGAAAAAGAGCCATGTTGTGTAGATTCCGAGTGAATTGGTTACTGGACGATAAATTGCAGACACGTCCGAGAACGATGAAATGGGAAGCTATTCGCACCTTTTCCCTTACGTGGGCGAGAAATATCCATAGTTACTCGTGTGGTTCAAACAAACAAGATGGCAGGAACCCAATTATTTCTGCTGCGTAGATGCGTGTAAGCATTTCTGGTGACCAGGTATTCCAGATGTCCAAAATGAACTTTTACTTCCTTGATCCTTTTTCTTTATTTTACTTTTTATCACAACCTTTCCGACCTCTTATTCTATTACCAACTGTTACCACGACTGTGACTACGACTAACGAATGTTAAAACAAAAGAAATAAAAACTCTACCCGGTTTGTCGGATGGACAATCAGTTCCTCTTCTCCTCTCAATTCGAGGAATCGAAAAGGACTTCTCACTTTGCAGGTACAAAAAGGACTCTTCGTTTCGAAGGTCCAAGAACGGCTCTATGATAAAGATGTTAAAGAACGACTGGTTGCTTCGAAGGTCCAAAGATAACTATTCGCCTCTAAGGTCTCAAAAAACGACCGTATGCTTAAAAGGTCCCAAAACAACGGACCAAAAAAAAACTTTACTTCTTTCGCGATGTAAGAATTAGGCGATACTGATTTTCTAAGGGAAGGGGCATCGGGAGAGTACAGTTTTCAAAATACGTTTCTTGAAGATTGGAGAATATGGCATTAATTATAGGTCAACTGACACGATTGGTCAAATTAGAGCGGGGGAGTAATTTTGTAAAATGTTGATTGGATGAAGGCTACAATCGACGCGGCATAATAAGGGCCTTGTTCGCGGCGAAGTATACACGTGTTGTACGCCATTCTGGCATACACTAAATTTTATGCTGCCGTCTTCGCTCCTGCATATTCTTTGAACCTAAAAAAACGTCCAAATCATTAGATTCCATTTAACTATATAAAATACACCATTCGCACACCTTGCGTACACTCATACAACATGAGCACACCTTGTATACACTTACACAACATTCGCACAGCTTGCGTACACTCACACAACATTCACACACCTTGCGCACAACTCACACACCATTCGCACACCTTGCGTACAACACTCACACCATTCGCACACCTTGCGTACAACACCCACACCATTCGCACACCCTGTGTAAAACATTTATACACCATTCATACCCTCGCGATACACTCATGCGACAAATGCTACCCCGGTGCATGCGAGCTCCAATGCTGCGACGCAGAGACTCGTCGAGGCGACAATCCTCGACGAACCCTCTGACACCGAGGGCAAGGAGCTCGAAGCTCCGGGTACGTACAAAAAATATATATATATATTATTAACGTAGAAACTAAGTCTTACTTGAGTTATTTGTAAGGTCCTCGCCCAACTCCTCGCCGAGTGGATACCTCTCCGGGAATAACCTAAAAAAGACTCCGGTGCACACAAAAATATTATATCAATCGACACATGCTTTATGCACGTATTTAACGTAATGCTATTTTTATTAGTTAAATATTTTTCTTTTAATCTGGACAAGCAATGTTTGTCTAGATTGACACTTACCAGATCCGAAGCGAGGAACTTCCTTGGAGAGCCGAGTAAGGCGAAGACCCCGATGTATATTCCCCGGTCGGGATCGCGCAAAAATCGCCCCTCCGTTTAATTACCCTAAACCCTAAAATTACCCTTGATAAATAATTTAAATACAAATACACTTTATAACAAACACGAGATGTACGAGTTGTCGAGCTGTCAACGGGACAAGACAAGCTGTCAGCGGGACAAGACTCGATACTTCGCGTCATTTCGCACCCGAGCGACTACAGCGCTGCGACGGGATATCCGCGTAATGCATTTTTTTCCGGAAGAGTCGAGCTACTCCAGCGCCGCGGTGGGAGACCCGCGCACTAGAGTACAAGCTCCGGTTCCCGCTTCAACTCTCCGAAGCTTCGGGCTCTAGCCGACGCGCCCGACTCTCTTCCTGGTACGCGCTAGTCAATAAGACTCGGAGTGCGGACCGAACAGACCTCTTTTTCTTCGGCTTGTTCCCGAAAGGTAAGCCTCCCGCTGAAGAGCGACAACCCCTCCTACTCGCTGAAGAAGCGGATCCTCATCGCCGAAAGGTGGTTCCCCCCTTACCCCACCCCGCTGAAAATCGATACCCCGCCGCTGAAGAAGCGACAACCCCTCCTACACGCTAAAGAAATAGATCCTCATCGCCAACAGGTCGTTCCCCCCTTACCCCCCGCTGAAAAGCGATACCCTGCCGCTGAAGAAGCGACAACACCTCCTACACGCTGAAGAAGCGGATCCTTATCGCCGAAAGGTGGTTCTCCCCTTACCCTCCACTGAAAAGTGACTCCCTGCCGCTGAAGAAGCAACAACCCCTCCTGCACGCTGAAGAAGCGGATCCTTATCGCTGCAAAGTGGCTCCCCCCCGCACCCTCATCACTGACGAAGTGATTAACCCCGTCTACCTTAACGGGGAAGTTCGGCCATCGACAGCGAGTAACCGCAAGGGAAGGGACAAGACCCCCCCCCCCCACCTTACCGCAAACCCGGTCATAATTCTTCAAACTCGTTATTAATTAGTTCTTCTAATTCGCCCCTTTGCGTAGGTCTGCTACGGCGAACGCTGCGCCAATTTTAGCTTCCATGTACAGGGATTTTCCCCCTTTTTACATTTCCCACCATTTTCTCCAATCCACATCCCTAATCGATCCCCCACCTTGCGGCCGCAGCCGCCTTCCCCCTCTGTATCGCATTCACCATGACGTTTTTTTTCTTTTTCTTATTTTTCTTTTGACGTGACAACGTCTTATAATTCGATGGAGCCGGCTGCACGCACGAAAAAACATGACTCATGCGGCGTTACCTCGCTCTGAGGCGTTCCATTTAAGGCTTGAAGTGCAAGCGAGAGCGCGGAACGAGCGACAAAGAGGCACAATCGGCCTCCGCGTTCGGCAGCGTTCGACATCTGTCTCTCTCCTACTTGAGTGATGGCCTCTGCACACTGCGAGCGACGAGCGACGAGCGATGAGCGATATCCAATGGCAACGTCACTCTCATAGAGCATTTCCGTCATACTCGAGCTCTCATTGGATATCGCTCATCGCGCGCAGTGTGCAGAGGCCATGAGCGATGCGTCCGCGTGGACAGCTGCTATACAATAATACATTTACATGTTTTCGTCAAGTATGAAGTGCAGTGAAAAGTGAATGTGGTGTCAATTGTTTATAGCAACGATAATTGCGGCGATAAAGGTAATGATTCTTTCGATATTAAATATATGTTCAGTGATATATTGTCGAATATTCGTGCTTTCATCATTAAAATAAATAGCATCGGTCCGCTAGTACAGCGATTGTAGGTTATGCTATAATTGACAAAACTATAACAATAAGTAAACAGAACTATTTCACGATGAGTAAAAAATAAATTGCTTTACTATTCGATCGAAATAATTATCGAGCGTAGCTATGATTTCAAAAAATTAAAACATAAATGTTAAATCTTCCACATATCATAACAACGTGTCTGAAATGACAGGTTGGACCAGCCAGCCGTCAAAGGGAACAATTTTCTCCTATATAAAACACATTGAGGCGGGCTTTTTAAAAGCTAGAGTTACACAAATTTTAATGTTTCCAAATTTTAAATTTTAAATTTAAGATTTATGAACAATAATTTAATCACAGTTTATTCTTATAATAAATTATTCAAAATTATTACTTTTTAACAATAAATTACAATTAAATTTGCAAAAATAATTAAGTAACTAATTGAACAACAACTTTTATTCAGTTTACTTGCTGAAAGAAATAATGTCAATACAAAATTTATTATTATAAAATAATAAAATCAAAAATTAAATTTTAACAGACGAGTAGAAATTTAACAAATAAATTTTATTCAAGTATTTTGTAAATTTAAAATGATTTTCTGAACGAAGAATTTTATGAAAAAATAAAAGTTGTAAAACAATTGCTCAAAGCACATTCATACTTGTAAAAACTATGTACATTGTAAAAAAATAAATAAAGATTGACATAATTGTATTTATGCGTACAAATAAATGTAACTTGATCAATTCAATTGTGATTTCCATTTACCTCCTTCTCTATATCCATACAAAATATCTATCAAACAAATAAAATTAAAATTTTCTTTTGAAAAATGAAACCATTCCATCAGTATTTTCTTATGACGTTGTCACGTTCAACTATCGGCAGTAAACCGACTTTTTTTTTGTCATGGGTATAGGGAAACTGCGGAAAACCTATACCAATACAGCCGGTCACGAGTTCGCTTCCCAGCCTCGGAGCTAGTCGCGTTTCGTCGAGAAATAAGCTCACAGGCTACAGCCATATACATCCGACACACACACGTACCGGTCCGTGTGCGCGGCATCTGTGTAGAACTGGAGCTACGTCACGCCTGTGTTTTTATTTCTCGCCGAAACTACGAGACGGTGATTCGAACCCGCGACCTCCCGATGTGTTGATTTCAGAGGCAGGTACGCTAACCACTAGACCAACACATCGGTTCCCCCTTTGCGTAGTCACCTCTCCTTACATTATTTTAAGTAAATTTTTAATTATAATAAATCGTTCATGTAAATACAAGTTCGTTGATTGTTAACCGTTATTTTATGTTTTTTTATTTCTCCCTGTATTATAAACTCACCTTTCAGTATTATGTTGGAAAAAATAAAAATAATTTTGTCCATCATGGCTAACCCTTTGGTTTTCGATCGCTTTGCTTTCCCTCCCGCTTTACAGATTAACCTAGATACCGAAGCCGCAATATTTGACGCGACAAACGCGATATTAATCAATAATTCCGTCCAACCCGCGTTCCGAGCTTCGTCGCCAATACACGCTTCATGCCATATCGATTTTACGACCTGGTCGACTTTTTGAGTCACTGGTTTAAAATTTTGATATTTTGTTTATCGAGCGAAGGAGTTTTTCTGCTATCCATCCGAGTCACCATGTAGTTTCATTTTTATAACTAAATAAATCTTACGGTAACACTTTTCGATGAGAGACTGCATGTGGTCTCTCTACATAATATGACAGTACTGCGACTCACATCCGTGGTTCTCAAAACTTTGATTCATCGCACCGATTTTATACGTAAAAATAATGTTATCTTGAAATTTTTATATAAAATATAATTGTGTACGAAGATTATAAGTTTAACGTAGAGATTATATTATCACGAGTGACCTGACCCCTGCGGATGTTTTATCTCGAATTTTTCTTATTTTCGACTCAATTGCTAATACGATCGATTGCATGGACTTTCGGGATCTACAACATATCTACTATTTCCTTCCAATAGAAAAAGGAACCACTGGCCATGAGACACATTTTACGATCGTCATTTTGTGTGCGCTTACCTTCCCACGCTCTGTTCTTTCTCTCGAGCTAGCGTAGGTCATCCGATGCGGCTCCTAATTTCGTCGCGACGCCATATGTTTGATGACAGACGTCGGTCATATCGGCTCGGGCGTCTCCGTACGCCAGCCAAATAATGGATTTCGGCAGAGGTTTTCTTTCCGAAACAAAGAGACAAAGATCATCTTGTCTAGCGATGATTTCATCTACTTCGACGTATCGCCTTCCCAGTGGAGATCTTTTCACGACCACCAAAAAGCAATAGCTTGTCCTTGACCTGGTCCCTTTTATTTCTAATTGTCGTGAAATTTATGAAATATTGCAAGTTCGAAAGTCGATGCGAAACCCAAAATCGCCGGACATTACATTTACATGAAAAATAATCTATTTCTAGACCGAAAAAAGCGAAGCCTTATTGTAATACTTTAATAATAATATAATAATACTTTAAAACGATAATGTTTGTGCGTGTACTTTTCAAACAAGTTTGAAATATATAAGTTGTAGAAAACAAGCCCATGTGATTTTTGAATTGTAGAGCCTTTGAAAGTTGGTAGAAAAATTAGATTTACAAAAATAGATAAGGACTTAATTTTTTAGTTGAAAGCTTTACGGCTCATATGTGAAAGTAGTATTTTAGTACGTAAGACCTACTATTATAATATTAAGAGAAAAAAATCACGGAAGTAGACTTAATAGATGAGTTGTATTTGCGAACTGTTGTCGAAAATTAGTATCTTACATGAACTCATTGAATGGAGGAAATACCTTATCGGCGCTCCATTCCACTTTCGTATTATTTTGTACGCATGAATTACCTAAGCGGTATTGCGTGTCCTTTGATACCAAAGAGAACATACCGAACAAAATTTAACTAGACCGATATTGCCATATTTTAACTCGATACACAAACACAATTATAACCATACCATTTGATGTAATAGTGCTCGAATTGTGTTACGAATAAAGTAAAAGTGACAACTCTGCAGTTTATTCACCTAGATTTAGAACACCGAACATTTCCAGCGGGTGTCAGTAATAAAAGGTGAGATGTGTTGAGCCGCTATAAATCAGACAAGAATCCATGTGGCGGGATTTCTCAGCTCTTGCACAAAATAACAATAACAATAGTATTACGACCGGGTTTTAATCCGGCATGTAAGAATACATTGTACAAAACAGAAATAACTTTCAATAATGCTCGATTTACCATTTATATAGATACAAACTGGAAAGAAAACATCTTGTGGAGTCACTACAACGCGCCTTGACGGCATAAAGAGAAACATTTTCAGAGTCAACAACCATTTTTTTAAGGGGTCTTCTCACTTTAGACGCTTAAAAAAGGTTACTTTCATGAATTGTTTTGATATGTTTATATAATAGATAATGATCTAAAAGTTGTTACACTTAATGAATATACTTTCAAAATACAATCAAAAGTTTTGTTTATTTATTCAATTGGCTATTTATAGACGAAAAGGGTAGTTAAAAAAATTCCTAAAAAATTGTAGGTTATCTTGTAAATAATTATTTCATCGTTTGTATGTCGTTTCACCTGTATATTTAAGGTCGTAGTCTGATAACTTGGTTTGGAAAAATTGACTTCTTTTTACATATTTCGAAAATATATTAAGAATATACTGTAAATATTTTAGGTCGAAATTCAAAATATTGACAAAGTTATAGCACCTATACTTGAGCGCCTCGTAGTAGCACGCGCTGAGCCGTACGGCAGCTGCAAGCTGCCAGACCCCTCTATTGTTTAAGCGTTACCTTTATACCTGCTTCGAGCGTCAGATACCTTTGTGTATACTAGAAGTTTTACCTGATCCTTCACATACATTGATTTTAGAGCTCAGTTATACTTTGTTACTTTGTTCGTTACTTTGTGCATAAACATCTTCGAAGAGCGTGAAAATGGATCGGAAAGGAACGAGATACCAGAAGTCCTGGAGATCCTGCGATCAAAAAAAATTTCATGGCAACAGACACACCATCGAACAAAATACAGATTTTGTTAGAACTTCTGCTAAAAAAACAAAAAATCAAAATGATTTTGAGCCGGTTATTGATGAAAGTTCTTCGTACGTTCTTCTGTGTTTCGGCTTAGTATTCACGGTTTTACAAAATTTGTTGTTTGAAAAAATCACAAGTAGGATTGGGATTAACTTTGTGTATAAAGTGTAACTGCGATTCAATGATTACTGTTGACTCTTGTCGGAAAGTGAGAAATTCCTATGAAATCAACAGACGTTTCACGTATACATTGAGATTACTTGGTGTTTGTTTATCGGGAATAAACATTTTTTATTCATTGATGGATTTAGGAACTGGATTGAGTAAAAGTGGTTACTACAGTATCCTTGCCGTCGAACCCATATCTGAAATAGTTTTTGAAAAAGCCGTACAAGAATAAAAAGAAGCAAACGCTAAAAACGGCAACCCCGAAGACGAGATCACAGTTTCAGTCGATGGTTCGTGGGCGAAGTGTGGTTTTACATCGCTTATAGGACTTGTTTCTATGGTTGGGAAGTTTACCAATAAAATTGTAGATTTTGTTGTAAAATTAAAGGTGTGTAAAGCGTGTGAAAAGTGGGTAGGCAAAGAAGAAACGGACAAGTATTTGGAATGGTACGAACATCACAAGGACGAATGTACAGCAAACCATTAAGGTAGCTACGGAAAAATGGAGGATGATGGTATAATCGAAATGTTTAGACGATCAATCCAATTGTTCAATGTTGAAATATAAAAGGTATGTGGGTGACGGCGACTTAAAAAACCTTCAAAAATCTATTGGAAGCTGATATTTACAACGGCAAACCGATGGTCGAAAAAAGTGAATGTGTTTCACATGTAAAAAAACGCATGTACAAACGTGTAAAAGAAGCAAAAAAAGCACTTACTCAGCTGGAAAAAAGCCAAAAGACAAGTTAGAGCTTCAAAAACAAAAGATACTAAAGAAAAAAGAAAGTCTGCAGGATAAACAGAAGCGACGCGGACAAAAAAACGCAGACCGAAAAAGGACGCTGCGGATGGTGACGCTCCAAAAGTAAAAAACCTCGTATTAACTAATAAGTTAAGGCGTTATACGTAGTTGCAAGGCCAAAAAAGTCGTTTTATCACGATTTTTTTCTGGAAAAGGATTTCATTTGGCCAAAACGAAACGTATTAGGCAGTGCAGTGGCATCTTTGAGCTTTAGATTGGCATTTTTTATTTTTAAAAATATTCATTAACATTGCTCCTGTAGGAAGTCTCCTGGTGGTCCCCGAAAAAAGTGCCCGGCGGTGAGCAAAGTATCTCCGGTTTGGATTATCTAAAATGAAAAAATCAAAAAGATTTTTTTAGGGGATAGATGAATTCAAGTATTGATCGAAGGAATAGTCGAAAATTTAATTTTTCATAAAATGGTGGCTCCGGAAAGAAACAACTTCGATTTTCGACCAATTTTTTTTTTCGAGTAATCGTTGAAAAAAATAGAAATAATTATCGGAAATTTTATTCCTTCGATCAATACCTGAAGAATATGTCTGATAAGGTTGTGTTAAAATTGCAGAACGATCGGTTGAGCCGTTTTTGAGAAATCGTGCTCACCGACTTTGAAAACACCGTTTTGAGAAAAACGCGTTTGACGTTTCAACAGTTAACTTTGTAGCGCTCCGAGCGCCCTTACAAATATGTGTGTATTTCCGAGAATATTCGCTGGATTGATTTGAAATTTTCAGGGAATATACTCACATATTTGTACATTCCGAAAATGCAATAATAAAAATTGATTTTTTGAAATTTCTAACTGCGTATAACCCGTTTATATTTAAACTCGGTGTTTATTATGGGCTAGCAATGATGAGAAATGAAAATTCAGTTGAAGAAATGAAGAAGGCTGTGTGGGCAACTTATTATTTGATTTCCACGGATGAAAATCTGCAGCATTCCTTTTGCCTTAAGAGCCTCGATTCATGGTGCAATTATCAAAAATACAAAGCCGAGAACAAAAAACATAATTTTGTTTATCCGCCTGCTTTGATGAGAATACTGCGAATAATTTTAAGCCTATTTACGAAGAACTTTGATAGGATGATCTTTTGAAAAGACGCTTACGCAGAACCACGCAGAACCGCAACGAGGCTTTCAATCATTGCGTGTGGAATTTAGCACCCAAACACATTTTTGAAGGCCAAAAGACACTTCAAATTGCTGCATGGACAGCCGCATGCACTTTTAACTAAGGATTTTTACCTGCGTTGAAAACCATGACTCATGGAGTCATGGAGTCACAATCGACCCGCACGCTATGACCCAAGACCCATGGAGTCACAATCGGCCCGCACGCTATGGCTTACGCCAATCTGTACAACAGCTCTCGGATTTCGAAGGCGAAGAAGGACGCAGCTTATGCTTCTAAAATTTCCAGAATGACTTGCAGGTCAGAAAAAGGGACCAACAATGAGGCCTATGGACAAGTTAAAGGTTTATTATACGCACCAGGGATAGACGATTAGTGAAAGTATGATTTTTATATAATAAATCTGTTCAAACTTTGAACGCGTTTTTCTCGAAACAACGATTTACGGCCGGCCCGGGTAATAAAAAATGTTCTATCCAACCGATTGGACTCAAATTTGGATAGGTTATTCTACTCATCAATAGCTCTTGCAGGCACTAGGATATTTTTGTCGTCCCTAACTTTCCATTTTACAGCCCGATTTCCACTTAGAAAAGTCACTTTTTTCGAAGTCCACCATTTTGTTATTTTTCAACCAAATTATTTAATCCTAGTTCCAACCAGAATGACAAGCTTACATAACAATACCCTTTTTGATTTTTTTTTGTTTCAGATGTCCTCACGCAGCGTAATGACCGGGGCTAGCCACCTACCTTTTTTTTAGATGCTCACTTCAGTTCTACAAAACTATAACAAAAAATTGTTCACTCTTAGATACCATTAATAATATATTAAAAAACCAAACAGATTGTATTTTATTTACCCTAGAAAAAAATTCCCGAAAAAAGCATTAAAAAACGTGCAAGCTACGATCTTAAGCCAATATAAAATTACCCTACCTGTAGGTTTTTTACTTTTCCTATAGCAATATGTATCTCTCTAATTTCCAAATAACGATCACCCGATTGTGGTGCATTTTTATCAAGGGTAGACAGCCCGCACATAATTTTGTTGGGTATGTCGAAATCTTCATCCCCGTCTTCCTGCGTTACTTTTTATTGAGCCGTATAATCTTGCTGTACATTGCCTGAGGTAACGTAGATAGGGCACCTCCCTTAAGCCTAGCTTAAGGGGGAACCCTCATCCCAAAAGGCAGAACTCCGGTTCTGCGAGAGAGACGTTAAACTGACAATTGTTTCTAGTATTGCGAAATAATGCGCGTCGATTTTTTGTGCAATTTGCCCTCGGGCAATGCGTGCGGGATTTTTGCGTGTATGCCAAGCAATGCATGTGAAGTAGCGATAGCCAACGGACTATCTACTTGGGGTGCTCAGCGAACTCATAGCCTCTTGCACTCAAGTTGTTGTTATACCTCCTCATAGTAGTCACCGGAACGTCTTCCCTCATGGAAGAGTAACAAAGTTAGCACCAGCGGGCTAACTCTGCCTCTATCCAAGCCTATTTGGGGACTCTGGATCGCCTGGATCCTGGCCATGTGAGCCTTGAGATTCTGCGTCGCCTTGTGCGCCGACGTGAATCTTGGGGCTCTGGGCCCCTTTTGCGCGGTCACGTGAGGCTTCTAAACCAAAGGGACTCTGGATCATCTTGGTGGCTTTGGGATTATGCATCGCCTTGTGCGACGACGTGCATCTCAGGGCTCTGGGCCATGGTCCCGTGAGCCTTGGAGATTCTGCGTCGCCTTGTGCGACGACATGAATCTCGGGGCTCTGGGCCGCCCTGAATGGTTACGTGGGTTTTGGGAGACTCTGAACCGCCTTGGTGGTCATGCGAATCCTCTAAATAGAGAACTGGCGAAGGAGGACTAGAACGCTGCGGCGGGTTCGCTTGCGGACGCACAAACGATCGAACATACTTTACCATGATGATAAATGCCAAAACGGAGACTGTCACCCTTTATGGTCGATGGGCAATGCCCAGATGAAGAAATTCGATTATCAGAGCGGCCCCAGGGCTCGCATGCTGAAACTGAGATAAATCCGGTGGCAGCCGTATGACGAACGCCAGGCATGATCGATTTGTGTTGTCTCATCTTGCGCTCACGTTTTGGCGTATGGGTCCCACCCAGTTTCGGATGGAGGCATCCTTGCCACATCGAACTCCTTTTCCTTTCTGAAAGCGGTCGTGCATGCCGCATATCCTACCATATTCAGCCTCCCAGACGAGTGTGGTGATGACCGATCCGTACGCTGGCCAGTGGCTGGCCGTACGGATGGGTAACATGCCTCGGAGAGAGCCTTAGATACCGCTTTTCGCCTAGGGGACTAGGCACGCTCATGATGGGATGAGCACATGTTACCGCCTCTATTTTTTCTTCAGTTTCCTTCAGACCTCTTTCTGTTTCTGGGTCGCGTCCAGGCGGGACGCGAGAGCAGGCCTCCCCGAGGTTCCCCGCGGATGCACTGGAATCTTGTCGCTCCCGGTTGGAGAGCTGCCGTAATGGCTCTCCCGGAAGGACGACGGATTGCTATGTAACGAAACTACTCTGATCGCTTTTCGACCAGCGATGATCAAAGGATTTTTCGCATCGCCCGGTGTCTTGGACGTGGTTCTCGACATGAAAGTTAGATAGAAGCACGTAGCTTGTACCCTAGAGGTGATGGATCACAGGCTGGACTATTGCGATGGTTCTGCCTTCACAATAAATGTACATTGTCTGAAAACTTCAAAAAAACGTAAGAACGATGTTTTGGCAGTATCAAACATTAGTATGAATCCTGAACATAATACTTACAATCCTTCTAAAAAACAGCGATACTGTCAAATGGACGATCAACTTCAATGTCCAAATTTGGATTGATCGCATCCATGAAATCGATAACTGGATCATTTGGCTGCATTCGTGTCGGACCTCCACCAGTCATGAGCCGTTCATGTCGCGTCGCTGTATTTAATTTGCTTTTTCTGAACATGTTTAATAAAATGTTCAATATCAGCGAATAAAAAAGAAATTAGGAATACATACAGTAGTGTTACATTTTGAGATAAGATGAATTGAAATAACATTATTAAATTAATCAAATTGGTACTAATTTCAAAATAAAATAAATATAAAAACACCAAAAATAGCAAAAAAAATTATATACTCCATCCTACGAAATGTCCGAAATTAATAAGAGCAATTCCAAGAATAATAGGAATCAGGACACATGGCATTGTTTCCTCTGTCTGAATAAATTTTCAAAAACTGTTTGTCTCATATCATTATGTTATGTATAAAGACATCTTTTATACATTCATTTATCACAAAGCATGATTGCTTACCGTTACTTCATGTTGTCCCAGGATTTTTTTTAACTATTTTATCGATCGGGGTGCACACCCCTCGCTCGCGTATTTTTTGGTTATGCGTTCCCAAGCGTCCATTTTATCTTTCAAATCCACCGCATTTGTTTTTTTTTATTTTCAATAGCTCCTTGTTGAGAAACTAATCGAGTCAAGAATAATGTCTCTTTTTCGTTGAAGTTAGTATTTTTTTCGCGATTCATCATTGCAAATAAAACGTTACACAAACACGTAAAACTTTGCTTCGCCCCGCGTCACAAAATAGTTTTGAAATGTGTCACGTTAAATAAGTTGCGGATACCACAGAATGGATCACCCACCAGTAGGTCGCAAAAATCCCTATAACATCGTTCCCTTCCAGAAAGAAGCTTGGAGATTTCTTTATGAAAAAAGGCGGCCTAAAAATGTAAGGAAGCCTTCACGGAGGGTTCCGTATTTCTTAAGTTAAGGTTGGACTATGGATACGGATGTTAATTGATTCGCCAAACTTCGTAACCCCGCACCTCGGTGACTAGACCAATCAACGACTTTTTCTCTCGGTGGAAAATCCTCCACTCACTGCAGCGACCCTGATGGATAGAGCTACGAAGCTACTTGTCTGGGATTCTCCCGCCTGGCTCGTTGCAAAAGTCCTTAAAACGGATATTTTTCTACGGTTTAGTTGTGATCGAAGTAAGTAAAGGGACCATCTTGTAGTGTTCAAATCGCTCGGATCTGCGACATATTCCTAGCAAAAAATAGAGTGACAAATCAACCTAACCGTGCATTTCTAACTAGGCGAAAAACAGGAAAAACTTTAAATGGAGTTATTAAATTAGTAATGTAGGATATTAGATGGATGTCGATTATACGAGGGTGGGGTGAAAAGTTTCCGGCCTGACCAAGAAAAACGATGTTTTAAAATTTTTGTTTTGCTTTATTTTTCAACATAATCTCCATCAACACTGATACATTTCTCATAACGGTGTTCTAATTTAGTTATACCAGTTTTAAACGTAGATTCGTCAAGCTCCTCAAAATACTGATTTACAGCTTCGATAACTTCTTTGTTACTCAGGTAATAGTCGCTGGGGGCTAAGTCTGGAGAGTAGGGAGCATAGGGAGTAGGGATGCGGCATCAATTCAAACTTCAATTCGTGGATTTTGGACACGGCAACAATCGACGAATGCGCTGGTGCCTTATCGTGATGAAACAAAACTTTTTTCTTCGCCAAATGAGGTCGTTTAATTTGCACCTCGTGCTTCAAACGTTGCAATAACTCTGCGTAGTATTGACCAGTGATAGTCTTACCCTTTTCAAGGTAATCAATGTATATAATTCCTCTCGCATCCCAAAAAACAGTAGCCATAACCTTATTTGCCGATAAAATTGTTTTTGCCTTCTTTGGGGTTGGTTCCCCTTTTCCAACCCACTGTTTTGACTGTTCTTTATTTTCAAGAGTGTAGTGGTGGACCCATGTCTCATCAACAGTTATGAATCGACGCAAAAATTCGTTTGGATTACGCCTATACAGCGCCAAATTGTCGGTAGAAATGGTTTTTCGAAGCAGTTTTTGATCGAGCGTTAGCAAACGCGGCACCCACCTTGCACACAGCTTTTCCATGTTCAAATGGTTGTGCAAAATATTTCGCACACGTTCAGCTGACATCCTACAGGTCTCAGCTATCTCATGCACTTTCAACCTTCGGTCTTCCAACACTATTTTATGGATTTTTTCAATCATCTCTGAAGTTGTGACTTCAACGGGCCGTCCTGAGCGAGGCTCGTCAGAGGTGCTCACAAGACCCATTTTAAATTCAGAAACCCACTGCTTAATAGTTGAATATGATGGGGAGGAGTTTCCTAGTGCTGAACCCATCTCTTCTTTTATTTGTTTTGGTGTAAAACCTTTCAAATGGAAGTATTCGATGACAGCACGTTTTTCCAATTTTTCCATTTTTACGAAAACAACGGAAGCGTCTCGCGCAAGAAACCCAAACAAACGCAAAATAACGTAGCAATTGGGCTGAAACTGTACATACAATCTCGGTAGGAATGGTACTGTAGGACGCCGCTCCAAAACTAGACCTAGTGGCACCATCTCTTGGTCAGGCCGGAAACTTTTCACCCCACCCTTGTATCCTCTTATTTAGCTTTATTATAATTTATGAACGATACAATAATTAATTCAGTTTAGGGTACGTGTAAACCAAAGCTCGTCTTTGCTACGACTGGCCGTAACAAGTATCCTTGGAGAGCGTTTCGTTTGTTAAAAACATCGCCTCAGTCATGGCCAGCCTATTTATACATACATTAACAGTCTAATCCGCAGATAGAATATCCGATCACTAGGGCGGGATTGATTTTACACCCTACACTCGGCCATTGTGCGATCACATACGGCCTCGTATGCCTTCTTTTTCTTAATTACTTTGACACTCAAAGTTTGTTTTCTTCGTCACCGTCAAGCTTGACGTCTTCGTCCTCATCTACCCACAACTTCATAAAATCCGCTGCGGTAGATGTTCGTTGTGGTTCCTCATGTTCGCCGACTTTTTGGACAAGGTAGCGATTGTTGCGCAGAACCTTCGTGACTTCGCATGGTCCAAAGAACTTTGGAGCAAACTTTAAGCCTGGACCTTCTTGGGTTCGCTTAACCCTTCTGTGTCCGACCAAATTTTCCTACGTCGATGTGCAACCGAGGTACCCGGGTACCCACCTCCAGTTTTAATTACTGTTTGAGTTGAAATGTGAACAAAATCATTATAAATCGATTTACTTAATTGAATAAACATACAATCAAGTAATTAAGCCATATTTACGTAGAACTTGATTATAAATTTTATTACAATGGATCATAAAGTGGCGCGCCGCTGCCATAAACAGCGATCGAGAAGGGGATTTCGGGGATTTCCTCCCTTCTGAAGTGTCTAAAGGCACGACAACGCATTCGTTCAGTTAGAAACCGACCGTTACAGTGAAACGACGTATACCTCTTCGGAACGTCTATTGTGTCTACAGAGCGTCAAACCTTATATGTTGTTTCTTCAAAATTCATTTGTTATAGTTGTTGTTAGTTGTGTATGTTTTTGTTATTTGTGATATAATATTCATCTAGTGATATTATTGAGCTATCAACAACACACTAACATGAACACTATGTTAACATGAGCTGAATTTGCGAGGTAATCATAATTTCGTATCATAATTTTTCAAATCACGATATTTCCCAATCATATTATGAGTTGCTTCAATTATAATATTACATTAATAATAATTCATTATCATTTTAAGTTGAGGCGTAGTGACCAACAAAAATGTCTGGGAAGTATTTTTGGAAACAAAGATGAAGACTCCGAACTCGAAGACGACAGCGACGACGAAGACTGGCTACCAAGTCAAGCATGAGGAGACGAAACTGAACTGGATGCCGTAACCGAAAACGAAGCGTTCACAGAAGAACAAGAGAGCAGCAGTGACTCAGAAGAAAGTGAAAGCGAGACCGAGGATGTAGTTCCAGGTACATCTGTGAGACGGGAACAAGCAGGTATCGGAAATAGTGGCGAATATATTGCGAAGGACAAAACTATTTGGAAGAAGAATCCGTCTGAAATTCGTCAAACTGCTTCCCATAACGTATTGGGACAAAGGAGTGGTCCACACAGATGCACTGAAACATTGTCTACCGACAGCTAAGCCGGCTAAATACGGCATCAAAGTATGGTGGATTTGCCATGCGGAAAATTCATATCCCTTATCGGGAATAATATTAGGAGTACAACTTTGCAGTGACCGTTTTACTTAGAGAGCCACTGCGGCCGAAGTAGTGGCCCTAGCTCAATAAAAAAGTGGCATTTTAAACTAGAGGCTCTGCCAATATAAACCATTTAAAAAAGCTAACGGATACGTGTGTGCATTATAAAGTTATTGGCACTCAAACATGGCAACCTACGAGCCGAATTCTCAGCATTTGCGGGAACTGCTCCAAAGACAACAAAGGAAGGGATTTTTGCACCGGATTGTGACTGGAGATGAAAAGTGGGTTTACTACGATAATCCTAAACGCCGAAAATCATGGGGACTGCCTGGTCATATTCCGTCATCGACGCCCAAACCGAATATTCACGGATCCAAAGTGATGCTGTGTATCTGGTGGAACCAGCTGGGCGTTGTGTACTATGAGCTGCTGAAACCATCCGAAACCATCACAGGGGAACTCTACCGACGTCAGTTGATGCGCTTGAGTAAGGCACTCAAAGCGAAACGATCAGAATTCAACGAAAGACATGACAAGGTGACACTGCAGCATGACGATGCCCGACCCCATGTTGCAAATGTCGTGAAAAAGTACTTGGAAACGCTGAAATGGGAGGTTTTATCCCACCCGCCGTACTCTCCAGACATTGCCCCTTCCGACTATCACTTATTCCGGTCAATGGCACACGATTTGGCTGACCAGCACTTCGGTACTTAGGAAGAAGTCAAAAATTGGGTCGATTCCTGGATTGCCTCCAAGGACCAAGACTTTTATCGACGCGGGATTCGAATTCTACCTGAAAGATGGGCCGAGGTCGTAGCTAGCGACGGGCAGTACTTTGATTAAAAAATATGTAGCCACTTTTTTATAATAAAGCCTTAAACTTTAGAAAAAAAAAACGGTCACTGCAAAGTTGTACTCCCAATATATACGAGTAAAATTGGCAACGTTCGTGAAAAAAATCAAGGAGAGATTTGTAAAAGAACTAGCAGCTCCATTGAAAGGAAGCGGCCGAAATATCACGATGGATAATTTATTCACTTCTCTACCTCTCGCTAAACACTTATTATCTTGGAAATTGATAATTACCGGTACTTTAAGGAAAAACAAACCATACATTCCCGAAGAAATGGCTGCCAATAAATCTAGAGCAGAATTCTCTTCTCTCTTTGGTTTTCACGAACGCGAAATCGCACTTCGCTCGTACGTCTCCAAAAAAACAAAGCAACAATCTTAGTTTCTACAGTACATTGCGACACTGCTGTCAACAACGATGCAAAGAAAAAACCGCATATGATCGAATATTACAATAAATATAAGATTGGCGTCGACACGATGGACCAAATGGTGACGCGATACACGACGCATAGGCGCACTCGGAGGTAGCCTCTTGCATTTTTTCAACATAATTGATGTCGCTGCTCTTGCAGCATACATTATTTTTTATGAAAATAATATGCTCAAGAAAAAAACGACGGAGCGTCGTAGTTTCTTGCGCCAATTGAGCGAAGAACTTGCGAAACCAGTGATTGAGGATCGCTCGTCGAACATTCAAATCATGCGATATCACCCAGCGAGACTCGCGATTGAAAGCATGATAGGATCTTTAGTCTCTGCTTCCACTGCTGCGATTAGAGAAACTGAGGCTCGCGAAAAGGCTCGTTCTGGGCGAAAAGTTATTACCGGTTCATGCCATATTTGTTATAAGTTAACAATTAAAAGACGCAGGAAAACTCGCAGAAGTTGCAAAAATTGCGAGAAACCTGTGTGCGATGAGCACTCGGTGAATCATATTACATGTTTAGATTGCGGAAAATAAATATTTTTTTATTGTATTCATACCTTAAATCATTGTATTTGTTTATTTATAAACCTCTATAACCCCAATAAAACATTTATTAACATTAACTTTTATTTACTGGTGAATATATCAAATTTTTCTCTAGTGGATACCCGGGTTGTTTCGATATTCAGGATGAGCAGGAATGATTTTCTTCTTTAATCAGTACACAATACACGTTGATGAAACAAGATAAAGAAAATATATTTATTGTTAGAAAAGAAACGATGCTAAGGTAACGGTACCAATGATCGGACGGTTAAGAGCATTTTTAGATTATAGGATTTAGTATTCATTTAAGGAACGTTAAAAAAAAAATGACCGGACCTAACGTCAAGCTCGTAAATTCTAGTTTTCAAAACACATGCATTAACTGCCGGTAAGTTAAATATTTTTATTTTTATACGCTCTAATGTTCAATAACACAAAATGTACCAATTTTCGGACAGCTGTTAGCGTTACGTACCTATGTTCGGACACGCTCATGTCCCAATTTTCGGACATGCAGAAATTGATTCCTATGGTTGCAAGGTTATGTTGAACTGGTACGTAAGATCTCTTTTTTATTCATCCATATAAGTACTGACGATAAGTAACACGAAATATATTATTGGAACAAAACAGACTTTTTATAAATATATATTGCTATACATTGAACATACAAAACATCTTACTCGCTACGCAATTCTATCCATTGACTTTCTTTCCTCATTTTTCAAGGTCTGCGCTTGCAGCATCTTCTTTCGTTCCTGTAATTGTTTCTTTGCGTCTCTTAGTTGTTGTCTTTCTGCTTGTTTCTGTTTCTTTATTTCCTCTTGTAGTCGTCTTTTTTCTGCTTGTTCCCTTTTCTTTTCTACTTGAATTTTTTTTTTTTCCTCTTGTAATCGTCTCCTTTCTGCTTGCATTTTTTCTCTCATTTCCTGTCGTTTTTTTTCTCAAGCTGTAATTTTTTCTGCTCTTGCTTTTCGCGTTCGTGATATTCTATCCATGCATCGGACGTGGCTACAGCAGGCACCAATTTCTTTCTTTTTATTTTCGTTTCCTTCGCGGCCTTTTTTTTCGCACTTTCCATATCCAGGGGCCAAAAAAGTGCTTTCCTGAATACCTCGGGTACTTTATCAGGCATTCGAGTACTGTTAGCAGTGCTCTCAGCGTTGTTATTAGTGTCTAGCTCTATAGTACCGAAGCTGTTATCTGGAACACCATCGTCAGTATTTTCGTCTACGGTTTCCTTAACTATAACGTCGAGGCTTTTCTCGACAGCGGTATCGACGCTTTTTACGGTCACGATCTCGATGTTCTTCTCGGCCATGACTTTGACTCTTTTCTCCGTTAGGGTACCGATGCTTTTCTCGATTATGACGCTGGCCCTCTTCCCAGCTACGACGTTGACTATGTTTTCGGTTACGGCGTCGACGTTCTTTTCGGCAACGATGTCGACTCTCTTCTCGGCGATTGCGTCAATGCTCTTTTTAATGTCAAAGCAATTTTCATCGGACGCTTGAACGTTTCCTTCAATGACGTTATCGATGATGCCGTCAATGGTGTACCGGACATCTTCGTCTATAACTTCATCTGATTCTGCAAAATAACAATAGGTAAGGAATGGTTGTATAATCTATACTGCGAACGAATAAATACGAACCTCGTACGCCCATAATTTGCATAAGACTCGGTAGTTCCAAAAGATCCTCATCGGGCAGACTGAGTACCATGGGTCCATCATTGACTTCCATGATAACGTCAATGTTCTCAGCACCGAAAAACATTGTGTCGTCAATCGTATTGTGTTGTCCATCGGAATGCGTTATCAACTCGATGTTCTTAGTAGTCGCGTCCATGATCTCCTGAATGGGATTGTTTTGCACGCGCAATTCCACGCAAAAGTCCTCATGCTGTCCACCAGCGGCCACCTCTTCCACCCCCACATTGTCCTCCTCGCTTTGCTGATCGAATTGTGTGACTATCTGAACGCTATGCTCCCCTGTCTTTTCTTTATCTATGTACATCCAAACGAACAAAATTGACTTAAAAATATAAAAAAGTCCTATGTCGTATGCAAAGCCTCTGCAAAAAACATCGTTGTGGGAAAAGTTCGACAATTTCGTTGCTCTATACCAGTGAGTTTTTTCGCTTGAAGCCAAAAATCAAAGAGCCCTTGTTGCGTCGAATCACCCGTCCAACGTCCGATTTCTTCGGATTCTTTAAAAGCTTCCAATAGATTTCTTGATAGCTGCTGTTCGATGAACTGTAAGTAGTTGCGGCTGTCAGTTTCGACTGTGGTTTTAGTCACCGTCGAGTCGCTGGTATGGCAATGTGGCTTTTCTACTCCTTTGTTCAGGATATTGAAGTCCACAGCGTCCGCCGAAAAAGGGTACAAACCGCAAGATTTGAATCCGTTTTTTATTGTCTCTGTGAGATCCAAAGACTCGATAGCTTTTTTCAATACTGGTGCAAACATTTCTTTCCTCAATCGCATGCCATCGTTATCCATTCTCCAGTTGGTAACAGTTTTTTTCCATGCAGCCTTCATCGGGTGAAACACAGCAACATCTAGTGGCTGAAGTATGTGCGTGGCATTGGGGTACAATGCTATGAGTTCAATTTGAACGGTTCGGCAGAATTGACTCAAAGGATACGTGCAGTGTGACGAATGGCCATCGACATAAAGGATGATCGGAAACTCGATCTTGTTTTTTTTTTAGCCACGGATAAAAAACATTCGTGATATACTCGTAAAAAGTTTCAGCCGTCATCCACCCTTTCTCCGAAGTCCCAATGCTCCAGTTTGGTGGAAAATTCCTAGACACACTGCTAGGAATTCTTTGATACCAGTACATAACGAGTGGAGGCACCAAGATACCTGCTCCGTTAACCATGAAAAGCGTTGTCAAGCATTCTTTTTCATCGCCATCGACGATTTTGTAGACGGATTTAGCACCTTTTCGTACGAGTACGTTGTCTGCTTTCGGACATAATAAAAATGCAGTTTCGTCGCAGTTGAAGACCCTTGAAGAATCGATGACAAGAAGATTTTTACTCTTCAGGTATGCAGAGACTTCGCTGAACCAATTCCTTAATTTGCCTTCTGTGGCGGCAGCTCGAGTATACGTAAGATTTTGCGCGACTCGTTTACCCAGCTCGGGATGCCGACGAAGAAAGCTCTCGTACCAGTGACGACCTGGTCGATTTTCAGTAAACGGAGTAGGTTTTTTCATTTTATCAACTAATAACTTCACACTGTCGAGAAGCTGATCCTTATTTATAGGAAATCCCGTCTCAGCGAGGTAGAATACCCAATTCACCAAATGCGTCTCTTCCTCCGGAGTAAGGATAGTAGGCGGTCCCATCTTGGCATGAACCGGCTGGTGATTTTTGGCTTTCCCATGCAAAGTAGTCCTCGGTACTCCGTACTTTTTAGCTGCAATTCGTATTGAGGTCCCAGATTGGATCGCCTTGAGAGCACTCTCCACAGAGGATTGTGTGTATTTTTTTCTCGTCGCTTTCGGCATTGTGTAAAATTCCTATAATCAAGAAACATACCTTAAGTCGGTATACGTATTCGTTAAGGGGGTCGAGTCAGTAAAACAATTCTGAGAATAAACATGTGGTATAATAGCACAAAAAAAAATTTTGAACGTCACGAAAAGTGAATTTCATCTGTGTCATTGCATAGTAGTGTTATTTTCATAATTTTTTGGTGACTCGACCCCCGTAAGCAATAATTCGATATATTAATTAAAAAAGTAACCCTCCGGGCACATTTCGTATATATGAGTGAGAAAAAGACGGCATCGATACCGTATAACCTCCCAGAAAGCCGGCCACATAACCTCAAATTTTGTTTGCGTCGCGACTAGTTACGTTATCTAATATATTATCTAAATATAGGACACATGTACTTACCAATTGATTTTCTCTTCTTTTTTCACTTCTTTTTTTTTTTCAAAATCCCAAACTAAGTCAGTAATAAGTCATTTATCGCGAGGTACGCAGCGAAACGAAATCAACAACGCGTGGCGTCCGGCGATTTGGTCTCTATGGCTACGTGCTCTCGTACTAGTGATCGGACGAGATCACTGTGGATGAGCTTCGACCGTGGTACATGCGTGTGATACATGTCCCAATTAATGGGACACTGAATTTATTACATAAAACCTTATCCAAACCGAAATTTAACGACGGTTCCGAAAAGTCGGTTCGATTCACTTTCGATGGATCATAAGTCTAGTCTAGAAATCGATAAAAAATAAACTCCTATTACTATCACAAATTATTGCAACTCTTTGGTTCTTCGGTTTAGAAAAGTGCATTCATGACATGGCTGACTCGGACTCGTTAATATAACTCGTCAATTTCACTACTAAAATTCGTTATTAACGTACAATTTTCCAGTAATCAATTAATAATTGAAGGCTGAATAGAATGCAAGCGTTACTTTTCGTTAACTATCAATTATATATGTAATATAGTGAAGTATTCGAACTACTGTCCGAAAATTGGGACCCGTCCGAGCATTGGTACCGTTACCTTACTATGCTCTCTTGCGTTTGCCGGAATACTACCCATCACCGTTACATCCGTCCACTCAAGCGCTCCTCTCGTCAACTGCTGAAGCTGTCATTCTCCCCATCGACCTGCGCACGCAGGCGAGGGAGATACGAGTTCGATAAACTTTCATTTTTCCAACACACTCACCGTTTGAGAACTCGTTATCGCTAGCAGAGCACACAACAACTGAAATTGCTTTCTCGGCAATGCTTTTGTAAATATATCTGCTCTTTGGTACTCGGTAGGAACATATTTCATTTCGATATCTCGACTAGCTATTTTTTCTCGTACATAGTGAAACTTAATATCTATATGCTTTGTACGCTTATGGTACTCGGGATTTTTCACAAGCTTAATCGCGCTTTGATTGCCGACCCAGATTACCGTTGGTTTACCATCGCACGAACCGAGCTCCTCGAATAATTTTCGTAGCCAAACCGCCTCGCGTGCAGCCGCTGTCGCAGCCACGTACTCCGACTCAGTGGTGCTAAGCGTCACCATTTTCTGCCGTTGACTCGACCACGTAACTAGCCCGTTTTCAAACATAAACGCGTACCCGGTCGTTGATCGACGCGTTTCAATATCGCCCGCGAAATCAGCATCACAATAGCCGACTAGCTCCGATTCGTACCCGCCACTCTTGTAGAGTATACCTCGACCCTGCGTTCCGACTAGATACGCGACAATTCGTTTTACAGCCATCCAGTACGCTCGACTATGTTTATTTAAGTACTTCGAGACTAGATTAACCGCGAACGCGATGTCGGGACGAGAGACAACCGCCAAGAACATAAGCGACCCTACCGCTTTTTGATACGGCACATCCTCGCACTCGTCGTCATGCTCTGCCGGATTCAACGTAACATTCGGATCAGCAGGCACACACAAACTTTTCGCATCCAGCATACCAATTTTTTTTTAAATTTTTCCAGCATACTCGGATTGATGAATGAACATTGACTTTTCAACACGATTTCGTTCGATCTGCAAGCCTACGAATTGCGACTCGTCATCGATCGTTATCTTGAACGCACTCTTCAAGTGGTCCAACACGACACTGAGCACTCGATTCGACTTTGCAGCCACAAGGCCATCATCTACAAACAACGCCAGAAAGACACTCTCATCCTCGACGCACCCTTTGAATATGCAATGATCCGCATTGCCTTGTGAGAAACTGAATTTCTTTAGAAATTCACTAAATTTGAGGTTCCAGCACCTGGGTGCCTGTTTCAAGCCGTAGAGCGACTTGTTTAATTTACACACGTAGTCGCCTCGCACTTCCGCAGTTCCTTCGACGATGAGACCCTCGGGAATTTTCATAAAAATATCCTCTTCCAGTTCGCCGTACAGGAAGGCCGTGCAGACGTCGAACTGAGCCAGCTCGTGATCTTCTTGTGTCGTCTTTGCCACAAATGCCCGAAGAGAGTCGTAGCGAATGACAGGCGCGAACGTCTCGTTATAATCTACGCCCTCTCGCTGCAGAAAACCTCGAGCGCACAAACGTGTCTTGAAGCGACACTCACCCGTTAATGACCCCTGAATGACCTTGAACACCCACTTTGAGTCTATCAGCTTGTCACTCGATTTCTTGTCGACCACGGTCCAAGTTCCATTTTCATCGTGAGCGAGCAACTCCTGATTAATGGCCTCCGACCATTTTGCCCCATCAGGTCCGCTTACAGCCTCTCTGAAGGTTGCAGGTGCCTTATACTCGACGGAATTAATTTCGTGTAGATACCTGTTTGGACGGTGAATCAGTCTCCGATCCCTGAGTTGACGTCCGACAGGTTCTCCACGATTCTCGGCCTGCTCTCCCTGCAGTTCCTCGTCTGGCTCATCCTGCTCTGCTTCCACGTTCGATCCGTCGGACACCTCGACTACCTCGTTCTCTCCTCTCAGTTTCAGCGACTCTGTTTCGGATTTGCTCACGCTCGTACTCTCATCAGCTCCACTTTCGTTAAACACGACATCGCGAGACACAACTATCGATCTCTTCTTCAGATCATACAATCGATAGTTCGAGGATTCGTCCTGGTATCCCACCAGTACCAACTTCTTCGCCTTGTCGTCGAGCTTCTTGCGAAATTGTTTCGGAATGTGCGCATACGCAATCGATCCGAAAACTCGTACGTGTCCTAGCGCTGGCTTCCTTCCAGTCCACTCTTCGAACGCTGTTTTAATGTTTTCTCTGCTCGAATGGGTCGTCCTGTTGAGAATATACACAGCCGTATTCACGGCTTCAGCCCACAGCATCTTGGGAAGATCCTTAGCCCGAAGCATCGTTCTCACGCTCTCGAAAATCGTACGATTTGCTCTCTCAGCCTTTCCGTTTTGTTCCGGCGTGTGTGGCGCTGAATTTTCCATGACTATTCCTCGTCCTTCAAGATACGCAGCAAACTTTTTGTTCTTGTATTCGCCGCCATTGTCCGACCTCACGATCTTGAGCTTCGCACCGAACTTTTTTTCGACCATTTTATCGTAAGCCTTAAAATTTTCGAACATTTGATCTTTGTGTCGGAGGAAGTCCACATGGCAAAAATTCGAAGCCTCGTCGATAAAAGTAACGAAATAGCTAGCGCCACCCTGTGACTTTACTTGTATCGGTTCACACACGTCGGTATGCACGCATTCGCCCGGCTTCAGCTCCCGCGACCTCGAACTCTCTTTAAACGATTTTCGGTGTGCTTTTCCAAGCTGACAAGGCTCGCAGAAAAATTTTCCGACGTTCTTTAGCTTCACGCCAGTCACACGATCATTTTTCACCATGTCCTCGAGAGCACGCGCACCAGCATGACCCAAACGCTCGTGCCACATTTTTAGATCAGCTGTCGGTACGTTGACTTCCATCGACTCTGTCGACGACACCACGCGAACGAGCATTTGATAAATCGAGTTACCGAGACCCACACCGGTCATCACGATTTCGTCCTTCAACGTTACAGTTACACTGTCCTCGTTGATCCCGATGAAACAACCTTTCTTGGTACAGGCTCCCAACGATAGCAGACTTTTCTTCATCTCCGAAACGTACAACACTTTCTCGAGTCGCACGGAATTCCACCGACCATCGATAAACGCTTCGAGTTCGATGTCGCCCTCTCCCTCGACACTGCACTCGCAGCCATTACCAAGTACGACCGAGCCACCAACACCCGTGCGGAGATTTTCGAACCACTCTCGCCGATAGGTAAGATGACGAGAAGCCCCGCTGTCGCCAAGCCAGGTCTCTGTCTTATCGACCTCGAGCAAGCGTCGCAACTGTTCGTCCGGGATACCGACGCGTCCTCTCGGCTTCGTCGATCCACTCTCTCTCACATCAGCCACGAGCACAAACTTCTTTCTTCCACCGCCATTTTTATCTTTTCCCCCACTCCCGGTTTTCTTCTGAGGGCAGTCACGCGCGAAATGACCTTTCTCGTGACACTTAAAACACTTGATGTCTTTCAGGTCCTTCTTCGGTTTCGAGCTCTGCGTTTTTTTCTTTGTACCACTGCTATTTGGCACAGCTAATACCTCGACCCCGTCACCATTCGTCCCATGCCTCGACTCCTCCCGCACAAGCCGCTCCGTCAAATTTTGAATCGTCTGTTGCGCACTTTCAACGTTGTACCACGCCGTCTGAAAACCGTTATAACTCGGCGGCAAACACGAAAGAATTTTTGCCATCACGGTGTCATCGGGCATTACTGCACCGACATTCTTTAGTTGCAACGCCATGTTTTTAATTTTTGCAACATGTTGCACCACCGTGTCGCCCGATTCCATTCGATACGCGTGAAACTTGTTTAGCAAATGCAACTTGCTCGACGACGACGCTTGCTCGTATTGTCCACACAGCGCGTCCCAAATTTCCTTCGCGGTTTCACACGTTATAAGAGAAATCAACTGCGACCTCTCGATCGACGTCGAAATCAACACTCTCGCTTTCCCATCTTTGTCTTCCCACGCACTCCTTACCGCCGTTGCGGCATCCTCCGCCAACACGTCCGCGCCGTCTATGACGCCGTGCACCCTCGCCGCACAAAACACTGCCTTCATCTCAAATTTCCACGTGAGAAAATTCGAGCCATCGAGCTTCTCAACGTGTCTCACAGAGATATCGTCCGACATTTTTGTTTTCTTTCAGTCTCGACCCGCACACGCTATCTCCGATACAGTCACTCGACTCTAAGCTCTCACGGACCGACACGCACAATGGCTGCCACGCGCCGCGCGGTACGACCGATCTGTTGCCTAATAACTCGACGAAAAATACCTAATTAATACACCATTTCCCTCGGAACGTCCTGGGCCCATAACCTGTTTCAATATTCAGAATGAGCAGGAATGATTTTCTTCTTTAATCAGTACACAGCACACGTTGATGAAACAAGATAAAGAAAATATATTTATTGTTAGAAAATAAACGATGCTACTATGCTCTCTTGCGTTTGCCGGAATACTACCCACCACCGTCACATCCGTCCACTCAAGACGTTGATGAAACAAGATAAAGAAAATATATTTATTGTTAGAAAATAAACGATGCTACTATGCTCTCTTGCGTTTGCCGGAATACTACCCACCACCGTCACATCCGTGACGGTGGTGGGTAGTATCCTCTCGTCAACTCGGTGGGTAGCCCCTCTCGTCAACTCGGTGGGTAGCTCCTCTCGTCAACTGCTGAAGCTGTCATTCTTCCCATCGAGCTGCGCACGCAGGCGAGGGAGATACGAGTTCGATTAACTTTCATTTTTCCAACACGGGTACCCTGGTTGCACCCTGGGACTACCCGTACTACGAGGTCATTTTTCTAAAGTAAATTTTTTTTTCGAAATCTAGTAATGTCAGTCTCTTTGTGAAAATAAAAACTTCCTAGATCCGGAGGCGTAGGACGATTTTTTTTTTTTTTAATTACGAACAAAAATGTGACGAGGTGGGTATCCGGGTACCCGGTCGCACATATAATGGTTAACAGCAAAAAGTCACCTTCGCGGTATGACCGCGCCTCTTTGCGTTTTTTATTATACCTGCTTCGATTTTCTTCTTGCATCTTCGCGATGCTTCTTGTTGCTTCTGCACGTAGTTCATTTCGGTTTTTGTAAAACGTAACAGTCCACTCTCTCTCGAGTAGCTCACGTACATTATCATCTTCGCGTAGTTGTAGATGAGTCGCAAACAACAAATGGAACGGTGTTGTTGAGATACTTGTATAAATTGTCATATTCAAACACTGTTGAGCAGTGCTTAGGTACTTATGCCACTCTGCGAGCTTCGGAGCTGCTAGCTTTGTTAACAGGGGTATGAGTGTTCGATTTATTCGGTCTATTTGTCCGTTTGCCCTCGGAATTCCTGTTGTCGTCAGAACGTGTTGTATCCCTTCGTTCTTGCAATACTCCTAAAAATCTTTGGATGTGAAGGCTGTGCCGCGGTCAGATATGACTCTTCTCGGATTGCAAAATATCGTCGCTTGTTCGACGATCGCGTAGAGCCAGGTGTATTTGTATAAGCTGTCAGTTACCGCAAATATTTGCTTGTAATTTTTCCTCGTCGATGCAAAGAGACCGAATGATCGATGTGATAGGTGTCGAGAGGAATATCACCCTTGTCGATTGGGCACAGGAAGCCCTCCTGTTTCCCTTGCTTTTTTTCGGCCAATATACAGTCGATACAGTTTCGTACGACCTTTGCGATCTTCTCCCGCCGATGTTGGCTGCAATAATCTCGCTTGATGATTGCTTCTGTTTGAGTAGCAGCGAAGTGACCTCTCTCGTGAGCTCTGCGGATTTTCTGGGAACACATTGCTTTTGGAACGACGAGTCGGATGTCATCGTTAATTTCTTTGAACCACAATATACCTCTAATCACATAGCCGCGAGCTTGTCCTCCTTCGGTCAGCTGTATAATTTTCTTAGTTTCGGCGTCGCTGAGTTGTGCCTTCTGCAGTCTCGTAGTCATGTCACCGTCGCTTTCGTCGATGAGCACGCAATCCGGCAGCGGATTCCTGCTCAACGCGTCTATATGAGCCATGTTCTTTCCTGGGCGATGCTCGATTTCATAGTGAAACTCTTCTAGTAACAACGCCCATCTCGCTACGCGTGTACATAATTTTTTTTGACATAGGTTGTGTAAAAGCGCGACAATCAGTGACGATCTTGAAATTTACGCTCAGCAGTTACACCCTGAACTTTTTCAACGATCTTACTATCGCAAGAACTTCGAGTTCGTAACTCGTGTATTTTTCTTCCACCGGAGTCGTCTTACCGCTTGCGTAATATATTGGATGCATCGTATTATCGTCATTACTTCGCTGCAACAATATCGCGCCGTAGCCGTGCATTGATGCGTCAGTATGCAGTTCGGTCTCTGCACCAACTATATAAAGGTTCAATACCGGCTTGCTGACTAACATCTGCTTCAACTGATATACGGTTAATCCCAAGAACTATTGAACTTGCCGTACACTCGCAGGTGTCGGAAAATCCTCACTGCTTCTGTTTTCCGCTCTGAGGGCCTAACGCATCCGTTCTCGACCACACGGCCCAAATACTCTACTCTTATTTGCAACAAAGTGCATTTTTTTCAATTAATGACAAGCCCGCTCTGGCTGGCGATATTCAATACTCGTTCAAGATTTTTCAATCCTGTTTCACAGTCGGCTGAAGGCACTATTAAGTCGTCCATGTAAACTAGCAGCACGTTCTCTCGAATGAGATCTCTGAAGACGGCGTTTAATGAACTTTTGGAAAATAGCAGGTGAGTTACAGAGACCAAATGGCATTCTAAGAAACTCGTAGTGCCCATCGGGAACTATGAACGCCGTATACTTCCTGCTTGATTCCTCCACCTGAACATGAAAAAACCCGTTCTTTAAAACCAGCGTACTGAACACTTTTGCATTTTGGAGTGCGTCTAATCGATCCTCTATGAGTGGAAGGGGATATCGATCTTTAACAACTTTTTTGTTTAGTAAACGGAAATCAACGCAAAGCATGTTTGAACCATCTTTCTTCTTAACTAGAACAACTGCGCTTGCATATTCGGAAACGGATGGCTGCACAATACCGTTCTCCAGCCACTCGTTGATTTGGTCGTTTACCGCGTCCCTTTCTGCAGACGACAATCGTCGCGCTCTCTGATAAATCGGTTCTTCGTCTTTTAATGCTTCTCCGTCGTGCTTGTTCCACATATTCTCACTATCACCTTCCTGCAGCTTTGTTTCACCGGCAGCGTTTTCATGATCTTTATCAGTCATAGTTAACCACGCGTCGCTTGGGTTATCTGTTATTAATCTTGGGATCAACTCATTTTTGGTCTCTGTGGTGCTGAGGTCCTTCGACTTCAACATTTCCTTTAGCTCAACTACAGTAAATAACTTTGGGTCCTTAGCAGAGTCCATCGACATTATTTGATCATCTCTATCGTTATTCGTATTTGAAAAACGTTTTGGTGTTTCGCGCTCGTCGTTTTATCGTCGTAGTCGCCGTCCGCTTTTTTCACGTTCATTTGTCACACAAATGTCCGTTGACGTTAATATTTTCACCTGTCGTCCGATTACTCGTGCTCGATCCCGGACGAGCCCCCATTTGTAGGATATTAGATGGATGTCGATTATATCCTCTTATTTTGGCATCATTGAGCCAGAAGCTATTAAACGAAAGGCGGTAGCTTTATTATAATTTATGAACGATACAATAATTAATTAAGTTTAGGATACGTGTGAACCGAAGCTCCTCTTTGCTACGACTGCCCGTAACATGTATCCTTGGAGAGCGTTTCGGTTGTTTAAAAACATCGCCTCTCAGTCATGGCCAGCTTATTTGTACATACATTAACAGTCTAATCCGTAGATAGAATATCCGATCACTAGGGTGGGATTGATTTTACACCCTACAGTAAGAAACTCAAAAACGTTCTGCATTCTTTCACCCAAAAGCTTATCAGTTAATGCAAAATCGTTTTATGCCCGAAACGTCGACCAAAAAAGAAAAACGTTTGATCGTTCTTACTGAAGATCATTGAAATTGACTACTTTCGCCTTTAAATTTTACGAGTACGTCCAACTCTCGCGAGCTCACATATTTCTATACATTTCCAGTTGGACATGCTCGCATAATCTGATTGAATGATTTCGTAACATCGCAAACGTAGTTTCTTATATTTAGGAATAAAAAACTGGTACATTTGTTTTTTGTTTACCTCGTCTGCGGGACGTCCGCAGCTGCCTGACCTTATCTGATTGACTAAATTATGTCGAAGCAGGCACTTCCACAAGAACTTACCTTATGACGTTACAGCACGCAAGTAGCGCTAGTTTTAGCGCTATAATGAAAGCTCACTTGCGGAAAAGCGTTCGATTTTTTATTTGGGTAGTTTGTTTGAACATCCTTTTATTCTTTTGTTCGATCATATTGGCTCATACAATGAGAGACATGAATTATATCAGGTCACCGATGTTAATAAAAGTTCTTATTTACGGTTGAAATCGAAACGTGTAGATGTGTATCACAATTTTTGGTAGGAAATCACATTGAGTTTACTTATCAGGCGGCACTATAAGACATAAATACCACGCGACGGTACCAACATAGAAAAAATAGCCACGACGGATTCGCTTATCTGTACACGACTGTGCCCCCCTCCCCGGCCGCCCCTTAAGTTACTTAGTGTCTGGCACCGTACAAAGTGGTGTACGTGATTTTCTCATAAGGTTTCGTCATTCCGTAGAATAATCCGTTCAGTGAATGTGTTCACTACAACTTCGATCTTATCGATCCATTTTCGGACGTGATAAAGGCAGAACACAATAGGATTGTACCAAGACTTAGGAAAATGAGATTGGAATGTGAGGCCGTTCCTGTTGCAGAAGATACGTGAAGGGCATTTTCTTCCGCGATCGAAGCTTCGGCACGGATCTTCGACAACAAGTTTTCGCACGGTGTGACTTTTTTTATAAAGTTGAACAACGAGTCGACGATATTTCCGGGTGTCGGGTCATCGCAGGTCTCCAACTCCCTGACCACGCAACTCTGCAGTCGCTCTATATCCCTTAGAGATTTGTGGAAAATGTTGTGTTAGTCTGCCGAAATGACGTAACAGAGAGACACAAGTACACAAGTCCGAACTTTTCAGGGGGCTTTTCTGCTTTCTCGGGTTGGAAAAAAAATGTTTTTTTTTTGTCTGGATCGAAAGTATATACGTGTGAGAATGTTCTTTACATTTTTGCAAATATTCCCAATGTTTCCGATGTTACATATACAGCCGACCGACCTTACGCAGAAAAGAATATAAGGGAGAACTTTTAACGAGTTTTTCTCGTTTTTCTCAAAAAATCAATTTTTTGACCCCGCGGTCACGATTCCAAAAAACTATTCTGTCAGTCGGTCTGAAATTTTAATGTAAAATTATACACATTTGTCGCTATCAAATGAACCACGAGCGTTTCAATTGTCCGATATTTTCTCACTTTTTTCATCATAAATAGACGGAATATATAGGAAATATATTATATCTTCGATACTAATTTTTTAAAGTCCGCCGTTTTGAAATGTTGCCTTCAAACTCTTTTTTCGTGGTTCATGCAGTAGCGGTTTATATGCACATTAAGATTTCTCATACATATACAGGGTGACAATTATAAAGTGGCCACCCATTTTTTAAAATGCTTGCGCGGCCATTTTGGGACGGCAAAGGTGCGCTTTTGAAATAGTTTTTCGAGAACTCTTCGAAAAAAAATATAGCGTCTATGTCGGAAAAGTATATTCCACCAAAAAAAAAAAAAAAAAAAAAATCTGCGTAAAAATAAAAATGGCATTCCGCGCTTAGAGAAGCAAAGTGGACTTGATTCTGAACACGGAGGACCCGGATGAGGGCCTCAAAAAATGGTACCATTGAGAAAAAGGCCAATAAAAAATCAATATCGAACGATAGTTCAAACTGAACTCCGAGGAACGGCGGAGTTGGAATGGCCAGGAACGGAGTGGGCGTTGGAGCATTCGCCGCTATCTTCATGACGTAGCTGTCATGAGGTTGCAGAAGTCACCGAGAGATGTCGGGTCGTGGCTGACGTTAGGATGACAGGCGTCCGAGTGTGCGAGTGTAACGTAGAATATGAATGTCGAACGGGCTTCATTTGTTTGCAGGTCCCGCGGAATCGGCGAAGAAAAAATACGAAAGCACCTAAAAGCCCTGGCCATGATTCAATAATTAAACGAGCGATTGTCGTGAGACACTCGACGACTGGCCTAACGATTCGAGCCGCGCTGGGTGGATGTACCGTTTGTGAATGGAAAGAAAGCGGTCTTCCCGAAATAGTGTTTAAGGGGTCAATTAAGATAACAAAGAATGCGTGACGATTAAATGTGAATGCGGTCTTAAAGATTATGAGTAAGTAAGTTCACCTTACAGTTTTACGGCAAGAGGAGGCGATTGAGAGCGGGCTTTAAGGGGTTCAACTGCAAAACGGGATGCGTGCAAATTTGTTTGTCGAAAACGGATCAGAGGACTTCCTTCAAACGGGGCGAACGTTTCGTTTTTGGGTATGAGGAAGATCTTTAGCGAGATGTTGATTATCGACGAGAAATGTTAAGGGGCTCAGGCTGAAGAAGCGCAGGCGTGAATCTTATTTTGAATCGAAGTAGAGAATTTGTACGAGATAAAGTACATTTATCGACTTGTGCACTGGCAGTTGAAACTTGAACGGAAACTCGACTTTGGGAAACCGCATTTAAGGGGCCAAATTAAGAAGAAAGGCAGTACGGCATTCACGATTTATCGTGGAATGGGTTTAATGGGTTTGTGAAAATATGGAATAGAATCAATCTACTCTTTTCAGATGCAAAATAGCGACCTAAATTTGCCTCGAGTCCGGGACCTCATTGAAGGTGTCACACAGTGGTCCCACATCCTAAAAGATCGGCCAAAAGTCAAAAACGTATTCAATTCGGGTGAAAGTCTGTACTCGGGGGTTTTCCAGGTCGCTGAATACGAAATCGGAGTCAAAGTTCTCTTCGAATCGACGACTTTTAAATCAGGAAATGAATCCGAGTATGCATGCAAGTGATTCTGTTGTGGAACAATCCCTACAAACTGAGAACGCCGGGCCGAGCATCGGATTCGTTCACGTTCATAGTCCACAGCAGCAGTAGCAGTCCTCAACGGCTATTTTCGTGCCGAGAGTGAAACATTTTTAAAAATCACCCACTGGGAACAAGTCCGAACGGTCTCAAGGTTATTTCGATAATGAAACACAAAACAGAATTCGAATGGACTGATTTACATATTGGATTCGTCTCGATTCGATAAAAAATAAACGGTTGAAACAGGCATTTTTATCAACGTCGAATCTCATGTGAATTTTCGTTCGAATCGGCGACTTCGAAATCGGGAAACGAATCCGAGTCTGCATGCAAGTGTTTCTATTGTCGCATAATCACTACAAACTGAGAACGCCGAGCCGAGCATCGGATTCGTTCACGTTCACAGTCTACAGCAGCAGTAGTAGTCCTCAATGGATATTTTCGTGCCGAGGGTGATACATTTTTAAAAATCACCCACTGGGAACGAGTCCGAACAGTCTCAAGTTTGTTTCGATAACGAAACACAAAACAGAATTTGGATGGACCGTTTTACATATTGGATTCGTCTCGATTCGATAAAAAACAAACGGTTGAAACAGGCGTATTTATCAACGTCGAATCTCATGTGAATTTTCGTTCGATTCGGCGACTTTTTAATCGGGAAACGAATCCGAGTCGGCATGCAAGTGTTTCTGTTGTCGAATAATCCCTACAAACTGAGAACTCGGCGCCGAGTATCGGATTCGTTCACGTTCACAGTCCACAGCCGCAGTAGTAGTCCTCAATGGCTTTTTTTCGTGCCGAGGGTGAAACATTTAAAAAAATCACCCACTGGGAACGAATACGAACAGTCTCAAGGTTATTTCAATAATCAAACGCAAAACAGAATTTGAGTGGACCGTTTTTCATATTGGATTCGTCTCGGTCCGATAAAAAAAACGGTTGAAACAGGAGTATTTATCAACAGCAGCAGCAGTAGTAGTCCTCAATGGCTATTTTCGTGCCGAGGGTAATACATTGTAAAAATCACCCACTGGGGACGAGTCCGAACAGTCTCAAGGTTATTTCGATAATGAAACACAAAATAGAATTTGATTAGACCGTTTAACGTATTGGATTCGTCTCGATTCGATAAAAAACAAACGGTTGAAACAGGCGTATTTATCAACGTCGAATCTCATGTGAATTTTCATTCGAATCGGCGACTTTTCAATCGGGAAACGAATGCGAGTCAGCATGCAAGTGTTTCTGTTGTTGAATAATCCCTACAACCTGAGAACGCCCCGCCGAGCATCGGATTCGTTCACGTTCACAGTCTACATGTCATCTTCGAAAATCACCTTCTTGGAACGAATCCGAACATCTCAAGGTTATTTCGATAATGAAACACAAAACAGAATATGAAAGGACCGGTTTTCACATTGGATTCGTCTCGATCCGATAAAAAAAAGCATACAGTTGGAACAGGCGTATTTATCAACGTCGAATCTCATGTGAATTTTCGTTCGAATCGACGACGTTTAAACCGGGAAACGAATCCGAGTTTGCATGCAAGTGTTTCTATTGTCGAATAATCCCTACAAACTGAGAACGCCGCGCCGAGCATCGGATTCGTTCACGTTCATAGTGCACAGCAGCAGTAGGAGTCATCAATGGATATTGTCGTGCCGGAACGAATCCGAACAGTCTCAAGGTTATTTTGATAATGAAACACAAAACAGAATATGAGTGGACCGTTTTTCATATTGGAATCGTCTCGATCCGATAAAAATACATACAACTGGAACAGGCGTATTTATCAACGTTACGATGCTCGGCGCGGCGTTCTCAGTTTGTAGGGATTTTTCGACAACAGAAATACTTGCATGCAGACTTGGATTCGTTTCCCGATTTAAAAGTTGTCGATTCGAACGTAAATTCACATGAGATTCGACGTTGATAAATACGCCTGTTTCAACCTTTTTTTTATCGGACCGAGACGAATCCAATATGAAAAACGGTCCACTCAAATTCTGTTTTGTGTTTCATTATCAAAATAACCTTGAGACTATTCGGATTCGTTCCCAGTGTATGATTTTTAAAAATGTAGCACCGTCGGCACGAAAATAGCCATTGCGGACTCCTACTGCCGCTGTGCACTATGAACGTGAACGAATCCGATGCTCGGCGCGGCGTTCTCAGTTTGTAGGGATTATTCGACATCAGAAACACTTGCATGCAGACTCTGATTCGTTTCCCGATTTAAAAGTCGTCATTTCGAACGAACATTCACATGAGGTTGGACGTTGATAAATACGCCTGTGCCAACTGTATGTTTTTTATCGAATCCAGGCGAATCCAATATGAAAACCGCTCCATTAATATTCTGTTTTGTGTTTCATTTACGAAATAACCTTGAGATGTTCGGATCCGTTCCAAGAAGGTGACTTTCGAAGATGACATGTGGACTGTGAACGTGAACAAATCCGATGCTCGGCGCGGCGTTCTCAGTTTGTAGGGATTATTTGACAACAGAAACACTTGCATGCAGACTCGGATTCGTTTCCCGATTTAAAAGTCGTCGATTCGAACGAAAATTGACATGAGATTCGACGTTGATAAATACGCCTGTTTCAACCGTTTGTTTTTTATCGAATCGAGACGAATCCAATATGTAAAACGGTCCATTCAAATTCTGTTTTGTGTTTCATTATCGAAATAACCTTGAGACTGTTCGGACTCGTTCCCAAGGGGTGATTTTTAAAAATGTATTACCCTCGGCACGAAAATAACCGTTGAGGACTGCTACTGCTGCTGTGGACTATGAACGTGAACGAATCCGATGCTCGGCGCGGCGTTCTCAGTTTGTAGGGATTATTCGACAACAGAAACACTGGCATGCAGACTCGGATTCGTTTCCCGATTTAAAAGTCGTCGATTCGAACGAGAATTCACATGAGATTCGACGTTGATAAATACGCCTTTTCCAACTGTATGTTTTTTTTATCAGATCGAGAAGAATCCGATGTGAAAACCTGTCCATTCATATTCGGTTTTGTGTTTCATTATCGAAATAACCTTGAGACTGTTCGGAATCATTCCAAGACGGTGATTTTAAAAAATGTTTCACCCTCGGCTCGAAAAAAGCCGTTGAGGCCTATTACTGCAGCTGTGGACTGTGAACGTGAACGAATCCGATGGTTGGCGCCGCGTTCTCAGTTTGTAGGGGTTTTTCGACAACAGACACACTTGCATGCAGACTCGGATTCGTTTCCCGATTTAAAAGTCGTTGATTCGAACGAGAATTCACATCAGATTCGACGTTGATAAATACGCCTGTTCCAACTGTATGTTTTTTTATCGGATCGAGACGAATCCAATGTGAAAACCGGTCCATTCATATTCGGTTTTGTGTTTCATTATCGAAATAACCTTGAGACTGTTCGGAATCGTTCCAAGACGGTGATTTTAAAAAATGTTTCACCCTCGGCACGAAAAAAGCCATTGAGCACTAATACTGTTGCTGTGGACTGTGAACGTGAACGAATCCGATGCTCGGCACGGCGTTCTCAGTTTGTAGGGATTATTCAACAACAGAGACACTTGCATGCAGACTCGGATTCGTTTCCCGATTTAAAAGTCGTCGATTCGAACGAGAATTCACATGAGATTCGACGTTGGTAAATACGCCTATTCCAACTGTATGTTTTTTTTATCGGATCGAGACGAATCCAATGTGAAAATCGGTCCATTCATATTCGGTTTTGTGTTTCATTATCGAAATAACCTTGAGACAGTTCGGAATCGTTCCAAGACGGTGATTTAAAAAAAATTTCACCCTCGGCACGAAAAAAGCCATGAGCACTATTACTGTTGCTGTGGACTGTGAACGTGAACGAATCCGATGCTCGGCACAGCGTTCTCAGTTTGTAGGGATTATTCGAAAACAGAAACACTTACATGCAGACTCGGATTCGTTTCCCGATTGAAAAGTCGCCGATTCGAACGAAAATTCACATGAGATTCGACGTTGATAAATACGCCTGTTTCAACTGTTTGTTTTTTTTATCGTATCCAGACGAATCTAATATGTAAAAGGGCCCATTCAAATTCTGTTCTGTGTTTCATTATCGAAATAACCATGAGACTGTTCAGATTCGTGCCCAGTGGGTGATTTTTAAAAACGTTTCACCCTCGACACGAAAAAAGCCGTTGAGGACTACTACTGCTTCTGTGGACTATGAATGTGAACGAATCCGATGCTCGGCGCGGCGTTCTCAGTTTGTAAGGATTATTCGACAACAGAAACACTTGCATGCAGACTCGGATTCGTTTCCCGATTTAAAAGTCGTCGACGCGAACGAAAATTCACATGAGATTCGACGTTAATAAATACGCCCGTTTCCACCGTTTGTTTTTTTTTTTATCGAATCGAGACGAATCCAATATGTAAAATGGTCCATTCAAATTCTGTTTTGTGTTTCATTATCGAAATAACCTTGAGACTGTTCGGACTCATTCCCAGTGGGTGTTTGTTAAAAATGTTTCACTGTCGGCACCAAAATAGCCGTTGAGGACTGCAACTGCTGCTGTGGACTATGAACGTGAACGAATCCGATGCTCGGCGCGGCGTTCTCAGATTGTAGGGATTATTCGACAACAGAAACACTTGCATGCAGACTCGGATTCATTTCCCGATTTAAAAGCCGTCGATTGGAACGAAAATTCACATGAGATTCGACGTTGATAAATACGCCTGTTTCCACCGTTTGTTTTTTATCGAATCGAGACGAATCCAATATGTAAAACGGTCCATTCAAATTCTGTTTTGTGTTTCATTATCGAATTAACCTTGAGACTCTTCGGACTCGTTCCCAGTGGGTGATTTTTAAAAATGTTTCACCCTCGGCACTATAAAAGCCGTTGAGGACTACTACTGCTGCTGTGGACTGTGAACGTGAACGAATCCGATGCTCGGCACGAAGTTCTCAGTTTGTGGGGATTATTCGACAACAGAAACACTTGCATGCAGACTCGGATTCGTTTCCCGATTGAAAAGTCGTCGATTCGAACGAAAATTGACATGAGATTCGACGTTGCTAAATACGCCTGTTTCAACCGTTTGTTTTTTACCGGACCGAGACGAATCCAATCTGAAAACCGGTCCATTCATATTCTGTTTTGTGTTTCATTATCGAAATATCTTTGAGACTGTTCGGATTCGTTCCCAGTGGGTGATTTTTAAAAATGTATCATCCTCGGCACGTAAATATCCATTGAGGACTCCTACTGCTGCTGTGGACTATGAACGTGAACGAAGCCGATGGTCGGCGCGGCGTTCATAGTTTGTAGGGATTTTTCGACAACAGAAACACTTGCTTGCAGACTTGGATTCGTTTCCCAATTAAAAAGTCGTCGATTCGAACGAAAATTCATAGGAGATTCGACGTTGATAAATACGCCTGTTTCAACATTTTCTTTTATCCGACCGAGACGAATCCAATATGAAAAACGGTCCACTCAAATTCTGTTTTGTGTTTCATTATCGAAATAACCTTGAGACTCTTCGAATTCGTTCCCAATGGGTGATTTTTAAAAATGTATCATCCTCGGCACGAAAATAGCCATTAAGAACTCCTACTGCTGCTGTGCACTATGAACGTGACCGAATCCGATACTCGGCGCGGCGTTCTCAGTTTGTAGGTATTATTCGACAACAGAAACACTTGCATGCAGACTCGGATTCCTTCCCCGATTTAAAAGTCGTCGATTCGAACGAAAATTGACGTGAGATTCGACGTTGATAAATACGCCTATTCCAACTGTATGTTTTTTATCGGATCGAGACGAATCCAATGTGGAAACTGGTCCATTCATATTCTGTTTTGTGTTTTATTATCGAAATAACCTTGAGACTGTTTGGATTCGTCGCCAGTGGGTGATTTTTAAGAATGTATCACCCTCGGCACGAAAATAGCCTTTGAGGACTACTACTGCTGCTGTGGACTGTGAATGTGAATGAATCCGATGCTCGACTCGGCGTTTTCAGTTTGTAGGGATTATTCGACAACAGAAACACTTGCATGCAGACTCGGATTCCTTTCCCGATTTAAAAGTCGCCGATTCGAACGAAAATTCCCATGAGATTCGACCTTGATGAATACGCCTGTTTCAACCGTTTTTTTTTTTTATCGAATCGAGACGAATCCAATATGTAAAAGGGTCCATTCAAATTCGGTTTATGTTGCATTATCGAAATAACCATGAGACTGTTCGGATTCATTCCCAGTGGGTGATTTTTAAAAATGTTTCACTCTCGGCACGAAAGTAGCCGTTGAGGACTGCTACTGCTGCTGTGGACTATGAACGTGAACGAATCCGATGCTCGGCCCGGCGTTCTCAGTTTGTAGGGATTGTTCCACAACAGAAACACTTGCATGCATACTCGGATTCGTTTCCTGATTTAAAAATCGTCGATTCGAAGAGAACTTTGACTCCGATTTCGTATTCAGCGACCTGGAAAACCCCCGAGTACAGACTTTCACCCTCATTCAATACGTTTTTGACTTTTGGCCGGCCTTTTAGGATGTGGAACCACTGTGTGACACCTTCAATGCGGTCTCGGACTCGAGGCAAAGTTAGGTCGCTATTTTGCATCTGAAAAGAGTAGATTGATTCTATTCCATATTTTCACAAACCCGTTCCACGATAAATCGCGAATGCCGTAATGCCGTTCTTCGGGTCCTCCGTGTTCAGAATGAAGTCCACTTTGCTTCTCTAAGCGCGGAATGCCATTTTTATTTTTACCCAGATATTTGTGTTTTTTTTTGGTGGAATATACTTTTCCGACATAGGCGCTATATTTTTTTTTTAAGAGTTCTCGAAAAACCATTTCAAAAGCGCACCTTTGCCGTCTCAAAATGGCCGCGCAAGAATTAAAAAAAATGGGTGGCCACTTTATAATTGTCACCCTGTATATATATATATATATATATATATATATATATATATATATATATATATATATATATATTAGACTGATTCAAAAAAAATATTATTTTTTTTCCTTCAGGATTCTCGTGCTATTGTTGGGCACTAATAAAAGAAAATTTCTCTAAAAAGATGGGCGCAGTCACTCAATTTTTAGAGGTGGCTATCTCGACTTTTTTGTATTTGAATTTTTTTTAACGAACGTATTGAATTTAAGCATAGTCATGGCTTCGGATTACGGATAAAAATCACATCTAGCAGCTATTTCGTAACAAAAATAAACTCTAACAATTTGAAAAGATTGCAATATTCACCATTCAAATCCAGGTAGATCAATAATGACGTCTATACTACTCTCGTTATTCATGTAGATTTATTTATACGCATTAACATTTCGCACTTTTTACGAAAAATTAAATTATAAGCTTTTATTCATAAATCGTATATTTACATTTTCAAAATGCTACACTTATATTATCTTCAAACTCATTTATATTTCTTCCCAGCTACTGTGCATAGCATCGCGCATGCCACTGCGCAAGGCACTGCGCATTCATGGCGCCATTTTGTATTGGCGCAGCGCATTTGTAAGTGGTGTTGTTTTTTTTCCATGTGACTCAAGTAAAGACAATTTTAAACAATGGCTCGGAAAAACGAAGACAACACAATTTGGCTAATCGGCAAGAAAATTCCGAAAATAAGTACCCGTCATTTACCGTCAAATCGGAAAGTTTTGAGTTTGTTCTTTTACAAACATAAGAGAGAAAAACTGACCATACGGCGAAGTGCACACGAAACCATGAAAGAAGTTTTCGAACAATGGAAATGTGCTGAAATTCCAACGCGTCGATTGAATAACGCAATCGTGAAATTTGTTGAACCTTTTTCTTTTTATTTTTGTGAAAAAAAAATATACCAATTATCGTGGCTAACCGTAGAGATAACTAGGAGCGGGTTACAAGGAAAGAAACATTCTCTGTTTCAAACGAATATACTCTTTATTAATATACTCTGGAATAATACGTGTCTCTTGCTCGAGAGTTTGAGAGCGACTACTTGCGATACGGCTCTCGCTTACCGTCTCAGAGGGAGACAGAGATGTAGATGCGCACGCATGTGCTTACTGTCGAGCAGGATAGCCAACTTCAACACTTCCGCCGCTTGAGTGCTCGCTATAGTGAAGCAAACCAAGGCTTGCGCGCATTTTGCAAAAACGGTCTCTTGGAAGTGGCTTTGTCAGTATGTCCGCTCGCTGACAGTCAGTTGGTACATACATGACCTCAATCTCGCAACTTTCAACTTTTTCACGAGTGAAATGGTATCGGACATCAATGTGCTTGGTTCTTTTGTGGAACTCAGGGTTCTTAACAAGACGTATTGCGCTCTGATTGTCTACATATAATCTTGTAGCTTTATCACATTGATGACCGATTCCACTCAATAAACTACGCAACCATAACGCTTCTTTTGCAGCCGCTGCTGCTGCGATATACTCGGACTCGGTCGTGCTCATAGATACTACGTTTTGGCGCTGAGACGACCAGGTAACGAGCCCGTGAGCTATGCTGAAGGCATATCCGGTCGTTGACCTGCGCGTCGCAATATCACTTGCATAATCTGCATCAGAAAATCCGATTAAATCAGACTCTCTTCCATCTTCTCGGTACTCTATACCTACATCTACGGTTTTGACTAGGTACGCCATAATGCGTTTCACAGCCTGCCAATGATTCTCGTTGTAATTATTTAAAAACTTGCTCGCGTTATTCACGGAAAACGCGATATCAGGACGAGATACGATGGCGAGGAACATGAGTGAACCGACAGCTTCCCGATATGGTGCATTACACCTCTTTTCGTTTTCCTCAGCAGGATATAGAATCGTGTGAGGATCGGCTGGTACTGATACTCTTTTCGCACTTGACATCCCGAATCTCTCGAGAACTTTTGTTGCATACGCGCTTTGGTGGATGAACATTGTTTTATTGACCCGATCCCGACAGATTTGTAACCCCACGAAATTGCTACAATCACCTAGGGTGATGTCAAAGGACTCTTTTAGCGTTTTTATGATTGAATCGAGAGCTTTCATAGATCTCGCTGCGATGATACCGTCATCAACAAAAAGCGCCAGGTAAGCTTCTGAACCCTCGTAGTTACCGACAAATATACACTTATCCGCACTTGTCTCTTTCAGATTAAATTTTCTCAAAAACGAGCGGAACTTTACGTTCCAGCACCGAGGTGCTTGTTTGAGCCCGTAAAGAGACTTATTTAACTTGCACACTACATTTTCGCGCGCACTTTCTTCTCGTTGAACGTCGAGACCATGTGGGACCTCCATGTAAACATCTTCATCCAGTACTCCGTGCAGGAACGCCGTACATACATCAAATTGGACGATCTCGTAGTCTTCTTGTGTGACTGTGGCCAACAGCACGCGGAGTGAGTCGTATCGCACGACCGGAGAAAACGTCTCGTTGTAGTCCACACCTTCTCTTTGTTGAAAACCTCTTGCACATAGGCGAGCTTTGTAACGGTATACCGCGCCTTTTTGGTCCTGTAGAGCCTTGAAGACCCATTTGGAGTCTATTGTTTTGCCACCAGGTATCCTCGGCACGAGTGACCACGTTTCGTTCTTGTGGTGCGCCTCGAGCTCATTTTGTATTGCTTCCGACCATTTTGAGCCGTCTGGTCCCGATGTTGCCTCTTGTACTGTTGTTGGTACGTTGTATTCGATGAAGTTCAATTCATACCTTGCAGGTGGACGAATCGTCGACCGATCACGTAATGAGCGTGCCCGAGTACCTTGTTGCGGGTTTTCCTGGCGGTCGATATGTACATTCTCGACTTGCGCCGCTCCATTACCGACTGCTGCTTGGTTATCGACAATTGCTTGATTATCGACTGCTGCTTGATTATCGACTGCTGCTTGGTTATCGACTGCTGCTTGGTTATCGTCCGCTGGCTCATTTTCCACGTGTCTACCAGTCACTGGTAACATCTGTTCTACGTCAAGCGATCCCAGTAGGTCAGGCCCACCAGCTTGTTCATTGAACGACACGTCTCTGGAAACAGATACAGAGTTTGTTTCGGGGTTATACAACCTGTAGTTGGATGACTCTCCCTCATATCCCACGAGGACCAATTTTTTTGCTCGAGCATCGAACTTCCTAGTCAGTTGCTTTGGAATGTTTTGAAACGCCTGTGACCCAAAAATCCGCATGTGGCTGAGATTGGGTCGTTTTCCTGTCCACATCTCATATGGAGTTCTGCTTCCGCCTGTTCTTGAGTGTCCCGCTCGATTCAGGGTGTACACTGCTGTGTTGACAGCTTCCGCCCATAACAATGTCGGAAGATTCTTCGCTTGAAGCATCGTTCTTGCGCACTCAACGATCGTACGATTGTCCCTCTCTGCAACCCCGTTCTGTTCGGGCGTGTATGGAGCTGTGTTTTCCATTTTTATGCCTCGTGACACTAAGTATTGCCGCATTTTTTCGTTGCAGTATTCGCGACCATTGTCAGCACGTAGCGTGGTCATTGCTCGACCGAACTTGTTTGCAACGACTCGTTCGAACTCTCGGAAACGATCTAGCACGTCAGGTTTGTGCCTCATGAAATAGACCACCCGGAAGCCAGTGGCATCATCTTTGAACGTTACGAAAAATCGAGATCCGGAGGGTGACTGAACCGACATTGGTCCACACACGTCACTATGCATAAATTCCCCGGGCTGTCTAACCACCTTCTCGGTTTTCTTCGCGAACGGTAATTTGTGCATTTTTCCCAGCTGACAGAAAAATTCTGACGTATCTTTTATACTAACACCGCCCACTAGATTTTTCTTCACCAGTTCACACAATGATCGCTTGTGGATGTGACCTAGGCGCTCATGCCAAACTTTAAAATTCAGCGCCGTCACATTGGCTTCGTTTCGCGGGCTTTTCACACGGAAAAACATTCGATACAATTTGTTCGACTGTCTCACGCCTGTCGCTTCGACCACGCCTTTTCGTGAGATTTCTACCGTTTCATTTTCGAACTTTACGCGAAAGCCTTTTGTTGCACACATCCCGACAGAAAACAAATTTTTCGTCACTTTTGGTACCAACAACACGTCCTCAATGACCGAATCTGTCCACTCGCCATCCACTAGTCTCTTAACACGAATTTTTCCAATACCGATAATGTCGCACTCTCCATCATCTCCGAGTGATACTGTGTCGCCACTCGTCGCGCGAAACTCGACGAACCAGTCCCGACGTGAGGTCATGTGTGCCGACGCGCCACTGTCGGTAAACCAGACATCTCTCGTATCGGAACACAGTAGCTGGTGCACTTGCTCGATCGTCGGTTTTTCATACCGACCGTCTTTTACGCGCGTCTTGCTCTCGTTCTCGCACACCGCGGCAACGAACGCACAGTCGTTTTTCGAGTTTCCTTTCCCGCGCTCACTTCTATCACCTTTCTTTTGCGGACACACACTCGCGTAATGGCCTTTCTCTTGGCACCGATAGCAGACGATAGGTCGTTTCTTTTTCTTTTCTTTGTTTTTAGACTCACTTTGGTTAGAGACCGCTAGCGCACTGGCCGAGCTTCCTTCTGCGTCGAGCCGGCTTTCCTCTCGCAGTAGTCTTTCTTGCAGAATTTCAACGGTTTGTCTCGCTGGATCTACGTTGTCCCAGGCTGTCTGTAGATTGTTGAACTTTGTCGTCAAACTCGCCAAGATTTTCGCCATGATGGTGAGATCCGACACGTTCTCTCCAAGGTCGATGAGTTGACCCGCCATGTTTTGCACTTTTGATACATGCTGTATTACAGTATCTGTTGGCGCCATTCGGTACTCGTGAAACCGTTGTGTGAGCATCAGCTTGCTTGACTCTGATTTCTGTTGATGGATCGTACTCAGTCTGTCCCAAATCTCTTTCGCTGATCTGCAGACGTATATACTCTCGAGCTGAGAGTATTCCATGGCTGCTGAAATGATTGCCGTCGCTCTGGCGTTATCGCGTACCCACGTTTTTGTTAGTTGCTCGTTTAGCCCGGCTACATTTTCCGGCTTGAGTCTCGATCCGTCTACCACGTCGAAGATTTCATTCGCCATCAATATGGACGTAATCTGGAACTTCCACCCTTGGAAGTTCGTCCCGTCGAACCGCCTCATCTGTTTCACCGAGAACGTTTCCGACATTTCTCTTCGCGTATCTAGTAGACTCGAGATTACTCTGAACACTCTCGCGCACGCGACTACCGGCTTTTTTCGCCAAGATGGCCGCTTCGACTCTTCCCGCCGCACGTTTTTCCGTTCCCGCGTACCACGAGTTCTCGCGCCACTCCTCCCGTTTTGTCTCTCCACGATAATTTACGCAGTTAGGGGTTCTGGGCCCATAACCTGTTGAACCTTTTTCTTTTTATTTTTGTGAAAAAAAAATATACCAATTATCGTGGCTAACCGTAGAGATAACTAGGAGCGGGTTACAAGGAAAGAAACATTCTCTGTTTCAAACGAATATACTCTTTATTAATATACTCTGGAATAATACGTGTCTCTTGCTCGAGAGTTTGAGAGCGACTACTTGCGATACGGCTCTCGCTTACCGTCTCAGAGGGAGACCGAGATGTAGATGCGCACGCATGTGCTTACTGTCGAGCAGGATAGCCAACTTCAACAAAATTAATAAAACTCCATCTAGTCTGGAAAAAACTTTTAAAAAATCGGGTTAAAAAGAATTTGCCGTCACAAATATTGAAGGAGCATAAATTTAAGAGAGATTTGGACAAACTGTTCAACGTTGCACATTTTCGTTCTGCCCAATATGTTAACGAACTTGAGCGATTATTTTTGCATCACACGTTTCGACCACTTCTCCGTTATGACGGCAAATTCTTTTTAACCCGATTTTTTAAAAGTTTTTTCCAGACTAGATGGAGTTTTATTAATTTTAAGATTGCGTTATTCAATCGATACGTTGGAATTTCAGCATATTTCCATTGTTCGAAAACTTCTTTCATCCTTTCGTGTGCACTTCGACGTATGGTCAGTTTTTCTCTGTTATGTTTGTAAAAGAACAAACTCAAAACTTTCCGATTTGACGGTAAATGACGGGTACTTATTTTCGGAATTTCCTTGCCGATTAGCCAAATTGTGTTGTATTCGTTTTTCCGAGCCATTGTTTAAAATTGTCTTTAATTGAGTCACATTGAAAAAAAAACAACACCACTTACAAATGCGCTGCGTCAATACAAAATGGCGCCGCGGATGCGCAGTGACTTGCGCAGTCGTATGCGCAGTGGCATGCGCGATGTTATGCACAGTGGCTGGGAAGAAATATAAATGAGTTTGAAGATAATATAAGTGTAGCATTTTGAAAATGTAAATACATGATTTATGAATAAAAGCTTATAATTTAGTTTTCGTAAAAAGTGCGAAATGTTAATGCGTATAAATAAATCTACATGAATAACGAGAGTAGTATAGGCGCCATTATTGATCTACCTGGATTTGAATTGTGAATATTGCAATCTTTTCAAATTGTTAGAGTTTATTTTTGTTACGAAATAGCTGCTGGATGTGATTTTTATCCGTAACCCGAAGCCATAACTATGCTTAAATGAAAAACGTTCGTTAAAAAAAATTCAAATACAAAAAAGTCGAGATAGCCACCTCTAAAAATTGAGTGACCGCGCCCATCTTTTTTGAGAAATTTTCTTTTATTAGTGCCCAACAATAGCACGAGAATCCAGAAGGAAAATTTTTTTTTTTTTTAATCAGTCTAATATATATATATATATATATATATATATATATATATATATATATATATTACGGATTATTCTAGCGACTGCGATCACGTTCGCCGGCGAGTATGCAATTATTGGAGGCTATCCAGCAATCGAGAAAAAATCGTATAAATAAACTGGCAGAAACATTTAAATGAAAATTCTGTAGTGTAAGGACACTACAATATAATATTTGTTTTTTGTTTTTGCTCGTCATTACTTTTTAATTACAAAAGATGATAGAAAAAATAGCTTTTCACTTCCGGACAAATTTTTACGGCAAATAAATAATTGTTAAACGCAAAAGAGAGTGTCCCTGCGGATAGTGAGAAAAGTATTTCGAATAATAGTGCGCATCATGTTCCTTATTAAATCTTGACAAAAGTACTCGAAAAGTATTAAAAAATCCGAAAATAATGGGAAATAAAAAAATTTGAGGCCAAAGTAACCTGTTTTTTCACGTAGAATAAGCTGTTGCTATACAAAAATATATGTTCTATGTAAGAAAATAACTGACCTTGAAATCCCTTTGAAAATGTTCATTCAACTAAAAACTTATCCAGCCCTTTAAGTCGTCATTTAAATTCCTTCGACACGTGTCGCAGGGTTTTTCAAATTTACGCCGCTGTTCTGGAGTTATTTCAATGTCTCGAGATAAATACGATTCCCTGTATATGTAGCATATTGACTTGCAGAAAGAGCAACGACGCTTATTTACGTATGGATCAAAACCCGGAGTTCGGAATCCTGTACTTGTGACAAGCGCAACGAAGCTCGATACAAAGCTGAGTGAAACGATACTCACGAACATTCTCTGGTGTCGAACATGAGCATAGGCGTTTTGTCGATTGCACCGGCACTCGTAGGGAACGATCCGTCGGTGGGAACGTAATTGCCAAACGTGGTGTTAAGGCAATCCTGGATCACTGACTGCTTGGACGATATGCATTCGGGTCCACCGGCGGCAATGAACACTGAATTGATGTGCGACAATTTTTTATACATATGCGATTTAAACGAAATCAGTTTCGCGAAAAAAAATCACGAAATCCTTGATGCGTAGGGAGCACGATCTAATGGATCTGGCGACTTGACAGAGTTTTAGTGGTGGAAATTGCCGGCAATATTGAAGCCAATTTGGTGACGCAGCTCTCGAGGGATTATTAATGACATAACCTAGAATGGCATATTGCGCCGGATTCCCATCCGATATTTTTCTATTGGAATTGCGCTTTGCTTGTTGTCATCTTGTAAGATTTGTTTCGTGACCGCATTGTACCGAAATACTGATCGAGATATGAAAGCCCACACAAAAAGACATAAGTTTTTACAAGGCGAACGAATAGTGTAGCGGCAAGCAACGATTCTTCCCAAATAATTAACCTATGTGAGTTATGTTTGTGACAAAAATGTTGCAGGAACAGTAAATTCAGATAAACTGTGCAAAACCAGGATTCTTGAGTTTGGGCTTTTACCCTAGCAGTCCAGCGAATATGAGATTTTCGTGCCACTTTTGTGTTTGAAAAAAATGCCATAGATTTATCCTATATCTTCAGTATTACGGTTTTTGAGGTTGCAGAATCCGAATCTCAAATTAGATTTCCAAAATTCAAAATAGTAGATCCAATATGGAGGACGCAAATTCGAAGAATAATTTGAATCCAATGAAAGTAAGTACCTTATGGTTTTTAAGGTCACTGGATCCGAATCTGAAATTGGATTTCCAAAATTCAAAATGGTGGATGCAAATTCGAGAAATAGTTTGATTCTGACGAAACTAAGTATCTTTTATTTTCGAGGTCGCTGAATCCGAATCTGAAATCAGTTTTTTAATATTTAAAAAGGCAGATCCTATGTGGCAAGAGAAAATTTCAGGTTTGATTTGATTGAGTTCACTTCAATTTGAGCGCCTAAATGCGAGAAAATATCCAACATAATGTCGAGACTATAAATATCTAGCGCGCATTTTTTTGTCTCGTATAGGCTTTTGGGTCGAAGCACAAAAGCATGTCGAAGCACAAAACTGAAGATTATAAATTGTTGAATACAAAAATCCTAAGAACCCAAAAAATGAAAGAAAAAAAAACAATAAATACAAAAAACAAAAAAAATCGAAATAAAAATAATAAAAATATGACAAAACAAAAAACATCAATTTTGAAATTCCAAAAATACAAACAAAATTCAAATACGAAACATACGAAGAAAATAAAAAATACGAATAGTAAAAACCAATTTAAAAAAATACAAAAAGCACAAAAAAATGTACACGAAAAGCGCAAAAACAATTGTATGCAAAAAATACAAAAAAATAGAATACAACATCGGAGTCAACAACCACCACGTTCACGATTCGTAACTCGAGGTTCGGCACAGAGCTGGATATTAAAAAAAAATATTCGTTTACATTTTTGACTATGAATCATTTGTCATAAATGGTTTGTTAAATTTGTATTCGTCATAATGTATCCGAGCTTCAGATACTTAGAGTCAGGACTGAAATTCTAAATTCGCGACCACGAACATCTAGACACAAATTTTTGTCGTAATCCAACTACTGTTCGAATTTTCTCCTGCCATATTGGATCCGCCATTTTGAATTTGAGAAATCCGATCTCAGATTCCGATTCAGCGACCTCAAAAACCATAATATATTGTCATTCATCGAAATCAAACTCTTTTTCGAATATGCGTACACCATATTGGATCCGCCATTTTGAATTTAAGAGATTCGGATTCAGCGACCTCAAAAATAATCACATACTCACTTTCGTTGGAATCAAACTATTTTTCGAATTTACGTTCGCCATATTGGATCTGTCATTGTTAATTTTGGATATCTGATTCTAGATTCGGATTCAGCAACCACGAAAATCATAAGGTACTCACTTTCATCGGAATTAAACTATTTTTAAAATTTGCATCCGCCATTTCGAATTTTGGAAATTCGATTTAAGATTCGGGTTGAGCAACCACAAAAAGGATGATTTACTAAATTACAGTCAAATCGATGTAGTAAACACATGTTTTTTCTTCTTCAAATCCCCATGACACAAATGCAATTTTCAAATGCCCATGTCATAACACAAAAGTGTCACGACTTTTTTCTGCCCATATGTATGTCACGGGCAGTCAAGGGGTTCAGGGAGACTACCAGTTGAGAGCCCGAGAAAAAGATGAAGTTCGAGAATGTTTAATAGCTACCCAGTTGAATAGAATTGATATTCCGCTTAGTTATCTTTATTCTACCTATCTTCAAGTATCTCTGCAACTTTTCCTCTGTCAGGCTCTTTCTATCAGGCTCAGTTCTAGCTATACCTATATAAGTTATCGCGCTTTCCGTTTTGTGCACGTCTCCGCCTAGTGACGCGTTAGCCCCCCCCCCCCCAACGCCGTCATCGTTTTCGGTGTAATGCTGGAAAATTCATTGATGTATAGAATGTGTGCTTGTGGTATGTATGGTGAATGTGTTAATGTAATATTGGTATACTGGTGTGGGCGGCGCGGTTTCCGTCGGATGTGTGTCCAGAATTGTAGGGTGTGTGGAACACTGGCGCAAGGCACCGCAGAAGTGCGTGTAGAATCGTGAGGTGCGTTGAACACTGGTGTGGGCGCAGCGACTTAAGTAAGCAGCACAAAGCGAAGAGCGCGATAACATATATAGGTGTAGCCGGAGCTGAGCCCGTCAGCTATAGATATACTATAGTACGAGCGCGGGAAAATAATAATAAAAAAATCTATATCTCGAAAACTATGGCGCGTCGCAAAAAAATCCTTCTAGATCTCATTAGATCTCTTAAGATATTAAAAGGAAGGTATGTGCAAAATTTTCAGCCCGATCGGAGGGGGAACCTTTTCGGAACTTCACCCGTTTTACGTAGGAAACTTTTCTCAAACAAGTCATTTTCGGCGATTTCTTTTCCGATAACCATTTTTTTTTCTCAACAAGGACCGTTCAATAAGAAAAAGATTTTTTTTTTAATTTCCCAACGTACTTCACATCTTATATAGAACTCAATCATTTTGAATATTCGTTCTAGGTAAAAAAATGGAGGAGCACTCTTGTGGGCCGCAGGACACTATTAGCCAAATGTGACTCGCTTCTTCGACCTTCAGCGGCGCTATTGTATTACAAAATCTTATGAAAACAGTTGTAAAGGTCCTTCAAGACATGTATAATAAACGGAACTACGCGAAACTTTTATTCTTTTAACTAGAAGTATCCATAAAAAGTTGTCGACACAGCCCTTTTTATTTGGGCTCTAGACCGGCGTTCTCCCTAAAAAAAACCGCCAAGTTCATATTCGAACACGCATAAAGTAGGCTTTTATAGTCATTTGTTTGGGCAATAATCGAAAGAATCAAGTTTTAGCTAATATGTAATCATTATTGTCGCGTATGTTGTACTACAATAATTTATTGCATACTAATTTAGATATCATTTGATAATTCACAATCATAATAGACAACAGGCGACACATTTATTTCTGCAGTCCTCTTATGGAGTTTCCACCAAGTTAAATTAGGAATAACTAGGTTGTTCGTCTTTCTTCAATTTGGTCATGTAACTTAACGAACATAATTTTAATTGAGAGTTCCAGTCAAGGGCTAGTACCTAGAACTTTTTCAGTTTTTCAAATCCAGGGTTAGAAAATTGTAGGGGGCGGGACCCGTTGCATATCACGTTAAAACTTAACATTTTGCCAAAAAAGCTGAAAAACGCAAGGTGGTAAATCGAACATAAATTTCACTATGAGAGATTTGTACAATGACTGCCCACTCGATGGGGCATGCAAAAAAATCGTCCCGTTTCGCATATACCCTCTTGATACCCAGAATGAGGAAAGCTAGATTGAAGGTAAGTGCGTTGTACTAATATTAGAATAAAATCATTCAGCCACATAGACCAGCACGTAAAAGCATTCCTATCTCCGTAAAAAAAAGTTCTTAGGTTTGACACTTACAAGGAACATCCCTCAGGTGAAACCCTTTGATTATGTTGAAATTTGGATATGTTATAAAGCACCGAAAAGTAAGAAATACGTATTTTTTTCGGCGGAAAAACGGTTTTAAGGGGTGAAACCACCCCTCGAAAAAAGGCATCTCTAGGGGTAAAATAGCAGTTTTACAGACAAGCAGTCCACCGATTTTAATTAAACAAAAACGAAAATCCTTCTAACCCGAAGCAATGAAAAATCCACTATAGTGACATTGCAAAAAAAAATAGTTAAGGAGTGAACCATATTTGCTTTTTGGCACCGTGTGGACTTTTTTTAGTCCACACGGCGAAATATTACATGGAAATCAACAAAATGGGGTTTATTTTAAAGCAGGGGAAAACAATAAAGTTCACGTGTTTTTGCGCAATCGCCGATCTGCAAGCTTAAGGGGGTAAACCACCCGTTACATGAATAAAATCGCCGAGGTCGTATTTTTTTTTTCAAAATATCCGCACTGATATAAAATACTCCAAAAATATGTAATTGAATATTTTCTCACGCTTAAACCTTATCGTCCTTCTCTTAAGGGTAAACTAGCCCCGCGGCATTCCATTTCATTTGCGGTTTTAGCAAATTTTCAACCCGTATGATTTGAAATTGTTATGAAACCCATCGGTAATATGAATTTTATATTTGGGTATACATGTATATATGTGGTTTGAATTTGGGGAGGGGTGTGTAGTGAGCTGGGGTGAAGGGCGGTGGGAAGCTATCCCTTAATCATAAAACTCATATATTCGAATTGGGTCTCCCTCGACTCTGATTCGGAAGCATTCTGAAATACACATACATTTCTATTATAACTAGTTATATATTTTATCATGATACTTTACAGAATAAATCTAACGGGGTTGCGAGCGAAAAAAAAATTATCTTCTTCAAAACAATGAAAAGTGGGGACAGTCACTTCCCATCAGCGTTTATAGTAGGTTGGATTGTATAGTTGTGGGTCGTTGAAGAGACAAACTGTACAACGCACGCAACTTTCTTCATTCCTTCTGTTGTTAGTGTGCGCCCCGAATGGATCTCCATTTGGAAACCGCTTTGATCCGAATTATACACGTTTTCCGCCCCATACTTTTCGATTAGTGGTACAACATCAGCTTCGGATTTTTCTGCGTTTTTTTGTAGAAGTCCTTCTCCTTTCATCGTTTTGCACGGTACAAATTTATTAATTTTCCTAGATACAATACGGTGCTGTTTTTTGAAGTTCCATAGCCAATTATGAGGGGCTTTAAATCGTACATCCTCAAGTACATCGCTCTCCTTTTGAGCTTGAAGTGCCCACTCCTGAAGATCAATATCATGTACAATAACACCAGAATCTATAGCAGTTTTCATATTTTTCAAAGTATTTTCAGAAATTTGCGCCAGCATTTCTTTATAAGTGCCACCTTTATTTAACAATTGCAATTGTCGCTTCGACTGAACAAATTTGTATTTTTGACGGACGGTGTTTACGCTATAATTTTTGGCCTTGTCAGATCTCCAGTATGCAACTACTTTTTTTTACTCATAGGTCACTTGATCATCAGTGGAACAGGTTTCTGAATCACTATCACCGTCACAAGACACTATCACCCATATAGTGTCTTCAACGGCAGTGGCATCGTACAGTCTAAATGGTTCTTGAAAATCCAGTGTTTCCTCTTCGATCATTTCAAATTCATAGTATTCATCAAAATGGTTTCGAACTTGTCTGCCCATTCATGTAATGGGTCACGACGTTTACGATTTTATGGATATTGTGATGAAACCAACGAAAGATGATCTTACAAATCGATACTTTAGGGCGAGCAAAAAAAAATCGATCGTAACCCCTTTAGATTTATTCTGTAAAGTATCATGATAAAATATATAACTAGTTATAATAGAAGTATTTGCGTATTTCTGAATGCTTCCGAATCAGGGTCGAGGGAGTCCCAATTCGAATATATGAGTCTTATGATTAAGGGGTAGCTCCCCCCCCCCTTCGTCCAGCTCACTACACACCTCTTCCCAAATTCAATCCACATATATACATGTATACGCAAACATAAAATGCATATTACCGATGGGTTTCATAACAATATCAAAGCATACGGGTTGAAAAATTGCTAAAACCGCAAATGAAATGGAATTACCGCGGGGGTAGTTTACCCTTAAGAGAAGGGCGATAAGGTTTAAGCGTGAGAAAATATTCAATTACATGTTTTAGGAGTATTTTATATCAGTGCGGATATTTTGAAAAGAAAAATACGACCTTGCCGATTTAATTTATGTCAGGGGTGGTTTACCCCCTTAAGCTTGCGCATCGGCGATTGCGCCAAAACACTTCAACTTTAATTTTTTCCCCTCTTTAAAATAAACCCCATTTTGTTGATTTTCCATGCAATATTTCGCCGTGTGGAGTGGAAAAAAGCAAATATAGGGGTGGTTCACCCCTTAGTTTTTTTTTGCAATGTCGCTTTAGTGGATTTTTCATTGATTCGGATTAGAAGAATTTTCGTTTTTGTGTCATTAAAAGCGCTGGACTCCTTGTGTGTGAATCTGCTATATTACCCCTAGAGATGCCTTTTTTCGAGGGGTGGTTTCACCCCTTAAAACCATTTTTTCGCCGATAAAAGAAATATGTATCGCTTACTTTTCGGTGCTTTATAACATATCCAAATTTCAACAAAATCAAAGGGTGTCACTTGAGGGATGTTCCTTGTTAGAGGATGTTCTTATAGTGTCGCCATCCCACCCCAGTAAACTTGGTGTTATCATAATGACGAACGTCAACATGGTTAATTACATTAATTAGACGTATTAAACTGATGGGCCTCGCAATTAAAAACTTAGAACTTAGTTTGTACATTAATTTCTAGTACTAGGACATTGGGTCATGGTTCCAACAGAGTTACTTAAAAACTGAGTCTGTACGAGTACTTGATTTTATTTAAAAAATAGTACGCAGGGCTTCAGAAGAACAGGGGAAAAAACCCTAATAAAAAGATTTTCAAAATTTTGCTGCATATAAATTGAGATCTGAAACATATATTTGAAAAATTTCATGCATATAGTTTGAAACTGTAAAAACTGTGAGGCTTCGCCAGACAGTCATGACGAAGCATTAAGAGTTCCTTTTTGGACTACTGAATCTCAATTATGGGCTATTATTGTCATTACTGTTGCACAGAAGATCCTTCGATCGTAGCGCCCTGGTGGCCATCCCCGTCATAAAGAGGCCCAATAACAATTGAATGATCCCTACATAAGACGAACACTAGCCCCAAAATGGAAAGCTGATATAAGCTGCCGAGATACGTTCCAGCGTTTGATGCAAAGTTTTAAGGTGATTTTATCGCTTCACACTAGTCATACCACTGATCATACTGAACTTGTACAATTTATATTTTTAACATAGAGTGACAATTTGGGGATGGCCACCTATTTTTAAATCCATTTGGGCGGCCATTTTGAATCAGTTGGGGTGCGCTTTTAGAATAGTTTTTCGGGAACTTGTCGAAAAAAAATATAGGGCTCAAGTGAAAAAAATTAATTTAATGGAAAACAAGAAAAAAGATTTGAAAAAAAATAAAAACGACATTCCGCGCTGACCGAAGCGAAGTCGATTCGATTTTGAACACGGAAGATTCGAATAGAAGTCGTTCGAAAAATGTTATGACTGAGAAAAACAATATCAAAATTTCGAAATCGAACGATAGTTCAAACGTTGAGTTTGACTTCCGTAGTATCTCGGGAACGGCGGAACCTGCGAACGGATTCAGCGGAGTGAGTAGGCGCTGGAGCTTCTGCTGCTGTGTTCGCGTCAGGGCTGTCATGGGGCCGCAAACGTCACCGAGAAACGTCAAGCCGCAGCTGACGTTTCGAGAAGCCAAAATGTGCTGAAGAAGAGTCACCGTAACAAGCAATTTTTCGATTTTTATTCATTTTTTCAACTTCATAATTGTTTTTTTTTTTAGCAATAATGCGTAATTTATTTATTCACAGACATCAATTACCAAGAAAATTTTTCAAAAACAATTTTCGAAATAAAAATTCAAATAAAAAAAAAAAATTCCGAATTTTTAGGGTAGTTTAAAAAAAAAATGTTTTTTGGGTTTGTTAAGAAAGTGCATTTCAACGATTGGAGTTGCAAAAAATTAAAAGTTCGAGATTCGTGTGAAGAGAATCGTAAAAAAAAAATCGACCAAATTTTCTTTGAAAAGAGGAGATTATCGTCAACGCGTGAATTTTTTTTTTTTGAAAAATTTGTTTATTTTTTTTATTTAAAAAAAAATTGCGACATTTTTTTATAAATTTTTCCTTGGTAATTGATGTCTTTGAATAGAAAAATTACGCATTATTGCTAAAAAAAAACCATTTTGAAGATGAAAAAATGAATAAAAATGGAAAAATCGCTTGTTGCGGTGATTTTTGACAGAAACGATCAATTAAATTTTTAGGGCATTAAGAAAAAACTAGGAGGGTTTTTTGGGGACACTTCGAGGTTGAAAAATTACCCACGATATCCTTCGTTCATGCATTATATCCAAACTTATACCAAATTTTCCAAATATCCTTAAATTCGCATATTTTCAACTTTTTTTCAGTCAACATCAGTTCGAAAAAAAAAAATTTATCCGCAGTCACTAATTGCATATCATAAAGAATGTTTTGCAGTTCCCAGAGCCCCACTTTCATTTTCTGTACGATCATTAGTTCCCGAGTAATTGACTGTCAAAGTTGAAATAGACTTTTTTGCTTTGATCGACGATCGCTCTGCGCCAAATCATCGTACGGAGCTCGTTAAAAGGTCAAATTGAAGCTGATTATATTGTCTAAAAGAGTTTCATGGTCGCGTGATAAAAAATTTTTTTTTGAGTCCACAGCCCGATTTAAAGACGGGCAAAAATTTGTAAAAAAATGAACATTGGTTTTCGGATGATTACTTGCAAACCGTCCACGCTAAAAAATGTACCGTCCAGATCTGAAAACTAGACAATTGAAGCTACAATTTCCTTTTTGTTTATTTTCTGTTCGGCCATTTTTCTCCGAGTTATCCCTTGTTGAAAATCAGCCAAAAATTCGGAATTTTTTTAATATCCCTTAAATTGTGTGAGTAGTCCATCTATTATGTCTAGTTTAGGAAATCTCGGTTTTCCAACAACTTTAGTACGCAACTTTAGTCCTTTATAATCTTCCAACACGCGAACAGCAAAACCATGATCACCGCACTTTCGCTCGGCCATCTCCTCAAGAGCACGGCCTTCACTACCTTGAAGTGCTCGAATTTGCAACTTTATTACGAAAAAACTGACTGCTTCGGGAGATGTTTAATTCGAGTTCGTGATCTTCTGAGATCAGTTCTTATCTTTTTGTAAAGTTGGTTGTGATCTGCTGGCGTACCCTTCTGTATATCTCTCCTTCATACTGTTTATCATAGTCCTTTCTAATGTCGTAACATGTTTTGAGTTTTTCAAACAAAAAAAGGCGGCGTTTCGAATTGGTGGGTTCTGCTAACTACGATTCATCCCACATAAATAGAAAAAAACGATTTGGAAATTGGAGAAAAATTTCTAACACGTTGTTGCTCTATGACCGTGGTGGTAGTAAGCACCCAATTTTTTTACCAAATAGCCGAATAAGGTACGTATTCTGAAAGGGCGTATACTTAATGCCATCCATGGTCTCCTCAAAAATTAAGTGTAGATTATCGTTGAGAAAATCGGTCTAGGCATTTTCACACCATTGACGATGTGGGGAAAGTTCTATGACCCGAGATATTCCGATGCCTAGAGTTATATATTTTGGCGGTGTTGAGTCCTTCGGTTTGTAGATTCGGTTTCGTCTAACTGTACATATTTTATGTTTTCATCATGTACATACGTTCATTGTAAATACTTTTTGCTCGATTCAAACACCGTCTATTGTTCTTTAATGTAAATATTTTTCTTTGTACATATTTGTTTAAAGTTCTTTACAAAATATTAAAATTCTTTTATTGTGCAAGGAGTTCAAGTATTATTTTCTTAGTAGTCGATCGAACTAATAACATCATCCATCTACCAGCTTCTTCGAGGAGTGCTTGCTTCAGATCAATGATGTGCATATTCGAAGAGGGTTAGAACTTGAAACGAAACGTCAAGACTGGCATTCGTTTTATCTTTGTCGCGTAGAGAACGACTCTATGATTAAACGTGGCGTTGGAGCACTGGTCAATTGATCCATTCGCTCTGATCGGAAATAAAATCGCGGCATCGTCAAGAAGGCTGACGATGCCGCGAGAACGATGACCGGAGCGCTTGTTAGTAAACAAAAATGAAAGCAGTGCTCGCGATGGTTTTGGAAGCCTCGATTGGTCATTCCCGATACGACGGTCCCCAATTTGTCTCTGCTTTCATCTTACGTTCGGTCGTTTTTCGCCGAGAAGTCCAACGATGCCGCCAGAACGATGAGCAGAGCATTTGTTAATAATAAAAAAAGCAATGCTCGCGATGGTACTTGGGGTCTCGTTCGGTCATCCTCGACGCGACGGCCCCGAGTATGTCTATGCGTTCACCTTACTTCCGGTCATTTTTCATTAAGAAATCTGATGATGCCGTCAAAACGATGACCCGAGCATTTGTTAGTAAACAAAGATGTAGTAAGGAAATAGTAAGGAAAGAAGAAAAGCAGTGCTCGCGTCGATGTTGGGGGCCTCGATCGGTCATTCCCGATACGTCGGCCCTGAGTTGGTCTCTGCTTTCATCATACTTCCGGTTTTTTTTTCGTCAATAAGTCTGACGATGCCGCGAAAACGATGACCGGAGAATTTGTTCATAAACAAAGATAAAAGCAATGCTCGCGATGGTTCTTGTGGTCTCGGTCGGCCATCCTCGGCGCGACGGCACCGAGTTTCTCTCGGTTTTCATCCCACTTCCGGTTATTTTTCGTCGAGAAATCTGACGATGCCGCAAGAACTATGACCGGAGCGTTTGTTATCAAACAAAGGTAAAAGCAGCGCTCGCGATGGTTCTCGGGGTCTCGGTCGGACATCCCCGACTTGACGGCCCCGAGTTTCTCTCTGCTTTCATCTTACTTCCAGTCATTTTTCGTCAAGAATGCTGACGATGCCGCGAGAACGATGACCGAAGCATTTGTTAGTAAACAACGATGAAAGCAGTGCTCGCCGTGGTTTTGGGGGCCCCGATCGGTCATTCCCGATACGACGGCCCCGAGTTTGTTTTTGCTTTCAATTTACTTCTGGTCATTTTTCGTCAACAAGGCTGACGATGCTGCGGGAGTGATGAACGGAGCATTTGTCAATAAACAAAGATGAAAGCAGTGCTCACGATGGTTAGGGGTGCCCCGATGGGTCATTCCCGAGACGACGGCCCCGAGTATGTGTCTGCTTTCATCTTACTTCCGGTCATTTTTCGTTAAGAAGTACAACGATGCCATGAGGACTATGACCGAAGCATTTGTTAGTAAACAAAGATGAAAGCAGGGTGCGCGATGATTCTTGTGGTCTCGGTCGGTCATCCTCGGCGCGACGGCACCGAGTTTCTCTCTGCTTTCATCCCACTCCCGGTCATTTTTCGTCGAGAAATCTGACGATGCCGCAAGAAATATGACCGGAGCGTTTGTTATTAAACAAAGGTAAAAGCAGCGCTCGCGATAGTTCGCGGGGTCTCGGTCGGACATCCCCGTCTCGACGGCCCCGAGTTTCTCTCTGCTTTCATCTTACTTCCGGTCATTTGTCGTCAAGAATGCTGACGATGCCGCGAGAACGATGACCGGAGCATTTGCTAGTAAACAACAATGAAAGCAGTGCTCGCCGTGGTTTTGGGGGCCTTGATCGGTCATTCCCGATACGACGGCCCCGAGTTTGTCTTTGCTTTCATCTTACTTCCGGTAATTTTTCGTCAAGAAGCACAACGATACCACGAGAACTATGACCGGAGCATTTGTTAATTAAAGAAAGATGAAAGCAGTGCTAGCGATGGTTAGGGGTGCCTCGATGGGTCATTCCCGAGACGACGGCCCCGAGTTTGTCTCTGCTTTCATCTTATTTCCGGTCATTTTTCGTCAAGAAGTACAACGATGCCACGAGGACTATGAGCGTGGCATTTGTTAGTAAACAAAGATGAAAGCAGGGCACGCGATGACTCTTGTGGTCTCGGTCCGTCATCCTCGGCGCGACCCCACCGAGTTTCTCTCTGCTTTCATCCCACTTCCGGTCATTTTTCATCGAAAAATCTGACAATGCCGCAAGAACTATGACCGGAGCGTTTGTTATTAAACAAAGGTAAAAGCAGCGCTCGCGGTGGTGATGAATGAATCATGAATGAATAAATAAATAAATAGAGAAATAATGATTTCCTGTGGGACGCAAAATGAAACATCGATATTTCATGCACTTTCCGACAATTTAGAGCACTGAAATTTTGCAAACATACTTCTAAGAGGCGCTCCTGAACAGGTCTATGGAAACGAGATTCGAGAAGAGCGAGGTGATACGCTTGATTCTGATCAAGTTCCGATGTTGAGGAAATTCCATGACCCGTGTGTTCCGTGTAAACATTCGAGTAGGGACAAAGTACTGGTCCTGATCTGCCTAGAAAATGTTATGCGCCGGTTGAGTGTGTTTGTTGACGTAACAAAGAGCGTGATTGTTAACGTAACAAAGATAAAATTGGTGTTTGGAATGGTTCTCGGGCCCTCAGTGAAACATTCCGGATATTACTGTACCGAATCCGTCGCCAATTTCTTCTTACTTCCGGTCCGATTGCGTCGAGAAATCTCACGATGCTGCGAGAACTGTTATAAGAATATTGATGATGTACGGAAGATAAAATCGGTGCTGCGAATGGTTCTTGAGTCCTGACTCGAACATTCCGGATATGACAAGGCCGAATCCGTCTCCTCGTTTATCTTACTTCCAGTCGTAGCGTATCAAAAAGTCTGACGATGCTGCGACCCCGATGACAGTAGCAATTGTTATTAAACAAAGATAAAAGCGATACTCGTGCCGGTTCTGGGGGCCTCAATCGGACATCCACGATGTGACGGCACCGAGTTCGCTCTCGCTTTTATCCTATTTCCGGTCATAGTGCGCCAAAAAGTCTGCTGATGCCGTGAGAACGATGGCACGAGCATTTGATAGTAAACAAATGTACAAGCGGTGCTCGTGATGGTTCTGGGGGCCTCGATCGGTGATCCCCAACTTGACGGCCCAGAGTTCGTCTCTGCTTTCATCTAACTTACGGTCATTTTTCGTCGAGAAGGCTGACGATGCCGCGAGAATGATTATCGAGAAGGCTGACGATGCCGCGAGAATGATTACCGAAGCAAATGTTCTTTATTGTGTTTGCTGAAATCCATTTCCCATCCCAATTTTTATTCTTCCTGAAACGGACAACGATCCTTCCAATAATTTTGTCGTTTAATGGAACATTTTTATTGTATTATTGATGACTTTTCGACACGTAGTCACTCAGTGCTCCCGAAGCTATCATGACAGTGACAGTGACCGATGCATCGGTAGAGACACATCTGCGCCGAAGAAGTGAAATTTACCGATACATGTGGCACTGCCCCGATCACCGTCTCCAACGTGAACCAAGCTTACGGCTCCAACGTGAATTAATCTTTATTCTCCACCGTGAACTAAGCTTACGGAGACTAAGCTTAGTTCATGTTGGAGGTGGTGACAGGAGAACGAATTTGTACCCATATATCTTTTACTGTCACTGTCATGATGGCTTCGGGTGCTGTGCGGGACTCCGCGTCGCAAAATCCACGCAAATGTTACAAAAACCTGCTTTTGAGCGAAGAAATTTTAGGAAAAGTTGTTGTCAGTTTGAGCCAAATTAAAAGTGGGAATGAGAAATGGATTTCGGCCAACACATTGAAGAAAATTTGGAGTTTCTCTTTCGTGGCATCACCGACAAAAAAAAGGCAAAATTATATCCGAAATTTTGTCGATCGACATCGTCGCGCAATCACCGCATTCATCGAAATGAAAAAAATTACAGAAAACGTCACGGAAATATCAAAATGGTAACTACAATTAAATTGATATGTTCAATTTTACTCCGGTCATAAAATAGCGTGTAATCATCAACAATAATTTCTTTACAGTACAGTTTCGTAGAAGTTGGACGGGCGATGCGTGAGTCGATTTTATGCCGATCGGAATTTTATACTGTACCGCCAAGGTAATTATTTGTGAATGTTCTCAGGCTATTAATTTCTTTCCATGAAAAATACCTAAATCACTACTATTATTTGTAATTTTAGCCACACTGAGATACCGATATCCCGTCACGAGCGAAGAAAGACGTCATACAACGATAAAAGCGTCGACGATGAAGAGGTGAATACACCAATCCAAAGATCCCTTCCAGCAATGGAAGGCATCTTTCATTGGGAAGAATATTTTAAATTTTGTTAACAAAATTACCTGCCACCGTATCGGAGAATGAATTAGATGAGAATAAAATTTGTCTTTAGTTTAAAGGTTTTTCTCCACCCCGGAGTTCGGGGGCCGTGAAGATTTGGAAAAATTTAATATTAATTGAAGAAACCTTTAAAGAATAAGAGATAAAGAAGAATAAAGATAAAAAATTGTCAGGAATAAAAATAATTATTGTAAAGAATAAAAATAAAAAATTGTAAATAATAAAAATAAAAAATTGTAAATAATAAAAATAAAAAATTGTAAATAATAAAAATATAGGAAATGAAAATAAATATTAATAGAGCTTCGGTCTAAATTATTAGGCACCCGGAACATTTTCTCACGTACGTACGTACGCACATCACGCATTGTCGAACTTCCCTAACTCTGTAATTTCGCTCTATTCGACTTTCTCTCTGGTATCTAATAATAAATTGCATAATTAAAATGAAATCGCGCCTCATTGCCGATATTCGCAACGGGAGATCCGTGCGAGAAGTTACAAAAACAAATAACGGTCGATTTCTATATCAGAATCGATAGAATGTGTGAGAATCATTTGAAGCATTGGTGTGATCTTTATTCTCTTGATATTGAGAAATAATAACTAAGGCTCTTTTTTAGTAATGCATCTCAAAATTCTCGGAGCTTATTACCGCAAAATCAAAATCAATCCTTCAATTCAATAAAGGGTATAGTCGAAAGAGAGTTGAACTCAGGCCGTAACATCAAGCAATACGTTCCTTTCGTTCTTGTCACGTAAAGAATGATTATATGATTAAACCTGTAGCTTCGAGTAGAGGACAAATGGTCTATTAAATATTGTGGAAGTATGACAAAAGCGGGGGCAAATTAAAAGCCGATCATATCAAGAATGTCTGATTGAGGCCCACAGAACCATCACGAGCACCGCTTCTATTTTTGTGTATGAACCCTTTGACTGTCAGTGATACACATATGGCAAAAAAAGTCGTGCCATTGTTGTGTCATGACACACATGCATGACCCCCAATTTCCAAAATTCTAAATGGCGGATGCAATATGACGGACGCAAATTCGAAAAATGGGTTGATTCTGACGAAAGTACGTAACGTATGGTTTTGAGGTCGCTGAATCTGAAATTGCATTCGGATTTTTTAAATTGATAATAACGAACCAATATGGTGAACGCAAATTCGAGAAGTAGTTAGATTTCGACAAAAATTAGTATCTTTAGGATGTTTATGGTCGGGAATTTCGAATTAGAGTCCTAACTTCAAGTGTCTAATGCTTGGATACAATATGATGAATTAAAACTTAGCAAATCATGTATGACAATCTATCCATAGTAACATATGTAAAAAAATACTCGTTTGGTTTTATATCCCGCTCTCTGGCGAACCCAGAGTCGCAGACCGAGGACGTGACGATCATTGACTACGATTTTGTATTTTTTTTGTACTTTTTCGTATTTTTTTGTGCTTTTTGTATTTTCAATTGTTTCTGTGATTTTCGTATTTAAAAAAAAAAATTTGTTACTATTCATATTTTCATTTTTTTTCTTCGTATTTCTCGTATTCAATTTCTTTTTGTATTTTGGCAACTTGAAAAATTCATTTTTCTTTTGTTTTTTCTTTTTTTTTCGATGTAGATTTCATTATTTTTCGTTGTTGTGTGTATCTATAGTATAGTTTTCATTCTTTGTAGTTTTTTTTTCATTAATTCATATCTCTTACTTCATGTTTGGACAAGACATGAAAAAGAATTTCGATATTTCACCTGATCATACCGTTATTCGTTATATTGACAATGTTTAGATGATCCAAACCCAAGCAAACCCAAACGAATCAAGGTAATCATACTAAAACTGAAGACCTTTTCTGTCGTATTGGAGCCACCATATTGAATTGTGGAAATTACATTTCAGATTCAGATTCAGATTCAGCGACCTCGAAAACCCTTGGAGCTAAAATTCTAGGGTAAATCTGTGAAGATTATTTTCCAATAGAAAAGTGACACGAAACTCTATATTTCCCGTCACTGCGAAGGGGTTTACAAATGCTCCTGCCATCGGTCTCACGGCATCCTCATACTTCTTGACGTACTTTGACCGGAGATACGATAAAAGCGAGAGCAAACTCGGTGCCGTCACATAGTTAATGTTCGATGGAGGCGCCTAGAACCATCCCGAAAGACGCTTTATCTTTGTTTATTAACAAATGCTCCGGTCATAGTTCTCGCGGCATCGTTGTATTTATTAACGTAAAACGACCTGAAATAAGGTGAAAGCGAGAGCGTAGTCGGTGCCGTCACATCGTGAATGTCCGATTGATGCCCCCAGAACCAGCACCGCTTTTATCTTTGTATACTAACAAATGCTTCAGCCACCGTTTTGGCGGCATCGTCATAATTCCTTACGCACTACGATCGGAAATAAGAAAAAAGCGTGTGTGTTAACAAATGTGTTTATTAACAAATGCTCCTGTTATCGGTCTCGCGGCATCGTTAGACTTCTTGGCGAAGAGGGACCGGAAGTAAGATAAAAGCAGAGACACACTCGGGCCCGTCGTATCGAGAATGACCGATCGAGGCCCCCAAAACCATCGCGAGCACTGCTTTTATCTTTGTTTAGTAAGAAATGCTCCGGCCATCGTTCTCGCGGCATCGTCAGCCTTCTTGACGGAAAATAACCGGAAGTGAGATGAAAGCAGAACCAAACTCGGGACCGTCGTATCGGGAATGACCGATCGAGGCCCACAAAATCATCGCGAGCACAGCTTTCATCTTTGTTTACTAACAAATGCTCCGGTCATCGTTCTCGCGGCATAGTCTGCGTTCTTAACGAAAAATGACCGGAAGTGAGATGAAAGCACAGACAAAACTCTGGACCGTCGTATCGGGAATGACCGATCGAGGCCCCCAGAACCACGGCGAGCACTGCTTTTATCTTTGTTTATAAACACATGGTCCGGTCATCGTTCTGGCGGCATCCTCAGATTTCTTGACGAAAAATGATCGGAAGTAAAAATGACCGGAAGTGAGATGAAAGCACAGACGAACTCCGGGCCGTCGTCTCGGGAATGACCTATCGAGGCCCCCAAAACCACGATGAGCACTGCTTTCATTGTTGTTTACTAACAAATGCTCCGGTCGTCGTTCTCGCGGCATCGTCAGCATTCTTGACGAAAAATAACCGGAAGTAAGATGAAAGCAGAAAGAAACTCGGGGCCGTCGAGTCGGGGATGTCCGACCAAGACCCCGAGAACCATCGCGAGCGCTGCTTTTACCTTTGTTTAATAACAAACGCTCCGGTCATATTTCTTGCGGCATCGTCAGATTTCTCGACGCAAAATGACCGGGAGGGGGATGAAAGCAGAGAGAAACTCGGTGCCGTCGCGCCGAGGATGACCGACTGAGACCACAAGAAGCATCGCGCGCCCTGCTTTCATCTTTGTTGTTTACTAACAAATGCTTCGGTCATAGTCCTCATGGCATCGTTGTACTTCTTGACGAAAAATGACCGGAAGTAAGATGAAAGCAGAGACAAACTCGGGGCCGTCGTCTCGGGAATGACCTATCGGGGCACCCCTAACCAACGCGAGCACTGCTTTCATCTTTCTTTAATTAACAAACGCTCCGGTCATATTTCTTGCGGCATCGTCAGATTTCTCGACGCAAAATGACCGGGAGTGGAATGAAAGCAGAGAGAAACTCGGTGCCGTCGCGCCGAGGATGAGCGACTGAGACCACAAGAAGCATCGCGCGCCCTGCTTTCATCTTTGTTGTTTACTAACAAATGCTTCGGTCATAGTCCTCATGGCATCGTTGTACTTCTTGACGAAAAATGACCGGAAGTAAGATGAAAGCAGAGACAAACTCGGGGCCGTCGTCTCGGGAATGACCTATCGGGGCACCCCTAACCAACGCGAGCACTGCTTTCATCTTTCTTTAATTAACAAATGCTCCGGTCATAGTCCTCGTGGCATCGTTGTACTTCTTGACGAAAAATAACCGGAAGTAAGATGAAAGCAGAAAGAAACTCGGGGCCGTCGAGTCGGGGATGTCCGACCGAGACCTCGAGAACCATCGCGAGCGCTGCTTTTACCTTTGTTTAATAACAAACGCTCCGGTCATATTTCTTGCGGCATCGTCAGATTTCTCGACGCAAAATGACCGGGAGTGGGATGAAAGCAGAGAGAAACTCTGTGCCGTCGCGCCGAGGATGACCGACTGAGACCACAAGAAGCATCGCGCGCCCTGCTTTCATCTTTGTTGTTTACTAACAAATGCTTCGGTCATAGTCCTCATGGCATCGTTGTACTTCTTGACGAAAAATGACCGGAAGTAAGATGAAAGCAGAGACAAACTCGGGGCCGGCGTCTCGGGAATGCCCCATCGGGGCACCCCTAACCATCGCGAGCACTGCTTTCATCTTTGTTTATTGACAAATGCTCCGTTCATCACTCTCGCAGCATCGTCAGCCTTGTTGACGAAAAATGACCAGAAGTAAATTGAAAGCAAAAACAAACTCGGAGCCGTCGTATCGGGAATGACCGATCGGGGCCACCAAAACCACGGCGAGCACTGCTTTTATCGTTGTTTACTAACAAATGCTTCGGTCATCGTTCTCGCGGCATCGTCAGCATTCTTGACGAAAAATGACCGGAAGTAAGATGAAAGCAGAGAGAAACTCGGGGCCGTCAAGTCGGGGATGTCCGACCGAGACCCCGAGAACCATCGCGAGCGCTGCTTTTACCTTTGCTTAATAACAAACGCTCCGGTCATAGTTCTTGCGGCATTGTCAGATTTTTCGACGAAAAATGCCCGGAAGTGGGATGAAAGCAGAGAGAAACTCGGTGCCGTCGCGCCGAGGATGGCCGACCGAGACCACAAGAACCATCGCGAACATTGCTTTTATCTTTGTTTATGAACAAATTCTCCGGTCATCGTTTTCACGGCATCGTCAGACTTATTGACGAAAAAAAAAAACCGGACGTATGATGAAAGCAGAGACCATCTCAGGGCCGACGTATCGGGAATGACCGATCGAGGCCCCCAACATCGACGCGAGCACTGCTTTTATCTTTGTTTACTAACAAATGCTCCGGTCATCGTTTTGACGGCATCATCAGATTTCTTGACGAAAAATAACCGGAAGTAAGGTGAAAGCATAGACAAACTCGGGGCCGTCGCGTCGAGGATGACCGAACGAGACCCCAAGTGCCATCGCGAGCATTGCTTTTTCTTACTATTAACAAATGCTCTGCTCATCGTTCTGGCGGCATCGTTGGACTTCTCGACGAAAAACGACCGAACGTAAGATGAAAGCAGAGACAAATTGGGGACCGTCGTATCGGGAATGACCAATCGAGGCCCCCAAAACCATCGCGAGCACTGCTTTCATTTTTGTTTACTAACAAGCGCTCCGGTCATCGTTCTCGCGGCATCGTCAGCCTTCTTGACGATGCCGCGATCTTATTTCCGATCAGAGCGAATGGATCAATTAACCAGTGCTCCAACGCCACGTTTAATCACAGAGTCGTTCTCTACGCGACAAAGATAAAATTAATGCCAGTCTTGACGTTTCGTTTTAAGTTCTAACCCTCTTCGAAAATGCACATCATTGATCTGAAGCAAGCACTCCTCGAAGAAGCTGGTAGATGGATGACGTTATTAGTTCGATCGACCACTAAGAAAATAATACTCAAACTCCTTGCACAACAAAAGAATTTTAATACTTTGCAAAGAACTTTAAACAAATATGTACAAAGAAAAATATTTACATTAAAGAACAATAGAAGGTGTTTGAATCGAACAAAAAGTATTTACAATGAACGTATGTACATGATGAAAACATATAATATGTACAGTTAGACGAAACCGAATCTACAAACCGAAGGACTCAACACCGCCAAAATATATAACTCTAGGCATCGGAATATCCCGGGTCATAGAACTTTCCCCACATCGTCAATGGTGTGAAAATGCCTAGACCGATTTTCTCAACGATAATCTACACTTAATTTTTGAGGAGACCATGGATGGCGTTAAGTATACGCCCTTTCAGAATACGTACCTTATTCGGCTATTTGGTAAAAAATAGGGTGCTTACTACCACCACGGTCATAGAGCAACAACGTGTTAGAAATTTTTCTCCAATTTCCAAATCGTTTTTTTCTATTTATGTGGAATGAATCGTAGTTAGCAAAACCCACCAATTCGAAACGCCGCCATTTTTTGTTTGAAAAACTCAACACATGTTACGACATTAGAAAGGACTATGATAAACAGTATGAAGGAGAGATATACAGAAGGGTACGGCAGCAGATCACAACCAACTTTACAAAAAGATAAGAACTGATCTCAGAAGATCACGAACTCGCATTAAACATCTTCCGCACCAGTCAGTTTTTTCGTAATACAGTTGCAAATTCGAGCACTTCAAGGTAGTGAAGGCCGTGCTCTTGAGGAGACGGCCGAGCGAAAGTGCGGTGATCATGGTTTTGCTGTTCGCGTGTTGGAAGATTGTTATAAAGGACTAAAGTTGCGTACTAAGGTTGTTGGAAAACCGAGATTTCCTAAACTAGACATAATAGATGGACTACTCACACAAATTAAGGGACATTAAAAAAATTCCAAATTTTTGGCTGATTTTCAACAAGGGATAACTCGGAGAAAAATGGCCGAACAGAAAATAAACAAAAAGGAAATTGTAGCTTCAATTGTCTAGTTTTCAGATCTGGACGGTACATTTTTTAGCGTGGACGGTTTGCAAGTAATCATCCGAAAACCAATGTTCATTTTTTTACAAATTTTTGGCGTCTTTAAATCGGGCTGTGGACTCAAAATTTTTTTTTTTATCACGCGACCATGAAACTCTTTTACACAATATAATCAGCTTCAATTTGACCTTTTAACGAGCTGCGTACGATGATTTGGCGCAGAGCGATCGTCGATCGAAGCAAAAAAGTCTATTTCAACTTTGACAGTCAATTACTCGGGAACTAATGATCGTACAGAAAATGAAAGTAGGGTTCTGGGAACTGCAAAACTTTCTTTATGATATGCAATTAGTGACTGCGGATAACAAATTTTTTTTCGAAGTGATGATGTTGACTGAAAAAAAGTTGAAAATTTGCGAATTTAAGGATATTTGGAAAATTTGGTATAAGTTTGGATATAATGCATGAACGAAGGATATCATGGGTAATTTTTTAACCTCGAAGTGTCCCCAAAAAACCCTCCAAGTTGCACAGCGCTGCGACTTTTTTTTTCTTAATGCCCTGAAAATTTAATTGATCGTTTCTGTAAAAAATCACCGCAACAAGCGATTTTTCAATTTTTATTCACTTTTTCATCTTCAAAAAGGTTTTTTTTTAGCAATAATGCGTAATTTTTCTATTCAAACACATCAATTACCAAGAAAAAATTTTTAAAAAAATTTCGCAATTCTTTTTACTATTTTTTTTTCAAATAAAAAAAATAAACAAATTTTCAAAAAAAAAAAAAAATCACGTGTTGACGATAATCACTTTACATACAAAATTTGGTCGATTTTTTTTACGATTCTCTTCACACGAATCTCGAACTTTTAATTTTTTTTGCAGCTCCAATCGTTGAAATACCCTTTCTTAACAAACACAAAAAACAGTTTTTTTTTAAACTACCCTAAAAATTCGGAATTTTTTTTTTATTTGAATTTTTATTTCGAAAATTGTTTTTGAAATTTTTTCTTGGTAATTGATGTCTGTGAATAAGTAAATTACGCATTATTGCTAAAAAAACAATTTTGAAGTTAAAAAAATGAATAAAAATCAAAAAATTGCTTGTTACGGTGACTCTTCGTCAGCACATTTTGGCTTCTCGAAACGTCAGCTGCGGCTTGACGTTTCTCAGTGACGTTTGCGGCCCCATGATAGCCCTGACGCGAACACAGCAGCAGAAGCTCGAGCGCCTACTCACTCCGCTGAATCCGTTCGCAGGTTCCGCCGTTCCCGAGATACTACGGAAGTCAAACTCAACGTTTGAACTATCGTTCGATTTCGAAATTTTGATATTGTTTTTCTCAGTCATAACATTTTTCGAACGACTTCTATACGAATCTTCCGTGTTCAAAATCGAATCGACTTCGCTTCGGTCGACGCGGAATGCCGTTTTTATTTTTTTTCAAATCTTTTTTCTTGTTTTCCATGAAATTTATTTTTTTCACATGAGCCCTATATTTTTTTTCGACAAGTTCCCGAAAAACTATTCTAAAAGCGTACCTCAACTGATTCAAAATGGCCACCCAAATGGATTTAAAAATAGGTGGCCATCCCCAAATTGTCGTATGCAAAAAAAAAATTTGTTATAACTAAAATGTTCCATGTGTAAACTGTTTCATGAATGTTCACATTCAATTAGAAAAATAAAAAAAAAGTTATTCCAACGATTCGCGCAGTATTTTAGGTTTGGTATTCGGCAACATTGGTTCTATCTGCGTCTCTTTCTACTCAGCGAGGCGAGTTTTCAAACCTCGATGCTTTTCAACGTCGATATGTTAAAACAATGTCAGGTGCAGGAAATATAAAGCATTGTGTTCGGGCCGCGACTGGTGAAAAGCGTGTATAGTTTGTGTCGGCGAAATATGTCGGTGAAAAATGAAATATGCGTGGAAAATCGAATGAGTGAGATGAGGTTAGGACTACAGTGAGCTGTTGCCTTGCTGTCTTGTCTCTTTACCGTAGCAAATGGTAATACATCCAATACCGGAAGTTCAAGTTAAACTTCATATTACATAAAAATTAGGTCAATAAGCGTAATTTTTTCGAAGAGCATTGGATTACTACAAGTGGTAAGTATGTAAATATGATTATTTTTGGGAATCTGACGGATTCCCACTATTATATACACTTTTGTAACGACCGGCAATTGAGTTTTTGTATGTCGTCTCGGAATTTCTTCACAAAAATACGCAATTGTAATCTTTTTCTCCGTAATTAGGTCGATAACCGACCCTGAAATTTTACGGAGACGATTATTAATATATTTAGTGAAGCTCAAAAAACAAAATTAAGAAAATTTCATTGTTCTGAAGCCTGACGATAGGATTACCTTAAGGCCGCGCATTCAATATTCACATCCGACTCCCAATTGCCATTTCTGATTTATGTCTTTGTGACGGAGTTATAAAAATAGAAACGACTACTAACATGCTATGCGATCGCCCTCCTTGAAGCACACGAAGCTCAGAAGAGAGCCCGTTATGTTCTGTATTATCCTTATGTTGTCGCGTTCCTTCTGGGTTAAACACGCTTCTATTGTGTTGGTGAAGTTTTTCACGCAGTTCTTTAAAGAGGGACTTTTGTTGCAGTATTTTCGAAATACCGTATCAAGATCCCCGGTTGGCTTCGCTCTCTCGATTTCGTCCTGGAGTACAGTGACATTCACTAAGCTCCTGGTACAAGCCTCGATGTCCTTGACGGCATTCTCCGTAGCGGCGTATGCTCCCGGGCCGCCGTTCGCCTCACATTTTTTTATGAAGGCCGTCTTGGTTTCTTCGATCGGTAGAGCGGATGCGTTGAGACCCGGGATGTTTGCTATTTCCGAAGCTTTCTGGAGAACATCATCCGCAGAGGGCACGGTTTGGCCCAATGAGTTACGTAGAAGGCCTGGAAGGAAGCATTACCATGAATCTTCGTGGCCAGCGTTGTCATGTTTTAAAAACCAGAACAAGCCCGGTCTTTGGGTAACGCAGATCGTGGTTGCCTAGCGACGAGGCAACACGTGGAAACGAAAAACCAAAGATGAAAGCGGTTCAATAGATTTACATTGATTGAGCAATTGACCGCAGGAAGTGACGATCGACTGATTATTAAAAGAAATGCCTTTTGTTTCGTCTATAGTTGAGCAATAGGGGGTTTTATGAAGGTATGATGAAAATGAATTAATATCAAGGATTTTATTTGTATCGTCGTAGAAAAACCTTCTCATTAGTGATGTATTTGCAAAATTTCGGGACGCTTTTTCGAGTCTTGCTGTTGGTACAATGAATGCACGTGCCTTCGAAGCAAACGGTGATCCGGATGGTTTTGAAGTTTAAATCGTTGAAATGCACCGGTTATTAATTCTTTTTAATTGGGCAATTTTTTTGTTTAGTATAAGCTGTGAAAACTATTAAATCTTTTTCCGCATTCTTATTGCAGATTTGTAAAAGAAGGTTTTGGGTAATAATAAACATAAAAAAAAACGAAAAAATAATTACAAACGCATTGCATTTCAACGATACAAACTTCAACGCCATTAATCCGATTGTATTCAATGGAAAGTAAGTAATAATCAATTTGATATCATAGAGATGTTATTCTTTCGGTGCATTCATCTCCGAGTCAGCTTTTTCATTTTACAAATCAGAAGATATTGTCATTATCGTAAACGCGTCCCTTTTGATTATCGTTTCAGGTGGGACATTTGATTGCAATGTACATTTTTGTTATATTATCAACGCGTTTATGATAGTGGCAATATATGTCGATTGAAGAAATGATTCGGAGACCAATTCACCGAAAGAATAACATTTCTATGATATCCAATTAATTATTACTTACTTTCAATCGAATACAATCGGATTAATGGCGTCGAAGTTTGTGGTGGTGAAATGCGAAGATTTATAAATCATTTTTTCATTTTTTAATTATTATTATTATCCGAAACCTTTTTTGAGTGATCTCATCTTTTTCCAAATGATTGCAAAGCTTTTTATAAAATGGGACCCTGTGTAAGCACACGGGATATACAACACGCGCGAATACAACACGACAAACACGTGAAACCACACAATATTTTTATGTTTATCCGCCATTCGTCAGTTGGCATACTGACCAACAAATTGAGTATTGCGAACTATCAATTGTAAAAAAATCATAGGTATCCAATATAAATAATCGATCATCAATGTCGCGGTCGAAAAAATTGGCTCAGATTGAAAATATACCGAAATAGTTATCTGCTTGGCTAACTTTAGTATCCTCGAGTGTTTCAGAGATTTCAGTTCTTCATATATTACCGACGTCATTGGAGTTCCTCAGTGGCTTTCAAATCGCTCTAGCGCGTATAGAATTTGCAAAAATCCATTCGTGCATATTTGCACGTTTCTAAATATTACCTCTAGAAAATAGTGCATTTGTCAGCACTAGGTAAGATATGGACTTGAGATCATATCGCGACGCTGAATCTCTGCTCAACCGTGTTTGTTCCCAATTTAATAACAGAGGTAGAGGTGCAATCAAGTGAGTAAAGAACAGCCGCAACAATAAAATCACTCAATAAGATATTACAAAATTAATAGCACATGTATTGTCGCGGTTGGTAATAAAATTATGCCCACTACAAAGACTAGAATTTCGCAGTTTGGACCGTATTAGGATATGGTTACCCCGAAAATTTCGAATATCATTTTATCTGCCCTTGACTGCTTTTTATATACAAAGTTTAATCACGCGTAATAAAAAAAGACGGTCGCTTATATTCGGTCATTTATCGCTTCACAAACAATTCTCTAGAATAATATTATTTCTTAAGCAGCCACCCAGTTAAAACACGAAATGCGTGACACAGGAATTACGAATTGCGAATATGTAGGGTTTTTTGTGGAGGCTATAAAGTAAAAAAACCAACGGCAATGTACCATACACTTCGTTTGGGGGAAGTTTTCGGTTGCTTTTCTTTTTGGATCGAAGGGACTCGGTCGGATATCGAGTTGCATGTGTCACGTTCCGTAACATTTTTTTTATTTGATATAAATATAATTATTTTCCTACGACTCTGTGCCTCGTGTCTCTGTGCGGTGTCGGGTGCGAAACGGCGACGGTGGGACCGGATGTACCCGATCGAATTCCGCTGATCGAGCAGCGCCTGATCCGCGGGGTTCGACCGTGGGACTCCGGGAGCGAACAAGTTTCTGTGGACGTTGCCAAAAACCCCACCGGGCTAATAGCGACCGAGCTAACGTCGGTCCGATGGTGGTCAGTATGAACAGTTCTGATTTGTCCACGGTTCACTCCTGGAGTCGGAGAAAACTCCTAGTAAAGCAGTGCTCGCGGCGGTGTAATAAGTCCAGGCCTTAGACCCGGTGGACCCGCACAGAGACGTCAGTCTTCACTAGAAAAGTTCTAGTAGCACGGAACTCGCGGCGGTGTAATAAGACCAGGTTAGCGACCCGGCGGACCCGCACAGAGACGTCAGTGTTACTATTAATTTCAACTTCTGTCCTTTCATTTACAATATATAAATCATAACCTTCGAGTCAGATATAAAGATGCGGGGCCTACGTTAAAATCCCGATCAAAATAGAGGATCAATAAGCTCAACGTGTGGTGTGCGGGAGAGAATCGCGGGGAGAATTGTCTCCGCGGAAGAGCGTGCTAGACCGAGTGAGGGGGGGGGGGGAGAGAGAGAGAGAGAGAGAGAGAGAGAGAGAGAGAGAGAGAGAGAGAGAGAGAGAGAGAGAGAGAGAGAGAGAGAGAGAGAGAGAGAGAGAGAGAGAGAGAGAGAGAGAGAGAGAGAGAGCAGAGAGAGCGAGCGACACGGGGTAAACTGTCCTCGCGTAAAGGCGTGATTGACATCGAAAAGTTGTAATTAGGATTAACATAATATAACAAAATATCATTTATAAGCATTTGCCCCTAAATAACATTCGTTAGAATTTATTTCCCCACTCCCATTTCCACAGGACAGTTTGTCGGGCCCGTATGGGACGTGCGGCTATTCCGTTTACTTAACAAAAATAATATTGAAGAACCCAAAGGTACAATACGATCGTCCCTTCTGGACGTAACACATGACTCTTCAGAGACATGCCTTGAGGGTCATGAATACCAGGGATGTTTATTTCAGAGCTAAAGGATACGAAAATAGACAAAGAACTAAGGATCCTAGGCAATGCGCCTAGGAATGGCAATTTGTGTCTAGATTTCAAGAAGAACGAACAGAGGCATTTTGTATCTAGATTTAAAAAAGAACGCATGTGATTATTGTCTGAAAGACTTGTATATATTTGTTAAATCTACCACTTAAGGCGTTACCCCCACTTGTAGCGCAAAAAAGGCCTTTTTCATGAATTTTTTTAAAGAAAACTACAAAACTTTTTTAATCGATCAATATACCATCTTAAAGAACACATCTTGAAGAACTTTCAGTAATTTTTTTATTGAAAAATATTACATTGTTTAATGGCAAATGGCCGTCAATGAAATAATGTTTTTATATACACGGTTTGCGGTGACCAACATTGCGGCGAAGTGGATCATCTGAAAAAAAAAATGCGGATGGATTTAGTCAAATATAAGTATAAGCTAGTCTTTAATCGAAGGATTTTAAAAAATATTCATTTTTCACAAAATGGCGGACAGTAAAAGTTAATGGTTCGATTTTAACGAAAAAAAAAAAACGGCCATTTGTTGGCTATAAAACGGCCATTTTTTTCGGAAAAAAAAATCGAACGATTAAAGACTACATTTTTATGTATTAAATAAGCCTGCAAAATTTCAAGAAGATCGGTTCATTAGTTTTCGAGTAATCTTGGTCACCGACTTCAGAAATGCCATTTTGAGAAAAACGCGTTTAAAGTTTCAATTCATATCTCAGTCAATTTTGTTCGGATCAACTTGAAATTTTCAGGACATATTCTCAGATACTTATACTTCAAAAAAATGCAATAAAAAAAATCGATTTTTTCAAAATCGCAATTGGGGGTAACCCTTTAACGCCGTGTTCTAGTGTGAACACCCATTTTCAAGGTTATTTTTTGGGAATTAAATGAAGTGAAACGGTTACCATATTTCACTACTCATCCCTACATTGCGGCCGCAGCCGACGTGTGATGTGACCTCTGTGTCACATTCACCATGACATTTCTGCCATGGATATAGGGAAACTGGGGAAACCTATACCAATCAGAGATCGACAATAATGTAATCGAATAAAATTCAATTATAGATTATCGCAGTAATGTGTAATTGAACCTCACATTAATTACTCATTGAATGGGTAATGGATAATTGAAACACGATTTAATTACACACTAAGCTGGTAATGGATAATTGAAACAAGATTTAATCACACATTACACGCTTAATGGGTAATTGGACTCTGTTAAATTAAGAATTACATTTAGCAGACTTCCGTTTCCGGTGTGAGTGCGAATGAACGTGTGCGCGACGGGGAGGAAAGGAAAGGGAAAAAACAGTGCGGAAGGTAGCGGAAAATAGTGGAAGTGCGAGGAACGGGGAAGGAAGGGAGCGTGGGAGAGATGAAAAAACACAGCAATAAGGGGGAAGTAAAAAGGTAACGAACGGAAAACAGGTGAGTGTGAGGTTAGGAAGGGTAGACAGGTGAGGGGGAACGAGGTAAGGAAAGGTAAGGAAAACGAGGGAGGAAGGTGTAAGCGCGAGGCGAAGGAAGAGCAGCAGCGACAGAGGACGGAAGTGATAAGTAAAAGGCGAAAGGGATAAGGAGAATGGGTAAGTAAAACAGAGGCGGTGTGAGACGCGGCAGGTAAAAAGTGAAGGAAGAAATGTGGGACGAAAGAAAGGGGTGGGAGTGGAGCAGCGAGGCACACGGACTCGGCGAGGCACGTGGACCCGTTGAGGCGCAAGGGCCAGGGGAGATGGAGATGGAGGAGGAGGAAGTAGCGAGAAGGAGGGGGAGAAAGAAGAACGCGGAACGGCTACGGTTAGAAAAAAGTGAGAGCGTAGGGGAAATTAGCGAGTTATGGAAGAGGAAGAGAGAGCAGATGGAGGATAAAGGGCAGGAGGGAAAAGAGGCCTTCCAGAAGAGCAGGAAGGTGCAGAGGTCGCCGGAGGGAGGGAGACAAGAAGATTAGAGGAGTTAATAGAGGCAATGAGGAGAGAGATACAGAGGGGAATGGAGGAGGTAAAGGGGCAAGGGAAAAAAGTGGAAAACGAATTAGGGAGGGTGAGAGGAGAGATGAAACTGGCAGAGGCAAGATGGAGAAAGGAAAAGGAGGAAATGGAAAAAAGAAAAAGGGAAGTAGAAGGAAAAATGGAAAAAGTAGAGGAACAACGGAGGGAGATAGTAAGGATCGGAGAAAGACTGCGTGAAATAGAGTGCGCGGAGGAGAGAAGGAAGGGGGGTGAAAGAGAGGGAGACGAAGCGAGGGGAGAGAGAGGGGAGGGACTGGTGGAGAGAAGGTTAGAGGAAATGGAGAGGAAGATGGAGCGGAAGGAAAGGGAGGAAAGAAGGAGGTCTTTCATAATAAGGGGGGCTACAATAGAGGGAACGATAAAACAGACGGTACAAAAGATGTTGGAGAGAATAGGCGCGACAGGAAGAGTGGAGGGGGCGAGGGAGATTAAAAAAGGGCAAGAAGGAGGGAAAGACATAATGATAGAGGTAAAAATGGAGGAAATAGAGGAGAAAAAAGAGGTTATGAGGAGGAAAAAGGAGCTGAGGGGGAGGAAAGAAAGAATTGAGGACGACTTAACGTGGAAGGAAAGGAGAATGCAGTGGAAGTTGAAAAGAATAGGAGAGGAAGAGGAAAGAAGGGGGAAAAGGGTGAAGGTGGGGTATGGGAAGATGATAATAGAGGGCGAAGTGTGGTATTGGGATGAGAAAAAGGAAGTATTGAGAGACTGGAGGGGAAAAGAAAGGAGGACAGGAAGAGCAGAGGACCGAAGGCAAGCGGAAAGAGGGGGGGGAGGGACCAGGGGGGATCAAAAAACGATGAGAGAGGACAGAGAAAAAGGGCGAGAAAAAGAAAGGAAAGGAAGAAGGGGGAGGTGGAAAATAACGTTTTGGAATGTGGAGGCTCTTACGAATAAGGATAAGGATTTTCGGAAGGGATTGGAGGATTGGGAAGTGGTAGTGATGGTGGAGACGTGGGTGGAAGAAAACGGATGGGACAGAATAAGGGAAAGATTGCCGAGGAGGTATACATGGATGGCACAGTGGGCGGTGAAAATAAATAGAAAGGGGACAGCAATGGGAGGGATGGTAATAGGGGTGAAGAGGGAGATGAAAGCGCAAACGAAATGTGGCAGGGGGGAGGAAGAGAGGATGATGACGGTGGAGATGGAAGAGGGGGAGAATAGATGGGCAATAATCGGGGTGTACAGAAACGGAGATATGGAAAGGAAAACAAAGAGGCTAAAAGAATAGATGGAGCGGCAGGAGGGAAGGAGTGTAATAATTGGAGGGGATTTCAACGCGTGGACAGGAGTGGAAGGGGGAGGAGGACGGGAGGAGGGATGGAGGTCGAAAGAGGGGAAGGTAAACGCGGAAGAAAGAGAGCTGATAAAGGTGCTAGAGGAAACGGGGTGGGAGATTTTGAACGGGAACATAGAAGGGGATGAAGAGGGAGAATTCACATATACAGGAGGAAGGGGGGAGACGGTCATCGACTACGCATTAGGGGACAGGAAAACAAGGGAAGCGGTGGAGAGGATGTGGATAGGGGACAATGTAGAGTCGGATCACTGCCCGATAGTGGTGACGATTAAAAAAGGGAAAGAAAGAGTCACAGCAAAGGGGAAAGAACGCTAGGAAGTGGCAATTGGACGGAAAGGATGAAGGAGGGGTGCAGAAAAAGACTGAAGGAAGTAGATTTAGAGGGAGGGGACATGCAAGGGTTGGCCAAGGAGATAGAGGGAAAAATGAAGGAGGCGATGAAGGTGAGTGAGGAGGGTGACAAGGGAAGGATGGTGGGACGAGGAAAGTAGAAAGAAGAAGAGGGAGATGGGGGAGGAGCTAAGGAAATGGAGGAAAGGAAGAAGCACGACGGAACGGTACAAGGAGAAGAAAAGGGAGTACAATAAGATGTGTGAGAGGAAAAAGGAGGAAGAACGAAATAGGCGAATTAGGGAGGTAGCGGAAACGAAGACGGAAGAGGAAGTGTGGAAGACACTTCCAGTGAACAATGAAGACACACTAGTGAACAGGGGAAGAAAGAGGAGGAAAAGAGTGGAGGATGGAATAAAGGCGGTAGAGTGGAAGGAATACTTCAGGGGGCTGCTAGGTGGAACAGATAGAAGAGGGGAAGGGGGAGCAAGAAGGGAAAGAAGGAGATATGGCGGAAGGTTTAAGGAAAGAGGAAATAAGGATAGCGATACAGAAAATAAAAGAGGGAAAGGCGATTGGGAGAGACGAAATTCCCAACGAAGCGTGGACGTGGGGAGGAGAGAAGGCGATTGACTGGGCTTGGGAGATCTGCAGGAGGGTGTGGGAAGGATGGGTTGGCCAGAGGGATGGAAGGAGGGAATTATAGTACCAATTTGAAAAAAGGGAAGAGCGAGAGAGTGAAAGAATACAGGGGGGTGACGCTGATGCCGTCGCTGTACAAGTAGTCCAGTCAAAAGTGGCCAAAGTCGAAAATTTTTGCGACTGCTTAGCGAAACATGTATTCCTATGTTAATAGACCCGGGCAATCCGAATTTCTAGGAATTTTAACTATTAACAGTGAAGAAAAGGGTTAAAAACCGAAAAATATGCATTATTTCGAGAACGAAGAGGAAATCGCAAAAAAGTTTCCAACAAAAGTTGTAGAATGGAAGATTTTACCTATACGTGTATACGATTCTTTTCTTTATCTCCAATAATTTAACCGTAAATTTAGAAAAACCAATTCACACCAATACTATAAACGCGCGCGTAACGAAATCGAGGAGATTGAAGACCACTGGTACCTAACCACCCCTTACTCTCTTGCCGGCGCGCTGCACGTACTTGGGCCGACGGTCTCCGAAAGTCGAACGGGTATCTTCGGCAGCCTAGTATATATAGCTAAGTTGTCGGATTGTGAAGACTTCGCTATCGGCTATATTTCCTTTCGCACGAAATCCATCGGGACTGAGTTTTTCACCTGACAGCTCTCCGGCTCATCGGCACACAGACTGAACCAGAAAATGAGCGATAGGAATTCTAGAAATACCGCTGGATATGAATTTGTTAATTATATATATCATAAAGCATTGATTATATCATAAGACATTGAGAATATATATCATAAGACATTGAGAAAAAAGAGTGGAAATGGAGGGGGGAAAGGTTGGAGGAAGTGAAGGAATTCAGATACCTCGGATATGTATTCAGGAGGAACGGGGGACAGGAAGCTCACATTAAGGATAGGGTGAAAAAGGCGGGTACGGTAATGAAGCAGGTATGGGGAATAGGGAAAAGGGAATTCGGCAAAGACGTGGGAAGGAGACTGTGGCTGTTCGACACGCTGGTCTGGACGGTGATGGGGTACGGGGCGGAGATTTGGGGGTGGGAGGAAAGAGCGGCAATGGAAGGGGTGCAGGATAGGTTTTTGAGATGGACACTGGGGATAGAATGGAGAACACCGGGGTACTTGGTGAGGGAAGAAATGAAGAGAGATAAAATAAGAACCAGGGCAGGGAGGAGGGCATGGAACTTCGAGGAAAAGCTGAGAAAGGGAGGGGGGAGTGAGTGTGCAAGGAGGTGCTGGGGAGAAATCAGGGAAAGAGAGGGAAGGAGGGTGCAGGGAAGAGCGAAATGGGAGAAAGGCAGGGAAGAGTTTAGGAGGGTAGGGGGGGGGGGGGGGAGCGGAAGAGGGGAGGCAGGAGCGAGAAAGTGTGGGGTACGAAAGGAAGGAGAAGGAGGACAGGGAGAGCCAGGAAAGGGAGAGGTGGGAAAAGATAAGAGAGTCGAGGTACAACCGCTGGTACAAGGAAGTGAGAACGAGAGAGGTCCCACAGTATCTGAAGGCAGGATGGGGAGAAGAGAGGTACAAGAGAATAGCGAGTTTCAGAATAGGAAATAAGATGAAGGAAGGCAGATACTGGGAGTCAGAGGAAGACAGGGAATGCAGGGTATGTGGGGAAGAGGTAGAATCGTGGGAACACGTGCTGGATAGGTGTGGAGGGGGGAGCGGAGAGGAAAGGGGAATAGGGGAGAGGATAAGGGAGATACTGGACGAGGGGGATAGAGGAGAGGCGTGGATGAAAGAGCTGCAGGAACGGAGAAGAAGGAGGAGAGGAGGAGAGGAAGAAGGGAATGAAAGAGGAATGGAGTGAAAGAGGGAAACGGGAGTCGGAGAGGCGGAGAGAGGAGAGAGAAGTAGATGTAAGAAAGGCACGGCGGAAAATGGCGGAAAAGAAAATGGCGGAAAAGAAAATAAGGCGGAATTAGGGGAGGCGGCGGAGAGAGGAAGCGTGGCGGAGTAGGGTTAAGTAGGATAAGTAGGTTAAGAGCGAGTACAAAGATGTAAAAGACGATTGTAAACGGGAGTCCTTTGGAACCCTACGGGGACACAAATAAAGAATACATACGTACATACATAAAACATTAATATACCAAAATATGATTTTTTTATTTATGGTAGGGAATAAAAATTAAGTCGTGGCCCCAACCGTTTTTTTTATTTTCCTGATCTTCAATTAATATTTTAATTAACAATAAATTACATTTAATATCTTATTAATTTCAATAATTATATCAATCTTATTTTTATTTTACACACGTATTATTCTTTCTTTGGCTTATGAAAAAATTATCTTAAAAATTAATCTATATTATAAAGTTTTAATACTAATAATATAAATAATCGATTCATAAATTCATTTATCAGTTCATTAAATTTATGAATGTTAAATAATTGAATTATTTAACATTTGAAGTTAAAAAAACTATTAATCTTCAAAATAAAAATAAAAATTTACTTTTAAATCTCAATAATATTATAGTAAAGAATTGATCTTTCAAATGAATTTACAATTTATTACTTAAATCGGACACATTACTTAAAATTTTATAACTAATATATCTTTGAATTTACAATATTTTTTTTAGCTAAAAAATCATTCTAAAATGATTTTTTTCTACTAATCATAATGATATTGGAATTCTTTATTTTATTTTGGGAATATTATGTGGTATAATAGGATCTTCATTAAGTTTATCAATTCGTATAGAATTCGGTAATCCTGGTTACTTCATTAATAATTGTCAATTATATAATTCCATCATTACACGTCATGCATTTATCATATTTTTTATAGTTATACCTATTATAATTGGAGGATTTGGGAATTGAATAATTCCCTTAATATTAGCAGCTCCAGATATATCATTTCCACGCATAAATTATTTGCGATTTTGACTTTAACCTCCTTCTATTAATTGATTAATTATACGAAACCTCTTTCATTAAATTTATATCATGAAGGAATATCATTAGATCCAGCAATTTTTTCTCTTCATCTAGCAGGATTATCCTCAATTATAGGAGCAATTAATTTTATTACCACAATCATAAATATAAAAAATGTTATATTGTTATTTGTTAAATGTTATTTTTGAACAAATTATTGTATTTTCATGATTAATATATTTGTTTCAAGTTTTACTTGCACTGCCTTTTCGGCTTTTTACAAGACTGCACTACCTATATGTCCACCGCTCTACACTTGTTCTTTCCCTCCGTTATCCCCCCCCCTCCCCCTTGCGGCCGCAGTCGACTTCCTCGTCCGCATCGTATTCACCATGCATATCTTATGTTTTCGCCAGCCATGGGCATGGGGAAACTGCCGAAAACCTATACTGATACAGTCGGTCCCAAGTTCGCCTCTCAGTCACGGAGCTAGTCGCCCTTCGCCGAGAAAATGTCGAAGAAAAACATTTCCTGACCAAAGTACGCGACTAGGATTCGACCCCGCGACCTCCCGCTCCGCTGGCCCGCAACGCTAACCACCAGACCAACTCATCGGGTTTTTTTTATGATTAATATTAATTACAAAAACTTTATTATTATGAGCTGTTTCTGTATTAGCAAGGGTTACTTTACTTTTAACAGACCGACATTTAGATACAACTTTTAATTCATCAGGTGGAGGAGATCCAATTCTATACCAACATTTATTTTGATGTTTTGGATATCCTGAACATTATAGTTTAATTTTACCAGGATTATATGGTTATACCATATAATGTCCCATATTTGGTTTCCCATATAATTTTTTACCAAAATGAAAAAAAAAAAGAAAAAAAAAAAGAATCTTTTTGTTCTATTCGTATATTTATGCGATATAAGCTATTCAATTTTTAGGATTCATTGTATGATCCCATCATATATGTGCAATTGACGTAGATACTCGAGCTTATAACACTTTAGCAACTATAATGATTGCAATCCCTACAGGAATTAAAGTCTTTCGATGATCAGCTATCATCCACGGATCGAAAATAGAATTTAATCCTTCAAACCTTCGAAGATTAGGATTTGTATTTTTATTTGTAATTGGAGGATTAACTGGAGTAATTCTAGGTAATTCATTAAGTGATATTACTTTACATGATCCTTATTATGTAGTACCTCATTTTCATTATGTATTATCTCTGGGAGCTGTGTTTTCTATTATCGGAGTTTTTGTTTATCGATAGCCATTAATAAACGGCCTAAGATTACATAAAAAATTATTAAAAATTCAATTGTATAGAATATTTTTCGAGTTAATTTAACTTTCCTTCCCCAACGATTTTTGGGTCTAAATGGAATACCTCGACGATATTCTGATTATCCTGATTCATATATAACTTAAAATATTTTTTCTTTTATAGGATCTTTAATTTCAATATTGAAAATTATATATTTTTTTTCTCTAATATGAGAACGAATATTACCTGAACGATTAATTCTTTTTTCAATGTATACAATTTCTTAAATTGAATGATTGAGAATATTTTACGCCCCATTAAATCATAGATTTAATTGAACTCCTTCAATATATCATAATTAATTTACTCTAAATTAATTCAATTTCTACCTAATTCATCATTAATATACAAGATGCTAGTTCACAATATACAGAAAACTTAAAACAAATTTATGACCCAAATTATATTATCAATATTAGAACTTAGAGTTTCTATCATTCAATCTTATGTCTTAACTGTATTAAAAACTTCATACACAAAGAAAACAAATTATGTTAAAATCATTATTAAACAAAATTTCTCATAACTATCCTCTCCATATAGGCGTTTCCACTAATAGAGCTTGACCTTTAAAAAGGGTACTTTTCTGTGCGTCGTTTCAGCGAAATGCTCTATTCTCGCTCTTTTTATTTCTCATGCTTATTTCTCAAGCGATGCTCATTCCTCTCGATTTCGTCACGTCCGTGTGCCTTGCGCGTTAATAGTATTGGTGTGAATTTGTTTTTCAATTTTACGGCTAAACTATTGGAGATAGAGAAAAAACATCATATATACCTACCGGGTAAAATCTTCCCCTCTACAACTTTTGTTCGAAACCTTTTTGCGATTTCCTCTTCGTTCTCAAAATAATGCATATTTATCGGTATTTAACCCTTTCATTCACTGTTAATAGTTAAAATTCCTAGAAATTCGGATTCCCCGGGTCGATTAACATAGGAATACGTGTTTCACTAAGTGGTCGCAAAAATTTTCGACTTTGGCCACTTTTGACTGGACTAAAGGTGTACGCGACGGTGTTGGCAAAAAGGCTGGAAGAGGAGACGGAAAGTAAGAGGAGAATGGGAACTATAGATAATATATATATATATATATATATATATATATATATATATATATATATATATATATATGTATGTATATAACTATTTGATAGGGAAGCAGGTGGGGAAGAGGAGAGGAAAGCTCATAGCAGCATTCATTGACCTGAAAGCAGCCTTTGACTTGGTAGACCGCGGAGAAATAGCGAAGGCAACGGAGGAGAGAGGTATAAGGAAAGGGTTAAGGGAGAGTAAAATAAATATATGGGGAGACGAGGAGTAGGGTGAAGGCAGGGGGGAGACGGGAGAGGTGTTTTGGATGGAGAAGGGGGTAAGACAGGGATGCCCTTTAAGCCCGGCGGTATTCAATATAATCACGGCAGATCTGAAAGAGGAGCTAAAAAAAGGGGAATGGGGAGGAATTAAAATGGGGAGAAAAAATATTCTCGCCGGCGTACGCGGACGATGTGGTGGTGATGGCGGATAGGGAGGAAGACATGGAGAATATCATCAGGAGGCTGGAGAGGTACTTTGAAAGGAAGAAGCTGGAAGTCGTGGGAAAGACGAAGGTGATGAGGTTTAGGAAAGGAAGGGGGAGGTTTAAAAAGAAGACGTGGAAATGGGGCGAGGAAGAGATAGAGGAAGGGAAGGAATTCAAATACCTGGGGTATTTGAATGTTTCAGAGAAATGGGGAGCAAGGGGCACAGGTGAAAGAGAGAATAAAGAAGGCGGGGACAGTAATGAGACAGGTGTGGGGAATAGGGAAGAGGGATTTCGGGAAGGATGTGGGAAGGAGGATGTGGCTATTTGACACGCTGTGTGGCCGGTGCTGGGGTATGGGGCGGAGATCTGAGGGGTGGGAGGAAAGGGAGGCAATGGAGGCAGTGCAGGAAAAGTATATAAGATGGGTGCTGGGGTTAGACTGGAGGACACCAGGATATAGGGTAAGAGAGGAAATGAAAAGGAAAAAAATAAGAACGAGAGCAGCAAGAAGAGCATGGAAATATGAGGAAAAGTTAGAGAAGGAGGAGGAAGTGAGTGGGCGAGGAAATGCTGGGAGGAAATAAGGGAAAGGAAGAGCAGGGGGAACCAGATAGGTCAGCGTGGGAGAGAGGGCGGGAGGAATGCAGGAAAAAAGGGAGGCGGAGGGGAGAGGCGGAACAAAAACAAGAAAGGGAGGGGTACGGGAGAATAGGGGCAGAGGACAGAGAAGAACAGGAAAGGGAGAAGTGGGAAAGGGTGAGGGGATCGAGGTTTAATGGGTGGTACAAAGAGGTAGTAACAACAGGGGTACCAGGGTATTTTAAGAGAGGGTGGGAAGAGGAAAGGTACAGGAGGGTAGCGAGGTTTAGGTTAGGGAACAAAATGAGAGAGGGGCGATATTGGGAGATGGAGGAAGAGAAAAAATGTAGGATGTGTGGAGAGGAGGATGAATCATGGGAACATGTAATATACAGGTGCGGAGGAGGAGAAGGGGAGGAAAGGGGGATAGGAGAAAGGGCAAGAGAAATTTTCTATGAAGGAGGGGGAGAGGAGTGGATGAATAGGTTGCAGGAAAGGAGGAAGGAGAGGGAAGAGGAGAATTATGAGAGAGGAGAGGTAGAATCAGTATGAGAGAGGAATGGAGTGAGAGGGGGAAACGGGAGTAGGGCGGCAAGGAGAGGAGCGAGCGGAGTAGGTTTAAGTAGAATTAAGGCGATGGCGTAGAATTAAGTAGAATTAAGGCGAAAAAAAGCGAAGATCGGCGGCGCGAGCGAAGGAAAGCGAGGGGCTGGCGGAATAGGATTAAGGATAGGTTAAGATAGAGTGTAAATAGTAGGTGTAAGAAGTGTAAGCGGCGGAATTGTGCAAAGGAGGGAGACGAGAACGGAGGTGCAGGTGTAACTCTAAGGGGACGCAATAAAGCATTACATACATACATAAATACATTGAGCATTAAATAACATTTGTAATTCAATTACAATTGTAATTTAATTATAATTGTACTTTAATTAAATTTGTAATTTAATTACAATTGTAATTCAATTAAATTTGTAATTGAATTACAATGTAATTTAATTACATTTGTAATTTAATTTATAAGTGAAGATATGTGACTGTGTGCTTACTTGGGTGAGTGGATGCCTAACATTACGAGTGCGTGTATGTGTGTTCGCAAGTATATGTACATGTGTGTGTATGCGTACGTGCGCGTGTATGTCGAAATTCAAAATGGCGGATCAAAAAAACAATATTTTATTTTTTTGACATAAAAGCTGATACTCGGGGGTTTTCAGGGTCTCTGAATCCGAACCTGAACTCAGATTTTCAAAATTCAAAATAGCGGATCCAACGTGGCGGATAAAAAAATCACAATTTTTTTAAAAGTAAAAGCCAACCCTCAAGTGTTTTCGGTGTTGTTGAATCCAAATCTGAAATCAGATTTTCAAAATTCAGAATGGCGGATATAATTAACGGATCGGAAGGAACATTTCAATTTTTGGCGGATATAGTGGAATATAGCGGATGCAAAATTCGAAAAATCGTTGGATTCCGCCAAAAGTATCTTTTGTTTTCAAGGTCGTTAAATTCAAACCTAACATAAGTTTTTCAAAATATTTCCAACGGTAGATACAATATCGTGAATGCAAATTAAAAATATAGTTGCATTTCGACAAGAGTAAGTATACTTCGGTTTTTGAGACCAATGAATCACATCTGGAGTTAAATTTTCAAAATTCAAAATGGCGAATAAAAATAAAAATTCAATTTTTTTAAAATAAAAGCTGATGCGCGGGGATTTTGGGGTTGCTAAATTCAAACTTCGTATTCAAATAATGAATTTGAACCAAGCGACTTCAAAATGGTTTCTACAAAACTCAAAAGTTGTCGGATTAGGATGAAACTTGTGCTTCCCATCTCTTCCACTCAGCCAAACTATATTTATGTTTAGTAAAGTTGTCGCGATGGTTAGGTTTTTTTCTGTTTTTTTTTTCTTTAATGTCTCATTTATTCAATTTTTTTCAATTCTTCACAGACCTTCCAAAGCTGTTTTGGATTTCGAATATTTACAATAACTTGGGATCGTGTGACGTCAACATCTTTCGAGTGACAGATTTCGTTTTAATGAAATAGCATTTATCTTTTTTGATCCACCATATTGGCTCTGCCATTTAGAATTTATAAAATTTGATATGGGATGTGAATTCAGTGACCCCAAAATCCGCGAGTGTCAGACTACATTTCAATATAGTATTCGATATAGCATTCGATCATTTTTGTCGAAATTTTCAAAACAATCAAAATATTGATTTTTGAATGATATTCATTCTTGAATTCAGTAAATTGTACGAATAGATTTTTTTTAATTTTTTTTTTGCTTTTTGGGTTATCGTCGATACAGCATACGTCGGAATATGATAACAAAATCAATTCAGGGGTTACTTGAGTTTCGAAGCAAAAAAAATATTTTGTCTACTAAAAAAAATATAATATATGAATTTTTTAATCAAAATGATAAGCACATAAAAGAGCAATATTCCAACAATGTTTTTTAAAAAAATCATCCAAAAATTTAGAAAATTCACCCGGTGGCACCTGGTTTCCGGAGACCCCTCAAGAACGGCGGACATAATTTCTCAAAGACTAATGCGCCTCTCTAATTGAAATTTTGCACACTTCTTCAAAATAACATTGACTAGTGATTGAATGAAGGTTTTTTCATTTAGATTGCTACTAATTCTACAAGGCTATACGTAGTGTAAATTGTACCAAAAATTGAACTATTTTGCATACAACTCTGCTAAAAATTCAAATATCAATTTTTTTTTAATCCTTCATCCAATAACTAGTCAATGCTATTTTGAAGAAGTGTGAAAAATTTCAATAAGATCGGTGCATTAGTTGTTGAGAAATCGTGTCCACCGGTTTTTTAGGGGTTTCCGGAAACCAGGTCCCATCAGCTGAACTTCCCAAATTTTTGAACGAAATTTTGTCTAAGTATTGTTGAAATGTTGCTCTTTTATATGTTTAACATTTTAAATAAAATAATTTATATATTATATTTTTTTAAATAGAGAAAATATGCTTGTGTTCGCTTCGAAACCTACGTAACCCCTTAAAACAAAATTATTATGTTTAGCCTTGGTGCCCGTTTCTCCCACAATTCCGGTATTCAACCGAGATGCCCGTTTTGCTCTACTGTCTATTTTGTTACAAAAGTAATTAAATTACAAATGTGATTAAATTACAAATGTAATTAAATTACAAATGTAATTCAATTACAAATGCAATTAAATTACAAAAGTAATTCAATTACAAATGTAATTAAATTACAAAAGTATTTTTTTTCCTTAGGTACACGGTTATCAGGTTTGTTACCTGTTCTTCCCCTCATTGTGCCCGTTTCTTTCCTCTACTGTTTACTGCTTTTTTCTCCATCTTTCGCACTGTTCCCCCCTCTTGCAGCCGACTTCCCCCTCTGTATTATATTCATCATGACATTTCTGCCATGGATGTAGGGAAACTGCGGAAAACCCACACCAGTACAGCCGGTCATCGAATTCACCCCCCAATCGTGGAACTAGTCTTATTTCGCCGCGAAATGCCGAAGAAAAACATTTCACGACGAAATGTACGCGACTGGGATTCGAACCCGGGACCTCCCGGTGCGCTGGTTTAATGGCGAGCACGCTAACCACTAGACCAGTGTTTGTCAACCTTTTTTATAAGGCGGCACACTTGAATCTCTATAAAAATTTTACGGCGCACCTTCATATTGGACTTCACCCCGCGCCGCACGCCCGGCGAATCGACACTCGTCACGATCGGCGCCCGGGTATTATCACGTGATACATACATCCGCCTATTTTTTGGCGGCACACAAAAAATACACTCACGGCACACCGGTTGAAATTCACTGCACTAGACCATCGCCCCGATGTCTAAATTACAAAAGTAATTCAATTACAAATGCTTCAAGTAATTTGTAATTAAATAAATTCTAATTACAAACGCTCGAAGTAATTTTTAATTAACTAATTTCTAATTATAAACACTTAAAGTAATTTATAATTAAATAAATTCGAATGACCAACGATCGAGATAATTTGTAATTAAATTATTTTTCATTACAAACGCGAAAAGTAATTATTTATTAGGTATGTAATTTCATTACGTGGGTAATGGCCCACGCCGATCTCTGATACCAATACAGCCGATTCCAGGTTCGCTTTCCCGTTTCGGAGCTAGTCGCGTCTCGCCGAGATATACATCACGGCAGTGCAGCCAGATCGCGCGTAAAAGTTACCCCCTCTCTAGTCTCTTACGCGCCCATCACACAATCATAGTAGCGCGTGTCCGTGAGCGAGCGACGCTCGGACGTGTTCGGAAAGAGCCAAGCGGGGTCGAAGTTTCCCGACCGCGCCTTCGGCAGCTACACTAATACATGCACGCTGATGAGCACGTTCATGTGCGGCCAAGCCGAAACGATGGCTTCGAGGGAAAAAGCAATCTGAGCACGACTCGCGCGTGACGTCACCGACGGCACGCACGAGGCTTTTAAATGATTTCAATGCTTATTTAGCTCTTCGTTCTCTGCGTTATTAAGGTATACAAAAAAATGTATCGCGCACTCTGATCGCTTATTTTTTTAGTTTATACGTTAATTTAAATGTAATAATAAATCTAAATTACAACTTGTTTATCTTCTAAAAGATTGTTTACGCTTTACTCACACCCGTCCTTATGCCAAATCAATTATAATTCATAAAAGTAAGCGGAAATATATTTATATTCGTATTATTATATTAATTCTCATATTTTCATTAAGCGATAAAGCATTATTCCCAAAAACAAGCCATTCATCCATCCGGCCGCGAATAGTCAGTACCAGAAAGTGCACATGTTCTACAAGCGGTGAGATGGTCCCGTTGGTAGCGTTCCTTGCTTCGGTCCGCAGGGGCGCGGTTCGTTCCCCGCGCTCGGTGCTTTTTTTAATACGACTATTAATTCATATTTGATTAGTTATTTCTATTAGTTATCATTGTTATTTTAATTAGTTATCTTTTAATGTCGAAAAATGTATCACGCACTCCGACCGTTTATTTTATTAGTTTGTACTTTAATTTAAATATAATAATAAATCTGAATTACAACTTGTTTATCTTCTAAAAAATTGTTTACGCTTTACTCACATCCGTCCTTATGCCAAATAAATTATGATTCATAAAAGTAAGCGGAAATATATTTATATTCGTATCATTATATTAATTCTCATACTTCCATCAAGCGATAAAGCATGATCCCCAAAAACAAGCCAATCATCCATCCGGCCGCGAATAGTCAGTACCGGAAAGGGCACATATTCTACAAGCGGTGAGATGGTCCCGTTGGTAGCGTTCCTTGCTTCGGTCCGCAGGGGCGCGGGTTCGTTGCCCGCGCTCCGTGCTTTTTTTTAATACTACTATTAATTCTTATTTGATTAGTTATTTCTATTAGTTATCATTATTATTTTAATTAGTTGTCTTTTAGTGTCTCAAAATTTATCGCGCACTCCGACCGCTTATTTTATTAGTTTGTACGTTAATTTAAATGTAATAATAAATCTAAATTACAACTTGTTTATCTTCTAAAAAATTGTTTACGCTTTACTCACACCCGTCCCTATGCCAAATAAATTGTAATTCATAAAAGTAAGCGGAAATATATTTATATTCGTATTATTATATTCATTCTCATACTTTCATCAAGCGATAAAGCATTATCCCCAAAAACAAGTCAATCATCCATCCGGCCGCGAATCGTAAGTGCCAGAAAGTGCATTTTTAACACAAGCGATAAGATGGTCCCGTTGGTAGCGTTCCTGGCTTCGGTCCGCAGGGGCGCGGGATCGTTCCCCGCGCTCAGCGGCATTTTTGTATGTTTTTACATTTGCAGGTAATTTTCATTGTAATGAGATGAATTGTTTATTTGTGAACACTCACCATTGACAGAACAAAAATGTTTTAATCGTAAAATATAATGATCAGTTTTCCTATTTTCAGAATAACGTTCTTTCAATGAGCGTGTTTTACGAATAAACAATTCGCCCCATACAAAAAGAAATTAATAATTAAAAAAACAGGATAGTACTATACTGTTTTTTTAAAATTATTAATTTCTTTTTGACAGGATAGTACTATTCTGTTTTTTTAAATTATTAATTTCTTTTTGTATGGGGCGAATTGTTTATTCGTAAAACACGCTCACTGAAAGAACATTATTCTGAAAATAGGAAAACTGATCATTATATTTTACGATTAAAACATTTTTGTTCTGTCAATGGTGAGTGTTCACAAATAAACAATTCATCTCATTACAATGAAAATTACCTGCAAATGTAAAAACATACAAAAATGCCACTGAGCGCGGGGAACGATCCCGCGCCCCTGCGGACCGAAGCCAGGAACGCTACCAACGGGACCATCTTATCGATTGTGTTAAAAATGCACTTTCTGGCACTTACGATTCGCGGCCGGATGGATGATTAACTTGTTTTTGGGGATAATGCTTTATCGCTTGATGAAAGTATGAGAATTAATATAATAATACGAATATAAATATATTTCCGCTTACTTTTATGAATTACAATTTATTTGGCATAGGGACGGGTGTGAGTAAAGCGTAAACAATTTTTTAGAAGATAAACAAGTTGTAATTTAGATTTATTATTACATTTAAATTAACGTACCAACTAATAAAATAAGCGGTCGGAGTGCGCGATAAATTTTTCGACACTAAAAGATAACTAATTAAAATAATAATGATAACTAATAGAAATAACTAATCAAATAAGAAGTAATAGTAGTATTAAAAAAAAGCACGGAGCGCGGGGAACGAACCCGCGCCCCTGCGGACCGAAGCAAGGAACGCTACCAACGGGACCATCTCACCGCTTGTAGAATATGTGCCCTTTCCGGTACTGACTATTCGCGGCCGGATGGATGATTGGCTTGTTTTTGGGGATAATGCTTTATCGCTTGATGGAAGTATGAGAATTAATATAATAATACGAATATAAATATATTTCCGCTTACTTTTATGAATCATAATTTATTTGGCATAAGGACGGGTGTGAGTAAAGCGTAAACAATCTTTTAGAAGATAAACAAGTTGTAATTTAGATTTATTATTATATTTAAATTAACGTATAAACTAAAAAAATAAGCGATCAGAGTGCGCGCTACATTTTTTTGTATACCTTAATAACGCAGAGAACGAAGAGTTAAATAAGCATTGAAATCATCTAAAAGCCTCGCGCGTGCCGTCGGTGACGTCACGCGCGAGTCGTGCTCAGATTGCTTTTTCCCTCGAAGCCATCGTTTCGGCTTGGCCGCACATGAACGTGCTCATCAGCGTGCATGTATTAGTGTAGCTGCCGAAGGCGCGGTCGGAAAACTTCGACCCCGCTCGGCTCTTTCCGAAGACGTCCGAGCGTCGCTCGCTCACGGACACGCGCTACTATGATTGTGTGATGGGCGCGTAAGAGACTAGAGAGGGGGTAACTTTTACGCGCGATCTGGCTGCACTGCATCACGGGCTACAGTCATACGCACACGTACCGGTACGTGTGCGTGACATCCGTGTAGAACTGGAGCTGCGCCGCGCTCGTATTTATTTATCTTTGAGACTACGAAGACTAGGATTCGAACCGCAACCTCCCGATGTGCTGGTTCAGGGACAAGCACGCTAACCACTAGACCAGCACACCGGTTTTACAATATTAGTATTTCACACTTATATTTATACATGTTTGAACATCGTATATTTTCTCGAACCCTTTTATTAGAAATTGTACACGATATTTCATGTTACGGGGCTGGGTTGAAGATTCGAACTGTGAATGATCAGAACGCTCAAAACTTCGAAAGAATACTACCCCAAAAGATCAAAACTCCGAAAGAATTTTACTCGAAAGACCAAAACTCCGAAAATCTGAACGGGGCCGGGTTGAAATTCCGAACTTTGAATGATCAGAACGCTCAAAATTCTGAAAGAATACTACCAAGAAAGATCAAAACTCCGAAAGAATTTTACACGAAAGACCCAAAATCTGAACACCGTCAGAAAAATAATTCGCCTATGAAAGTTTTAAAAGTTTTAAACTGAGAAGAGTATGTGGCTTCCGGATGGAGGCCGTGTTGAGGATCAGCGTTGTGCCGACGTTTAGCAAACGTTACAGTCTGCATCATCAGGGCTGAGAGCTCCGATACTGAAGCTCTCGTGTCTCAGGTATTCCTTATATAGTTGCAGTCGTCGTTCTGGATCGCTGCACCAGCCAATCAGATGTTTTAATTGATCAGCTGGTCAATTAAAAAACCGGGAGGACGGTGTGCCAAATAGGATTGACGTGATATCCTCCATCTCTGTTTAGATTGTCCGGATGTTTTCGGATTTCCAAGCCTTCTCGGTGTTTCCTGGAAAAATAGCTGTTTGATGGGGCCAGGCTTTGGGCTTTGTCGAACTGGATGGCATGACCAGTCTCCATCCAATGTTCGGCCAGCGCTGATTGTGTAATGTGGCCATATTTGATATACCGTTGATGTTCTTTGATCCGTGTACTGATCTTCCTCCCGGTTTCTCCTATGTACACTTTACCGCATGAGCAGGGTATCTTGTATACTCCTGGTGCACTTAATGGTGGTCTTTGGTCTTTTGCACTCGGAATCACTTGTGCTAGTTTCTTCTGAGGTTTGAAGATGACTCGCACGTTATGTTTTCCAAGGACCCTCCCTATGCGATCGGTTATGCCCTGAAGGTATGGAAGGGAAGTTGTTGCGGTTATTTGTCCTTCATTCTCCCTATCAGGTGCTGTAACCGTTTTCGGATCAGCTATTTTTCTTTTTAGATTTTTGATCGTTCTTTCGATGTTGCCTGGCTTGTAGCCATTGTCTCCTAAAGCTTTTCGTAGGTGTTCTAGTTCAACCTCCAAGGAGTCTGGTTCGGAGATCGCTAGAGCTCTGTAGACCAGAGAGCTTATGACCGACTGTTTTTGGGAAGGGTGGTGATGGGACGTAGCATGGAGGTATCTATCCGTATGCGTTGGCTTCCGGTAAACTTTATGGCCCAAAGTGCCATCGCTTTTCCGTTGCACCAGTACATCCAGAAAAGGGATTTGATTTTCCTGTTCTATCTCCATGGTGAATTGAATATTGGGGTGCTGGGAGTTGAGGAAGGTTAAGAAATGATTGAGGTTTTCTTTGCCGTGACTCCAAATGACAAAGGTGTCATCGACATATCGGAACCAGGTGGCGGGCTTGAGGGAAGCTTCTTGCAGAATTCTGTTCTCGAAGTTCTCCATAAAGATGTTGGCGATGATAGGAGAAATAGGGGAACCCATGGCTGCGCCTGAAGTTTGTTCATAAAATTGGGATTGAAATTGGAAATATGTAGAGTTTAGGCAATGTTCTATGAGGGGCAGTAGGTTAGGGGCAACTTTTTTTGAATTTTTAACTATGCTTAGGGTTTCATTGGTTGGGACGTTTGTAAACAGGGATACAACATCGAAACTCACTAAAATGTCTTCTGGTTGTACCTTGATAGTCTGGATCTTGTTCACAAAATCCCGAGAGTTTTGGATATGGGAGTTGTTGAGGCCTACGAGTTCCTGCAAAGGTTTGCAGAGAAAACGTGCCAAATGATATGTAGGACTGCCTATGTTGCTAACAATGGGCCTAAGTGGGATGTTGTTTTTGTGTATTTTTGGCCGTAAAGCCTGGGTGGTAGGGATTCCTTGGGTGTTAGGGCTTTGGTTAGGTTTTCTGATAGACCAGCCTTCTTTAGAAGTGTTGTTGTTTTCTTTTCTCGATGTGGGGTCACGTGATAATTGTACGTGTTGGTGTCCTCGAGCAGGTTCAAAATTTTACTGCAGTAGTCCGTTTTATCCATGATGACAGTTGCATTCCCTTTGTCAGCTGGTAGTATTAAGATGTCCTTGTTTTTCTTCAAATTGTGAAGAGCAAGGTGTTCTTCCTTCGTTATATTCTGCTGCGGAGGTTTTGCCTTGTGTAGAATATTGCTTATCCGTTTCCTGATGTCGTTGCCAGTATCCAGTGGGAGATGATAGATGGCCGTTTCCACCTGGCTGATGATTTCTCTGGTTGGAATTTCTGTTGGTGTAATGGCGAAATTGTGCCCTTTTGCGAGGACTGATGTTTCAGCTGCGGAGAGTGTGTGGTTACTTAGGTTTTTAACTGTGTGGGTTAGGATGGGCTGCTTTGATTGCGGACATAGTTTCCTGAATTTTTCTATTTGATTCTTGGATCTTAGGTCTGCACAGTGGAGGGCTTGTTCGTGAGTGACACGGTGAAGGTCTTCCCACAGCTGTGGTTCCAAAGAGTCAGATAGACGTAGGTGAAGTTTAAGGAGTTTTTGGGAATTTTGGTCCAAAAGCTTTTTGGTGACAGATATTCTCTCTTTCACCAGTCTCAGCGAGGCCTGGTGGAGGATAGTTTTGGCTTGTTTTGATGGAAAGGGGTTTTTCAATTGAAAACATTTTGGTACCACTTGATGGTCGCGGCACCTTTTTAGGAATGTTAACGAGCACAGTTGGATGTGCAGAGTTTTCCTGAGTTTGGAAAAGGTGTTAACAGAACCCAAAATAGCCTCTCCGTTTAGGCGTCTGATTTTAGTTTTAAGGCTTTCACGGCTCTTTATGTAATGAGGAGAGCATGTGGCTTCCGGATGGAGGCCGTGTTGAGGATCAGCGTTTTGCCGACGTTTCGCAAACGTTATAGTCTGCATCATCAGGGCTGAGAGCTCCGATACTGAAGCTCTCGTGTCTCAGGTATTCCTTATATAGTTGCAGTCATCGTTCTGGATCGCTGCACTAGCCAATCAGATGTTTTAAGTTTTAAACTCTTCAATAAATCGACGAGTTATTTCAAGATTTTTTTTTATTAAGAAGTGATTTTACGTGAATTTTAAAATTTGTTGACAATATTATACGTTCTACATCATTTACAGTAAACTGTGTAGACTTTCGCTGGCATGATATTGACGAAACTAGTAATTTCAGAAAATTAAAATTAGGAATTTTAAACTATCGGAGCATTTTTAGTTCGGAATTTCAACCCGGTTCCGTCAAGATCATGCCAGCGAAAGTCTACATAGTTCACTGTAAATGAAAGATCGTATAACATTGTCTAGACAAATTTCAAAATTGATGTAAAATAATTTCTTAATGAAAAAAAAATCTTTAAATAATTCGTCGATTTATTGAAAATTTTGAAACTTTACAAACTCCCATAGCCGAATTCGTTTGACGGTGTTCATATTTTCGGAGTTTGGTCTTTCGTGTAAAAGTCTTTCGGAGTTTTGATCTTTCCGGGTAGTATTCTTTCGGAGTTTTGAGCGTTCTGATCATTCAAAGTTTGGAATTTCAACCCGGCCCCATCTTGAATTTCGGAACATTAAAATTAGGAATTTTAAGCCGTCGGAGCATTCAACGTTCGGAATTTCAACCCGGCGCCGATGTTGGGCAGGTCACGACGCGAAAACTTTTTATCATCAGGTATCTAATAAAAAAGTGTAGGAAAAATGGACGGTATGGCGGCGTTTGAAAAAGAGAAGTCTGATTTGTACACTAAAATGTTTACTTCTCGCGGTCCGGAAAAATAGTGATTCTAAAGCAATAAAAAAGATGGGAGTGCCGAACGATAACTATATTGGTAAAGAGTAGAATTTTAAAAAATCGTTTGTTTCAGATGACAAGGAGGGCCGCAATCGCGACCTCCGACGATAAAAAATGTTAACGACACGACCTGCGCAACATAAAATATCATGTACAATTGCGAATAAAATGCTTTGAAAAATTTTATGATGATACTTCAAACATGTACAAATATAATTTTGAAATTCTAACACCGTAGATTCAACCGATTCTCTAAATTCCATTCGAAAAAAATCACCTTGAAAATGGTTATTTACACCAGAATACGAGCATAACAAACGTACCGTAAAATTCTATCCATCTGGAAAGATTTTATCAATTAAAATTATTGTTGGGCAATGTTACCGACCCGAATTTTTTCTACGGGGCAGACTAGGGCCGTATCCGACATGCCGTATCCCGTACCACGGCATTTTGCACGCCGCCGTATCAGGGCTTTAACAAGCGTGAAACGCTTTTTGCATCCGGCCCTGATGCGGATGCCGTTTACGGACCTGATCAGTATACCTTTGCAGGCTCTGATCCGGTTGCCGTACCTATGCCTGAAATGACAAATAAAAACAATCCGAAAATTATGAATAAAACAATTCTGTTAGTATTTTTTTGTTTTCATATACCTTATTTATGTTCTTGCCTATATGATAATTGATTTGAAACATATTTTGCCTAATTAAAGTTTTTACCTACCCTCGGGATTGAACCTATGCCTTTTTATTCTAGAGCTGAGCGCGCTACCTATTTGGCCATCCTAACACTTGTGTAAACTTTCTTATTTTCTTTCCTATATTTATCAGTCTAATTATATTCTAAAAAATGTCAATAACTTTATGTATGATGTTCAAGGTTGCATCATTGCAATGCAACAATAATTATAATTTTACCCTTGAATTTTTTTTGCCCATTTAGGCCCTGTGCACACGTTGTATTTTCTATGCGCAGACCACGCGATACAAACGCGATATACACTTGATCTATATGCGTTTTTCAGTCCAAAAAGCGTGTGGATGAGGCATGTATTGCGTTTGTATCGCGCCTTCTGTGCATAGAAAATACGCCGTGTGCAAAAGCCCTTAGGCTGTGAAAACAACTCACACGCATGTAATTTCGACAAAAATAGTAAATTCTCGCGCGCGCGCGCGCGCGTGTGTGTGTGTGAGCATTCGATCTTCGAAAGGAACGCTCGAATCCGCCATGATGGACGATCGAAAAGGGCCGAAGAGTACACGAAGGGGCACGTAGTCGTAGCTGACGTTCGGAGGGTTCTGCGGAAACGCAGCGTTTGACAGATGCCTGCGTGCGTGATCTGACGATCACGCGCGCAGGCGAGACGTTTAGCGAGTCATTCGCTACGTTAACTATCAACCTATCCGGTTCGAGACTCGTGACAAGCCGCACGATTTGACATTCCACCTATCGTCTGGTATCGGTCGGCGTGCCAAGGAGCGAAGCATGCCGCAATTCATGAGATTCACGATTTTAATCGTGCTTACCCATTGAGAGTGCCTGTTCTTTTCGTTTTCTTCAGAAAAAAAAATTAACAAAACCAGCAAATTGTCAATGATTATCAAATTTCGATATACTGTTCGATTTTTTTTGCGTATTGAAAAAATCAACAGCCGAATTTTTATTAACAAACTCTCAATAATTTAACGCTAAATTTTTGGGGATTGGATGTTATTCGGATTCCATTTCTCATTCGACCACTCCGTCTTGTATGATAGTCGGATTTATCTCCTAAATGATTTTTTTCTGAACCAATATCAATGCAAAGTGTCTTCGAGCTGGGTTAGGGAACATAAGGAGATGCTTTACATTTTCTCATTCGGGGAGACGAAATCAGTTGGATTCGGCAAAAGAAAATCGATACGACGTTTTTTAAGGATTGAAACAAGATGAGAAGATTTTCTGTACCGCCTGAGATGCAATTTTTCACGACCCGATAGGGATTGATTCCGGATATCGCAAAGCGTTGCCAGTCTGTTTGGAATTTCTCTTAAGAATATTAGAATGCCAACATAGTTTGAAATGTCAAAATTTGCGCACTTTTATAAAAGAACAAGGGGACCTTATGGGCTGTCACTCACGGATTTTGATGAGTCTTAGATATGTTATAGAGGGACCTACCCTGAGTACCTGAGTAAGGGGATTTTATACAACGCTCTTTAGTTTTCGAAAGAAAAAAAAACATTCGAAAGTTTAGCTCGTAGCTACTAGTGCTACTATACCGGTAGGGTTGCACCTTTGTCGAACCAGCGGGCGTGGCCCAGTAGGCAAGGTTCCCGGCTCTGACGCTCGAGGGCCAGGGTTCGAGTCCCGTCAAGGGTTTTTTTTTCACAAAATATAAATAAATTCGATGGCTGATGCAAAACCGTCTAATTATTTATTATTATTTTATTTATTTATTCATTTTAAATTTTTTACTTTCCATTTATTAAAATTATTTATTATTATTTTATTTTTCATGCAAAAAAAGAGAGAGGAAAAAATTATAACATCTTTCACAAGAAACTGCAGTTTATTATTTTTCATTACAACATACAGGATTTTCTTACTCGCTATCAGGTTCCTGACACTGCAGACCTTTCCCATACAACGAAACGATACGCGTTTTGTAGCCGTTTCTTAATTCTGCTAGCGCCCTGTACGTGGCGCTGGCAGTGACGTGACTGCCTGAGAGTTCCCCTTCTCCGGCGCTATACGTCATACAGCCATTGTTGTTGTTTCATTTGAGCGTTCGAGGTTATTTTTGCGTAAACGAATTCGATTAAACCGTGTAAACCTTGTCAACTAAAAATATAGTTTATTACATGGTTTAGTATTTTATAGTTTATTTAGTTTATATAGTTTAGTATTCGGTGTGCGTAGTGGTTTTTTTTGTGCAGTCGGTGTGAATGGTGAACACGAAAATTTGCATAAATTCATCATGCCGACGTGTACCGTACCGGGGTGTATTTCGGGTTACATCTCAAATCGTGAGAAAATTCACTTTTTCGTCTTACCCCGAAATGCCGAGAGTGAGAAATTGTGGAAAATGGCAACAAGAAGAACGGGCAATTTGGTTAAAGCCGGAAGAGCGGTATGCGAAAAACATTTTCGAAAAGACGAAATTGTTTGGCAACGCGAACTGCTAGGTTCCGATGGTCAAGTACTTGGAATGGTAAGTATTGTTGACTCATAATTTTTTTGCAAAATTCAGACAGATTTATTTCGTTTTTTTTTTCATTTGCATTATTATCATTGCGATTGTAAATATAATTACAGACGCAGTACAAAATTCCGCGCTTGAAAAAAGGCTCCGTACCCTCGCAGTTCCCGTGGAACAAATGCAACGAACCTCTCCAGCTGCAATACCAAAATAAAACATCACCGAAAGAGGCCATCCGCACACACGAAATTTCTCAGGAAGAGGAAGGCGAAAAATCAAACATCGAAGAGAATATTTCCATCGCTGCCATTGCCGAAGAGATTTTTTCTGACAATCAACATTGTACATCGAATGGATCTGTCCAAGTTGCTCCAGCAGAAGAAATATCAACACATATGGAAACTACTATAAGTACTCTGCATTTCACAAAACTGCTCGCAGCTGAGATACTCATTCCTTTTGGATGGATGAAGCAAATTGTAGACTGCGGCCACGCCAAACTCATATTTTTTTTCACCCACAAAACGGAGTAAGTTGGTGAAATATATGAAACGCATATATTAAAAGAAATCACACTAAAAGAAGAAATGTCTGTTCAAATGAGAGTTTTAGGTGTACCGCTCAATCCTATTCATCATCTCAATCTCAACCTGCCTCGCTGTATAACTGATATCGAATAGTTGGAAACTTTGTTGACAACGGAGCATCGGCTCAACGTATGTCGCGGTTGTGGTGAACCACCGGAGCAGCTGAACTGTACCACATTCATGAAAGACGTTTCTGGTACCTGGCGTCACGCTCAGTGTTCACTGTTACTGCATAACAAAAAGGTGTGCGAATTTTGTAACCGAGCAAAAAAACATTGGCTACGAATCTTCGCAGGTACATGCAAGGCGAGGTAAAAATTCGAAAGAAATCGATTATCGATTTGAAGGAGCAACAGCGGCTAGTATTGAATTCGCAATCGAGATACCGCTCAGCAGTAAAGGCCAAACGTCTGGCACGGGAAAAAAATAAAAATGAATCAAAGATGTGTGCGGCCGTATAGATGATAAGAGATCGTTGAGGATTCGGCTTCGGTCCGACCAATATAGGTTTTCCAAGGTCAATGATGGAAATAAAGAGGTGTTTTTACGTTTCGGCCCTCTGGTTTGGGTTCTCTTCAGAATTTATATTTTTCTGTATAAATGACGATACACAGTTTTTTACAAATCACGTTTGAAAAATTATAATTATTGAATAAAGAAACGAAATATGATAACTAACTAACCTCTAAGTTGTTGGTATTTCAGGTTTTTCGTACAATTTGGAAGGGTATTTCGAAGAAAAAAAAACATTTTTGGAGGTAAATAGTGTTTAGTAGGAAAATGCTCTATAGATGGAAGTATTATCGTTCATTGGCGATTTTTTTCCCCTGATCTGTAATGAATAGATAATTATATGTAATTTTTGCGTTTCATTAGTGAAAATTTAGTGTAAGAATGTTTTATTTGAAAAAAAAAAGTTTTAGTAAAGAATTGAAAGAATATGGTAATTACTTATTGAGTTAGTTCTTCCAAATTTTGTTTTCCTTTCCAAATTGAGCGAAAACTCGAAATATTAAAATTTTATTCCGTTACATGTTTTGATGTGTAGTGGACGAAAGTTCGAGAAAAACTAAGTGATGTATTACTTTCATGTGACATATTCGAGTGTCTGTACTAAGAATCGGGGGAAAGATATCGGCAGTGACGTGTCGATGAAAATAAAGTGGGTGCGCTAAGTTAGGGGTGTTTAAAATTAGTTAGTAATGTCTGTAAAAATAAAAATAAAAAAATATTAGCTCATCATGTCAATATATTAGTTATTGTGTAGTGTCAATAATTTTAAAATGGTCATGTAAGGTAAGATTCGGTAGAGTGTATTGATAGTTATAGTATAGAATTGTAGATTGAGCTAAGTTTTTGTATGTCAGTTCTAAAATGTATAGCGTTGGAGTGTGCCTTAATTTGTAATTGTGTGCTGAAATACACACAGCTTTAGCGCAACATGCAATAGAACAAAAACATGACTTTCAATTTGATAATGTACAAATACTAAACAATGAAAATTGGCTTAAAAAAAGACTAATCCTTAAAATGATACAAATTAAGGCACACTCCAACGCTATAAATTTTAGAACTGACATACAAAAACTTAGCTCAATCTACAAATCTATAATATAACTATCAATACACTCTACCGTATCTTACCTTACATAACAATTTTAAAATTATTGACACTACACAAAAACTAATATATTGACATGATGAGCTAATATTTTTTTTTAAATTTTTACAGCCATTACAAACTAATTTTAAACACCCCTAACTTAGCGTACCCACTTTATTTTCATCGACACGTCACTGCCGATATGATCTTTCCCCCGATTCTTAGTACAGAGACTCGAATATGTCACATGAAAGTAATATATCACTTAGTTTTTCTCGAACTTTCGTCCACTACACATCAAAACATGTAACGGAATAAAATTGTAATATTTCGAGTTTTCGCTCAATTTGAAAAGGAAAACAAAATTTGGAAGAACTAACTCAATAGGTAATCACCATATTTTTTCGATTCTTTATTAAAACCTTTTTTTTTTAATAAAAAAAATTCTTACACTAAATTTTCACTAATGAAACGCAAAAATTACATATAATTATCTATTCATTACAGATCAGGGGAAAAAAATCGCCAATGAACGATCATTCTTCCATCTATAGAGCATTTTCCTACTAAACACTATTTACCTCCAAAAATAATGTTTTTTTCTTCGAAATATCCTTCCAAATTGTACAAAAAACCTGAAATACCAACAACTTAGAGGTTAGTTAGTTATCATATTTCGTTTCTTTATTCAATAATTATAATTTTTCAAACGTGATTTGTAAAAAACTGTGTATCGTCATTTATACAGAAAAATATAAACTCTGAAGAGGACCCAAACCAGAGGGCCGAAACGTAAAAACACCTCTTTATTTCCATCATTGACCTTGGAAAACCTATATTGGCCGGATCGAAGCCGAATCCTCAACGATCTCTTAAAAAAATAAAAAGTTTAAAAATGGAGGTTCATGAATTCGTAAGAAAATGGCATCATGTACCAGTCAAGATCTTGAGCGACATATCGAGAATGGAAATATTTCTCAAAACCAACTTCACGTGCTGAATCAAATAATTGAAGCCGCGAAGCATAACAATTTGAAAGGATGCTCGAAGCAATAGATGTTGCTGAGCATGCTCCTGAATATGAGGTCACCAGCAGGGTACGAGTTTCTACGATTGAACGAGATTTTACCTCTTCCATGTAAGAGAACTGTTCGCAGGTATGTTATACCATTACTTCGAAATATGGAATTTAACGATTCGAAATATTGAAAACTATAGTTTTCGTATTTTTTCTCACTTACTATGTATAAATACTAACTAAAAATCGTCAATTGTTTCCAGATATTTATCGAAAATTAAGACCACCTGTGGTTTTGATCAGGAATTTTCCGAGGTGCTTCACGTGGCATTGAACAAACTGGATGAATCACAAAGACACGGGATCCTTTTAATCGACGAAATTTCCGTTCGGGAAAGTGTCAGTGCTGACACGAAAACCCTCACATATAAAGGATTAATCGACTTCGGGAATGATGGCTGCAAATCCTCGAATTTTACGGAAAAAGCGAACCATGCATTAGTTTTTATCCTCCAGCCGTTAAACAATTCGAGCTGTCAGCCTATTGCAGTTTTTGCCTCAAGAGGACCCGTAAAAGGAGAAGTGCTCGCACAACTCATCGTGAAAGCAATTGTTTTGCTCGAAAATATCGGCGCAAAAATACACGCAGTTGTTGGCGATGGAGCCAGCACAAATCGAAAATTTTGGTCCGAAGTCGGCGTGAGTGGGAAAAAAGACAATCTGCGCGATCACTTCGAGCATCCTTTGGTAGAAGGTCGCAAAATATATGTATTTTCCGACACTCCACATCTTGTAAAGACCATACGAAACCGTTTGCATACTAAAGGAGTTTTACAGGTAGGTATATGACCTTCAATGCAAAGTATATTACTTTCAATATGCATTGAAAGTAAATAGCTGCATAAATATATTCGTCGTCTCTTCATTGTACTAAAACATTTTTCAGATCGATCCTGCAGAATCACTCATCAAGTGGGAGTACATCAAACTTCTCCATGAAAAAAACCGTGAAAATGCAGGTCCCGGCCAAGCTCTAGTTTGTCTGAGGTTGACATCTAATCACGTAAATTTGAATAACTCCTCAAAAATGCTTGTGCGCTTGGCTACTCAAGTAAGCCTCTTCAATCTTACAATTCGACTATGTCTACTCTAAAACAAACTTCTCTTCATAAAAAAGTTAATAAATTAAATTGATTTAAATATTAACTTATAGGTCTTCAGCAAATCAGTCGCAGGAGGGGTACGGTTTTTCAAAAAGTATGTACCGGAACTTCGTGATTGTGAAGCCACGGCTTCATTTTGTGAGTGGGTCAACAATATGTTTGACGCTCTCAACCGTAAACACCCGATCGACGGTGTCCAACCAGGCAATATCGACTACAAGGTAAATGTAACAAATGATATCGTTATAATTAACTATGCGATATTACTGTTGTTTATCAATAAATATCATTATTATGATAGAAAATTCAAGAGTCGCTGAGAAAATTGGACGCTTGGGAGGACCACGTGGAAAAAGGACGAGTATCGGAGGATCTCTTCTTAACAAAACCAACCGCAGAGGGTCTCCGCGTTACCCTACGGTCGATGTTAGATCTTGTAGATTATCTAACGCAGCACTGCAATTTTCCCTATGTGCTTACCGGTCGAGTTAACCAGGATCCGCTGGAGGTTTGTTTACAGAGCCCTTTCGTCGAGAAAGTTCCCATGAATTACTTACTTCATTAACAGCCTTCGTGTATTTATAAGATTCGACAACATGGTAACATGAATTTTCAATTTCTTTTATCTACTAATCATGCAACCGAAACTTATCAGATTCAGGATTCCGCAATGATGGTTCTTTATTCTTTCTTTGCATGTAAATCTATACATGTGTCTTTGTTTTTCTTGTGTTAATTGCAGACATTTTTTGGCACTGTTCGACAAGCGGGTGGTGGCGATGATCATCCCTCGACGCCAACGTTTTTGAATATTTATAAAATTCTGTCTTTGAACAGTATTCTAAAACCTCCAAAAACGGGAAATTGTTCTATTACCAAAGAAAACCCTACCGAGCCTTTGGTAACATTTGCTGATCTTAAATCGATATACCACAACCCCGACACTTCGGTAAACATCTCAAATTCGATCAAAGAAAAGTTGCAACGTATTGTGCAGCATGAAGAATGGGACTTCGAAACGGTATCGGAGCATGATTACAGCGTGCCCGAAGTTGCCAGTTCCGTTATGTACTGCTTAACTGCTGACCTTTCAAAACGAATTTGTAACACAGTTAAGTGTCTCAAATGTAAAGACGCATTATTGAAATCAGGTAGCAATGGCATAATTCTCCCCGAAGCTCTATTGAGCAATTGGCAGCAACGCGACGGGCTGGTCCACCCGAACACACATTTATACCATTTTATGGTGCTTCTGGAGAAAAGCTGCCCAGCTCACTGTAATTCCACGCATGTTTTCGATGACATTGTGGAAGATGTTCTTAATTATCGAAGCCTGTCATTCCCTTGTCCTGGTCACGCTCATGATATTTTGTACCAAATAATCCAATATTTCGTTACGAAAAGAATGCAGCAATATTGTACGTGAATAAACGCTGAGCAAAAGAAGAATAACCAACTCAGCAAAAAAATCGAAATTTTGTACCGCATAAATGTAAATTTGTACACAACACCGATAAGAAAACATTTGTTCAACACATTCAGTAAAATACATAGATATTTATAACTTTATATAATAAGTATTTAAATAAATATTTATCTGTTTTCATATATTTTGTCTTGTTTAATCCGCCTTTCCTCTTTTAGACTGGTTTCTGAATATATATATATATATAAGTCTGATAGCTAAAAATCAAGTCAAGTCAAGTCCATTTGAAACTTATAAATTTATAACTTGTGGAAATACAATTAGAAAAATATTCAAATCAAATCCGTAGCTGCTGATAAATGCACGCAACTTGTCGATCAGTGTAAAATGCAGATTTGATGCAGTAGATCGCACATACGTTATTCCCTATAGATTCCATCTTGCTCATAAAAACAATAGAATCTGGTACATTCCATATCGGTTTATCCAAATAGAAACCGTATATGCGAACATTCCAATGAGTCCAGATAAATTACGAAAATCCGCTATCTGTGCTGCCGCTATATATATATATATATATATATATATATATATATATATATATATATATATATATATATATATATATTCATCAGTCATTTTAAGTTGCGCTATTAAGAATATTTTGGATTATGTATTATTAAATAATATTACTTCAGTTCATTCGTATACAAACAATTAGTCCAGGTTTATTACCTGCTCGCAGAGTGTAGATTATTCGAATTCATGCGGTTTATATGTCAGACGTCAATAAAACCTAACCTCAAATTCTTGATTCGCCAACTACGTCTATAGACGCCATATTACGGCAACATACAGGCTACCGTACTTCGGCCTGTTTGTGGTGACTCCTCGCGTCCGTACTAAGGCTCTACTAATGCGGTCGACATCCGGCACAGAGCAGGCATGCCGTAACACGGCGTCCATGGACGCGATATTACGGCGGCATACAGGCTACCGTACTTGGCCTCGTTCACGGTGCCTACTCGCGCCCGGACTAAGTTTCCACTGGTTCGGGGCACATCCGGCATTGATAAACCGTGCCGTACTACGGTATTACGGACCGCATCTTGAAAGCGGCCTGATCAGTCTTCAGGCTGCCGAATCTAAATTTCTAGTCGGGTTAATATTCTTGCTCCCGCTGTCTTTCCTCCACTGTCGAGTTCTGTAGTAATTTGTTTATGCAATTATTTGAAGAATACAAGTTTAACCAATATGCAGTTATTATGATTGTGTATGTTGTATCAAAATAATTTATTACATACCGATCTCGATTAAATTTGATCGTCCGCAATCATAATAGTCTAATGGTATACCCTGGGTGGAGAGGGGGAATCCTTGATTTCCCGAGTAGAAATTATGCTAGCCTGTCTGAGGCACGTCCTCGAACTGGCTCGCCCAATTGAGCTTATACAAACTAACGAATGGTTGCCTCGCTATGATCTAGTAATATACTGAATGTCTTGTTATCCGGCGCTTGTCTAGTCACTGCCCAGCTGATCTTGGTCACAAATGACAAATTGAGGTTATGTGACTACATGTAGTTCCATCGAGCGAATGACTTATGGCCGGCTAGCCACCTTGAGTTCCAGATGGATTTGCACAAGCATAAAATTCTCAAGTCGTTATGTCGCGATGACCTGGCCAACACTAACTACCTGCGGTTATGCACCCCTTGAGTAGTAATTGCCCAGCAGAAATTGGTCACAAATGAAAAAGTATGATTTTGTGACTACTTGTAATTCCATCGAGAGATTGGCTTATGATCGGCTAAGCAATTTGAGTTACATATGACGTTGCGAATAAAAAAATCCTCAAGTCGGCATCTCGCGTTGACCTAGCCAACACTAGCAAACTGCGGCCGCACTAGCCGGAATAAATTATCAGAAAAATATAATTTAAATTTATGTAATTCTATGCGATTATCGCTCTCAATGCGAACGCAATTAAGTCATTGATCCTACAATGTTATTTACTACCCTAATGTTAAACTACCCATTTTTAAATAAGCTAACATTGCTAATTGTAACATATGTAGATGATATAAAAAGTTAGAAATCAAACAAGTAAAACTGGCTCACAAGAAACCGTTGCGAGGTCGATGTCTCCGATTTCGATAAAATTTGGCATGCTTGTAGAATGGGTAAAAATAGGCGACACGTATTTTTTTATATCGGCGGAACCCGATTTTTAAGGGTTGAAAAGCACCCTTGAAAATTAGGGTGTTTTTCGTTTTTCGTCGATAACGTTTTAACGGTACGAGATATGAAAAAACTTCCAATTGCAACAATGTTTATTTTTTCGTGTACTATACACTGGAGATGAGAACGATGCAGATAGCAAACAAATTTCATATTGTTTGTTGCAAAAATGCAATTTTTTCAACCGTATCTCCGCGAATTTTTAATCGATTGGGATGTAAATTTGCATACATGTAGAGAATGGAAAAGTACGGTTACGGATTTTTTCTTTTTCCGATATCTCACAATTAAGGGATTGAAACCGCCCGTCGTATTATCAGCTAGCTTTTTGGCATTTCTGTCTAAATTCAAGTCAATATACGTTCGTGTTATGACACAATTGCATATTTGTAACATTCCAGCCCCTCCCCCCAACGGTCCCCCTCTCGAAAGGCAAACGTTCAAAGTTCTTACCGTGCGGCATGGACGAAAATTTGTAGAAATAAAAATGGGTTACAAAGAAAGTACAAACAGTCAAAAGAGTCAATACACATTTTCTCGTTTTGGCGGAACGACACTCTTAAGGGGTCAATGCACAACTTCGTTCTTTCTATAGCTCGTGAACGAGCCGAAATAAAAATAAAGTTCGATAGGAAAAAATGTTGTATTCTTCGACTACTAGACGTTCATGATGATAATGATGAGTACAGCAATAACGTTCAAAGTTCTTACCGTGCGACATGGACGAACATTTCTAGAAATAAAAATGGGTTACAAAGAAAGTACAATCAGTCAAAATAGTCGATACACATTTTCTCGTTGTCGAAATAAAAATAAAGTTCGAACGGAAAAAATGTTGTATTTTTCGACTACTAGACGTTCATGATGATAATGATGAGTACAGCAACAAATGGCGTGTTGTTTATTGCAATAATACGTGAATTACTTGTGAAAAATCACTCTTTAGTTTCCCACTCATATGGGCAGAAGCAAGGCTCGCAATCACGGACTGAGTTCGTGCTTCGGAAAGCAACTGGATTACAATTGTATATATACGAAGAAATTCCACTCCGCTCACCGTATCGAAGGCATTATCTGCAGAGGTTACAGCGTTTTTTGGTTGCCGCTGCACCTCATGAACAGAATGATGCAAACATTTTTATCAGCTTATAACGCAGCATAATTTAATCTTTATCTTTAACTTTAATTTCACAAACAGCGGAACCAATGAACGAAAGAAACAAATCTTCGCAAAGAGCGACTACGGTGCAAAGAGCGGCTCTCATGATAACCTTGAAATCGCCTTATTAAAGAATAATAGCAGTTCTGGTAATAGCGTGTGTCGTCGTTGTTTTTTTCGTGTGTATTTATCAATTGGGTTTCAAGTCATATAAATTCACCAACGATCATTATTGCTGCAGTTACGATGGAGAAGCCAGTCATACATTTTGAGTTCGAAATACAAACAAAAATGTACGTTAATCCGGTGAATGTTATTCAACTTCTATCCATAGCGATAAGTGCTATGAATTTGCCTCGCACTTCAATCACCAAACAGGAAAAACAGTTCAGTAAGAATCTAGAAAACATGATCATTGAAGCGATGGATCAACCTATGAAAATGGAAGTCGAAACTGGTTTGGATTTTCTGTCACCAAATGAAATTCATGAAGCAGCCGCAATAGAAGATGACAGTGGAGATTGGCACGGACGATACCTAGATCCAAAAATTGATGAATATGTATGTACCCAAGATATAGAGAAATTGAGTTACAAATACAAGACAAGAGCTGTAGATTACTGGAGATCCGGGGCAAATGGGAATAGAAAGTTATCATCTGTTCAAACGAAATTTAAAAAGGTGAAATCAGAGCCGCAGTTGCGCCGGTGGGCCCATAGTATAAATAAGGGTGGCACCTACAAAGAAAAGTTAACAAAGATAGCTCACTACACGTTAAACAATTTTAATGATGCTTTGGACAAAAGGCTGCCTGTCCATGATACAGATCTTCGACGATGGGCCTTACGTGCACGAGAAATTGTAGCCGTAACTTCCCAAGCATCCGCTTCTTGGCTAAGGACATTCAAAAACCAACATGGAATTGTGTCACGGAATATTACTAAATATGTAACAAAACAACAACTATTAAACGCTGATACACTTCAAAGCAAAGCCACCGAATTTATAGAAATGGTGAAAGTCAACATAGCCAACGTTGGGGCCGAAAACACATTTAATTCTGATCAGAGTGGATTCAATTTAGAGCTACATACAGGCCGCACATTGGCGAAAGAAGGGCAGAAATCCGTTGAGGCAGTCGTGCAATCGAAAACATCAACAACACACAGTTATACTATACAGCCTTGTTTTTCTTCTGGTTTACAAATACAAGACAAGAGCTGTAGATTACTGGAGATCCGGGGCAAATGGGAATAGAAAGTTATCATCTGTTCAAACGAAATTTAAAAAGGTGAAATCAGAGCCGCAGTTGCGCCGGTGGGCCCATAGTATAAATAAGGGTGGCACCTACAAAGAAAAGTTAACAAAGATAGCTCACTACACGTTAAACAATTTTAATGATGCTTTGGACAAAAGGCTGCCTGTCCATGATACAGATCTTCGACGATGGGCCTTACGTGCACGAGAAATTGTAGCCGTAACTTCCCAAGCATCCGCTTCTTGGCTAAGGACATTCAAAAACCAACATGGAATTGTGTCACGGAATATTACTAAATATGTAACAAAACAACAACTATTAAACGCTGATACACTTCAAAGCAAAGCCACCGAATTTATAGAAATGGTGAAAGTCAACATAGCCAACGTTGGGGCCGAAAACACATTTAATTCTGATCAGAGTGGATTCAATTTAGAGCTACATACAGGCCGCACATTGGCGAAAGAAGGGCAGAAATCCGTTGAGGCAGTCGTGCAATCGAAAACATCAACAACACACAGTTATACTATACAGCCTTGTTTTTCTTCTGGTTTCTCTCTTCATTTGGTTTCTGCAAGTGGCAAGCTTTTGGCACCTATGTTGATCGTTTTAAACGAACCTACTGGCAAATTTGGTCCTCGAGTAGAACAAACTATGTTCAGAGCCGAAAATATATTTCTTTTGGCTTCGAAATCTGGAAAATTGACGACTAATCATTTCAAGCGATGGTTCCAAGAAGTATATATTCCCAATACGGGTCCAAAATCGGCAATACTTCTGGATTCTTGGAGCGGTCAATGTCCAACTGCATTTAAAGAAATGGATATGCAAGGGAAAGATATTAAAGTTTTAACCATTCCAGCAGGTAAATATATTGCACCAGTTTCATTAGTTCTGTAGACAATTAGTCCATATGATAATTAGTAATTCCTGCAGGTACGACTGGAATGATACAGCCCCTTGATGTTTATGGATTCCGTGTATGGAAAAACTTCGTCAAACACTTTTCTGACGCAGTAATATTATACAATTACGACGTCAATCTGCATTTGAGAGACAATATTGTTAAAGTACAACCTCTTATACACAACCAGTTTTCTTCTCCACGGTTTACAAATATTTTCAAATATGCGTGGTACAAAAGCGGGTACGAAGAAGAAAGACCACCAAACTTCGAAAATCCGGTAGAATTTTGCTTTTCACAAAATGTACCGACATGCGATATATGCGGCGAAGCAGCCATTATCACTTGTGCGTGGTGTAAGAAATCTCTTCGTTTCAAACACTTTTATCATGACTATCATTATTGTAATAAGTATAATCCATAAAAAAACATTTCCTAAATGAGTAAGCGTGAGAACACTTTTCCGATTGTGTTGTAATCTTCAAAGGCAGTACGTGGCGAGGGAGAATTTCTTCGTAAATATACAATTGTAATCCAGTTGCTTCCCGAAGCACGAAGTCAGTCCGTGATTGCGATCCTTGCCTCTGCCCATATTAGTGGAAAACTGAAGAGTGATTTTTCACAAGTAATTCACGAATTATTGCAATAAACAACACGCTATTTATTGCTGTACTCATCATTATCATCACGAACGTCTAGTAGTCAAAGAATACAACATTTTTTCCTATCGAATTTTATTTTTATTTTGGCTCGTTCACGAGCTATAGACAGAACGAAGTTGTTAAGGGTGCGTTGACCCCTTAAGAGTGTCGTTCCGCCAAAACGAGAAAATGTGTATTGACTCTTTTGACTGATTGTACTTTCTTTGTAACCCATTTTTATTTCTACAAATTTTCGTCCATGCCGCACGGTAAGAACTTTGAACGTTTGCCTTTCGAGAGGGGGACCGTTGGGGGGGGGGGGAGGGGCTGGAATGTTACAAATATGCAATTGCGTCATAACACGAACGTATATTGACGTGAATTTAGACCGAAATGCCAAAAGGCTAGCTGATAATACGATGCTCTCGGCAAAAAAATCAACGGGCAGTTTCAACCCCTTAATTGTGAGATATCGGAAAAAGAAAAAATCAGTATCCGCATTTTTCCATTCTCTACATGTACGCAAATTTACATCCCAATCGATTAAAAATTCTCGGAGATACGGTTGAAAAAATTGCATTTTTGCAATAAACAATATGAAATTTGTTGCTATCTGCATCGTTCTCATCTCCAATGTATAGTACACAAAAAAATAAACATTGTTGCAATTGGAAGTTTTTACATATCTTGTACCGTTAAAACGTTATCGACGAAAAACGAAAAACACCCCAATTTTCGAGGGTGCTTTTCAACCCTTAAAAATCGGGTTCCGTCGATATAAAAAAATAAGTGTCGCCCATTTTTACCCATTCTACAAGCATGCCAAATTTTATCGAAATCGGAGACATCGACCTCGCAACGGTTCCTTGTCAGTGGACAACGTCGCAACTCATGACCCATAAGTCCCGGGATCGAGACCACGTTACGGCGTAAGCGTTTGTTGATATAATTTAAAATTGAACTATTAATATATTCACAGCGCAAATATCATAACCGTAATTAATGAACAACGAAGAATATCGTAAAAGGGTGCAATGATGTAAATAATATGCAAAAAAATCACGAAAAAATATATACCTAGCCGCAATTTTTTGTTATTTAGTCGTCACCTATTTTTTTCTTCTTAGTCACTAGCTGAAAATAACTGGGTCATGGCAAGGTCAGGAATATTATACAGCCATGAGATATTTATTTCTATCTAATCACCATCAATATTTTTGTATTCAGACACTAGAGGACCAAAGCGTTATAGGCTGGGTAGTGAATAGCTAAAACGGCTAGCTAATGGCGATTCGAAACATAACTTCACTAGCTTGTGGCTAGGTGGTAGTGAGTTACGTTTTCCATTCGGGTATTTACCTCAAATAAATTTTTGTATCCTTCATATCAAATGTGTATGCATCAAAAGAATGTTGAATTTATATATTTGTATAGCATGTATACATGTATAATGCGTGCGGTAACAGCATGAAAACAAATCAATACATTTGTAGGACCAAGTAAAAAATGTCATAGCCAAATGTTGATCGATAGCTTGATTCAAATCAGTAAGTATGTATGTATGTTATATATATATATATATGTGTATATATATATATATATATATATATATATATATATATATATATATATATATATATATATATATATATATATATAAATATATATATTACATACATACAGTAAGTATTTGTCTACTTTATGAGGCTGTTGGGGGGGGGAAGAGAGAAGAGGGAGGAGAGAGGAGGGGGAGGGAAGAAGGGCAGATGAAGAGGAGGAAATAACGGAAGAAGAGGTCAGGAAAGCGGTGGAAAGGAGCAAGGAAGGGAAGGCAATGGGAGGGGATGAAATACCAAACGAAGCATGGAAGTGGGGGGGAAGGAAGGCGCAAGAGTGGGCGGGGGAGGTGTGCAGGAGGACATGGAGAGGAGAGGGATGGCCGGAGGAATGGAAGGAGGGGTTGATAGTGCCGATTGTCAAGAAAGGAGAGGGGAAGAGCGTGGAGGAGTATAGGGGCGTGACCCTGATGCCCTCCCTATACAAACTGTACGCGGGGATTTTAACGAAGAGGCTGGAGGAGGAGGTAGAAACGGGGAGGAAAGTGCCGCACAACCAGACGGGCTTTAGGAAGGGGATGGGGACGGTGGACAATATATATGTGTTGAATTACGTGATCGGGCGACAGATAGAGAGGAGAAAGGGGAAGTTAGTGGCAATGTTTGTGGATTTGAAGGCGGCATTTGACTCGGTGGACAGGAAGGTACTGTGGGAGGCGTTGAGGAAAAGAGGGATAAGGAAGGGTTTGAGAGACAGGATAGAGGAAATGTATGGGGAAACGAAGAGCAGGGTAAGGATAGGGGGGGAAGTGGGGGAGAGCTTCTGGACGGAGAGGGGAGTGAGACAAGGGTGCCCGTTAAGCCCGTTGCTCTTCAACATCCTGACGGCGGATCTGGAAGAGGAATTAGGTAAGGGGGAGTGGGGGGGCGTGAAAGTGGGGGGGGGGGAAATATACTCCTTGGCGTACGCGGACGATATAGTGGTGTTGGCAGAAAGGGAGGAGGAGATGGAGAACCTGATTAAGAGGATGGAAAGATATTTTGAGGGGAAAAAGTTGGAGGTGAATGTGGGGAAGACAAAGATAATGAGGTTTAGGAAAGGAGGTGGGCGCTTTAAGAAGATGGAATGGAAATGGAAGGGGGAAGGGATGGAAGAGGTGAGGGAATTTAAATACTTGGGGTTTGTCTTCCAAAGGAACGGGGGACAGGAAGCACAGGTGAGGGATAGGGTGAGGAAAGCCGGGGGGTGATGAAGCAGGCTTGGGGCATAGGGAAAAGGCTGTTTGGGAAGGATGTGATAAGAAGGTGGTGGCTGTTCGACACGCTAGTGTGGACAGTGATGGGGTACGGGGCGGAGGTGTGGGGCTGGGAGGAGAGGGAGAAAATGGAGGGAATGCAGGAGAGGTATTTGAGATGGACTGGAGGACGCCGGGGTACATGGTGAGAGAAGAGACGAAGAGGGTAAAGATAAGGACAAGGGCAGGTAGGAGGGCATGGAATTTTGAGGAAAAGCTGAGGAAGGGGGAGGGGAGCGAACTGGCGAGGAGGTGCTGGGAGGAGATAGGGGAGAGAGAGCGAAGAGGGGCAAGAGAGAGGGGAAAATGGGAAAGGGGAAGGACAGATTTTAGGAGAGGGGGGGGGGCAGAGGGAGGGATACGTGCAGGACGAGGGAGAGGGGGGATACGAAAGGAAGGAAAGGGAGGATAGAAGGGAACAGGAAAGGGAGAGGGGAGAGAAAATAGCGGAATCTAGGTATAACAGATGGTATAGGGAGGTGAGAGTGGAGGGGTTACCAGGATACCTAAAGGCGGGGTGGGAAGAGAGAAGGTACGGAAGAGTAGCCAGGTTCAGGATGGGAAATGAGATAAGGGAAGGGAGGTACTGGGAGACGGAAGAGGAACGGGCGTGTAGGTGCTGTGGGGAAGAGATGGAATCGTGGGAGCACGTGCTGGATAGGTGTGGAGGAGGAGAGGGGGTAGAAAGAGGAATAGGGGAAAGGATAAAGGAAATACTGGACGAAAAGGGAACGGGAGAGGACTGGATGAGGGCCCTGGAGGAAAAAAGGAAAAGAAGAGAAGAGGAGAGGAGGGCGGGAGAGGAGGATATGGATAGGGAATGGAATGAACGAGGAATGGAATGAAAGGAGGAAACGGAAGTCGGGGAGAGGAGGAGGGGGAGAGAGTCGGCAAGGTGGGAGGAGGAGTTGGAGCGTGGGGAAGGAGAGAGGGGAGAGGCGAGCGTGGCGAGGGGCGAGCGAGGGGGAGGCGGCGGTGGTTTTAGGGATAAAGAGAAGGCGTAGCAGGTAAGAGCCCGGCGGTCTTTGTTAGTTTAAGTTAAGTTAAGTGTAGGATAAGAGCGGTAAACATTGTAAAAATGGAAGTGTAAAGGGACGAGAAATGGAAGGTCTTTGTAACCCTACGGGGATCAAATAAAACACATACACAGTAAGTATTTGTTGCAATAAAGACAGACCATTAGTTCAATTAAATAGAAAAATGTCTGACTACGAAAATTCTATTTAATTTAAATTTTTAAAAATTACATAGCGACATTTAGTGAATTCAACTAAATAGTTCTTTGAATCGATGAAATCGAATCACAGATTTATTAGGAATAAATAACCTATTCAATCATTAGACGATATTAAATAGATCTCATTTGGATAAATATTTTTTAAATAAATTATTCGAATAATGGAATGCAGTAGAACAAATTTTATTTCACGACAAATTTTATTTCGCGACAAATTTAATTAATTCAATTTTTTTAAATCAATTAGCCGCATCTATTTAATATCAATAGATTCTTTCTGTCAGTGTAGTACGGACATAAGAAAACACCCTGATCAGGCCGACGTAAGGTAGCCTTCTTACTCCCGCACTACGGTTCCATTGATCCGGTTAACACCCGGCACCGATCAGGCGTACCTTCGTAGGGTATTCCCAACCGCAGTATGATAGTGGCATGATCAGTGTTGGGGCTGTCAGATAAAAATTTCTACGCAGGCAGAATCATCTACACCAATTGGTCATGTAGCAACGATGGCACTTTGTTTAAATATTATTAACTTATACTCCAAAAACTCTTATCAGAAAAAAATATTGAAAAGCGACCTGTTTTTTGGGCCTCAAGATTATGCAGACCCGCCAATCGATAACCGTTATTCTGGCACAAAATCACCGGATTTTTAAGTATTAAGAAAATTACAGCAGCGTTTCCTCCTCTTTTTAAATAATCGATTCAGCCATACGTTTTATGGACGATCGATCAGTTATCACCGATTTATTCAAGCATCGATTATCTTTGTACCGATCGTTTTTTTCTGTCAAATATTGCTCATCTTCACTTCCGAGGTTGATCTGGTTTCTGATTATGCCTGAAGAACACATTTTTTAAATGGCGAATGAAAGGACCGGGGTTATAGTGAGAAAAAAAAATAATTTTCAAGTGGAAGAATTTTTTGCTTGGTAACGCACGTTTTCAACCTGCGACCTGTCTAATGGGGTTCTCAAGGGCATGTACAAGGTCAACATGACCTCACAAATTTTCCAGCCCAGTTTTCTCATAGGTGATGAAGTTTTTTAGGTGAACCAAAGTATTAGACTCTGGAGAATTCCCTGATGCAAAGCTTGACGATTTTTTTTTGCCCTAAATATTATTCATCGGCGAGGAATCTGTATTTGAAAATTTCAGCTGTCTCTCTCGCAATCATATGTCACGTGGTACATCCTCTCCGTCGGCTTAAGGCGTTATATCTGAGTAGAAGCAAATGTTTGACGGTTTTTTATCGACTCAAATGAGGTATAAACGGCACAAGAATGATATACTAAATGAAATGTACGCGAAAATTTGTTTTTTTCCCCCTAAACTTCAGACTTCATTTTCTGTAGGGCCTCCGAGCGATTCAAAACCATGAAACAGCCTATAGGTGGAAGTAGAAATTTGGAGTCGTTTAGTCCAGTCGTTGAACAACAAGTTTACAACGACCTACCAACCGAATTCCTACTATCAAAATACGTCCGTAGGTGCTCGCCGAATTCAATAGCTTCGATTCCGTTATTTGGACACGATAGCTTCTAAATCAGTTTTGAAACTTTAAACGCGTTTTTCTCGGAAACATATTTTTAAATCGGGAGGACGCATAATTCGGCCGGTTTGATCCGATTGACTTGAAATTTTAACTGTAGCTTTTTAGCTAGATTCTCTAAAGTACACACGAACTTTACGATTCACCAAAAATTCTCCTTTCTTGTAAACAAATTATGGCCGATTTTTAATTTCAACAAGTGTATTTAAAATGATGCCATTTTCCGAAAAAAAAAAAAAACATTTTTATAATCATGTGTACTTTTCTAACAAAACTAATGTCAATGATGAAGTTTTATTCTTCTAGGTGCCAATCTGTAAAAGTAGCTACGACTGAGCCAACATTTCGAGTTTCGTCATAAACTTTTTTTTTGTTGTATACAGCAACACGCGTAGAATAAACCTTGCTAACCTTATATTGAGTGCTTGTTTGGTATTCTGAAAAATTGCCAAAAAAGTCTAATTTTTTGGTGAGCCGCATAGATGTCACGCCTCAATAGACTTATATGACCCTTCTTGATTTCGAACTCGGCGAAATGCCCACCGTCAATGACTCATGCAGGAGTATATGGTTTATATGCACAATTATGCACAACGTTTACATGTACAAATGCCATTCGGATGCCATTCGGACCCGTGATGATCTTGTTTTCTCATTATCACGCACAGGGTCGTTATTGAAAACACTATATGTAGTGCAAATTGAACCATCGACGGCGTTTCAATTTGTAGACTAACATTTTTTTTACCGACAAGGTGGGACTAAACACAATATACCGTAAACTGAAAATATAAGATTGAAGTTGGCGCCGTTGGAATGTAATGAAATTAAATACTTTAGGATCGCTCAATTTTCTTTTAGCAGATGGTAGCTACAAAAGGCCCTCAGGTAATTATTCGGAAAGTGACCCCCACTAGGGAGGGGAGTGGGAGGTGGGTCGATTTATAGATTTTGACCCCCTAAACACGATGGTGGAGAGAAATCGCGGTGGTCACCCCCCTATAAAAAGTTATGGGGTGTTGAAGTTCAAAATGTATTACTTACTTTTTCAATCTTCGTTCTCCGGAGTATCATCCGTTGCCAGTGGAAACATATTTTTAATCGCCTCAAAAAATGCCGAAATCCATTCCGTGTATGCGTGGTTTCGTTTGAAAAGAAATTCAGCAACATACGCAGGCCAAAACTTCTTTCGCCGCCCGTACTTTGGTATTGCTCCGCGCAGATCCCTCCACAAACGCTCAATATTTTGAGTGTGAGCCTTTGTCTCTGGATCAACGAAATTCATCGCATGATTCACCGTGAGACAGCGTGCGTGCGTGCGTGCGTGCGTGTGTGTGCGCGCGCGCGCGCACGTGTGTGTGTGTGTGTGTGTGTGTGTGTGTGTGTGCGTGCGTGCGTGCGTGCGTGCGTGCGTGTGTGTGTGTGTGTGTGTGTGTGTGTGTGTGTGTGTGTGTGTGTGTGTGAAAACATCGAACACAACACTCGTAGTCCTTACCTACATGTGTACGTGTACATATGCGAATCGTAGAAGGTATGTGTATTATTTTTCAAAACCCCATAACTTTTTATAGGGAGGTGACCGCCGCGATTTCTCTCCACCATCGTGTTCAGGGGGTCAAAATCTATAAACCCCCCCACCTCCCATCCTTCTCTCGGGTGGGAGTCATTTTCCGAATAATTACCCATTTTTTTGAAGTATAAGTATCTGAGAATATGTCCTGAAAATTTCAAGTCGATCCGAACAAAATTGACTGAGATATGAGCGTTGAAAGAGAAGAATCCGTTGTGTAAACGACCGGAAATTGGAACCTCAAACGCGTTTTTTCCCAAAATGGCATTTCTGAAGTCGGTGACCAAGATTACTCGAACACTAATGAACCGATCTTCTTGAAATTTTACAGGCCTATTTAATACATAAAAATGTAGTCTTTAATCGTTCGATTGTTTTTTCGAGAAAAAAAAGGCCGTTTTATAGCCAAAAAACGGCCGTTTTTTTTCGTTAAAATCGAACCATTAACTTTGACTGTCCGCCATTTTGTGAAAAATGAATATTTTTTAAAATCCTTCGATTAAAGACTAGTTTATACTTATATTTGACTAAATCCATCCGCATTTTTTTTCAGATGATCCACTTCGCCGCAATGTTGGTCACCGCAAACCGTGTATATAAAAACATTATTTCATTGACGGCCATTCGCCACTAAACAATGTAATATTTTTCAATAACAAAATTACTGAAAGTTCTGCAAGATGTGTTCTTTACGATGGTATATCGATCGATTAACCCATTAACGCCCAAGAATCGCGATTTTTTCCTTCAATTTCAAGCCAGATTTTTATTATATAAAAAAAATCATAAAAAATCAAGAGATATGTTCCCTAGTATTTTCGGGGGTGTTCTTTCAGAATCTGGGGTCAAAATCGGGTTTTGTCCATTAGGAAAAAAAATATGGCGGCTTTTAAACAAAAAAAAAACAGGAAAAATCGATGACACTTTTTTTTCAAATTTTTTTTTCACCTCGAAGCCGTTGAAAAGTCCGGTTTTTTTTTCAACCATGGGTGCATAGAATAGTGACGATTGAACAATCAATTTTTTTAATTCGTCGATGTCAACATTTTCACCCCCAAAATGGCGCTTTTCACCCCCTGAGTGACACGAAAAATTTCACGGTCGGTGTCCCAAATGAAAAGTAGTTGGATTTGGACGAAAATTGGTACTCGGAGGTTTTTGAGATCGCTGATTACGATTCTGTTCTCAAAATTCCGAAATTCAAAATGGCCGATCCAATATGGCGGACACAAAAGCAAAAGTTCATTTGAATTGGATAAAACGTGGCACTCGGGGGTTTTCGAGGTCGCTGATTATGATTCTGCTCTCAAAATTCCGAAATTCAAAATGGCGGATCCAATATGGTGGACACAAATGCAAAAGTTCATTTGGATTGGATAAAACATGGCACTCGGGGGTTTTCGAGGTCGCTGATTATGAATCTGCTCTCAAAATTCCGAAATTAAAAATGGCGGATCCAATATGGCGGACGCAAATGCAAAAGTTCATTTGAATTGGATAAAACGTGGCACTCGGGGGTTGTCGAGGTCGCTGATTATGATTCTGCTCTCAAAATTCCGAAATTCAAATTGGCGGACCCAATATGGCGGACACAAATGAAAAAGTTCATTTGAATTGGATAAAACGTGGCACTCGAGGGTTTTCGAGGTCGCTGATTATGATTCTGCTCCCAAAATTCCGAAATTCAAAATGGCGGATGCAATGTGGCGGACACAAATGCGAAAGTTCATTTGAATTGGATAAAACGTGGCACTCGGAGGTTTTCGAGGTCGCTGATTATGATTCTGCTCCCAAAGTTCCGAAATTAAAAATGGCGGATCCAATATGGCGGACAAAAATGCAAAAGTTCATTCGTATCGGATGGAATGTGGCACTCGGGGATTTGCGAGGTCGCTGATTATGATTCTGCTCTCAAAATTCCGAAATTAAAAATGGCGGATCCAATATGGCGGACACAAATGCAAAAGTTCATTTGAATTGGATAAAACGTGGCACTCGGGGGTTTTCGAGGTCGCTGATTATGATTCTACTCGCAAAATTTGAAAGCCTTTGGGTATTCAAATACCTGAAAACACCAGGTATTTAAATACCCCAAAGGCTTTCGAATTTTGAGAGCAGAAATATAATAAGCGACCTAGAAAACCCTTAAGTGCCACGTTTTATCCAATTCAAATGAACTTTTGCATTTGTGTCCGCCATATTGGATCCGCCATTTTTAATTTCGGAATTTTGAGAGCAGAATCATAATCAGCGATCTCGAAAACCCCGAGTGTCACGTTTTATCCAATACAAATGAACTTTTGCATTTGTGTCCGCCATGTTGGATCCGCCATTCTGAATTTCGGAATTTTGAGAGCAAAATCATAATCAGCGACCTCGAAAACCCCCGAGTGCCACGTTTTATCCAATTCAAATGAACTTTTGCATTTGTGTCCGCCACATTGCATCCGCCATTTTGAATTTCGGAATTTTGAGAGCAGATTCATAATCAGCGACCTCGAAAACCCCCGAGTGCCACGTTTTATCCAATTCAAATGAACTTTTGCATTTGCGTCCGCCATATTGGATCCGCCATTTTTAATTTCGGAATTTTGAGAGCAGAATCATAATCAGCGACCTCGAAAACCCCCGAGTGCCACGTTTTATCCAATTCAAATGAACATTTGCATTTGTGTCCGCCATATTGGATCCGCCATTTTTAATTTCGGAATTTTGAGAGCAGATTCATAATCAGCGACCTCGAAAACCCCCGAGTGCCATGTTTTATCCAATCCAAATGAACTTTTGCATTTGTGTCCGCCATATTGGATCGGCCATTTTGAATTTCGGAATTTTGAGAACAGAATCGTAATCAGCGACCTCAAAAACCTCCGAGTACCAATTTTCGTCCAAATCCAACTACTTTTCATTTGGGACACCGACCGTGAAATTTTTCGTGTCACTCAGGGGATAAAAGCGCCATTTTAGGGGTGAAAATGTTGACAACGACGAATTTAAAAAATTGATTGTTCAATCGTCACTATTCTATGCACCCATGGTTGAAAAAAAAAACCGGACTTTTCAACGGCTTCGAGGTGAAAAAAATTTTTGAAAAAACAGTGTCATCGATTTTTCCTGTTTTTTTTGTTTAAAAGCCGCCATATTTTTTTTCCTAATGAACAAAACCCGATTTTGACCACAGATTCTGAAAGAGCACCCTCGAAAATACTAGGGAACGTACCTCTTCATTTTTTATGATTGTTTTTATATAATAAAAATCTGGCTTGAAAATGAAGGAAAAAATCGCGATTCTTGGGCGTTAATGGGTTAAAAAAGATTTGTAGTTTTCTTTAAAAAAATTCATGAAAAAGGCCTTTTTTGCGCTGCAAGTGGGGTAACGCCTTAAGTCTAAAAAATGAAGAAATAAGAAAACGAAAAGAAATTCCCATTGCATTCCAACCATATGAACATCAGCATCATGAGAAGATTGTGTGAAAAGATTGAGAAAACGGTTGCAAAAAAAGTGCCGATCGAAGATTTCTGTTTGAGGGTGATTAGTTGTTCACTTTGGATTTTTTCGTGGAGGGAACAGGGCTGAAAGGTGTCCGAACAAAAAAATGCAATGATAACCGATGTTTGAGTAAATCGATAATAATTCGTTAATCGTACAAAAAATACTAAACAGAATTTTAAAAATCGAAACTTAGTTTCAATTTCAGCCTCACTTGACAATCCGGTTATTAGATCAAAGAATAACACAAATTAATCAATACAACAGATTCCATTTGTGATCATTTGAAAAACTTCTTATGAGTGACACATTCTAAAATAATGTGGTATCTTGTTCAAATCTTAGTCTCGGGATGAAGGATGCTTGGGCTTAATCGTTACCTATAAAAAGTACAAACGAGGGTTTGTATTATTGACTCTTGTTTGATGACTTCATGAGCGAGAAGCGAGACGCATACGCGAATACGACAATGCGAATGCTTTTGTTGGATGTAGTTGGGAAAATAGAACAGAATAAAAATCAACGAACAACAGCCTTCCGATAAAATGACTCACCGTAGCTAATGGGAGCCGAATAAGTAATAAAAAAAAACGACTAAGTGTGTGCTGGAACGCGCACAGAATTCCGTAGCTATTTAATGGTACAGCCATTTGAAGCGTCAATGTTTTAATAATATGTAGTTATTGTTATTTGGGATGTTGCACCACAGTAATTTATTGTATACTAATCGTACTTCTATTTAATAATCCGTGCTCATAATATTCCAATAGTATGACCCGACGGAACAGGTAGGAGGGATTTACCCTTTGTTTGATGTACGTGAAATTTTCTCAGATTTATCAAATCCACGGTTGGAAAATCAGGGGGTTGGGACACATCGAACATCACTTTCAAACTGAAGAAATAGAAGCTTTAAAAATAAAAAATGGCTAAAAAAACTCATCCTAATTTTAAAAGATTTGTTCAATGTCCAATCACTTATTTTAAGCATTCATACTTACAGTTAAACTGTGTACTAGAATGCGGCGCAAACACAGATAGATTCGTCCGCTGAGATTTTATTTCTTATCCATTCGCGCATCGCGATAAGATAATGAAACGAAAAGAATGTATAAGCAAATGTCCTTGACATAACTTTTTTTACGTCAGTAATGTTGTGGTCTTTCGCAACGATGAAAATTCAATGTTGGGTTATTCGTCGCATCGTGTCATGGCAGGTAGATTGATAAACGGATACTAATGCTGTCAGCATCTAAAAATTGTGAACCGACAAGTACCGGATAAAATAACAGAGATGGAAACGTAACACTCGGCAGAGGTATATGAAGAAACATTGGGAAGTAAATGATCTTGGGGCATAGTTTTTTCAGTTGTAGTATCGCGAACGTCCTTACTCGGAGACGTCTCAGTAGATGCCATTATAGATTTTTGTAGCTTATTCCATGCAATGTGTTTGCTTCCATACCGGAGCGCGGAGAAGTACGAGACTTCTGCTGCAGTTTTTATTTGGATCATTTTTGTGTGTCAGTTAAAGTGTAAACTATTACCTATTGTGAATCCGAGATATCTCGGAGTTTTACAGAGCTCCATCGATTTGTTCAATATAATATTAATAATGTTAATTTGATAACGAACAACGAACATCACTTTATCATCTGCCCTCTATTTTGTTGAAACTCATATATGTGATAGAACATTAAAAACTATTAGACACGTATTTTTTTATATCGGTGGAAACCACTCCTCAGAGAAAGGCGTGTCGAGGGTTGGTTATGCAGTTTCACCCACAAGCAGGCCACCGATCTGAATGAAACAAAAACCAAAATTCTTCTTATGGGAGCCTATGAGAAATCCACTATAAGAGTATTGAAAAGAAACAGTAATTAAGGGGTGACACGCCTTTCTTTGCGAGGTGGCTTCCGCCTTTGAAGTCGTTTTTATGCCGATAAAAAAATACGTATCTAATCGTTTTTAACTCTTTATCACATATATGCGTTTCAACAAAATCGAAGGCGGACACTTAAGTCACGTTCCTTGTATAGGCAATTTTTTATGGAATATTCAATTTCGTGAAATATTCTAGCTGTGCCCTCGGCTTTACCTACGTTAAAATCCAATTGATGACAAATGTAGCCCCTCTTCAACTCCCCGTGGCCACGCTTCTAGAAAGTTCCGCGTTAATAACACGGGGTGGAAATGACCCCAGTCGATTTCAAATGCTGGCCGTAAGTCCCATCGCTCCAATTTGTAGCAAAAACAATTAGGAGCATACGTTTTGCATTCTAGAATATGGAAAAATCCATTTTTTTTTCTCGCTAAAATGGTATTTTATCATCATAAGAATATATTTATGATGGATTATATCAATTTATTATATCGATTTATATCAAGGACATTTTTTTCACCGACTTTGAGCGCATAACGTAAGCCCACCTCTGGCACGGCCAGAGGCATATGGAGAACTTTAAAAGGGTTTTTTTTCTCGAAACAGCTTTTTTCCAATTGGCGTGACAAATAACTTCAACGATTTTCACTTGATTTACGTCAAATTTAAAAGTTATAATCCTAATTGTATTTCGCAGAGAAGCACGTACAGACATCAGATGACGTCTGATTAATCGAAAACTTTTCATTTTATGAGCAGTTTTATACGAAATTTTTCACTGAAAATTCATTCCTACAACTACAACGTTCAAATACCAACAACTTATGAATAAAACAATATTTTTTTAATACCGTACGTACTTCCCTAGGTATTCTAATGTAGATTGACGAGAATTTTAGTTTTTTGTTCTAGGTTAAAAATTGTAGATGCTTAATGTCCCGCCGCGGAGCATCTAAAAAAAGATAACAAAAGAAAATACTAGTAGTCGGCGTTTTGTACATCGAAAAAAATATACATTTTCCAACAGCTTGATATTCATACTAAATAAATGTGTGATTAATTTTATGAGTAAATCACTTTTCCATACGAAAAAAATTGTTAAATTCGCACATGATTTTATACCCGTTACTGTGGCCTAACCCCTTAAATCATCATTATTACATTCTTCAATATTTGTTGGTAAAATTGACGGGTGATACTCTCGAGATATGACACTGTTGGATAAAAACTAGTCGCCTTGTAGACATTTTGAAAAGAGCATTTAATCCAAAATCTAAGAAGGGTCAGCTCACAGTAAATATTTTCTGAACGGCTGTCACCGAGAAACTGGCGCTGCAATTAAAAAACTGTTAGTCCCTATGTGCAGAGGGAACTTTAAAGCTTCCGTGGACCATGGAGGGTTCAATAACATGGTTTTTCTGTTTGACTGCGTTGAGGAAATGCAGCTCACAGTAAATATTTTCTGAACGGCTCTCACCGACAAACTGGTGCTGCAATTAAAAAAACTGTTAGTCCCTATGTGCAGAGGGAACTTTAAAGCTTCCGTGGACCATGGAGAGTTAAATAACCTGATTTTTCTTTTCGACTGCATTGAGGAAATGCACTGAGAAGATTTCCACTATCGCGGTCTGTGATTCTTACTCACTATCCTCCTCTTCCCCCGTGCCTGGGATCGATAGCAAGTTAATCTTGGTCGCTCAGAGGCTAATTGTTCCCCACGTTCAGCTTCCAACTCAACAGCAAATGTTGGCTAAGAGTAGAGAGAGCGGAAGGAGCGTGTAGAACTAAAATGAATAGACGGTAATACAATAAAAAACATCATGATGGAGATACTACAAGGACCTTGACGTTGTGATATTATTTACAGTGTTTGGAGTTTCACTTTCCTCATATTATGTGACGCGAGTGACACCAAAACATCTTCAGACCGCAACGAGAGGTTGTAGGCGGCGTCCATAAGTGCCCGGAAAAGTCCCGCCTCAAGATGGCTGGCATGACGCACCTCTATTGCGATATTGACTAGTCCTCACAACCGGGACATTCCCTTCTGTTTTTCTTTACTCTTAGCTTGATGAAGCCTCTCTCCTATAATTTTCGCTGAGGGAAGACCCACACTGCGTTTCAGTTTCTAGTTGCAAGTTTCCTGTGAGTCTTGACGTTATAGTATTTACTAAAAGTGTACATAAATTACTTCTTTTACGAAATGAATTTTTAAAAAATAGACTTTTGTATTGACATCGAAATCCCATTTTCAGATCTCCCCTCGTATATTATTGATATTATGGATAACGATATAATCATTCAATAATTATAGCGACATTAACCAATGACACCATGCACACAAATGAACAGCGGATCGGCCGTTTTTGTCATTAATAAAATGTGTGAAATTCTTCATTTCGTTTCGGTTACAGACCTAACAGACCTGAGCACCTATGTCCAATTTTTTGGTAATTCTTTATTTCTCGGGAGTTGTATGTGTTCATTTACTTATGTGTTCGATGATTGTTGAAAAATATAATCTTGAGAAAAAAAATTGCGGATATTTACGGAGCCAGTTCATTTTGAAAATTTCAAATAATCGATTTTTTTATTGTTTTCGAAAGTAAAAGTTTCAGAAATATTGTGTCAAAATTTCATGAAAATCCGAGCTCTCTAAGTATTTGTTTTTACCTGAACGTCAGGACCTCATTTCGTCTACCTGAGCGTATAGCGCGCTCGGCCGATCATAGTGTAAACTCCAAGCGCCTTTTTCTCGAAACAACGTTTTTAAAATCTAGCTCCATCGTATCTCTAAAATTAATAAACAGATTCTCTTGAAATTTGAACTACATATTGTAAACATGATTGACAGCAAGATGACCCTCGATGGTTTTAAAATTTTGATTTTTACACTTTTTTGCGAAAAACTGCGAAAAAACGCATTTTTTAATTTTTTCGTTTTTTCATCTGCCATTTTTTATTTTTTGATACAACTTTATATCCGAGGGTAATTTTGTAGCTGGTGTCAAACTGAATCTAATGGACTATGATTTTTTTTGTTTCAGACAAGCCGTTGCGGAGTTGTGATGAAGCTACCTAGCCCACCTATTTTTGAGGCGTTTCGTTAAACTATAGTTTTTGTACTTAAAAATGAATTAATTTTTTTTAAATGTATTTTAAGACTTTATTTATCAAACCCAACAACTTTTATATTGATATCCTTTATAAAATCCTCAAAAATAAATCGCGAAAACAGGCTTTTTTCGTGGCTCCAAAGTGGACTGGCCCCTTAAGGAATACACACAATACTCAATCATAATTGATTTTTGTGTTTCTTTGTTATTGCCGTTTGTTTAGTCTTTTTATTTTGACCATATGATTGTTGTAATTTTAATTACCTATACAGCGTAATGTTCAGTAGACTAAGTGCCTGTGAAAGATTAATCGAAAACGGTTCAATCGATGTCGGGCTATGAACATTTTCTATAAATGCGATTTTCCGAGGTACAACTTTCAATTTGCGAGGTACAACGCAACAATTTTCGAGGTACAACACATTCTACAAAAATAGAATCAAGTTTACACACTCACGCGCGCGCAGGGCAGTATTTACCGGAAAAAAATGAGCATTCTGGAATAAAATTGAAATTCTACTTTGAGCACCGAAGAATAAAAAAAATTGAGTTCCGAATACAATACGCTCTTGAAAACCTTTTTTTTGTATTCCGTCATCGAGAATAACATTATCCAAGATGCATTTTAAAGTGGCTAAATGGAATTAAATTCCATTTAAAAGACGGTTTATTAGAAGTGTTTCGTATTGGGAAGTTAATTATCTTCATTCCGCTTAAAGCATTAGGCCACAGTAACGGATATAAAATCATGTGCGAATTAAACAATTTTTTTATCAGTGATTCACTGATAAAATTAATTACACATCTATTTAGTATGAATATCAAGCTGTTAGCATTTTTTTTCGATGTACAAAATGGTTGACTACTAATATTTTTTTAATCTTTTTTCTAGGCGTTCCGCGGCGTGACATTTAGCATCCACAATTTTTTTTACCTAGAACAAAAAACAAATTCTCGTCAATCTACATTAGAATACCTAGAGAAGTACGTATGGAATTTCAAAAATATTGATTTATTCAAACGTTCTAGGTGTTTGAACTTAAGAAATAAACTTACAGTGAAAAATTTCGTTACAACTGTACATAAACTGCTCATAAAATAAAAAGTTTTCGATTAATCAGAAATTCCGTACGTAGTTCTCAGCGAAATGCAATTAGGAACATAACTTTTGAATTTGAAGTAAATCGAGTGAAAATTAATGAAGTTATTTGCCACGCTAATTGGAAAAAAGCTGTTTCGAGTAGTCGGTCATTTTGTGCATCGAAAAAAAAAATATAAATATTTTCGAACAGCTTGATATTTATACTAAATAGATGTGTAATTAATTTTATAAGTGAATCACTTTTTCATACGAAAGAAATTATTAAATTCGCACATGATTTTATACCCGTTACTGTGACCTAAGGCCTTAACTGAAATTGGAACTTTGGGGATATTACGATATCTGTGGCCCCTAATTTGGACCACGTGGCCTTTATATTTCGACCAAAAGAAACACGTTTTCAAGAGTGAGAAAAGTCGATATTTGGCTCAGGGAAGAGGAGCCGATTCGATTCGTAGAAAAAAAAACGACTCCTGTGCCATTTCAAAGACTTTTCATTTAAGTATTTTTCAAAATGTCCCAAAACTTCAAAAAATCATGTTTAATAACAATCATGTTAAATAACATGTTTAATTATTTGTGTGGCAGTATATTTATGTCAAGTTGAATTTAATCTGACAAAAAGATGTTTTCCTATACGAACTTTAACACCCCCGTTTAACCCCTTTAAAGGTCAAATTTCGATTTTTACCACTCTTGAAAAAAGTTTGGTTCAAATATAAAGGTTACGTACGTAGTCAGAATTCGGGGCCACAGATATCGTAATACTGGCCTTTGGTTTTTCTGAACAGGACTTGAATAACCATTAAATGTTACATGTTCTTGCCAGAACCTTAAAAAACATATGGTCACCTTATATTTATCACCCCGTATATACAGGGTGAGTCACGAGAATAGAAGACCTGAATATCTCTGTTGGATTTAAAAATACAAAGTATGTACATATCGGAATTTGAATGGTTTGAAAAGACGTACATGGCTATGATATTTCTTTCGATTGTTTCAAGGTCATCAAAGTTTTTCAAAATGGAATAGCATATTTTTCCCCCTTGCACATTGTAGCCGGTATTCAAACGAATTCGCCCATGTGACATAGTCTGACCTTCAAATGACCTCCAACCCAAAAATATTGAATAAATAATGATTCAACGTGTAAAAGTTTTTTCTCTGTTTCTGTTATCACAGGAATCATTTACGCTAAGTGATTCCTGTGAACTGGAATACATTCAGATGTATCACAATAACACAACAGAGTTGCCGCAGATAGACAGTCATGATTATCACGCCGTGCAAACAATTGATGAAGCAAATTTTACAGCATATTGACTACATGTCATGATGCAAACCCAAACAAACTCATTTAGTTTGATGAATGTAAAAAACATTTTCATCTCAATATGTCGTTTACAAATGTATCGTACGTTTAGTACGATCGCCGTTTAGTTTATCGTACGTCGAACTCATATCGCTGTGCCCAAGTGTCCGCAAATGTTGCGTCATATTAAAGTCATGTGTAAACATTTTAGCGTGTATTCACTATGGTAGCATTAATTGTTCTCATGAATTGTACTTAACATGAACGCAATTTCGTTTACTTTGATGAAGACATTTCACCAGCTCATACAGCATCATGAATTTGAGATACATCGTGACGTCAATTTGTCGTTTAAAAATGCATCATCCGTTGACTACAAGATTGCACTCATAAGACAGCAAATTTGAATTATACAATGAATATTTACAGATTGACATCATATGTAAGTCATGTAATGACTTTTGTTGGTGAATTTACTGGGTTGACACTGGTAGTAGACATGCTATGCAAGCAATATGACGGCGATGTGCATGTTTCTCAGTAATACATTCGATGGGCGCAACATGACGCCGATACGCATGTTTCTCAGTGATACATTCTATGACGGCGATATAGAGATCATCGAATGTGATACATTCGATGAGTGCCATATGCCGGTGATATGCATATTACTCAGTGACGCCTCCCAAGAGCGCAATATGACGACGATATGCGTGTTTTTCAGGGATACATCCTATAACGGCGATACACATGCTTCTCAGTGGTACGTTCGATGAGCAGAATATGACGGCGATATGCACCTTAATAAAAATGGAGAATGATAAAAATAGGCAAAGACACAAATAAATTTCGCACGGGTGTTAGAATAGCTGAGTAGGTAACGCGCTCAGCTCTAGAATTAAAAGACAGGTTCAAATCCCAAGGGTAGGTAAAAACTTTAACGAGGCAGGATACGTTTTAATCCAATTATCATTTAGGCAGGAACATACATACAAGGATAGGGCGAAAAGTTTCCGGCCTGACCAATAAAAACGATGTTTAAAAATTTTTTTTGTTTTATTTTTCAACATAATCTCCATCAACACTGATACATTTCTCATAACGGTGTTCTAATTTAGTTATACCAGTTTTAAACGTAGATTCGTCAAGCTCCTCAAAATAATGATTTACAGCTTCGATAACTTCTTCGTTGCTCTTAAATCTTTTTCCGCCAAGCCATTTTTTGGGGTTAGGAAACAGGTAATAGTCGCTGGGGGCTAAGTCTGGAGAGTAGGGAGGATATGGCATCAATTCAAACTTCAATTCGTGGATTTTGGACACGGCAACAATCGACGAATGCGCTGGTGCGTTATCGTGATGAAACAAAACTTTTTTCTTCGCCAAATGAGGTCGTTTAATTTGCACCTCATGCTTCAAACGTTGCAATAACTCTGCGTAGTATTGACCAGTGATAGTCTTATCCTTTTCAAGGTAATCAATGTATATAATTCCTCTCGCATCCCAAAAAACAGTAGCCATAACCTTGTTTGCCGATAAAATTGTTTTTGCCTTCTTTGGGGTTGGTTCCCCTTTTCCAACCCACTGTTTTGACTGTTCTTTATTTTCAGGAGTGTAGTGGTGGACCCATGTCTCATCAACAGTTATGAATCGACGCAAAAATTCGTTTGGATTACGCCTATACAGCGCCAAATTGTCGGTAGAAATGGTTTTTCGAAGCAGTTTTTGGTCGAGCGTTAGAAAACGCGGCACCCACCTTGCACACAGCTTTTCCATGTTCAAATGGTTGTGCAAAATATTTCGCACACGTTCAGCTGACATCCTACAGGTCTCAGCTATCTCATGCACTTTCAACCTGCGGTCTTCCAACACTATTTTATGGATTTTTTAAATCATCTCTGAAGTTGTGACTTCAACAGGCCGTCCTGAGCGAGGCTCGTCAGAGGTGCTCACACGACCCATTTTTAATTCAGAAACCCACTGCTTAATAGTTGAATATGATGGGCAGGAGTCTCCTAGTGCTGAATCCATCTCTTCTTTTATTTGTTTTGGTGTAAAACCTTCCAAATGGAAGTATTTGATGACGGCACGTTTTTCCAATTTTTCCATTTTTTACGAAAACAGCGGAAGCGTCTCGCGCAATGTGCTCTCAAACGCAAACTAACGTAGCGATTGGGCTGAAACTGTACATACAAGCTCGGTAGGAATGGTACTGTAGGACGCCGCTCCAAAACTAGACCTAGTGGCACCATCTCTTGGTCAGGCCGGAAACTTTTCACCCCACCCTCGTAATTAAAAGCATAAGGAAACGAAAAAAACTGCCAGTTTTTTTTTAATCAACATTTTTGGATTTTTTTATTTTTCATTACAGCAATATATACGGCAGCCGGTCCAGGGCCTGAAAAGGTATACGGATCAGGTCCGTAACCGGCATCCGCGTCAGGGGCGGATGTAAAAAAATAATTTCACGCCCGGTAAAGCCCCGATCCGGCGGTCTGTACAGTGCCGTGGTACGGAATACGGGATGCCGGATCCGGCCCTAGTCTGCCCTTTAGAAAATTTCTAGTCGGGATGAGCTTCATGTGAGCACTACAATTTCTTCACGCCCCCGTGCAGAAATGTGGCCGGGTATTCCCGACTTGACGTCTGGTCCAGTCCTGGCTTGCCTCGTCCGATTTACCTAACCGGGCCCTTTTGTGGAACAAACTAGGAATATCACAATACCTTTTCCTGAGGAGAACATTGACATTTCCTGAATATTAAATTCCAACCTATTGTTAAATAATACTTTTTGCGTCATCAAATATATTAATAATTGAATGTAATAATATGAGTACATTTATTGTAATTGTATACTCCGTTTTATCATCATATTATTTTCTTTAAGAATAATCGACGCCTGACAAGGCTATCATAAAGAATAAATTATGATAGTCAACGGAAATTATATGCTGATATGGTGGAGGATATAATTACAATAAATGTAATCACATTATCACGGTGAATTGTTAATATCTATAGTACAACGCCGACGTTAATTGTTTTTCATTTTTCTTGACCTCTATATATCAACAAAAGTAATTTTGATGTTGGTTTTCTCGACATTCCCTGGTCATTTACTGCTTGTACTCCGGCCCGTTCCTGATCAGTTCCTAAGAAAGGGAACAGCGGATCGGGACCTAACCTTAGACCCGTTACATCGCGAATTTATCTCGGGAAGGCAGATCAGGGGCAGTACTTTTTCCCGACTCAAATTTCTACACGGGCCGTGACATCCATATGAGCTCGATATTAGCACAGCATAGTTACATCACACCATGCCGCCAATATGATCTCCATAGGAGCACTGCAATTTCATCGCACCGTGACACCCACATGAGCCCCATATGCACTGACTTATTGTTAGTTATTCGTGAGCCGATTTTTGCTAGTGCTGATGAATACACTGCATGCATACTCGCATAATAACAACTTTGCTTCATTCGGAGTTGTTATTATGAACCATCATGTGATACAAATATGACTTGAAGAGGAGCACTCGTAAGGGACACATAGCTGTGGGATTTGCTATGCCTCATAGAAGATCTACATATGGTGACAATGTGAGCTACATCTGTCTATCTGGGGTAGGTTCGGTGATGACAGAAGATTTACGAAACACATTCACCTATTTGTATATACACAATCGTGTTTATCAGCTATATATTACTCTAAATACCTTCTTGCTATCAACTTTCTTTAGTTTCTCGAATGTCTAACTTATCAGTTTATCGATAAACGTTTCACAATGCGTTTTTTCGAAGGAAGAAAAGATCGACATGCTTTCCATTTAGGGAGAAAGATGACAATATTTATTCAATATTTCTGGGTTGGAGGTCATACTATGTTACATGCTGGAATACGTTTGAATGCCGGCTAGAATGAGCAAGGGGAAAAAATATACCATGCCATCAAAAAAAACGTCCATCACCTTGAAAAATCCGAAGAAAAATGAAAATTTTGAATGAATATTATAATAGCCATCTGTGTCCTTTCAAACCATTCAAATTCCGATATGTACATACTTCGTATTTTCTAATCCAACAGAGATATTGAGGAGTTCTGTATCTCGTGATTCACCCTGTATACATTACGCAACAAAATTAAAGGAACAAGACTTTTTTTTTAATTCGGTGATTTTGACCATGCTGTACGCATGTGAAAAATGATCGTATAGAGATGAAAAAAAAAGTATTTTGAGGGTTGAAGTCTCTAGTTTTCGACCTTCTGATGAACATTTTTTGTTCAATAATGGTTATGATGCAGTCAAAAGAAATATCATGGAACGAAAATGTTCGGAACTTTTTGTCGTCTTCAAGTATTCCTGGGCTCAGGAAAAAATTTCCCGACCATGCCAATGTGAGGATCAGTAAGCTTGATCATTTAGCTACAATTTGGTTTTTGAACGGTCTCTGTACGAGAATTTTTTGCCGAGATATCGGTCGTTGAATGCAGAATTGCACTTTTATTTTTAAACATCGATATCTGATAAACTATTGATCGTACAGCTACTCGAAGGATGGTTTAAAAAACTTGAATTAATCCGCTTTGAGTATCAGTTATTGCTTCAGGAAAAAAGTTTTTGTACTTTCCCTACCTATTTGAAGAAAGTACAAAAAATAAAATTTTTCGTTTTTTTTTTTAGTAAATCTTCCGCTAGTTTGCAAGTAATGACCAAAGTATTGATGTTTCGAGATTTTTAAACTTCAATTTACCCCCAAAAGCTCTGTGAAAATTCAAGTTAATCGCGTTGTTCGTCTTCCCCCCCCCCCCCCCCCCCCCGAATTATCAAAGTTCTAATAAAAATAAATGGAACACGTTTATTGGTCTTAAACATTATTTAATGATTACCAACATGAAAAAATGATTTGCTTACAATTTTTCATTTGAATTTGAGAAAACTTGTTCAATTAAAAAATATGTCGACTTTGCGAGAAATTTTTTTTTTTATTTTTTATAAATTACTTTGATCGAAAATTTGTAGAAAAAATTGACAGAACGATATCCGATCATTTATCAACTTGAATTGATCCTCTATGAGTATCAGTAATTACTTCAGGAAAAAAAAGTTTCTGTTCTTTTTCTATCGATCTCGAAGAAAGTCAAAACATTTTTTTTTTTTAATTTTTTTAGTAAATCTTCCGATACTTTGCAAGTAATGACCAAAGTGTTCATGTTTCCAGGTTTTTCAAAGCCTGAACGTCTAATAAAAATTAATGGAACACGTTTATTGGTCTCAAACATTATTTGATGATTACCAATATGAAAAAATGCTTTTCTTACAATTTTGAATTCAAATTTTAAAAAACTTGTCAATTTTGAGAAAATAATTTGCAATTTATAAAATTATTTGATTAGAAGATTTGTAAAAAAATCAATAAAACAATATTTAATCATTTTCGACAAGATTTTACCTTCGCATACCATATGCCTACTAATTAAAATTAGTCGCATTATTTAAAAAGTTCATACCTCACGCTGTGTCTCGTAGTCAATTCATACACGATCATACGAATTATTGAGGTTTGATATTTTTTTTTGAAAAAACAGTTTTTATGAAAACTACATGTTTTGTAAAAGAATATTAATAACATTTTTGACAAACTAGACAAACGGAGACTGTAGTCACCCGGCTAGTGACCCTCGTCCAAAAGGGTTACCGATACCGTGATGTAGGTAACATAATGGGTGTTAGTGCATCAGTTGTCTCGTACTTATACTCGGTACCGAGAAAGTGAAGGACACGCTCGCCAACCGAGACAAGGTAGACCCCGTGTGACTGCCACACGAGATGATCGGGCAATCATTGGACGCGTTCGATAAGAATCTTTGGTCCATGCGATTGTCATTGCTCAGGATTTTCCCAACCGACAACGACGACAACGGCAAAACGTCGCAGCTCAAACTGTTAGACGCCGTCTCCGCGAGACGGGGTTGCGAGCAAAACATCCACTTCGTGTGCCAATGTAAACCCCAGGAGTACACTCATATTTTTTGCTACTTCGTTATCGGACTGCACACTGGGACTGTGAGACCCGGCCAACTTTCGAATGCTGTCATTTTTTTTAACGTACATCTAGTCGAATTGAAGAGTAGAATGTTAGGAAAGCGCCTGTAAAGAAAAGTTCTATGTTCGGCAACTATTTTGCCTGAAAAAGCTGTTGGAGCAAGTGAAAAAGGTTTGGAAAGAGAAGATACGAGTTTTGCATTTAAAAAAAATGCATAAATCAGGAACTTATTCATAGAATTGAATTTTCTTCCCGAATTCTGTTATATTATCGACAGCATCATCTTTTATATCGGTTTCGTCGTCGAAAACTTTCTTTCCACGAGATTTTCGCCGCTGCTTTTGTATTTATTCCACAGTTTGCTTTTGACTGCGAGCAAGCATGGCAGCTGCTAATAAAACAATCAACAAATACAAATTTTCGTTACTTATTGATACACCTATTTATTTACTTCTTTACTTATTTATTTATGACTTCTGCGACTTTACTTCCACTTGGCTGCAAGTATACGTATTCTGTAACATATTCATAGCAAAATCTCAGTTATAAATTTTAAAAAATGTTAATTTTGAAAGACTCATATAAAGTCGTGATTATTTATTTAATATGACTTATTTAAAATCGCATTGGTGGAAAAAGAACGGATGTACTTTCTTTTTAATTTCGGCCGCTTCGTACACATAAGTCTGGAAGAGACCCATGCTTATTTTTCGACCTTCACAATACAAAAGCTAAACGACAACTGAGGGTCCGCCCAACGGCAAATTGTAGGGGAGGGACCAAAGTGAACTTACGCGACACAGCCATTTCAATAATGTAAAGGGCCTCGCGGTGCCAAATTCTTCAAAATTTGGTCGCGTCCGTGAGATCCAAGACTGTACTCCTAGCGTTAGGGGCTAGACATTCCCGACTAGGAATTTTACTACAGGGCAGACTAGGGCCGTATCCAACATGTTGTATTCCGTACCACGGCACTTTACAGGCCGCCGTATCAGGGCTTTAACAAGCGTGAAACGCTTTTTACATCCGGCCCTGATGCGGATGCCGGTTACGGATCTGATCAGTATACCTTTGCAGGCTCTGATCCGGCTGCCGTGTCTATGCCTGAAATGACAAATAAAAACAATCCGAAAAATTATGAATAAAAAAATTCTGTTAGTATTTTTTGTTTCCATATACTTTATTTATGTTCCTGTCTATATGATAATTGAATTAAAACGTATTCTGCCTCGTTAAAGTTTTTACCTATCCTCGGGATTAAACCTATGCGTTCTTATTCTAGAGCTTAGCGCTATCTGTTTGGCCATCCTTACACTTGTGTAAACTTTTTTATTTTCTTTCCTATCTTTATCAGTATAATTTTATTCTAGAAAATTTCAATCATTTTATGTATGATGTTGAAGGTTGCATCATTGCAATGCAACAATAATTATGTTTTTACCGCCGATGTTTTTTGTCCACTTAGGGCCTTTGCATACGGCGTATTTTCTACGCGCAGACCACGTGATAAAAAGACGATACACACTTGACCTATATGCGTTTTTCAGTCCAAAAAGCGCGTGGATCATGTGTGTATCACGTTTGTATCGCGTCGTTTGCGCGCAGAAAATACGCCGTGTGCAAAAGCCGTCAGGATGTGAAAACAACTTACACGCATGTAATTTCAACAATAGCCGTAAATTCCCTTTTATTATTATTATTATTATTATATATATATATATATATATATATATATATATTGTAACGATCGATTCCGAGTATTTGAAAGACTTAACTTCCGTGTGCGATGTATAAAAAAGGGAGCCACTAGGCCCGGAAGTGGAGTACGAGGAAGAAAGGGGGAGAAGAACGTCTCGCGAGCTATGTCTTCAAGAGGAGCGAGAGAGATGGTAGAGCAATCGATAAGGGAACACGGACGCGATAGATCGGGAGATACGGACAGCGTCTGCCCATTCGATCTCAAATATTGAAATTCGCGTAGTTCAAACGTGGCGTGCATTTCAAAAGTATGTTGGCGGTTCGAACACAACTGCGTCGATCGAAACCTTTCAAAACCATTACGGCACGCAGTCGCCAAGATGAGGAAATAAAGCACGGGGCAAATAGAATGGTCCGAAAGCACTCTAGTCCAGGCACGTTAGCATAAGACCTATTCAAGAAGCCTATCCTCTGGCCAATTTTTTATAGGTTGTTTCGAAGTACAAGAATATAGTCCCGAGTTTTCGGACATTTCCGAGGTATATTTTAGCAATAAAAAATTATTGGAAATTAAAAAGGCATGTTTTTTAGATAATTTTTTTGGATGGCGTCCTATCGAAACAAGTTTCGAATAAAATTTGTTCATCATAACGTCCTCTGTAAAAAAAGGTCCTGAAAAAAGTGCTAACATTGTTCATTAAGCGGTTAATGGCAAATGAAAATGAAAATTCTCCATTTCGTTTTTGCAACCGCAATCGGGTGTTTATCAACATATCGATTTGAAACGCGTACATGATATAAAGGAGCCAAACCCCAAGAGAATCGTGCAAGATTTATCGATCTGCGAGATATAATTTAGCAGCAATCTGCGATCATCGAAAAATCTTTGCCCTTCAATAGAATTTCCCGACGAAGGCCCATAGGGTGGAAACAAATCGAGAAGCTTCGTGTCATCATGCACAAGCGATTTGGAAAAAAAAATACGTTTTGTTGAAAATAGATACTGTTTTTTGGCGATTTTAGATTTTTGCTTATAAACAAATAACAATTCTGACCAAAGTTGCAAAGATGTCTGAAAAACTCTTGGACCATCTAACGTGTTGATGGAAAACGAATTGAAAAAAAAAATTTGCAATATTTTGATTAGCGCCCGAGATATGAATGTTTTTACGTTTGTTCAATTTTCTATTGTTGTAATAAAGATTTTTCCAAAATTCGAGTTCCTCAGAAATCCCTACGCTATTATACGCCGACTATTCTTGTAGTTCCAAATAACCTATTTAAAAAATGGCCAGAGGGTGAGCCTCTTGAATAGAACTTCGTAAAATATGGCCTAAGGTGACTGGACTATTACGGAATTATGCATAGACCCAATAATATAGCGTAATTATTAGGGTGATTACTGTAAAAAAATAAACTTTTTTTCTCCATATTCATCCATTTAGTGGTTGCAGCAAGGTGAAATAAGACGCCTGTTAAAATATGAGGTCTCAAAATTAATATTTAGAAAACTTTGCTTGCTACTTTTGAATTTTATAACTCACCAACGGGTAAACGTACAACAATGCCCAAACATATTTATGTAGGGAATTTAACGTTCTATCAAAAATATTTCTTATCGTTTTATGATAAATCTACTCTTTCAAAAGTTATTCACGGTCAAAGTTGAATTTATAGTCAATTTCAAGATTTGTTCACGTTTCCAGCGAAATTATCAGACTTATCACAGAATGTCATAGGACCTTTTTTGTAGTATATTTAATTTTCGATAAAATCATGACATTAAATATAAAAAAATGCAATAGTTTTATAGTTAACGGCTTTACAAATTCATTTTTGGAGAAAAGTTGCTATTCCAATGAAATTAATTGTTATATTAACCAAAAATATAAATAGAGACGCCAATTTTTAAGTTACTTCTTAATGTTTACTGTTGATGAAAATTGTAAAAAACGTGACTGTTTTTTCCGTTTCTCTATGATTTCTTCTAAAACAATACATTTTTTAATTTTAAATACACAAGGCACAGCAATTAGAGGATCAGAAGAAAAAATCGATATTTTAGGTGATTTTCAGCGGGCTATAACTCGGCAAACAATGGTAGTAGAGCAATAAAAAAAGCAAATTGAAGCTGGAAGTCTGTGGTTTCGAGATCTATAGGTCAAATATTTTTATTCATGGACGTTTCTGAGTTAACTCAAAGAGATCGCAAAAGATCTCAGCCCATTTTTGAAGAGGTGCACGGGCTCGGGTAAATTTTTTTCAGCAATGTAACTATGATACTCGTTTAGTTATATTCTTCCGCTTTAATTTGAGTGGTTTCTGAACTTTGTACGATTATTTTTCGCTGAGTTATTGTCGTTCGAAGCGAAAAAAACTTTTTGGCTTTGATTATTCATTACTCGGAAACTAATGATCGTACAAAAAATATACGGAGGGTTTTGAATACTTCAAAGTATCCTCTAAAAGGTGTGATTAGTGTTTTTTAATAAACATTTTTTTTCAATATGAAAACCTTGAATGAAAAACAGGTATAAAATCGCGTTTCCACGGAGTTTCACTAAACTTGAGATAACTCAACAAATAACGAATAGACTGAGGATAAATTTGGTTTTTTTATAACCTCAAAGTATCCCAAAGAAGCCCTCAAGTATTCTTTGTTTGTGTGTGTCATTTTTTTAATAGAACCCACGTGCGCACGGTGAAAGAAAAATCGCAGCGGTTTGAATACTTGAGGGCTTCTTTGGGATACTTTGAAGTTAGAAAAAAAACAAATGTATCCTCAGTCTATTCGTTATTTCTTGAGTTATCTCGAGTTTAGTGAAACTCCGTAGAAACGCGACTTTACTTGTTTTTCATTCAAAATTTTCATATTGAACAAAAATGGTTTATTAAAAAACGCTAATCACACCTTATAGAGGATACATTTAAGCGTTCAAAACCCTCCGTATAATTTTTGTACGATCATTAAGTCCCGAGTAATGAATTATCAAAGCCAAAAAGTTCTTTTTCACTTTGAACGACGATAACTCAGCGAAAAATCATCGTACAAAGCTCAGAAACCTCTCAAATTTAAGCGGAAGAAATGAGAAAAGCTAAACAAGCATCATAGTTACATTGCTGAATAAAATTTACACAAGCCAGTGCACCGCTTCAAAGATGGGCAATTTTTTTAAAATTTTTTCATTTGCGATCTCTTTGAGTTAACTCAGAAACGATAATGGAAAAACATATTTGACCTACAGCTCTCGAAACTAGAGACTTCCAGCTTCAACTTTCTTCTTTTTTATTGCTCTACTACCATTTTTTGCCTAGTTATAGCCTTCTGAAAATCATCTAAAAACATCAAGGTTTTTTTCTGATCCTCTAATTGCTGTGCCTAGTGTATAAAAGTTATGGAAAAAGAAAGATATTTATTTAAGTTGTTTTGGGTACAATCTGGAAAACGTCAACGATGTTCTTGTGCTTCTTGTAATAGAAATAGCAGTTGTTTCTCGATCCTTGTTAGAAAGTTATTATATTATGCTATTAACGCAATACCATGTTCTGAAACGTCATTTATTACCCTTAGATTTCCAAAAAAATTGCAACTTTCCCCTATAACTTCCATGGTCAGATCACAGGGACATGATTTTATAGAAAATTAAATGTACAACACAAAAGGTCCTATGACATTTTGCGACAAGTCTGATCATTTCGCCAGGAAAGTGCAAAAGTCTGGCAACCTACTATTAATTCAACTTTGACCGTAAATAACTTTTGAAAGAGTAGATTTTTCATAAGACGATAAGAGATCTTTTTATAGAATGTTCAACCCCCTACGAAAATATGTTTGGGCATAGTTGTACGTTTATCCATTAGCGAGTTTTTGAATTCTAAAGTAGCAAGAAACGTTTTCTCCATGTTATAAGCTTGGAAAATAGAAAACCACGATGAGGAACCTTTGAATATTAATATTGACAGCTCATATTTGAACAGGCGTCTTATTTTACTTTAAAGCAAATACTGAATAGGGAAATTCCAAAAAAAATAATCGATTTCTTTCAATCACCGTAGTAATTATATTCTATGCACTACACACGATTTTGACTTGCCAATTTAGAAGTTCTTTTCTCGTTTTATTTATACAATTTTAAAGTATATTATTTTTATATAAACATATACCGGCCGGTGTAAGTATCTGGTGCTAAGTATTAATATTTTCATATGCGTTTTTTTTAGCAGTTGTGAAAAACAGTATGAGTAAACAAAGACTCCTTTTTTCCGGATGCACCGCAAAAATTTGTCAAATGAACGGTTGACCGAATGCACGTGACATTTTTGAATATATAATCTATGCCATATATTCTTTTATAGAGAACTCATCGTGTTTGGTGTAGTTATTTTTTTAAATTGGATATATGCTTTGACGTATTCTTTTAAAACGCAAGTGCTTTATGAAAGAAACATTTTTTTTTCTTTGTCCGATCGCTGGAGTGATTTCTTTACATCAAGTGTTGCATAGCAATTGTGCGCAAATGTTACCTAAAAATTTGAATTGTGAAAGCACTGGGGCATCAGCCCATGTGCCACCCCCAACCCCTACACCGGCTATGCAATACCGGTCAACAATTATTGATCACTTGGAATAATTGCAAAATTAGCTCAGAATAATATAATTGATTTTATGGACCTATAAAAATCTTCGTAAAATAAGAAATAAAACGAATAATATTATTCTAATGTAGGTTTGCGATAATCCAAAGAGATCAAAAAATTTAATGGGCAGTGTACACATTCCGCGTGCGTATGAATTTTGTTGTCACTGTTAGACATTTTTCTGAAGAAGTTTAAAAAACTGCTATTATTATTCATGTAACAAATACATCTACATATGTATATAAATATATTTAGATATGGGGAAAATATATTTTTAAAACGTTATGTCGGCACATGTCGCCGTTCCGAGGCCGATGCCTTATTTTTGTAAACAAATCGTTGATCTACATAACCAAAGAAAAAGTTGCATTTAAAAAATTAATTTACATTTAGAGTTGGAGCATACAATTCGTAAAACGTTAGAAAGACCAGGAATATACGAAGGATACTCTCATTGGGCATGTAGGAGAGAAAGGCGACGGTTCGAACGATTCATTCGTGTCGGGAAGTCGCGCGTCGTGATGCTATCTAAATAAACTTTGGACTTACCAAGGTTCACGATGAGTAAAATGGCGGCGGAAAACAACATTATTTGTATTCCTAGCGCACGGGAACGTCAACAAAAGATTTTCCTCGACTTTGCCTCGCGTATCCAATTACGAGGGATAACACGCGAGAGTGAGAAGCGGAAAGTAATTTCGAGATGATCGATTTCCCACGTGGGCACACAAACAAAATGTCGCGTAGTCAAATTGATCGAGAAAATCGTTGCGTGAATCGTGATGCGAGACTTTAAACATCCGTGTATACGAATCCGTTGCCTTGACAGTCGACCCTGGCCACCCGTGCCAGTCGCTAATGCACCAGTTCCGCGGCACACACATCCAGCGACGAAACAATTGACGTGTGCCGTGATGCGCTGGTGTCGTGAGATTGCAAGCGAGAAAAGCTAATAAAGACCACAAAGCCTCGGTGCTGATCGAATAAAAACTGTTCGGTTGCGGATGAGTCATGCTACATTTATGTGGTGTAAGCAACGACGTCCCCCGCCACGCCAACCGAGATGCGCACTGTGCGCCGCGCGTTGCTCGCCCCTCACTCCGCCGCTTCTTAGCGTGCACGCGGTCGCGTCAAAGTCCACGGAAGCCCGAAAAATTACGCGGAAAGTATAGAGCATGAAAATTACGGAGACTAGACACAGAAAGCTACATTGTGTTACTTCCTCCTGTTGAAGCGTACTTCCGTTTAATAATTTACGAGTAATGGATTCAGCGTGCGCGATTTCCTCGAGGAACATTTTGACTCAAGACAGCATAAATCTTCGGTAGTATGATCGTCAGTATTCTCGCGCAGCCTCATTGCAGCGCTGTTACCGTACCAATAGAAAACATATCGAAACACCGCAGTGTCAGATTTTTGTTGGTGCGAGGGGCGGAATTCCAAAGAAACCCAAACAAATTTTATTTTCATTGACAATGCTTAAATATTCAAACCTTAAAGGAATTTACATTAAAATTTACTTTCGTGGATCTGCTGCACTTTTTCTTAGCGCTTTTTTATTTCACCGCTGTTTTTCGTCAATCAATTTCCTGTGAACGCTGAGCATGTAAAGACCACTGAGCTTATTGTTTTTCATGGTTAATCTGAGCCACGTTTTGACCCACTGCAACATGGAAAAAGATTTTTCCACGGTACTAGTTGCTCACTCACTGCTGAGCCAAAGAAATGAGAATACCATTTTTTATTACAGGGAAAGACGTTTCATTGTTAGTGTTATTCAGTACCTCTAGTCTAGCTCTTTTAAGTTTTCTTTTATAATGTTCTTATCTTTCCACAGGCTATACCATAATTCGGCTTCGGTAAAAAGATTTCGAGGTTATAATATTCCCAAAAGTATTGTTTTCTCTTTAAATTCGTTTAATGTCATGTTCAGCATATAATTTGGGTGCAACAGTAGTCATGGGAAAGCTGACAGGTTTTCGTTAGAAAATCGTTGCTCAAGTGCAGATATCAATGAGTTCAAGTATAGAATAAATAGTGCGACGTGTCTATCCGCACAGAAGTGTGGCTGTATGACAGTCACGCAAAAGACACGAAACCAGTGCAGCCAGATCGCGCGCAAAAGTTACCCCCTCTCTAGACTCTTGCGCGCCCATCACACAATCATAGTAGCACGTGTTCGTGAGCGAGCGACGCTTGGACATCTTCGGAAAGAGCCGAGCGCCGTCGAAGTTTCTCGACCGCGCCTACGGCAGCTACACCAATACATGGACGCTGAGCACGTTCATGTGTGGCCAAGCCAAAACGAAGGCTTCGAGCAGGAAGACTAGAGGTAAGGAGTACGAACGCCGTGTCGTCGAAACGTCCGCAAAAGTGAGGACGAGAAGGGCGGCGCTGCTCTCCTACCGCACCGCAGTAAAGTCAGCAACAAACCAGTGCCGTACGATACGCTCCCTCATATAGCGATAATTTGATCAAATGAATTGTAAAGGAATTGCCGTACGATATGCAAAAAGCACTCTTTGCCACTTCATATGGAGCGATCATTTCATCAAATTAGTTGTTCAACCACTTGGTGAAGGCAATTTCTATATAGATACACAGGATTCTTATATATAGATTGTTTTGAAGAATACCGAAATACAGAAATTAATTCAGTTTTTTTGTTGCGGAACCAGTAACAAACAAAATTTATTTACAGACACAAGGAAATTCATAAGAAATTAGCATTCAGACAAAAATTTACAGATTATCACCATATTTACACATTGTGACACGCTGTACAGATAAAGAATAATAACGACAAACAGAAATAAAGTCAGTTTTTTTTCCTCGCGGAAACCGTAACAAACAAAATTTATTTATAGACACAAGAAAATTCATAAGAAGTTTTAATCCAGACAAAAGTTTTTCAAATTATCACATCTCATATTTACACATTATGATACGCTGTACGGATAAAGAATAATAACGAAATACAGATATTAATACAATGTTTTTTTTTTTTCGTTGCGGAAGCAGTAAAAACATAGATACAAGAAAATTCATAAGAATTTTGAATGCAAACAAAAGATTTACAAATTATCACACATCATATTTGCACATTATGACACGCTGTACAGGTAAATCGATCTTACAGTTTTTATTTTTTCCAATTGTCTTTCGTTTTAATTTTCCTTGCGTGATTATTTTCGGTGACCGATCGCGCTAGAAAATGTCCTCTCATGACGAGATAATAGTTTATCACTCTCTTCGTGAGCTCTTCATTGTGTGCTTGGTATCCCATGTACTCTAAATTTTTCATATCCGAAACTTTGTCGAGAACTTGATGGAGAGTGTTAATTTTAACGGCAGTTCTCGATCGATCGCTGCACTCCAAGTTTGTCTCGAGTTCGGGCACTGAAAGCAACAATTCAAACAATATTACAAGCTTTTATTTAATTTAACTTTCTATGAAAATGGCAAATTGATATTTCACCCACTCACCCACTCACTCCCCATTTTCACGCCTCGAAAATAAACATTTATGTTTATTTTTATTTATTTCATTTATTTATGTTTATTTTCGAGACATGAGACCAAACGTGCAATATACGAAAAAAATCCATATATTGCACTTTTTGTCTCATCGACGGGACACTTGCTCCATATCTCGCGTTTGTGATCATTTTTATTTCACTCGGTACGATAATGGTACGATAAAACGAAACCATTCTTTTTATGAAAGTAAGTACTATTTTTCTTACCTACGATTGATTGTTTTCGCCGCAGATCACTAAATATATTTTATACCGAGACAATTATTTTTTTTTTACATCTAACACAATTCGCAAAATTGGTTACCCCGAACACGCTTTATGCCAACACGAACGACGAGCGGGAATCATCGATGACACAGGACGCCGGTTGTGTTCTTGTCGCTTAGTTCACTTCGGTGCGGTCATACACTAGCGACGCACACCGTGAAAACACTAACTACTAAAATCCACAGTTTCACGGACGCTTTTGGATCGGGCTCACCATAGGCGTTCGTACTCCTTACCTCTAGTCTTCCTGGCTTCGAGGGAAAAAGCAATCTGAGCACGACTCGCGCGTGTCATCACCCGACGGCACGCGCGAGGCTTTTAGATTATTTCAATGCTTATTTAGCTCTTGATTCTCTGCGTTATTAATGTAAACAAAAAAATGTATTGTACACTCTGACCGCTTATTTTTTTTAGTTTATACGTTAATTTAAAAATAATAATAAATCTAAATTACAACATATTTATCTCCTAAAAAATTGTTTACGCTTTACTCACACCCGTTCTTATGCCAAATAAATTATAATTCATAAAAGTAAGCGGAAATATATTTATATTCGTATTATTATATTAATTCTCATACTTTCATCAAGCGATAAAGCATTAACCCCAAAAACAAGCCAATCATCCGCTTATTTTATTAGTTTGTACGTTAATTGAAATGTAATAATCAATCTAAATTACGACTTATTTATCTTCTGAAAAATTGTTTGCGCTTCACTCACACCCGTCCCTATGCCAAATAAATTGTAATTCATAAAAGTAAGCGGAAATATATTTATATTCGTATTATTATATTAATTCTCATACTTTCATCAAGCGATAAAGCATTAACCCCAAAAACAAGCCAATCATCCGCTTATTTTATTAGTTTGTACGTTAATTGAAATGTAATAATAAATCTAAATTACGACTTATTTATCTTCTGAAAAATTGTTTGCGCTTCACTCACACCCGTCCCTATGCCAAATAAATTGTAATTCATAAAAGTAAGCGGAAATATATTTATAGTCGTATTAAGGGGGGATTGTCTTTTTTTTCGCAAAATTTACCGCTTTTTGGGAATTTTTTTGTGAAGAAAGTATACAACGGAAAACTTGTGAAACTTGGCATATAGTTTTATTGATCTGTTTACTACATACAAAAAATTTTTTAAACAATTTCATCAAAAAATCCGCCTCCCACCCCCCTCGACGCGCGATGGTCCTTTTTTGATGGTGTGCACGATTTCTCAAAAACTATTCAACCGATTGCCTTCAAATTTGAACAGAATGCTCAGCTGACATCCTTTTATCGTTTGATGAAGCAAAAAAGCAATACGTTTAATAGTTTTTTATTTATAACAAAAAATCGATCAATTTTTTTCGAAAAATCGATACTTCAAGTTCAAAACGTCACCAAATCGTCAAATTTTTTTCCCTTCATCGAACGATAGCTATATGTGTCTAAAGTAAAATGCTTTTTGGGTTTTTGTTGCAGGATGAACGTGAAGGCTGTAATCGTGCACACCATCAAAAAAGGACCATCGCGCGTCGAGGGGGGTGGGAGGCGGATTTTTTTATGAAATTGTTTAAACATTTTTTTGTATGTAGTAAACAGATCAATAAAACTATATGCCAAGTTTCACAAGTTTTCCGTTGTATACTTTCTTCACAAAAAAATTCCCAAAAAGCGGTAAATTTTGCGAAAAAAAAGACAATCCCCCCTTAATATATTCATTCTCGTAAGTTACGATTCGCGGCCGGATGGATGATTGGCTTGTTTTTGGGGATAATGCTTTATCGCTTAATGAAAGTATATGAGATAAATATAATAATACGAATATAAATATATTTCCGCTTACTTATTATTATATTTAATTTAACGTACAAACTAATAAAATAAGCGGTCAGAGTGCGCGATAAATTTGTTCACACTAAAAGATAACTAATTAAAATAACAATGATAACTAATAAAAATAACTAATCAAATAAGAAATAATAGTAACAATAATTTTAAAAAAGCACTGAGCGCGGGCAACGATCCCGCGGCCCCTGCGGACCGAAGCCAGGAACGCTACCAACGGAACCATCTCATCGCTTGTAGAATATGTGCACTTTCTGGTACTTACGATTCGCGGCCGGATGGATGATTGGCTTGTTCTTGAGGATAATGCTTCATCGCTTGATGAAAGTATGAAAATTAATATAATAATACGAATATAAATATATTTCCGCTTACTTTTATGAATTACAATTTATTTGGCATATGGACGGGTGTGAGTAAAGCGTAAACAATTTTTTAGAAGAGAAATAAGTTGTAATTTAGATTTATTATTATATTTAAATTAACGTACAAACTAATAAATTAAGTGGTCACAGTGCGCGATAAATTATTCGACATTTAACCCTTTGACTGTCAGTGACACACATATGGGCAAAAAAAGTCGTCCCATTTTTGTGTCATGACGCACATGTGGGAATTTGAAATAAAAAAACATATTTCTACTACAGCGATTTGATTATAATTTGGTAAATCATAGGTTTTGAGGTAGCTGAATCGGAATTTGAAATCAGATTTTCAAAATTCGAAATGGCCGATCCAATATGGCGGACACAAATTGAAAAAATGGTTTGATTCCGACGAAAGTGAGTTTTTGAGGTCGCTAAATCCGAATTTGAAATCAGATTTCTAAAATTCAAATTGGCGGATCCAATATGGCGGACGTAAATTCGAAAAATGGTTCGATCGCGACGAAAGTACGTACCGCATGGTTTTTATGGTCGCTGAAACCGAATTTAAAATCGGATTTCCAAAATTCAAAATGGCGGATCTAATATGGCCGACACATTCGACAAATAGTTTAATTTCGACAAAAATTTGTATCTTTTGGATGTTTATGGTCGGGAATTTCGAATTTGTGTCCTAACTTCAAGTATCTGACGCTCGGATACAATATGATGAATAAAAATTTAGCAAATCATGTATGACAATCTATCCATAGTAACAAATGTAAAAAAATACTTTTTTGGTTTTATATACCGCTCTCTGCCGAACTCAGAGTCACGAATCGAGGAGGTGGCGGTCATTGACTCCGATTATGTATTTTTTTGTGCTTTTTGTATTTTGATTTTCTTATGTGCTTTTTGTATTTTTTCAAATTTCTTGTTACTATTCATATTTCCCTTTTTTTCTCATATTTCCGGAATTCAATTTTTTTGTATTTTTGCAACTTAAAAAATTTATATTTCTTTTGTAGTTTTAATTTTTTCGATTTTAATTTTATTCTTTTTTTTTGTTGTCTGTATCTATTGCTTTTTTTCATTCCTTGTGGATTTTTTTCATTAATTCCCATATTTATTTTATATTTGGACAACAAATGAAAAAGAATTTCGGTATTTCACCTGATCATACCGTTATTCGTGGTACTTTTGGAAGCAAGGTACCGCACACAGTGGAACGTTACCACAATCTTTGTACATAAAGAATGTTGCCTTCCTTTGTTTTTTGAAATAACATTCAGTGCAACGCTTTCTTATCTACTTATCGTCTGAAACATAGAATGGATAGTGACTTCGCGACAAGCGCAGAGGATTTTTGGGTTTACAATCATACTCTTTAGATGATGTATGTTGATCACAATGATCTTCGAACAGCTCTGTTGCCAATGCACAATGAAAGTGTAAAGAAGTCATTTTTTTAGTCAGTTTAGAGATGATTATAGACGACGGAAGCTGTTAGAACGCGATTTGGGAGGGGTAGAAAAAGATGGAACTCTTTGATTTTCAACAATAACCGTTTATTTTAGCACAACGAATTTTTAGCGCGTGGTTACTGTCGGCCATCTTAGTCTTAACTACTACTAGAAACGAAAAACCCCTAGAGCTGCCCGAGACGTTTATCGGTGGCGCGCTCTAGAGTCTGATATACGAACTCAAACTATAACATCCTCCCATCTTGAGTTGGAAAAGATTTTGCAACTCAAAAATAAAACAAAACATAAAATGATCAGAATAAAAATGAAATAGAGCCAAACATTGCTCATAAAGAAATCTAGAGATCGAGCCTTTTTGGAGCGTTAACTTGACGCCCACTTCTTGCACGTGTCACTGAATTTGAATTTTTCTCTGCCGACGTCGTATTTTCGATAGGAAGCTCGGAATTCTCGTTGGACGGTGTCTCTCCTTCTTCGATAGGAAGCTCGGAATTCTCGTTGGACGGTGTCTCTTCTTTTTATTCGATCTCCGGCGTTCGAGTTGTGTTCGGAGGAGACTCTTTATCGACGACTGACCTTTTTATAGTCTCGATCTCGATAGGCGACGTCATCTCTAGCAGATATAACCGCTGAACGGGACGCACGAGCTCTCCGGACGCTGTTTTCAGTCGAGCCACTCTTACGATTCCGTCTCGACTCGGAATAACTTCGATTACTCGAGCCAGGGGCCAATCTAGACGCTTTTGATTGTCGTGACCCACGAAGACGACATCTCCCACTTGCAAACTTATTATTTTTGCGTTGGTTCTTTTCGCTCGAGACAATTGTCCCAAATATTCGGAGCGAAAACGGCGACGCAAATCCTCTTGTAGTCTCTAGCGGTAACGACATCTTCTGCTCAAGTGGTTCTCTTCGATATTGTCGAGATCTGGCACTCCTACTTCTCGAATGTCTTATAGAAACATCGCTGGCATCAACGGAACCAACTCCTCGGGATTCTCGGATACATAAGTGATCGGGCGCGAATTTATGATCGCCTCGCAATCACACAATGTCGTGGTAAGATCCTCGAACATCAGACAGGCTCGTCCCAAGACTTTCTTGAATAACTCTTTTACCGACCTCACGAGACGCTCCCACCATCCTCCCCACCAGGCTGCTGCAGAAGGATTAAATCGCCACTCGATTTTCTCGACCGTACTATATTCCGCAATTCTGTTCCAGTTGACTCCCCGCAGTAGATTACTGGCCCCGGTGAAATTAGTGCCGTTGTCGCTGTATACGACAGCAGGTCGTCCTCGTCGTGCGATAAATCTTCGGAAAGCCCCAATAAAGAGCTCGGTCGACAGTGACGTGACGAGTTCGAGGTGAACAGCGCTGTACACCGCACATGTGAAAAGACAGATCCAGGCCTTCTCACCGCCTTTCAAGTAAACTGGTCCTGCGAAATCGACTCCGGATACCTCGAACACCGCTGCATCTCGTACACGTTCCTCCGCTAGAGTGGCTGGCGAAGTTTCTATTCTCGTGGCCTTGTAGCGTCGGCAGGTGATGCATCTCGCGAGCACAGAACGTATAGCTCGTCGACTGGTGAGAATCCACACTTGCTCTTGCAGATTGCTCATCATAATTTGTATCCCCGCGTGATTCAGTTTCTCATGGCGGTATTGTATCAGCTTCGTCACCAAAGGGTGTTGAGGATCCAAAACTATCGGGCAACGGAATCCCACTCGATCGTCTCGGATTGATGTCGGAGTTTCTAGACGAATCAGCCCTAACTTATCTTCGTACGGACTCAGACTCTTGATTCTCGGGTCGGCGACGCCGTCGAACGACGCCGTCGAACGACGCTTTCTGGACCAAGCGTATTAATTTCAGCTCGGCCTCGACGATTTCCTTGGCCGTCAATTCCCCGCATCGACGTCGAGAATGATCTTTGCGACACCTCGCAACGAACCGTAGTATCCACGCCAACGTCCGTAATATCCTCGAATATTTCGAGAGCCCTCGCATGTACGAATAAATATCTTGATCGGTGTTCGTTAAACCCATTGAGCCATTCTGGGCCCTCCCATCATCTCGACTCAAGGAGTTGTCTAGCGCTACATCCTCGAGATGGGAGATCGGCCGGGTTGACTGAACCGGGTACGTGATATCACTGCTCGTGATGTGTCAATGGTCTTATCTCTTGTACTCTATTCCACACGAACGTCGCCCACTGATTCTCGCGCTTGATCCACGACAAAACGGTTGACGAGTCGCTCCAGAAGCGTTTCTCTGCCCGTGACTTGCCTAACGCGTCTAGCGTAAAAGCCATCAATCTCGCTCCTATCGTCGCGGCAAGAAACTCCAATCTCGGTGTGGTTGTTTTACCCATCGGTGCTACTCTCGATTTCGCTTCAATGAGTTTGACTTTAACTCCGTCCGCGGTCTCTGTACGTGCGTATAATACAGCCGCATACGCCTCTCGAATAGCGTCGACGAAAACGTGAAAAGATGTCACGTCTCCCCTCGATTCTTCTCCGAACGCCCATCGTGGAAGCCGTAACTCTTGCAGAAGGTTCAACTCTCTATGCCAATCTCTGAACGTGTCCTCGGTTTCTTTATCGACCTCTGTGTCCCAATCCAGATCCGTGGACCATAGTTTCTGTAACAGTAATTTCGGACGCAGCCTTACCGGGCACGCTAAACCTATCGAGTCAAATATCTTTGCATGATTGAAAGAATATTTCGTTTCGTCACCTTTTCTGGTAGAGGTCCATCCACCGCCGCCTTCGTCAGTGCCAGCGTGTCTTTTCCCTTGTCCCAAGTGAGTCCGAGTACCGACGCGGTGCATTGCGACAACAGGGGATCGGAATACTCCCATCCTCGAAGTAGAAAGCCACCGCTCATCGTTGCCTTGGTAGCAACTCTCTCGAAGGAATCTTTCTCTTCCTCCGTGTCAACGCTAGTCACACAGTTGTCCACGTAAAAGGATCTCTTCAGTTTCTCGATCATCGAATGCTGTTGTTCATCTTCGATCTCTCGAAGCTCTTTCTCCAAGTGTATTTCGATTGTAGCCCCCAGTAAAAACGGACTGCTCGTCACTCCGAATACGACTCGACAATGTCGGTAAATGTCAACTTTCGTCGGCTCGTCCTCGTTCCACCACAGGAACCGGAGCACGTCTCGGTCTGTTGGCGTTACACTGATCTGGAGAAAAGCTCGTTTTACGTCGGAAATAATTCCAATTCTTTTCTCTCAGAATCGCAGTAACATCGACGGAATCAGCTCTATAAGGTTTGGACCGACTTCGAGATACTGATTCAGAGAGGGCGAATCCTTGCTCTTCGCTGAGGCGTCGAAGACGGGTCTCAAGGGCGTGGTGCTGTTCTGTTTGATCACGTGTCGGTGTGGCAGATAGTAACCGCGTTTGTCCTCTTCCGTCGGTGGGACGCGTTCTATAATTCTCTCCGGCGTCCAATCTCGAATTATTCGACCGTAATCTTCGAAAAGATTTTCAGACTTCAACCTTTTCGTGTTTATCTCCAATCTCTTGAACGCGACGTCTTTGTTGTCCGAGAGCGGTGGATGATTTTCTTTCCAAGATAGGAGAACTTCGTAACGTCCCTTTTCATTTACCTTGACCGTTTGTCGAAAATGATTTTTCACTTGTTCTTGATGAGCTTCTTTGGTTTTCGTCTCGATGGGATCGGTGATTCCCAGCGTGTCAAGGCTCCACAGATCTGAGACACGGGCGGTCTTTGTTATCATGGAGACTGACAACAATGCCGCGTCGACTCGTGGAACGTCTCTCTGTGCGGTTTTCCCCAATATCGTCCATCCCAGGCGAGTCTCTATCGCTGTCGTGCCGCACTTGAGATTTTGCAGTCGTCCGGCCAATAATTTACCCACGATATCCGCTCCTATGAGTATCGTGATAGGCTCATTTCTCTGGCCAACATCAGTCAGCCGTATACCGTCTTGCGCCAACTCTTGAATCCAAGGACCTCTCGTGATGCCAGAGATACTGTGACAAATCGTGTCTTGGTCCAGCGCAACAAAATTGCACGCGTACGAGTCGTCCAGGCTACGGAGTCGTATACGATACGCTTTGTGTTCCTGTGCTTCAGTCTTCGCGTCTCCGAACAGTGGGTGGATTATGCTCTGCCTTCCTACTTCCTCGTATCCCAGTTCCTCGACGGTTTGACGCAAAACGTACGAACGATGTGAGCCCGTATCCAACACTGCTCTCACGATACGTTCTTCTCCGTTATTGTACACTTTAACCCTCACGGTCTGCAAAAATATTTCATTATTACACGAGAGATTCGCCAGACTACTCTCCGTTTGACTCTTCGGCGGTCCGTCTCCGTGTTTCTTCGTTGTCGTTGTTTTTTCGGACGTCATTCCTCGGCACATGAGTAACGCGTGGTTTTTACCGCACCATGCGCACTTTTGCTTGTATTTGCAGAACCTTCGGCCATGACCTGTCTTGAGACAATTGAAACAGGCGTTTTTCTGTTTCACGCCCTCCTGTCTCTCCTCCATCGACATTTTCCTCGCCTTTTCACACTGTGAACTCTCGTGAGCCTCGCTGCAAAATATGCACTCCGGTGATTTACCCTCTTTTGTGGTTAAAAGCGCGGCGGCCGTCGCTGTTTCGTTGCTCGACTCGCTCTTCGTTTTTTTTCTTTTCTCTTTTCTTTGTTCCTTACCGAGACCGAAACCGCTCACTGCCATCGCAATCCTTTCCTCATTCTCCACCTCGGCTTGCAAGAACGTCATTAGATTCGCGAGACGCTCTTTGGGGTTAGGGACTACCGGCACGTTGTTCCCAGGTTCTCTCGCGGCAAACTGGATGGCGCTACTCGTCTGTCCGTAACAATTCTTCCGGCAACGACGACTCCACGAGGGGATACAGCATGGCCGCGCACGTTTCTGTTGTCACGCCCAACGACTCGAGCGATCGTATATGCGTCTCTAATTTGTCGTAGACGCTAGCCAACGAGACCGACTCTTTTGCCGCCAACACGTTGTTGAGCACCAATTTTAACAGCTCGCGCACGTACACCTCTACTAACAATTCGTTTTTCCGAACCGACTTTTTAGACTCTTGGTCACCTTGTCGTAATTTTCCGCCGTCGGTGGGTAGCTGTTCACGAGTTCACTGACTCGCGAGCCGGTCACCATAGCTTGGATGAGATACTGGAATTTATCTTCTCTCTTGATGGACTCGTCTTCGTCAATATTTTTAAACTGGCTCCAGAACTGCAGCCACTCACGAACATCGCCGTTGAATTTCTTGAGCTCGATCTTCGGTAGTTTGAATCCCCGTCGATTGTCAAATGGCGCATTATTATGCGGCGGTGCCGCGGGCAGGCCCTGTTGCGCGAACGACGCATTATGATATTGAGCCGTCTCGACAATTCTCGCGACGTCCACCTTCGCCCTTTGATATTTTACTCGGTACTCGTCCGCAGCCAACACCTCCGTTTCCAGCTCGCTCTGCGTCGCGTCTGAATCGACCATGAGATCGATCATTTTCGTGTTGAAATCCTCGAGCTCACTCGCCTTGTCCTTGAGCAGAGCGAAAAGACTCTGTAGTTCTATCCTCTCAGGAACCTCTTTGGCGAGCTCGGTGGTTAGCGCTGTAAGCACGCGCGTAAACGCGGAACGTGTCGTCCCTCGCGCCTTTTTCACACGGTCCATTGTTCTTACCCCGGCTTCACTTATGCCACCAATTTAACCCAAAACACGCAACTCATAGTCCTGTCACGGTCGCCACAATGTTAGAACGCGATTTGGGAGGGGTATAAAACGATGGAACTCTTTAATTTTCAACAATAACCGTTTATTTTAGCACAACGAATTTTTGGCGCGTGGTTACTGTCGGCCATCTTAGTCTTAACTACTACTAGAAACGAAAAACCCCTAGAGCTGCCCGAGATGTTTATCGGTGGCGCGCTCTAGAGTCTGATATATGAACTCAAACTATAACAGAAGCATTATAAATTGCAGTATCGAATAAATGAAAGTATAATTTGTGATGCTACTTGACGGTCGTGTGAATTGTTTCGTAAGAAGAAATAGACTGATCTGTTTTGTCTACATCTCCCATATTGTTATTATAAGAAATAACAACATTTGGCTTCATGATCTGTTTCTTGGTGAGCTTTGTTTTGTCATTTGACTTTAGTCCACGTCAAAATTCTCGCTAGACATTCACATTGTTTATATTATTATTAATATTATTTTAAATGATTTCTCGCATTTAGTCGCTCGAATTCAAATCAACTCCATCATACTAAAACTGAAAACCTTTCCTGTTATATTAGAGCCACCATTTTGAATTTTGGAAATTCGATTTCGGATTTGGATCCAGCGACCTCGAAAACTCTGAGGTACTCACTTTCGTCGGAATCAAACCATTTTTTAAATTTGTGTCCGCCATATTGGATCCACCATTTTGAATTTTGGAAATCTGATTTCAAATTCGGATTTAGCGACTTTTAAACCTTATAGTACTCACTTTCGTCGGAATCAAACTACTTTTCAAATTTGCGTTCGCCATATTGGATCCGCCATTTTTAATTTTGGAAATCCGATTTCAGATTCAGATTCAGCGACCCTAAAAACCTTCACACTGAAATTTTAGGGTAAATCTGTGAAGATTTTTTTCCAACACAAAAGTGACACGAAAACCTAATTTTCGCCTGACTGCGAAGGGGTTAAAGATAACTAATTAAAATAGTAATGATAACTAATAAAAATAACTAATCAAATAAGAATTAATAGTAATAATAATTTAAAAAAAGCACTACGCGCGTCCATCTACATCTCCCATATTGTTATTATAAGAAATAAGAACATTTGGCTTCATGATCTGTTTCTTGGTGAGCCACGTCAAAATTCTCGCTAGACATTCACATTGTTTATATTATTATTAATATTATGTTAAATGATTTCTCGCATTTAGTCGCTTGAATTCAAATCAACTCGATCATACTAAAACTGAAAACCTTTCCTGCCATATTAGAGCCACCATTTTGAATTTGGGGAAATTCGATTTCAGATTTAGATTCAGCGACCTCGAAAAGCCTGAGGTAATCAATTTCGTCGGAATCAAACTATTTTTCAAATTTGTGTCCGCCATATTGGATCCACCATTTGAATTTTGGAAATCAGATTTCAAATTCGGATTCAACGACCTTGAAATCCTTATAGTACTCAATTTCGTCGGAATCAAACCATTTTTCAAATTTGCGTTCACCATATTGGATCCGCCATTTTTTATTTTGGAAATCCGATTTCAGATTCCGTATCAGCGACCTCGAAAACCGTAAGGTACTCACTATCGTCGGAATCCAACTATTTTTTAAATTTGCGTCCGCCATATTGGATCCGCCATTTTTAATTTTGGAAATCCGATTTCAGATTCAGATTCAGCGACCCTAAAAACCTTCACATTGAAATTTTAGGGTAAATCTGTGAAGATTTTTTTCCAACACAAAAGTGGCACGAAAATCTAATTTTCGCCTGACTGCGAAGGGGCTAAAGATAACGAATTAAAATAGTAATGATAACTAATAAAAATAAGTAATCAAATAACAATTAATAGTAATAATAATTTAAAAAAAAACACTGCGCGCGGGGAACGATCCCGCGCCCCTGCAGACCGAAACCAGGAACGCTACCAACGCGACCATCTCATCGCTTGTAGAATATGTGCACTTTCTGGTACTCACGATTCGCGGCCGGAAGGATGATTGGCTTGTTTTGGGGGATAATGCTTTATCGCTTGATGACAGTATGAGAATTAATATAGTAAGAAGTTTGATTTGCATCGCCTTTTTGGCTTTTTACAAAGTTGTCATACCGTTGCACATCGCTCTCTTACAATCTAACTTATCTTTTCTCCTTTAGAAGAAGTTTTTACAATACTATTACACCGTTTAACATCGCTTTCTTACAATCTAACTTATATCTTTCCTGTTTTATTACTTTTAATTTTCGTCACACTCTTCGTTCTCTCTCTCCATTAACACCGTTCCTCTTTTCTTACACTCTCTTTCTATTCCCCTAAAAAAAGTACACATATTTACATCTATCTCCCCTCTCAGTATCCCTATTAAATCTATTTTCTAATCCCCCCTCATCCCTTTCCCCCTTTACCCACTCCACTATATATGTTTTCGCTTCTTTAGATATTACCTCTCTTGCTTTTTCACACGTAATCAGGTGCTCCATTGATTCTCTTTCTCGTTTGCATATCCTACGAGTCCATTCCACTTCCCCCTTTTTCCATCCCTTCCTATATTTCCACACCTTATCCTCCAGCCCAAGTTTCCTTATCCTTTCCTTTAACATTTTTTGCCACCCAATACTTCCATGGAGCTTCGTCTTTTTCTACTATCGCCTTGTATAACCTACTGTACATCAATTTTTAAATCTGTTCTCTTTCTTTCTCTATGGTCTTTCTTTTTAAGTTATCCACTCCTTTGTCTATTAAATTCTCTATAATTTTTATTTATTTTCCTTCTTTTATCATATCTATTATTTCCTCAATTTTTAATTCCCTTGATACTTTTAAAAAGTCTTTTCCCCATTTCGACGGCTTCCTGTTCGAGATTCCCCTTATTTCCTCTCTCTAACAAATATTCGGCCATCTATTACGTTCCATTCTTATCACTAACTGTATATACCTCAGCGCTCTTTCCCGAATTTTGTACTCGAATGTTGGTATTCCTAACTCTGTTCGCCACACGTATCTGGGAGTTCTTCTATCGATTTCTAACGCCATTTTGCAATACCTATTTTGTATTACCTCAAACTGTTCTATATTATAGAAACCCCATATCTCTACCCCGTAAAAAGCTTCTGCCTTAACAATTGATTCTAATAGATACAAGCTTTCTTCCAGCACTTTTCCATACTCCCCACACTGCATTTGAGGCTTTTTGGGCTCTTCCCGCCATTTTTCTCCCATGCGCTTTTACTGCGTTCTTAGTTGAAAACCAGTACCCTAAGTACCGAAATTCACTCATTATTTCTATCCTCTCTCCATTCATGTTCCATTACTCTCCCTTTTCAGCCTTCCGCCATTCCTAAATATCAAAATTTTTGTTTTTTTGGCATTTACCTCCATCGAGTTTTCTTTCCCTCATTTTTCTAAATCTTTTAACATGCTGCTTAATCCCTTTTCATCTTCAGCCACTGTTGCAACATCGTCCGCATATTTTATTGCATATATTTTCTCTTTTCCTATCACGGTTCCACCCTCCTTTTTTCTTTCCCATCTCTCTTCCATATCGTCAATATAAAAATCAAACAATAAAGCGCTTACTGCGCACCCTTGCCTAACACGTTGTTTTGTTTCGAACTTTTTGGTTACTTTTCCATTCACCAACACTTCCGCCATAGTTTTCGTATATATTTCTTGTATCATGTCAAACATTTTTCCTCCTATTCCAATTTTCCTTAGTTTTTCCATTAATTTATTTCTATTCACTTTGTCAAAAGCGGCCTTAAAATCTATGAAAGCGACGTACAGTTTCCTTCCCCTATATTTCAGCCTATTGTTTATCGGCGCATTTAATACGAATATTTGGTCTCTTGTCCATCTTTTTTATCTGAATCCAGCCTGACTTTCCCTTAATTTTTCCCGCTCATTTGCTCAATCTTATTGCCATCATTTTCGTCAATATCTTGTAGCCTGTATCTAATAGCGAGACCCCTCTGTAGTTGCACGCCTTATCTTTTGCCCCGTTCTTGTAAATTGGAACTATTCTAGCTATCTCCCAGCCTATTGGCAAATCTGCCTCCTTCCATATTATGTTTATCGCCTTCCTTGTACATTCCCTTTGTCTTTCTGTCGCGGCTTTCAGAAACTCTATCGCTATCCCATCCTCCCCTGGCGCCTTTCCGTTTGGCATCTTTTTCAATGCATCTTCCATTTCATTTTTGCTGAATTCATCCTCAAATTCTCGTGCTCTCCTTTCCTCCACCTCCTCTTTATCTCTCGATTTTTCTATTTCGCACTCATCTTTCCCCCTTTCATCTTGATCTTCATTCAACAGTTTTTTAAAATGATCAATCCATTCTTTGCCCGAAATGTTTTCGCCTACTTTTCCTCTATATTTTACTCTGAATTTTTTTATAGCCTCCCACCACCCGATCATATCTCTTGCTTTGCTCACTCCCTCCCAAATTTTCATTCTCCATTCCTCCTTTGCTTCCTTATATATTTTTCTTAACTTTTTTCTTACCTCTCCAAGTATCATTTTATTCTCTCTGTCTCTTTCCTGAAAGAAACTTTTTAGCGCATGCCACATCCTCCCCCTCTGTTCCTTACATTTCTCATTGAACCATTTGGGCAAATTTCTATTTCGCATTTTCGTCCTCCGCTTTATTTTCATGCCTGCCCTTCCTGCTGCTTCATATATTATGTTCTTACAATCCTCCCATTCCGTGGCTCTCATCTTTATTGCTTCCGATCTTTCCCACTCCTCCCGAAACTTCTCCGCTCCTTCCTCTTTCCATACCATCCTTTCACCTCTTTGCTCCAATAAATCTTTTTCTTGAACTTTCTCCATTTCGTCTCTCTCCTTACCTATGGCAAATGTGACCGGCAGAAGGTTTACCCCGGTCACCAAATCCAACACCGACCCACAACACTCTTTACTCCCTCCAACAAACGTTATTTTCCGTCTTCATCCCCTTGTACCCTATCATTCAACACCTTCAGCCCCATCTCTTCACACAGCCTTAAAAGCCTTCGCCCTTCCGAGTTGACATTCTTGTCTTGTGACTTTCTCCATTGATTCTTTTCTTCGCCGAGTTCGCCCTCATTCATTGCTTGTTCTTCTCCAATTCTTGCATTCAAATCTCCCACTATTAATAATACATCATTTCTCCCCGTCTCCTCTTCTATCTTTTCCTTTAAATGCCGTTCGACTTTTTTCATTCCTACGTTGTTGTACACCGTAATTATCGCTGTTCTTTTTTCGTTTCCTATTTTAGACAAACATACACCGAATTTCCACTCATCTATTTTTCATTCTTCACTCATCTTTTTTCTTATTCCAATGGCCTGACCCCCCGTTGCTCTTCCCTTTTTTGCCTTTTCGTCTCTTTTCGCCGCTTTGAAAAACCATACATACTCCCCACTTATATATTCTCTCGTTTTACCGTCATCTTTTCCTTCTAGCCACGTTTCTTGCAATATTACTATATCAAACCTCGTTACAAATTCCCATGTTTCCCCAATCCTGTAAATGCCTGCTACATTCCATGTAAGTATTTTAGTTTTGTCTCTTTTGTCGCTTTTTCTGCCGTCCATCTGGGGTTCCTTGCTGCACGTGCTCTCCGAGTCTTCTTCGACGCTCTTCTGTACTTCATCTCTCCGACTCTCATCCTCGTTGACGAAAGGGCTCATTGGTTTGAAATATCTCCATATCCCCTCTGCCCTCGTTCCATTTCCACCATTCTTGCCCAATCCTTATTCTCATGTATTTTATTTAGACCTCCCATCCGCAGCTCCTCTCCAAGGCGGCTACGTCTCTCAGCCATGTTTGAATCTCCCTTTGTCTCCTTGTCAGACTATCCTCTAGCCCAATATTCGTTCCTCTCATTCTCTTCTCCTTTTCATCAGCTCTTTCTTGTCTGCCAGGCTCTTAAATTTCAGGAAGATTCGTCCGTTGCTCTCATACACTTCTTCCGTGTTGCCATCTACCCTCACGTTGCACCTTTCTTGGACCGCCTCAATTATGTCTTTTCTTGATTTTCTGCTTCCTTCACCCGATCTCGTGATGCACATCTGTCTGCTCCTTTCCGCCCTTTTGTTCAGCTCTTCCCTTAACATCCCTTCCGATAAGGGCCTCGGGGTCCTATCTAAAATCTGCTTTCTTCTTTCTTCTCCAGTACCGTATTGTCTCGTATAGTCACGCCTGTCTTCTTCGTTGCGTGTCCTACCGCCTTCCATTCTCTTGCTTTCGTATTCTTCGTTGGTTCCCCATCCCTCCTTTCTCGTCCATTTTTTCTTACGCCGGACCTCTCTCGACTCCTGCTCTCCTATCTCCCGTGCACTTTTTCCTGTCTGCCCGTCTCCTATCCTTTTTGTATTTGTTGCCGTTTTTTTCTCCGTCGGTCTGGACTCGATTTTCTCGCCCCCCTCGTTGTTATTCCCATCACTCCTTCCGTCAAATTCTGCTTGCGTCATCTCCCCACTCAGCTGTTTGTTTTCACATTCCTTCTCTCTCGTTGCTTCCTGAGCGAGCATTTCCCATTTCTTTTTGCAGCGCTCCACCTCACGCACCAACTCTTGCTTCTCCTCTTCCCATTGTACTTCCCCTCTGTAACACTTGTGTCTCCACTGTTCCGCTTCCCCCACTAGTTCCCTTATGATTTTGTTCATCTGCTCACACTTGCAGGTCAGCGGCGATATTTCCTTCTTCATTTCCTCCTTTGCCTCGCATAGACTTTCCATCACACTTTCTTTTATTCTCTCTTCCGTTTTTCTCATCTCCGTCAACCACTGGCTCATTGGCGCCATCTCCACCGACTCTCCGTCCTCTTCCCCCTTTTCCATGCTCTTTTCCCATACGCCTTGACTTTCTTGCATGTCTGACTCGTTCTCATGTCTGCCACTATATTCACCAATTTCTCCCTCGTATATGCTGCCATTTTCCGCATGTTCTGTCTCCTCTTCCTCAATTTTCTTGCCCTTCGCCCCTCCATATTTCCTCTTCGTTGCATGCGGCTGCGATGGTGGCGTCGGCGGCGAGTGTAAGACCTTCGTCCTCCCTGCCGCTACGCCGACTTCGAAAAATTCTCTCACGTCTCTATTTCCATTGCCCTTTTTATTCAGCGGTGGGCGCCCTCTCTTTCTTTTCTCCGTCTCTAGGCACGGCTCTGCCTTTCCGACCGTGCTCGCCCCGTTCAGCTTCTCACCACGTCGCTGTTGTTCCTCCCCATTTCCGTTCACGTCCTCTCTATCTCCCGCCTCACACATAACCTTCTCGCCATGCGCCTTCCCTTCTTCTACCCTTTTCACCTTTTCCTCTTTAGTACGCATACTACCTCTTAGTTCCAGATGATTCCTGCACTTCACTCTTTCCCCTCGCCGCTTTTTTTCTTCTCCTCACTTTTCTACACTCTTGATATTTGTTAAAACTACCGATCGACCCAGAACGCGTGCTGACCCAGTCCTAGCCCAACCGGAAGTGAGAATTAATATAATAATACGAATATAAATATATTTCCGCTTACATTTATGAATTATAATTTATTTGGCATAAGGACGGGTGTGAGTAAAGCGTAAACAATTTTTTAGAAGATAAATAAGTTGTAATTTAGATTTCTTATTATATTTAAATTAACGTATAAACTAAAAAAATAAGCGATCAGAGTGCGCGATACGATTTTTTGTATACATTAGTAACGCAGAGAATCGATAGCTAAATAAGCATTGAAATAATCTAAAAGCCTCGCGCGTGTCGTCACCCGACGGCACGCGCGAGTTGTGCTCAGATTGCTTTTTCCCTCGAAGCCTTCGTTTTGGCTTGGCCGGACATGAACATGCTCAGCGTCCATGTATTGGTGTAGCTGCCGAAGGCGCGGTCGGGAAACTTCGACGGCGCTCGGCTCTTTCCGAAGATGTCCGAGCGTCGCTCGCTCACGTACACGCGCTCTATGATTGTGTGATGGGCGCGCAAGAGACTAGAGAGGGGGTAACTTTTGCGCGCGATCTGCGCTAAATCACAGGTCAATCGATCGCGGATAAATCACAGGTCAATCGATTCGTCTCATTATAAATAATATGCAGCTGAATTGAAAAGGTAGCTGCTGTCATGCAGGTTGGCAGCAGACGACCTTTTGTGAATTTAGTCGTGCGGCCGAATGAACAAACTATTATTTTTGTTGATCAACAAATGCCGTCACCGGGATGAACCATAGGGGGATCGATTCGGCCAAGTATATAGAATAAGTACGTAAATATAAAAAGTTGCTACTGTCATGCGGGTTGGCAGCAGACGACCCTTTTTGAGATTTTTCGTACGAGTAAGGAGGCGCGATTCGCGAATAACAAGTTTTAATTAACTTAACAAAGTCGTCACCGGAATAAATCATAGGTCAATCGAGGGTAGCGAGATCCGCTTCGCGAATAACATTTTTGTTTGTTAATTAACAAAAGTCGTCACAGCCACAAATCATAGGTTAATCGATTTGTTTCGGCCCAACGAAACTCGAATTGAGCTCATAAATCATAAATCGAGAAGTCGCTATTGTCGTGCGTGCTCACAGCAGACAGCCTTAAATGATTTTCATCATGCGGGTAGAGAGCGGCTTCGCGAATAACAATTTTTTGTTGTTGTTTAACAAAAGTCGTCACCGAGATAGTTCGATCGATTTATCTCGGCATACCGAATGACGCATACAAATCTAGATGTCGGTATCGTCATTCGTATTGACAGCTGACAAAGTTGAATAAATGATATCACGTGTATAAAATACGTAGTAAGTTTCAATGCCAGAAACGCATCGGTTTGGCATATATGATTATTTGTCCTAAAGAATTAGCGTTGTGGCAAGCGTAAAAGTTGCACCGACTGATCCCAAAGAACGGCGCGCTGTTCCCTGACAATGTAATCCGTTTACGAGAACCCGGCGTTTTTTTCGATCAACCGTGCGAATCCATCGATATCCATCGATCGATATAGTGGCGTGAGTATTACCGTGAAGATTTAACATTATACATTTATAGACGGATCAAGGACCTGACGCGCGACGCCATCAAGGTGCTAGCAAAAGGTGATTAACCGTAAGCCGCACAACACACGAAACGGCATGTATTTTGGCAGATTCAAAGGCTTATTTTCAAACGATTGATATTGTGGTGAAAATAAAAAACCAGCCGCTGTACCGCGGATAAGAAACTGCGTTTGTCGCCCTCTTTCCTCTGCATGTCACCGGAGTAGAATAAAAGAAGACTTCGTGGCTGGGTTTTTATCGATGAACGGTGAGGTACATCGATTTAAGGGCGCGTCTTTCAACGTAAGCGTTTAACATTAATACATTTCCGGTCGTCCGACCATAAATGCATTAATGTTTACCTGCTGCACGTAGTCTTCAGAGTTTGTACTAGGCTCACAAACTACCCGAGCGTCAGAAACGATTGTTGCATTTAACGAAAACCCCCGAGATGGAAAAAATTTCGTCCGTTAAGTTTTTTTCACGTGCAAGTACACCGCATATCTGTCTATACCGTATAGACAGATTATAATATAGACAATGTTCGTTTTCAGTGGTGGGGTTAGTGTCATAAGAGAAACAAGAGTTTCTGTCAATCGTGAAGAAGTCGTCGTACCCGCCGTATCTGTAACCTGCTGCACGTTCTAATCGTAAAGCGACGTAACTCTCTTGTGCGAACGTTTCGTAAAAACGTAGTTTCCTTTTGTGCTTATATTGATGGAACAACCATGTTCGAATTCTATAATCACTGTTGACCGTGTCATATTGTTAGAAAATGTTTTAGTGTGCATTAGTATGTTATTATCGGAAGGGTTGAGTGAAAGGATTAGCTACAGCGTTGATAAGTAAGCACCATTTCCGGCTAATCAATAATTTCTCGTATCAAGACTATCATCCTTAATTTATTTCATTTCAATTATTCGGAAGAGTATGAGTTTTTAATTAAGTACACCAGTACCACTTCCTTTGAAGTAAGTTTTTTTTAAACAGGTTTTTTAGATACATTTTATACATGAAATATAATTAAGAACAAATAGAATCCAATTACTCAAAATGCACCTTTTTTATGTCCTGCTCAAGATGAAGCACGCTCCACAAAGGACGAATACAACTAATGCCCTTATTTGAGTCGTTTTAATTAGTTCTGTATCCTATAATAAATCGTGAATATACATTTTCGAACGGTCGGAAATTTGATAAGTTTGGAAAGATATTAATGCATGTGCCTGGTATAAAGCATGCATATTCGTAAGATGAAAACTCTATGTACGAAATAACGATAAACAAAGAATATGGCGCGCAATCCTTCAGCAATCGGAAAAATCCTTGCGGAATTGTATCCCAACCGCGATTTTGATAGCTTTGTTAACGATCCGAAATTTACATCTCGCGATATCCATCGTAGCGTATGGTCTGAAATATGTAAAAAAAATATTACAAAATTAGCTTATACAAATGGATTAATTCGAGGTGGAGCACATGCCAATTCCGATGTCGTTATAACTAATGTAAATAGTAACGAGATTGGAGAATCTGGAATTGTCAGAAGTATTGAAAAGATAATAAACCCTTCTCTTGTGAATCCAGTGAGACTATTATCTACCCGGAAGAATTGATTACTGTCTCAGAATTAGAAGTTTCAAGAAATAGAGTCTCCGACCAATCAATTGACAGTTTCGCTTATGCGGATCTTGTATACAAAAACGCGGACTTTAATGAAAACTATATGGCATCAATATCTGTAGATGCTTTCGAAAAAAAACATACCCACCCAACGAAGTCAATTATCCGACAGAACGTTTACATTCAAATAAAATCGACGAACAACTATCCTTAATGGATTCAGGACGAACGTGTAATTATATCAACAGATTTTTGGTAAAAATATTGGACATCCGATTAAAACCTCCGTAACGGCTGGGCCGACGCTTTCTTACAGATAGTAAAGACTGTTGAGACGTACAGCTGTTGCGTTTTCAAAGTTAGTTATCACCGTTGTTACGCACACGATAAAAGAAGAAAAATATATTTGTATGCATCGATGCAATGTAAAAATTGTATGTACACTGTTTTCTCTTTCGAAGCCGAAGAAAAAATAAAATTCCCCTTCAAAGATGTTAATATTAAGGTATTTCGGAATAAAACAATCAACAACAAGTTCTTATTCATATTTTGGAGTCCGGTAACCGCGATGATGCACCGAGTAGTGTAATTTAACAAAAAATATCTTCTGAAATTGAAACAAATCACGATCTAGATTCGAATCCGATTGTACACATGTCGAAACTTGCACAGTTGTATCGAGAAAAGAGGAAAGGGCGGATTGTCTCAGGTTATATTCAAGACAAATATTCGAGCATGGCTTTTAAAGAAAACCAAATCTTGTATCTATTATCATTAGCAACGAGAAAATATGTATTTTCTTACTTAGATGCCACTGGTTCCATCGTCGCGAAATTGCCAGATTCCCAAAAACGTATTCTTTAGTATGCGCTGGTTCTTCCGGGAAGTAAAGAATATGGTCCACTGCCTGTTGCTGAATTTCTCGCTGATACGCACACAGTCAGGGCCGGTTTACGAAAATTAGCGCCCTAGGCCTGAGAAAGTTAGCGCCCCCCCCCCCCCCCGCCGGCCGTCCTGCTTGGCGATCATAAGGGGGCGAGATAAGAAGGGGCACACGTGCTTGCAGATTCCGCTGACGCGCGGCGCCCCCCCCCCCCCCGGGCCTAGCGAGCCTAGTGTATAAACCGCCTCTGCACACAGTACCACAAATTACATATTTCTTATTAGGAGTACAACTTTGCAGTGACCGTTTTACTTAGAGAGCCACTGCGGCCGAAGTAGTGGCCCTAGCTCAATAAAAAAGTGGCATTTTAAACTAGAGGCTCTGCCAATGTAAACAATTTAAAAAAGCTAATGGATACGTGTATGCATTATAAAGTTATTGGCACTCAAACATGGCAACCTACGAGCCGAATTCTCAGCATTTGCGGGAACTGCTCCAAAGACAACAAAGGAAGGGATTTTTGCACCGGATTGTGACTGGAGATGAAAAGTGGGTTTACTACGATAATCCTAAACGCCGAAAATCATGGGGACTGCCTGGTCATATTCCGTTATCGACGCCCAAACCGAACATTCACGGATCCAAAGTGATGCTGTGTATCTGGTGGGACCAGCCGGGCGTTGTGTACTATGAGCTGCTGAAACCATCCGAAACCATCACAGGGGAACTCTACCGACGTCAGTTGATGCGCTTGAGTAAGGCACTCAAAGAGAAACGGCCACAATTCAACGAAAGACATGACAAGGTGATACTGCAGCATGACAATGCCCGACCCCATGTTGCAAATGTCGTGAAAAAGTACTTGGAAACGCTGAAATGGGAGGTTTTATCCCACCCGCCGTACTCTCCAGACATTGCCCCTTCCGACTATCACTTGTTCCGGTCAATGGCACACGATTTGGCTGACCAGCACTTCGGTACTTACGAAGAAGTCAAAAATTGGGTCGATTCCTGGATTGCCTCCAAGGACCAAGACTTTTATCGACGCGGGATTCGAATGCTACCTGAAAGATGGGCCGAGGTCGTACCTAGCGACGGGCAGTACTTTCATTAAAAAATATGTAGCCGCTTTTTTATAATAAAGCCTTAAACTTTTGAAAAAAACGGTCACTGCAAAGTTGTACTCCCAATATTTACTTTCAATCACGCTATAAAGCAATACACAACTCGAAAAGTTGCAATAAAAAAAAATAGAGACCGATTTTAGCTTGACGCTAATTGCATCTGTGCTAAAAGGTTTTAAGGGACAACACCACTGTGACCCCCTGTTTTTTTGCCATTTTTCAAGAATTTTTTTTTGTGCGAAAAAAAGAGATATTCGAATTTTTTTTTGTTTTGTTCGTTGTTTATTGAAGATACATAAAAAAAAATTTCAAATTTTTCACACCCCATGGTGACGCTGGGGAAGCTCCCGCGTCAGGTACCTCTGCAGTGTTGCCTCTGCAGTGGTTCGCGGCACGCAGCAGAACTCTCTTCAAAGTCGATTTGAAAAAAAATACCGAGTGTTTTCGTTAATAATATATTTTGAAGAGAAGTTCACAGGGATTTGAAAAAATATTGATTTTTAAAAAATAGGCACGCTTTTGAAATTAAAGGACGATTTTCGCGCAAAATTTCTCGTCGAAAATAGGCTATAACTTTTTTTTATTATTGAGATATCGAAAAAATCCTATGTACTTCTTTAGATAATCTAGTTTTATTGATGCAGTCCAAATTTGAAGTCGATCGGATAAAAATTGCTCGAGTTCTGCTGCGTGCCGCACTCAAAAAAGTGGTTTTGAGAAAAACGCGTTCAAAGTCTTAGGTTTGTTAATTTATGTGATAAATTGGAAAAAAAAATGTTTACCTTTAATCAGCGATGCCGGCACCATATAGCTGGTCTTCAAGAAGCAAATCATTGTCCCTAGCATCTTTTCTCGAACTTGTAGAGGCTCTTCTTGCCTCTTTTGCAGCGTCTGTGAGCGAGCGCTCCGCCAGCTCGATCCGCGCTGCGTCGGTTTCAACGCAAAAATTGAAACAATTTGGGCCGATAGTTATCCCCAACGTCTCCAAAACTTTCATGAGGCTTCTCAGGCCATCATTGAATAATAATACCGCGATATCAGCTGCATTATCGACGATTTTTTGCTCCCAGACTGACACTTGGGGGCTATTGCCCAAACTGATTTGTTGTAGCTTTCGTTGTTGTTTTGCGTGAAGCCGCTCAAACAACGCTGCAGCAAATCGTCTCTGCTCAAATTTTCGAAGACTGGCGTAATTGCCTCCAATACTTCCTCAGGAAGAGGCGGCTTATGGCGATATTCAGAAATATTACCGCTTGCGACCGCTCGCTGCCACGAACGGCTCACTATCTGTGAATATTTTATGTTTGATAATTGCCCAAATTGCCTTCCTCATTTTTTCAACATCATCGCTGTTCCTCCGAATAGCGAAGCCGTAATATGTGCTCAATTCGTCAATCAATTTTCCGGTGAGCTTTCCTCTGCCAGACAATCCTTTTTGTTTTTTCACGATTTCGCGGAGGCGCGTCCCCATACGTTTTTGGACATGATCGATGCACTCTTTTTTTTATCTCGAAACCGTCGTATGGATCTCTATTCGATTTGCCCAGAAACGTTTTAGAATCGCCGTCACCAATATAATATTTATATTTTATGCCATAGAGCTCTTCAGACCGTTGAAACATTTCGACAGCTGAGTCGACTTCCATTTTTCCGGAGGAGCCGCTATGGTTCGCCTGGCACTCATCATCGTGGGTACTTTTCCATTCCCAGTACTCCGCGGTGCTTTCTTTTTTTTCCCAATGCTCGCAAGCTTTGCAATATTTCGATTTCACCATAACGTCGATCACTTTTTTAGTGTACCAGCCGATTAGCGATGTTATGCCGAAAAGCGAGCTGAAACTACGCTTACGCCACGATCCGTCGCCTGAAACGATAATTCCGTCCTCCACCCCATTTTCCAACGAAATTGTCTCCTCCTCAAGTGCAGCCTTTTGTTTGCTCACTGTGCTCACAGCTTTAGTGGCAATCGAAATCGAATTTAAGATTCGATCGTAGAAAGACTGAAATATGGGGCGCGGTAGGTCCATAAATGCACAAAACTTCATCAGGCCATTCAAACCGACGCCAAGAAGACGCATACTGAATACAATCCGACGATTTATTTCATATGCATTGTCAATCATAGGACACGAATTGATTTGCACTTTTTCACAATGACCGCAATCGACCTCGATTTTGAATCCGAGTCCGCGCAAACTTTTTTCAGTAAACTTTATATCGCGATCACACACTTTGCACTTCACTAACGTCGATATAATGTTCAATGCATTGACGAGGTGTACTATACGATAACCGAACTAACGGTTCGGAGGTTTTCGATTCGAAATTTTCGTTCGACTCCTCGTCACATAGTTCCGTTTTGTTCCCTTTTTCCCCGCGTACACTTTCGGATTATCCATTTCGATGTGCAAAGAATAATTCTGAGCGTTCGATATTTATAAACGAAACGATTCGGAGCGTTTAGACACGAGTAGCGTCGCTTCTATTCGCAAACTGATGCTATGACGCTATCCCTATACCTGCCTTGAAAATTTTTCAATTATCGCCACCTATGGCTTTTTTTCGAAACTATATTTATAACAATAGCTGGTTTTTGTGAAGGGAGACAAAAGAATACCTGGAAAAGACCCGCAGGACCTGGGAAAGGCCCGGTATACCTGCCGACCCTGAGGCGCGCAGCTGCGCGGGACCCCGAGCGTCACGGAGCACTGCTCCGCTCCACAAAATATTCAATATGTCCGAAAATAATTCTTTTTTCGACCTGGGTCCAACGGCATCTTAATTTTAAATGTACTTTAGATTTTTCTAGATGGTTTTCAAAAAATCGATTTTTTGAAGCCGTCACAGTGGTGTTGTCCCTTAATGACATGACAATTTCTGTATATTTGAACTTGGCGAACAATTTTTTAAACAGAAATGAATCAAACTACCAGAAATTGCAATAGTTCACATATGCTCCTCTCATACATTGAAAACGGTGTTAAGAAAGTGCAAAGCATTGTTCCGGGATAAGCGCCGCTTAAAGGTTGTGGCACAATTAATAACAAAACTGATTCACGCAGACACAATGATCGCTGTAGAGGAAATATTTAGAATGCTAGTTCTAATATTTGCATCGCCGCACGAAACTCCGACGATGAAATCATGCTTGTTGAATATCCAAACAACCGATTTACCAGAAGTGGAAATAATTGTAGATTTCAGATCCGATAAAGTCGAAAACACAGATGACCTTGTAGGTGACCTTGCCGACATTGAAGTAAAAAATGATATTGAGTATTACGATATAGATTCTAGTGGGCGCAAGGGATCACCTTTTTCAATTTTTTTGAGTCGTTATACACCTCAACAATGACAGAAATTTCAGAATATACTGCAACACAGCTAGAAAAAAATTAAACTGAAAACTATTATCGTAAACAAAAACAAAATCGTAAAAACGAATGTTTGTAGGAAAACGCTCAATATTCCCGCTCCGCGATTCTTTAGAAAAATGCACACTAATAACTAAATTGCACACTAATAACTAGTAGACAATTGGAAAAACGAAAAAATATGTATTCGCGAAGCATCCAACGACGATGAGAATCTAGCCTTTGAAGTTTGGAAAGCCGAAAAAGTAAAAAGAAAAAAACAAAATATATATTTTCCATCAAACAAACATCCAACGATCACAAATCGTTCTCAAAATTCAAATCAGAACACCAAAAAAAAACTTTCTTGCATCTAATCAAATAGCCTCTTCATATGAATCCTCAGAACCTCTGCAAACGGACTCGTTGGACGCCAAAAGGTCGACGGTTACAAAGACGCAACGAACCCAATCCCCAGACAGTAACAAAACCAACGATACAACGGATTATTTATCGTTTGATGGTGACGCTGATAGTAGATTTTTTGACGAAAAAATATCGTATCCTCCCAACTTCCCACATTACGAAAGAGATTTTGCTGGAATAAAAATAGATCCTACATTATTTAGCAGATTAAATTCAGACAATTAGTTAGACGGAGGGCTCATCAATAGTTTTTTCATAGTGCTCCAAGAAATAGCTGCAACAAACCGGTTGAAACTTTTATCATTTGATAAATATTTTCTACAAAAGTTATTGGTGGGGAAAAAGTCGATTGGCTTTATTAATTGGGTGAAAAGGGTTCAACCGTCACAATATGACATATGGCTTCTGCCAGTCTTTCATGCGGAGAGAAGTCACTGGACGCTTCTCGTCATTATCTTTCCTTTGCGGTGCATGGTATATTTTGATTCCTGTCACAATAAGCCTCCCAAAAAGTTGATAAATATAATATGTAGCTTCATATGAAGCTCCCGGGGTGCTAGATTCTCGAAAATGACACAATGGAATACGTGGACATTATCCGCACCTATCGATATCCCTGAACAAGGGGGCAGAGGAAATGTTACCGGGAATTGCGGAGTCCACGTATGCATGTGGGCATACGCAATGGTCAGTAATTCACGCGTGTGTTTGACGGAAAACGATATGGCGATAGCTCGAAAAGGATTAGCTCGGTTCCTTATTGAATATCCAATTACAAAAAAAAAAAACGCTTGAAAGAAATAACATATTTGATGCCTTGTTAAATTCCTGTGATACAATACCGGATATTAAAAACATGTTCAAACTAATTCCATTAACAAGAGACCCACCCCTATCATTAGAATCAACAGCCGACTTTATAGCATCCACCAAGTTCTGATAAAGGCAACAAAGAGTCAATAGGTTTAGGTGATTTTATACAATGTGAAAAATGGGGTATCTGGTTTTTCAGTAAGACACACAGCTGACATCGTATTAATGTAGAAATATAAATAAGTGGATATCTTTAAAGCATGTGTTAAGATGCTTTAAAGCACGTGTAAATATGTACAAAAATGTACAGATGTAAATATGTGCAAATGTAAATATGTACAAATGTATATAAGTACAAATGTAAATATGTAGATATCCGGATAGGAATAAAAGGTATGATGAAGTTTAAGTAAACGGACATAGAAAATAAGACTATTAGGAAGAAAATCGTGTCTTATTGAATCGGATATGTAGAAATTAAGACTGCTAAAATTAGTAAGACTGTGAAGCTTTAAAGTAACATGATTATTTAGGGCTTGTGTGGAGTGGTGACAAAATACTTGTGTACATTGTAAGCTTAAGGAAGCTTACAATCTACATCGTAACGACGTGATCCCTTGCCGTCAGAGATGGCAATAAGATATTTTCAACAGATTCTGCTCGCAGTTCGGAACTTATCCCCAGCTACATGGATAATTGAATTGACGTTATTCGAGTGCATGACAAATGTACACGCATAACAATACATACTTGTCACTTTTGGTAATTATTCTCTACCGCAAAAATCATCGACCGACCAACGATTCAATCATGTAACGTATTTAAAAAGAAAATCGAATTAACAAAATTCCAATGCGGGCGGAGCTTGTCGGCAGTAAAATATATTGTAATGTCGGTTCGATGGGTTTGGTTGGTTTTTATTTTGAACGAGCTGTCTGACTCGCTACAGAACTCGGTTTTAGGACGGACCAACTCGGTTAAGACAAGGTTGAGCTACTTGAGACGCGTTGATTCAAATGATCGTCGAACAGAGATTCGGTATGATACAAATTCGATGACTTACTGACTAACTTAGCTTAGATTCGTCACATTTTATAGAAGTAGACCCTGAGAAAATTGAGGTAGTGGGAGGAAGGGCTGACGTGACGCTTGGGTCGTCGTTCGAGAATTTTCCATTGGAGGGAAGGGCCTACGTGATGTTTGGAGTGTTGTCCGAAAGAGTTTCCGAGAAGTGCAGCTGCATCGAGCGGAAATAGTCTAACACGATCGTTGGAAGAAAAATATGGCCCTTCTAATCTTTGAGTCGGACTCTTCGTAGGGATGTAGGCGGATGCAATAAATTTGGGAGATCAAGTCAGACCGTGAGAAAAGGAAAAGTGAAAGTTTCCCAGAGTATATTCCACCTCCCCCCTAATTTAAGAAAATTCACACCTAAAAAAAGTGAATTTTCTTCAGGCTTTGAGGTTAGTAGATCGACGGCGACCTGTTGGTTTTGCAATATGTTTGGCATTACGGTTTCCAGTAAATTCTAACCTGGAGCATTCTTCCCTGTCGTAGTTAACGTGGTAGTCTACGTGTTCGTTATTCTGATGAAAACAGTTATTGTAAACGTTAATGCAAGGGGAGATTGTTGCTCTGAACATTTTGGTAATGAGATTGGATAAACATCCACATAATCTGTATCTGAACATAAAGTACAAGAGGACAACGGCAGTGCAACTGTAATCGAGATATCTGATGCTTTCGTAAGTAGTTTGAACAAATGTTTTAGCCCGTTTACGTTGTCCAATCTTTTCTGCTTCGTCTGAAATCTCGTCTAAAGTTTGTCGAAGAGCTTTGAGTTGAGTAAGGTCAACGTGTGTAGGCCGTCCTAATGTTGTCAGCTGAATGTCTTCAAGAAACACTGAATGGTTCCGGAGGACCTCTTCAAGATTAGGAACTTTGAGTGTCTTATTGAGGATGATGTCAGTCGCTTGAGTGATCTTCTTGTCGTAGCTAGGTCTTACAAAGATGTGTTCAGTATGCCCAACACAATTACCAGTCATCGTTATTTTGTTAGTACCGCGCAGTAGTGCTTGATGTGTTTCGTGATCGTCACAGCTAATGTAGAGCGTTTCGTCATGTGGGGATGTGACGATCCAAGAATTTCCTGATTTCAACTGAATCTACAAGGATTTCACTAGACTTATGTAAAGTATTTGACATTGAGCGTCGGATATGACTGTCGGTTTTTGGAGGATTACGGCTTCGCAGCTATTGGGATCGTGCACAAAATAGTCGGGATTTGTACGTTTGCACAAACGTCTTGGCCCGACTTCCCTACAGTGATCGAGATTTTCTTCATTATTTGGAGTAAACATTGTTCGGGCTGCATTGATAATTACTAACGAGTCAGGAGGGTTCACATAGTAAAAGGTGCTTGAGGTTCCCTTCCGCTTAGGGATGGGGATAATGCGGAAAACGTCAAGCAGGTTATTTTCTATCACTGGTACCTTAATTACATAAGTAAAACGATTATCTTTAAGTTTAACGCTTACATCGCTAATTCCAATAATTGCCGCAAAAGCAGACTCTTCTAGAGGTACAGGTGGAACATTACTGGATGAGACTTGTTCCCGAATTGTTTTTAGTGTTTCGATCAAGTCGGCAGGATTGAGGATTTGGGGATGGATTATCCCTTGTTTGCCATCATTTACTGCGTTCAAGACATTATTGATGCATTCACTATGTTCGTCTGTAAGAGTCTCTAGGAGGGTAACTCGTGTGCTAATTTTGATATCTCTGTTATTATCAGCTACCGCAAAATGTACTTTTGCATACGAATTGAACAGTTGTTGATTTTCATTGCGCAATTCTTCCATAACTTTAGAAAGTGCAGATGCTATTCCTTTAACTACTGCTGTTTGATTGCTAATTAGGGTACACATTTTTTTATTATCAGCGTGAAGTTTATCGATCTCATCATTATAATATTCGGCGTCGGAATTTCCTAGAGTTCCAAACAGGATTTTACTTATATCCCCAATAAAGTTAAATACACCTCATTTAAATCGGGGTTTGTAACCAACAATAATGTTCATTAGCCGAGATCTTCTAGCATCTATTCTATTTAACATCTGTCGAAGTATTTCGATTGATGCGGATTCGGAGCAGTTCTTTTTTTCCTTGGCTCCGTTGCAGATCGTCGATAAGCTCAGCGCAGCTCGCACCAGCTCGTCCCGTTGTAGATTTATTTCGGTGAGGTCGACGTAGTTGACTGCTGTTCAGGTTTGATGGTAGATTACGGCGTTTCCTAAGTTTTCCATGGATACGGCGCCTTCAAGTGGTTCCACCCTTAATGCGTCTGTTTTAACGGACGTTACGAAGACGGGAAGACGTAACAGCGACATAATTCCTGCACGGAGTTTTTTTTATTAGTTTCTATGATAAGGTTTTAATTTGTTAACGTGAATTAATTTTTTTCTGTTGTTTAGTAATATTTCGTAGTTGACGTCTGATGTTTGCTCTAGTATGATGGCAGGTCCTTCACACTTTGGGGCAAGGGGTATCTTGTCTTTCACTTGAGCAACGAGGACTTCGTCGCCCTTTGTGAAAATGGATACAGGACGGTGTATGCGAGCGTCCTGGACTGCCTTGTAGTGTTCTTCAGCAGCTATTAGATTGTCGCGTCCTCTTTTTACGATACGTTCGTGATCAGCGCGTAGTCCTTCGAAGTATTGGCCGATTGTTACACTGGTCCTTTGAACTGGCAGGTTATTTGGGATATTGGGTTTCCTTTCAAATTGCATTTCGGACGGTGTTAATCCTGTTCCTTCGTGTTTTGCTGTATTGTACGCCATAGAAACAAATTTCAACTTTTTATCCCATTCTTGACGAGCGTAGATCAATGCTTTGATTAGTTCCTTAATTGGAGCATGTGCTCGTTCAAGGCTTCCATTACTCTGAGGGTGGAACGTTGTCGTTGTCATGTGTGAGATATTGAAAAGTTTTTCCAGATGTTTGAACGTCTGGCTAATAAAGTTTCGTCCACCATCAGTTAGGATAATCTTTGGGGCTCCGTGAATGTAAATGAAATTATCCACCAATGCAGTTACCGTGGATTGAGCGTCCTGTGATTTTAAAGGGATCAGCGTAATGTATTTCGTCAGCTGATCTTGTACAGAGAAGATGTACTTGTGCCCCTCATAAGTTTCAGGTAGCGGACCCACAAGGTCTAATGCGATTTTTTCATTAAGTTTTTCTGGTGTATCTGTAATTATTGCTTCTGCTCGCGGTTGTGTTCGCACGAGCTTGATCCTCTGGCACGTGTCGCATTTACGGATGTAATCTTCGATGTCCCTTTGAAGGTTCGGCCAGGTAGCAACAGCCTTCACTCGATCGAGGGTTTTTGCTACTCCGAAATGACCTGTGGCATTTGTCCCATGGTTTTGTTTTATGATGTCCATCCGTTCCTCTTCTGTACCTGGCTCGTAGATTTCCGTATCATAAAGGTAGAGAAGGGGTCGCTCTGTTTTCTTCGTCCAAATAAATGAAATCATCTGCTTAATTACCATTTTTGTAATTGGATTTTCGCTTAGTTGTTGACACCCTAAATAAATCTTCGCAGGTCCATTGATCATTGATAGTTTTTCGGCTAATGAGTTGTACCATTCGATCTCATCTGCTGTGAAATCAAGGTGCAATTCGTCTTCACTGTCTCCAGGCTGACCTGTGATTTTTATCCTTGATATGTTCCTGGGTGGTGTCTCCTCCAAAATTTCGGGAACTTGTGGAATTTCCTTCGATAATTCGAATTCGTCGTAAAAGGGGAAATTCTCGTTTTGCGTTTCTTGATCATTATTTCTCTCCGCTGCGTTGTTAGTTTTTTCTGCAATGACGATTTCTTCTTGATTTCTTAACTGCTCATTTGTGGGATTGTTGCATTTTCCTTGATGTGTAGTTACCGGGTATTTCCGCGATAAAGCGACGGCGTTAGTGTTTAACGTCCTTTTCTTAAAAAACAGCATCGTACTCATATCCCTCGAGTTTCAAGCGAAGTCTCATTAGGCGACTATTTGTTGGGGGTTTCGAGGTTCTGAGAATCCATATCAGCGGCTTGTGATCCGTAACGATTTGAAATTTTTTTCCATACAAATACGGTCGGAAATGTTTCACGGCCCAGGTTATTGCCAACATTTCCTTCTCCGTAGTGGAATAGCGTTGTTCAGCTTTGTTGAGAGTGCGGGATGCGTAGGCGACTGGTCGATCCATTCCGAGGGATCCTTGAGATAGGACAGCTCCTATCGCATGGTTACTAGCGTCCGTGGTGAGCACAAAAGATTCCTTGAAATCTGGATACTGAAGGACAGGTGACGATACGAGTGCTGTACGTAGTAAATTGAAAGCCTGTTCTTGTTTATCAGTCCATGCCCATTTTGTTTCTTTCTTCAGGAGCTCCGTAAGGGGTTTTGCTATTTTGCTGAAATCTTTTATAAATTTTCGGTAACATCCAGCCTACCCCAAGAACTGTTTGATTTGCTTTTGGTCTCGTGGTTTCGGGAAGTTCTCTACCGCATCTGTTTTCTTCGGGTTTGGTTTTACTCCTTCTTCGGAGATGATGTGTCCCAGAAATTCCAATTCTGATCGCAGGAATTCGCATTTATCAGGCTGTAGTTTTAAATCCGATTCGCGGAGGCGAGTTAAAACATCTATCAGTTTTTTGTTGTGTTCCTCGATTGTTTGCCCGTAAATTATTATGTCATCGAGGTATACGAAGCATGTGTTTCCGATTAGTCCTCGCAACGCGTTATTCATCATGCGTTGGAACGTTGCGGGTGCGTTCTTTAATCCAAATGGCATTCTGTTGTAATGGTAGTGGCCCGATGGTGTAGAAAACGCTGTCTTTTGCTTATCACGTTCGTCCATTGGAATTTGGTGAAATCCTGACGCTAGATCAACAGTGGAGAAATATTTTGCTCGGCCTAATTGATCCAATATTTCGTTGATGCATGGGAGAGGGTAGGCATCGTGAGTAGTTTTTTCGTTTAATTTTCGGAAGTCAATCACGATTCTCCATTTTTGTTTTCCTGAGGCATCAGATTTCTTTGGTACAACCGAAATAGGTGAGTTGTATGGCGAGTCACTCGGCTCTACTAACTCTTTCTCCAGCATCTCGTTTACCTGCCTGTCGATTTCTTCCTTGTGAACCGGCGGGTACCTGTATTGTTTAATGTGCACGGGCATATCGTCGCTCGTGATGATGCGATGTTTGACCATCTTTGTACTTGGGAGTGTGTCTCCAGGTAGGGCAAATACATCGGGAAAACTAGAAACGATGTCCCAAACCTTTTCTGCTTGATCTGGCGGGACGTGCTCGATTCGAACGTTTTCTTTCAATGTGTGAATGCGTTCGGCGGAATTCGTAATTTCTATAGCATTGACACGAGCTACATCCTTCGGTGCATCTTGGTGCTCCTCCTCAGGCGAACAGGCGGTTTCCCCAAAAGGAATGCCCTGCAGCTGGTCAATCGTAACCATGATCGGTTCTTCCGAGTCATTCATAAGTGGTACTCGGGCTTCGTAATCCTTGGCTTGGAAGACGCAAGGCACTACTGCTTCTGGATTGTTCTCATCTGTGACGGCTACTCCATTTTCGCTATTTGTACGAACCGCGATGAAATAAATGGTTCGTGACGGAATAGTGACGGATACCTTCTCGAATTCGAACCGTTGGTCGTCGAACATCAAATAATTTTCTCTTCCGATACCGATGCTCGTTTGGTATTTTTCCATGAATGGAATACCGATCAATCCATCCTCGTCTAATCGGACGTCGTTGGGAACAACGTGAAAAATGTGAGTCTTTCCTCGAAATTCTTGTTTGGCAGCGAACAATGATTCATGTCGTTCATTGCCCATAGAAAACGGCGTTTTGATATTCCGATTTATCTGCGATCCTTTCGTTAACATGCTGATTTTTATTAAATTTATTGCAGATCTGGCATCTAGGAGAAAACTGCCTATTCTGCTGGCTTTTCGTGTGGGAAGTTTGACCACTCGTTTAGTGGATCCGATGGCATTGACTCGTGGGATATTTCTTGAGTCGCGATAGTTGCTTCCTCTCCTGGTATGTGATTCACAGTTCGTATAGGTGGGTGGTTGTGTGTTTGTCCATTTCGAAAACCCGATTGTTGTTGCCATGCCTTTGGCGAAGATTGTGTATCGTATAATTTTTTACGACAATCGCGGTCCAGATGTCCTATTTTATACAAAATATTGTTCGGATATTGTGGGCACATTGCGCATGGCATTGTCTTCCATTTCGACTTGCGAGTCCGAGTCTTTTATTCGATTAAACGCCGTTTTGATGGCTGCGTTTACGTTTGATAGCGACATTTCGCTCTGATCTATTGAGTCAGTCTCAGAATCGGTCGTTATGACCTTTGATTCACGGTAACGAGTAAATGAGTCTTTATTCACCGATTCCTTTTGTGAATCCAGTTTCAGACGTGGCCTCTCGTAGACTCGGCGTGTCGTTGATCGGTCCTATGTTCCCAGCGTTGATAGTCAGGCAACACCACACTTAGCACCAATTGTAATGTCGGTTCGATGGGTTTGGTTGGTTTTTATTTTGAACGAGCTGTCTGACTCGCTACAGAACTCGGTGTTAGGACGGAACAACTCGGTTAACACAAGGTTAAGCTACTTGAGACGCGTTTATTCAAATGATCGTCGAACAGAGATTCGGTGTGATACAAATTCGATGACTTACTGACTAACTTAGTTTAGATTCGTCGCATTTTATAGAAGTAGGGTCTGAGAAAATTGAGGTAGTGGGAGGAAGGGCCGACGTGATGCTTGGGTCGTCGTTCGAGAATTTTCCATTGGAGGGTAGGGCCTACGTAATGTTTGGAGTGTTGTCCGAAAGAGTTTCCGAGAAGCGCAGCTGCATCAAGCGGAAATAGTCTAACACGATCGTTGGAAGAAAAATATGGACCTTCTGATCTTTGAGTCGGACTCTTCGTACGGATGTAGGCGGATGCAATAAATTTGGGAGATCAAGGCAGACCGTGATAAAAGGAAAAAGTGAAAGGTTCCCAGAGTATATTACAATATGAATGTTTGAGTTTACTGTCAACGCACATTACGAGAAGAATGTCGCAATTTACACAGCTCAATCTGAGTATGAATGAATCGAGGATCTATGGCGGTGATGGCATATGTTAATCAACATTAAAGTCATTTAAGGCTGCCTATCGTCGACACTCATGACAATACCGACTTGTCGATTTTTATGCCTAGTTCGTTATACCGAGACGAAACGATCGACCTATGATTTCTCCCGGTGACGGCTTTTATTAGTTAACAAAAAAAATAGTTATCCGCGAAGCGGATCTCTACACGCATGATAAAAATCATGTAAGTCCATGTGCTGTGAGCACGCATGACAATAGCGACTTGGCGATTTTTATGCCTAGTTCGTTATGCCCAAACGAATCGATCCATCTATGATTTCTCCCGGTGACGGCTTTTGTTAATTAAAAAAAATTGTTATTCGCGATGCGGAACTTGCTACCTTCACGATGAAATTCATTAAGACGGAATGACACCCGAAGCAAAACTTCTACGCAGGCCCGGCTCGTGCTGATAGGGCACAACTCGTTCGAGCTACTGCTCTCTACCGCTAGATGTCACAGCGCGCGTTCATCCCGAACGAGTGTTCGTTCCGAACGCACGCTGCGACGGGGCCGCGGACCTCCTTGCGTCGAGGCATACAATGTATGCTTCTACGCAACGTGTGTGTGCGTGTGAGTCTGTGTGCGTTCGTTACGTCCGGCGCACGCGGTTGAAGATTGTTTCCTTCTCGCATGCTGTCCCTTCGCAGCGAGTACACACTTCGTGTGAGTATATACACGTATATACCCACACGCTGACCCAAGGTCAGCGTCGACAAAGAATTTCGTTTTCCTTATCAACGGCGATTACGCACGAAATTCGAGATCATAGAGACTCAATTTCGGAGCAAGAGTTCTTGCTGGCGGCTCGCACGTTTCCGCAGCGAGAAAATTATTCAAAATTAATTATTTCGATAAATGACAATCTTTTTAAAAATATCTATTGCCTGACGTTCCGAGCAAAATCGAATGCCGGTGACGCGCTCCAAAAAACAGCGGTAAAGTAAATTAAGACATTTTAATAAAAATGTTTAAATAATTAATTCTTTTAATAAGTATCAGTTATTCTCGAACCGTGTTCGATAGATGCGAGAGATGGGGCCTCTCTCAGCCAATATGGCTGGTGATAACACAGTACAAATTAGAGCGGTAAAAGAAATGCAAAAATAGTTGTTTAAATAATTATTTTTGCATTTAATTTCGATTACGGGTATGATCGGTAGATACGGTACTTTCTATACCTCTCAGCAAATATGATTACTGCTTACGCGCTGCAAAAAACAATGGTGAAAATTACGCAAAAATAATTGTTTAAACAATTATTTTTGCATTTATTCTCGATCACGGGCGTAATCAGTAGATACGGTAGTTTCTGTACCTCTCAGTATATACGATTGCTGCTTACGCGCTTCAAAGACCGACGGTAAAAATGACGCAAAAATAATTATTTAAACAATTATTTTTTCACTTTCCTCGACCGCGGTTGTGATCAGTAGGTGCGGTACTTTCTATACCTCAGCAACAAATACGATTGCTGCATACGCGCTGTAAAATCCAACGGTAAGGATGACGCAAATGCGATATTTTCGCTTATGGAAAGTGGGAATTTGATGAAAGTAAATAATCCATTTATTCAAAATTTTGTTTCATCAGACGAATTTTCAATGACATTTTTGAAAGTGCAATATTATTCGTTTGTCAATTTCTCATTGGAAAATAACCAATATACCCTCTGGAAGTAAAAAATTTCATTGTTTTACCCGGTTTTTTGTTTGGAAGATGAACTGTATTTTTATTAAAGTTTATACCACCCCGCCCTGTGTTTTCAATATGTTTTTTTTTAATACGACATTTATTTTCTGCTAACTTTTTATATTGGGATATTTGAGCTTTTTAAATGACAACATCAATTTTTAGTACTCTACATTTTTTTCTAAATAAATGTATACATCAAATTTTTTATCGCAAATTTATAGACAAAAAAGATTCGCAATATGCCACAAAAGCAGAAGATAAATTTCGTATTAAAAAAAGTATAGGAAATACAGAGAGGTTACAAGTTTCAATATCCAGTTAATTTGAATAACAAAAACCGTTACCAAATGGACTTTTTTACTTTTAGCGGGTTTATTTGCTATTTTTTTAATGAGAAATAGACATTTTTTTATTTAAAAAAATGAATTATTTTTCCTTCTTACAAATTGTCACTTTTCATGAGCGAAAATACTCGTAAATGTCGAAACGCAATTTTTTTGCTCTTACTAAACAGAATTATGGTGGTCAAAAATAATAATGGCCTTTTTTCACTTTTTACCACGCTTGTGTTAGATAGCTTGTTGGCAATTGTTTTGTACCCATTCACACTCCCCCAGGATATTATGAGAGAGTGGTGAGTGGCTTCCAACAATTGGGCGACGTGGTTAATTTGTTCCTTCTCCCGATTTGCGGCGGGAGACCAAGGGACTCGCAGCGGGATCTAATGATACGTTGGGGTTGTTTGGGCTTTTAGCCCTGATAAGGGCTGTTTGGGAGCCGAGAACCTAAATCGTTAGTCCTGATAAATTTAGCCGGGTTGTCGTAGGGGTTATCCGAGAGAGGGAGGGATTACTGGGAGCGGGAGGTGGGGATTAGTTCCGAGAGGACTTGACGGGCGGGGGAAAGGGAAACCGGTGACTGGACGGGCGAGGAAGGGGGAGAGGGACCTGCCTGTGGGGCGCGGGCGAATTGCGCGGCCGCCCGGTCGAACAGTTCGTCGAACCCGCTCTGGTCCCACATCAGGGGGGAGGTAAACGGGGTGGGAGGTGTGACGGGTCAGGTGGGGGGAAGAGGAGGGGATTCTGGTCGGGGGACAAATTATAAAAAAACACAAAAACAAAAATTTTAAATAAGGAAAAAAAATACTAAAAAAAATTAATTAATTAGTGAATGATTAGATAAATAAGGCAGGGATGATTTTTATCAATATCGGGATTTATTCACACATAGGTAATTTACAGGAAAACAAAAAAACTAATTTACTAAAACAAAGGGAAGATTATTCCCGGGACGACGGTGTCCGGGCGCGAGGCGGGCGCCGTCCACGGGAAGAAGAAGAAAAAAATTAACGGAACAGACAAAGACAAACAAAAAACAAAACGTTGATAACTAATATTTACAAATGTTCGTGGGTACGGACGGAATGGAGACGCGGAAGGGGGTACCCCGGGCGACGGCGTCCAGGCGAGGTACCCGGGCGTCGCTAAAGGGGCCATTGGGATCGGAAGCCGCTCGGGAGGCGCCGCTTGTTCAACGGATACCCGGGGCAGTGGTGAAGCTCGCACTATTTCTCAGCGGCTAGCAGAGGAAGGGTGGGAAGGGGTCCCCAACTTGCACCGTATTTTCAGGTGAGTCGGGAGGAGGTTCTCGTCGCTTCCTGCAGCGAAAGAACTCTGAGCCAGTGCAGCCAGATCGCGCGTAAAAGTTACCCCCTCTCTAGTCTCTTACGCGCCCATCACACAATCATAGTAGCGCGTGTCCGTGAGCGAGCGACGCTCGGACGTCTTCGGAAAGAACCGAGCGGGGTCGAAGTTTCCCGACCGCGCCTTCGGCAGCTACACTTATATATGCACGCTGATGAGCACGTTCATGTGCGGCCAAGCCGAAACGATGGCTTCGAGGGAAAAAGCAATCTGAGCACGACACGGGCTTTTAGATGATTTCAATGCTTATTTAGCTCTTCGTTCTCTGCGTTATTAAGGTATACACAAAAATGTATCGCGCACTCTGATCGCTTATTTTTTTAGTTTATACGTTAATTTAAATATAATAATAAATCTAAATTACAACTTGTTTATCTTCTAAAAAATTGTTTACGCTTTACTCACACTCGTCCTTATGCCAAATAAATTATAATTCATAAAAGTAAGCGGAAATATATTTATATTCGTATTATTATATTAATTCTCATACTTTCATCAAGCGATAAAGCATTATCCCCAAAAACAAGCCATTCATCCATCCGGCCGCGAATAGTCAGTACCAGAAAGTGCACAATATAATTAATTCCGGCCGCGAATCGTAAGTGCCAGAAAGTCCATTTTTAACACAAGCGATAAGATGGTCCGGTTGGTAGCGTTCCTGGCTTCTATGGGGCGAATTGTTCATTCGAGAAATCATACAATGTATCCAAATGTAAAAAAATCTGAACCTGCCACTTTTTTCCCAAGAAACGTCGCTCGCTCTTTTTTGTTTTTATATATCAATTTCAACGCCTCATAACAGAACGCATGCTGTTTCGACGTTATTCGACTGGATTGTTTCGACAGTCTCGAATTTCGTATTGTCTTCGTACCGATCGGAATAATTAAAAAATTCAAACGTACGTAATTTGCGATTCGTGATTTTCGTGATACGCGTTTCGGGATTTTTGTGAACCGCGATCCGGGATTTTTGGTGCAACGCGATTCGTGATTTTCGTGATTCACGATTCGGGATTTTTGTTAACCGCGATTCGAGATTTTTGTGCAACGCGACGAATCGTTTTGTGCAACGCGACGAATCGAAACACGAATTGGTGTTTTTAAAATTATTTTTTGCTAATTTATTCGACATTTGGGTTGTGTTTTTTCAGCTCTTGATTTTTTTCCTCATGGATGAGCCCACGGTAAAAAAGGCGAAACTGGCTAAAAAGAAGCATTTTCAACATCAATGGTACGATCAGCATCCAGAGTGGAAAAAATGGGTTCAGGTTGTTGCATCGCAACCTGATAAATTTTATTGCCTTGCATGCAGAACAACGCTGTCATGTGGCCACTGTGAGATAGAGAGGCATTCCACGTCAGAAGTGCATGTGAAAAACATGAGTGTATTGGGTGTAACATCGCTCGATTCGGGGAACACTACGCCTTCTGCGTGTGTTCCGGAAGCAACTTGTACTCAAGAGAGTTTTTCAGGGTTGTTAGCGTAGTAGAAGCCGACCGAATAACGCGAGTATTACGCGAAAACAAATTTTCAATTCACGTGGACGAAACATCAGACTGTACAAACGATAAATGGATGTCGTTAATGGTCCGTTACGTAGAACCAAGTACGCTGACGGTAAGGACAGAATTGTTGACGCTGTTGATTTTTGAACGCATTGAACTGTTCAAAGCGTTCAAAAATGAGCTTTTCCGGAAACAAATTCCCTTGCGCAGCATTCTCGGTCTCGCATGCGATAACGCAGCCGTAATGGTCGGCAAAAATTCATCGTTCCGTACATTTCTGTCGGAAAATAACCCCGATCTCATAACGCAGCCGTGTATTTGCCATTCTCTCGCGTTGATTGCTAGCGCCGCGTTCTCCGCTATTCCAAAAGAAATTGATCGTTTTATCAGAGGTATCGCGACCTTTTTGAACAACAGTCCGAAACGAACAGCAGTTTTTCGCGATTTCCAAGATAGCTCACTCACGCCATTCCGCCGTCGTCAAAATTATCGAAAATTGGCCGACGCTGATAGCATTTTTGGCTGATCAGTCATTGGAGAAGGCCAAATAAGCAGACGAACTTCTCGAGGTTGCAAAAAATCCGGTAACTAAAGCTTATCTTCTTTTTTTGGAATTCGCACTCGAATCTTTCAACAAAATCAACGCCTACTTTCAAAGCGAAGAAACTTTAATTCATCGTCTGCAACCTTCTTCAAAGACGATGCTTGTAGAGATCCTCCGGAGGTTTCTCAAACCCGCTCTGTTGCAGCCGGCAATAATTGACGTTCACGCTTGCAATATTAGATTCGATATGTGCGCGAATCAGCGCGCAGTGATTGATATTGATATTGGGGATGATTGCAAAGAATATTTGGCGGATGTACAGAGCAGAGGGACTCCACAAGCCGAAGTCGACACGTTCCGCCAAAACTGCCTTTGGTTTTACGTCACGGCTTCGAGTCAAATTTGCGATAGACTCCCCTTCGACAACGAATTTTTGAAGAATTTAACGGTATTCGAAAAGGGCCCTGCGTTATTAGATGCGGATCGCGAGTCGACTATTGCGCGCGTATTGTTCGTTTGTCGTCAACTTCGCGTTTCCGATGAAATAAAAATTCGCAACGAATGGCACTCCTTGTACGAAGAGAACAGTCATCAGAAGGAAGAATGGTGTAAATTGTCATTCGACGACATGTGGATGGCAATTTGCACTGTTACCAATTCTGACGGTATTCTCCGGTACGAAACTTTGCGTTTGTTGCTGGGTATGGTGAGGACATTGCATCATTTGAATGCTGCGGCTGAAAGAGCGTTCTCTCTCATCCCAGACACAAAAACAAAGAAAAGGAACTGCCTCGGTTCGAGTATGCTTAATTCAATCTGCGTCGTAAAGTTGGCTTTGAAGGGCAGGGGGGACAGTGCGACCACAATGACCATAACTCGAGACCATCTGTCTCTAATGAACCCGGAAAATTTGTACAGTGAGGCAGGCAAGAAACCAAAAGAAAAGCTCCAAGTCCGAGCATACGACCGGGACGATGACTGGGACGTTTACAACTTTCCGGGGTAAATGAATTTTTACACACAACAGGAAAATAAGAAGTGATCTTAGTGCAATATTGGCAAAAATGTTAATAAAGTGTTTATTTCGATAATTTTTGTGCAATCGATGAAAAAATTGGACTTGGAGGTTTCTTTAAGGTTTTTTTTCGTCGTGGATTATACCTCCTGGGGACACCACGTTAAAAAAAATGCGTACCATTGTACTTTACCTCATGGGTGTATGTGGGTGTATGGGTGTATGTGTACCTCATTTTTGTATGTTTTTACATTTGCAGGTAATTTTCATTGTAATGAGATGAATTATTTATTTGTGAACACTCATCATTGACAGAACAAAAATGTTTTAATCGTAAAATATCATGATCAGTTTTCCTATTTTCAGAATAATGTTCTTTCAATGAGCGTGTTTTACGAATAAACAATTTGCCCCATACAAAAAGAAATTAATAATTAAAAAAAAAAACAGGATAGTACTGAGCGCGGGGAACGATCCCGCGCCTCTGCGGACCGAAGCCAGGAACGCTACCAACGGGACCATCTTATCGCTTGTGTTAAAAATGCACTTTCTGGCACTTACGATTCGCGGCCGGATGGATGATTGACTTGTTTTTGGGGATAATGCTTTATCGCTTGATGAAAGTATGAGAATGAATATAATAATACGAATATAAATATATTTCCGCTTACTTTAATGAATTACAATTTATTTGGCATAGGGACGGGTGTGAGTAAAGCGTAAACAATTTTTTAGAAGATAAACAAGTTGTAATTTAGATTTATTATTACATTTAAATTAACGTACAAACTAATAAAATAAGCGATCGGAGTGCGCGATAAATTTTTCGACACTAAAAGATAACGAATTAAAATAATAATGATACTTAATATAAATAACTAATCAAATAAGAATTAATAGTAGTATTAAAAAAAAAGCACCGAGCGCGGGGAACGAACCCGCGCCCCTGCGGACCGAAGCAAGGAACGCTACCAACGGGACCATCTCACCGCTTGTAGAATATGTGCACTTTCTGGTACTGACTATTCGCGGCCGGATGGATGAATGGCTTGTTTTGGGGGATAATGCTTTATCGCTTGATGAAAGTATGAGAATTAATATAATAATACGAATATAAATATATTTCTGCTTACTTTTATGAATTATAATTTATTTGGCATAAGGACGGGTGTGAGTAAAGCGTAAACAATTTTTTAGAAGATAAACAAGTTGTAATTTAGATTTATTATTATATTTAAATTAACGTATAAACTAAAAAAATTAGCGATCAGAGTGCGCGATACATTTTTTTGTATACCTTAATAACGCAGAGAACGAAGAGCTAAATAAGCATTGAAATCATCTAAAAGCCTCGCGCGTGCCATCGGTGACGTCACGCGCGAGTCGTGCTCAGATTGCTTTTTCCCTCGAAGCCATCGTTTCGGCTTGGCCGCACATGAACGTGCTCATCAGCGTGCATGTATAAGTGTAGCTGCCGAAGGCGCGGTTGGGAAAGTTCGACCCCGCTCGGCTCTTTCCGAAGACGTCCGAGCGTCGCTCGCGCACGGACACGCGCTACTATGATTGTGTGATGGGCGCGTAAGAGACTAAAGAGGGGGTAACTTTTACGCGCGATCTGGCTGCACTGCTCTGAGCCCGTGGGCCTCGCGCTTCTTTATATTGGCGAATGGAGAGTAGACGACGCGCAAATTCGTAGACTTAACCTCGCGAAAGTTTTGTTTTGACAGGTCGGTGTACGAGATTGTGCGACGAGTGATATGTACTGTACGGACTTTGGGTAAGTGGACAATTAAAAGTACAATTAATTATTATATCGATGAGGCATGTAACTATTTCGCACCGCGTTTGTTTTTATTGGCGCACGTGATTGTGGCCCGCCTTGGCGTGAAAGGTGTCCGAGGCGAGTGATAATGGGGCTATTATTAATGAGCCAAATTGTTTCTTAATTTACGTAGGGTGTGTGTTCGCGAATATTTTAAATGTTGAAATAAGAAATTTCTGCGTATTTTTTACAGCGACTCGGAGGTTCGCTGGGGCCCAGCGGTCTGGTCCGCCGAGAGCCGAAGTGAGAGGTGAGTGACGCAGCGTACCCTTAATTGTTTTTTTTAAATAATTAACTTGTTTCTTTATTGGTGAGATTGTGAATAATTTTGACTTTTCTTTTTACAGGTAGGAGCTGGAAGACCGACAGAGACCAGACCCTTGGGACAGCGACGGAAGGCGACGTACGACGAACAGGACTGGGCGAGAGACGCCTTCGCACCGGTAAGTAGCACTTAGGTATAATAATTAGGGATAAGATTGAGTTAAACAATTTAGTACACGCATGAATAACAAAATAAAATATTTGATTTTCTTAGGTTAGCGACGAGAAACAAGCGGAAGGAACTTTCCTCGCTAAGGTAAGGCCGGGGAATGCCACCGTTCCCCCGTTTCAATATTTAGTGAATCTGTAGTTGTAAATTGACTTAATAATCAATGTTGTGTCGTTTGTTTTTTGTTACAGGTTCTCTAAGGTGCGAGGACGAAGATGACGCCAGAACGGTTGTGCGCCAAAGTGGCGTACGACAAATGCCCCGGGCGTCGGTTCGTCCTCGTATCTTCTGTGTATTGGAGTGGTGTGGTGTATGAGACGCAAGAAAAAATAACTGAATAAATAAATAAATAAAATTACAATGAAACACTTAAAATATTAGGAGTTAGCAGGTACCTTGTTAACTGTTTCAGGTATCGTAGCGCGGGTGACTCGATTTGTTTGGTAAGTATCAGTCTTTTTGAAAAAGTGTTAATTCTAATGGGGGATTTTTACACGGATGCGCCAGGAGGCAAATGCCGAAGGTGCAGGCACGAAGGTGACGGTACGGGTTAAACGGTGCATCAAAGGGCTTACCCGTACGTGCCCCGGGCGTTGGTTCGCACCTACATCTTCCGTGTATGGGGATAATTTCGCACAAATTGACGAATTTTTTGTTTTTGTCGCGTATATGAGGGTATGTGGGGGTGGGGTTTTGGAGGGCGTGGGCGCAGATTGTACGGTCTGTCGATGCTCAGAAGATCTGGTAGCGGGTACTGTGGCGTGTCGAGGTCTTGATTGTGCAGCTCGACCAGGAGTCGCGTTGGTGGAGGGCCCCGACATGGGCCTGGAGCTAGACGTGGTGCCCGCGATCACCGCGGGTGCTGTGTTGATCCCTTGTTTCCTTGGAGGGCAAACCAGCCATGGTTTGCCGGTGGATGGTCGAGAACGGGCCTTAAGGTTTGGCCCATTCCTCTGGAGATGAACTCGCGATGGTTCACCGGTTGGTGGTCGAGACGAAGCCGTAGGGTTTGGCTTGTCCGTGTTGTCATCTGTTGGAGCTGTAGCCTTTAGCTCCGACGACTGTGTTTTGGTTTGTATTGAAGCCGTAAGGTTTGGCTCCGATGGTTGGAGATGAACCAGCGATGGTTCACCAGTTGATGGTGGAGAACAAGCCGTAAGGTTTGGCTTGTCCCCTTTGTCACCTGGTTGAGCCGTAGGGTTTGGCTCAGTTGATTGAACGTTCGTCGGAGCCGTAAGGTTTAGCACCGACGGACTACCCTCTTCTTCTGGAGGGACGTTGTTGGCAGGTTTCAGTAGACCGCCATGAATTTTCACCTCCCGGCGACCTTGCCGGACAAGGTATATCTCGCCTCCGAGATTCCTCAGGATTGGGTGCGGGCCATCCCATGGCGCCACAAATCCGGCGTGGACTCCTTCCACGGCGTTGGATTGAACGTGCGTTCGAGCGTAGACTAGATCCCCGGGCTGGTATCTAGGTGAGGCGTCAGTATTTTGAGCGTATTTGCTCTGGTACTCGTGCTGATGCCTTTGGATTCGATGGACTCGCAGTTCCCGCTCCGTGCTTGATTGGTCGGCGTCGACTGGAAACTTCCATTCGCCGGGCTGTTGAAGGCCCTTCCCGAGTAAAGCCTCGCTCGGGGACAGACCCGTAGCCGCTTTCCGCCGATTCCATAGTTGAAAAAGGATCCGTGGTAACTGTAGATCCCATTCTCGATGTCGTTTGTCCCGTAGATGTTATCTTAGCCCCTTTTTAATTTCTTGATTTCGTCTTTCTGTGGGATTAGCGCGGGGGTGATATGTAGCGGTAGTCCAGATATGCGTTTGCCATTTTGCGCACGCCGTTTGCCATTTTTGGCTACTGAATTGGGGACCATTATCTAATAAAATGGTTCTTGGATATCCCCATCGATTGAAAACCTCATTTTGTAGGAAGGTAATGACCCGGGTTGCTTCGGAGGAGCCAATTGGAAAAGCCTCCACCCAGCGTGAAAATAGATCTGTTATTACCAATATGAATCGTTTTCCCCGGCCGGACCGTGGATACGGTACCATCAGATCGACCGCCACCGTTTCCCATGGTCGTCGGGGTTGGTGGGGTCTTAACTGATCAGGATGTTTAGGCCAGGTGGACTTAACACACGCACACATGTGGCAGTTCCTCACGTGATTTCGTACGTCTCTTCGAAGGTTAATCCAGGTAAAGTGGGCTTGAATGAGCCTAAGCGTTTCATCCATCCCGGGGTGCCCCGCCATTGGGGAGTCATGGTAGTACTGTAATACCTTGGCTTTCGCGTACGGAGGTACCAGTATTCTCCAGGTATCATGGATTTGTTTGAACACGGTTCCTTCCCGTAGTTCATAATCATAGTTGTGCTCTTGTCTCTTAAGGATTTTGGCTATATTACATAGCTCGGTATCCCGTTGTTGGTCTTCCATGACCTCCTCAATTATGTTGTATTGTTGTATCATGAAGATCTCTGGTGTTTTAATTGGGGTTGCCACGTTTAATCGTTCGGGTGAGTGGAGAGGTACCTTGTCCTCCAATACTCCAGCTTCAGTTGTCTCAGGGTGTCGGGAAAGAGCACCAGGGAGATCATTGGCTCTTCCCGGCACATGCTGTAATTCGAAGTTTAGCCCTTCTAGCAGTATGGCCCAACGACTGAGCTTGTCTTTTTCGTCCTTTACGCGTTTTAGCCATTTTAACGCCCGGGTGTCTGTTGTCAGGATGAATGGTTGGTCTTCAAGGTAATTCCGATAGCGTTTAACGGCCCATACAACGGCGAGGCATTCCTGCTCGTTTCTGAGGTACCGTTTCTGGGTGGCATCGAATTTTGCGCTGGCGTAGCTTATGATATTCCTAACCCCGTTGGTCGGGACTTGGTAAAGGACGGCGTCCATGCCTTCTTCGCTGGCATCCGTCTGTAGGATGAATTTCAAGGATGGGTCAGGTCAACTAAGCTTGAGGGGTTTCTGGATCTCAGTTTTTATTTGTTCGAAAGCCCGTTGTGCCGGTTCCGACCATTTGAACTTTTCCTTGGATGCAAGGAGATTGGTAATGGGTATGGACATGGTGGCAAAATGGGGAATGTACTCCCGTAGCCAGTTACAGTTACCCATAAAACGCTGTATGTCCCTTCTGGATTTCGGGGCAGCGAAGTTAATGATGGTGGCGATGTGTTCTGGTTGCGCCTCGTTACCGATCGTATTTACCATGTGACCCAGGTAGTTGAGCTCAGTTTTTCCAAAAAGGCACTTTTCGGAAGAGCAGGTAAGTCCATGCAGTTCTAACCGTTCGAAGACTAGGGTTAGGTGACGTAGATGTTCTTCCCAATCGCTGGAGTAGATGATGATATCGTCCAGATATACCACACATATCTGGTTGATCAACCCCACCAGGACCTCTTGGCTCATTTATCGCTGGAACGTGTTAGGGGCATTCTTCAACCCGAATGGCATAACCCGAAACTGGTAAGTTGCCCCGTCTGGGGTAGTGAAGGCGGTGAATTTAATTGAATTAGGGGCCATGGGTATCTGCCAATAAGCACTCTTCAGGTCAATGGTGGAGAAGATTTTAGCCGTACCAAGTTCCTTAAGAGCCTCGTGGATTTTCGGCATTGGTTGAGTCATATCCTCAGTGATGCTGTTTAAACGCCTATAATCGACGCAAAACCTGGGAGTACCGTCCTTCTTTTTCACGATGACGATAGGGGAACTATAGGCCAATGAGCAGGGCTCGATGATGCCCTTTGCCAGCATGCTTTGGACTTGCTCCCGAATCGTTTGTTTTTTGGAGTCGGAATATTTGTATGGTGGTAGCCGGAAAGGCCGTTCCGATATAAGCTTGATCTCGTGTTTGGTACTCTGCGTTTGTTTAAGTGGGCCAGAGTCGTTGAAAAGGCCCCTGAAGGTTTCGAGGAGTTTGTAGAATTTTGATAACCAATTTTCGGGGAACCCATTTTGCAGAGCATCTACGTTGAAATCGGTTTTTTGTTGGTGAGGTACCGGTGAGTCGATCAACTGGACCGAAAACCTCTCTTTATCGCCAAGGTACAGTCGGCCATTGTGGGTGTTAATTATCGTCTTCTGAGATTTGAGCCATGGGAAGCCGAGAATCAGGGGTTCTCGGGACTCCGGTGCAATCCACGCCTCGATCGCGAGCGAGTGCCCCTGGATGTTGATTTGTATTTCGACTTTCCCTGTGAGCGGCATCTTCGATGTTTGGTCCGCCAAGCGGGCGTGAGAGGTTTCCGGGATGATAGGTATTCCGGTAGGGATGTAGGAGGGATGGATAAAGGAATGGCTGGCGAAGCTATCTACAGCCGCGGGAATCTCTTGATGTTGGAACGTGACTAGGATGTGCGGTAGGTCGTTTTGCCCCCCGCTTATACTTGTGAGCCTTACTTGCGGGTTGGAGCGGCTGGTTCGGGCGCTTCCGCCGTCCGCTTGGAGTTTTCCGGTTTCGGCATCTCTTTTAATTTTTGCGCCAGCACCGGGCAATCACGATGGAAATGCTGTTCGGGGCAGTGCCAGCATTTGGGTAGATAATTTGGATCTTGAAGTGATTTTGCCCCAGGGAGGGGCCCGGATTTGACGGGTTCCGCTTTTCTGGGGCGGGGAGCCATCTGGGTATCTAAGTCGTCCTAGGGTATCCCTAGGTCGTACTCGGCCTCTATGGCCTTAGTGAGCAGATACGTTAATGTTCGAGGTTTGGAGGGTCGTATGAACATTCTCAGGCTAGGTTTGAGAAGTTCGAGGAGGGTTGCCACCCTAACATCCTCGGGTTCAGTTCCTCTCACCCTCTGGTAGAGAAGGAATGTTTGCTGAAGGAAGACTCCCGCATTTTCTCGATCACCCTGCTTCCTGGAGAAGAGTTGGGCGTTGAGCCGAGAAAGGATGACGGGATTATTGTACCTGCTAAGCAGGAGTTCTTTAAATTTGGGCCACTCCAATTCGAGGGCTTGATAAGTGGATCACCAGCGTTCGGCATCCCCGCGTAATCCCCCAACGGCGGTGAGGGTACGGGCCGTAGCGGCGGTGCGAGTTTGAATGAAATATTCCTCGCAGTTTCTTAGGAATTTCTTGGGATCTTCATGGTCCGCGCCACTGTACGTGGGTAACGGTGGTCGTGGTGGTATCGCCTGCAAGGCTTGCCAAAGGGACCCGAGTTGATATAATGATTCATGTGGATCCGGACTAAGCGGAGGAGCCGTTGGAGGTACATCGTTACTGTGACGATCCTCCGTTTGTTCGGGATTAGAGTTGGGCGCCACCGGGTTTTCCATTCCCGGAATTGTAGGGCCGTCGGTACCCATTGTGCGGGTGGATCGGGTTTGGACAGGCGTCCTTTTCATGTAGTGCTTCCGGGGTCGACTGACAGCTCGTTTCGGTGTATCGGTTTTTGATGGTGAGACTTTCATAGGGCCGAGAGTTGAATTTACAATTAAAATCTAAAGGCCCCCCGTTGGGTGCCACAAAATAGTTGGCGATTTTTTTTGTACCCACTCACACTCCCCCAGGATATTATGAGAGAGTGGTGAGTGGCTTCCAACAATTGGGTGACGTGGTTAATTTGTTCCTTCTCCCGATTTGCGGCGGGAGACCAAGGGACTCGCAGCGGGATCTAATGATACGTTGGGGTTGTTTGGGCTTTTAGCCCTGATAAGGGCTGTTTGGGAGCCGAGAACCTAAATCGTTAGTCCTGATAAATTTAGCCGGGTTGTCGTAGGGGTTATCCGAGAGAGGGAGGGATTACTGGGAGCGGGAGGTGGGGGTTAGTTCCGAGAGGACTTGACGGGCGGGGGAAAGGGAAACCGGGGACTGGACGGGCGAGGAAGGGGGAGAGGAACCTGCCTGTGGGGCGCGGACGAATTGCGCGGCTGCCCGGTCGAACAGTTCGTCGAACCCGCTCTGGTCCCACATTAGGGGGGAAGGAAACGGGGTGGGAGGTGTGACGGGTCGGGTGGGGGGAAGAGGAGGGGATTCTAGTCGGGGGGCAGGTGGGGGTGAGGCGGGCCGCGAGGGGGGGGGCTTAAAGTCCCGGTTGGTTGGAGGGGTATTCTCCGGTTCGTACCACGGAAACGTGAGGAGCGTGGTCCGAGGATCTTCGCGGTGCCAGAAAGCCCTCACGCCCCCGTCACGATCGAGGGGCACGGTTGCTCGCCGTCGGCAACGCCGGCGACGAAAGGACTCGCGAGGCATACAAAAAAAAATAATAAAAAAAATAAAAAATAAAAAAAAACGAAAACAAAAAATAAAAATAAGGAAAAAAAATACTAAAAACATTAATTAATTAGTGAATGATTAGATAAATAAGGCAGGGATGATTTTTATCAATATCGGGATTTATTCACACATAGGTAATTTACAGGAAAATAAAAAAAAACTAATTTACTAAAACAAAGGGAAGATTATTCCCGGGACGACGGTGTCCGGGCGCGAGGCGGGCGCCGTCCACGGGAAGAAAAAGAAATAAAAATTAACGGAGCAGACAAAGACAAACAAAAAACAAAACGTTGATAACTAATATTTACAAATGTACGTGGGTACGGGCGGAATGGAGACACGGAAGGAGGTACCCCGGGAGACGGCGTCCAGGCGAGGTACCCGGGCGTCGCTCACGGGGCAATCGGGATCGGAAGCCGCTCGGGAGGCGCCGCTTGTTCAACGGGTACCCGGGGCAGTGGTGAAGCTCGCACTATTTCTCAGCCGCTAGCAGAGGAAGGGTGGGAAGGGGTCACCAACTTGCACCGTATTTTCAGGTGAGTCGGGAGGAGGTTCTCGTCGCTTCCTACAGCGAAAGAACTCTGAGCCCGTGGGCCTCGCGCTCCGCCTTATATACCCGCCGGAGCGGCGAATTCGCCGCCGAACTCCAGGCATGGGCAGCGCAGCGCGAGACCCGGGGACCCATGTGGGATTTTTGTGCGGTACGGCGAGCCTACAATGGTCCCGTGGCGCGGCGCTAGTGTTGGACAAATCGTAGTACGCGGTTCGCAGTGTGCGGCGCTGGGGTATCGCGACGCGGTAAGAGCGTTGTAGTGTCGCGGTCCGTCGGTCGCGGCGCTGGTGGTACAATCTTTATATTCGCGAATGGAGAGTAGACGACGCGCAAATTCGTAGACGTAACCTCGCGAAAGTTTTGTTTTGACAGGTCGGTGTTCGAGATTGTGCGACGCGTGATATGTACTGTACGGACTTTGGGTAAGTGGACAATTAAAAGTACAATTAATTATTATATCGAGGCATGTACCTATTTCGCACCGCGTTTATTTTATTGGCGCACGTGATTGTGGCCCGCCTTGGCGTGAAAGGTGTCCGAGGCAAGTGATAATGGGGCTATTATTAATGAGCCAAATTCTTTCTTAATTTACGTAGGGTGTGTGTTCGCGAATACTTTAAATGTTGAAATAAGAAATTTCTGCGTATTTTTTACAGCAACTCGGAGGTTTGCTGGGGCCCAGCGGTCGGGTCCGCCGAGAGCCGAAGTGAGAGGTGAGTGACGCAGCGTACCCTTAATTGTTTTTTTTAAATAATTAACTTGTTTCATTATTGGTGAGATTGTGAATAATTTTGACTTTTCTTTTTACAGGTAGGAGCCGGAAGACCGACGGAGACCAGACCCTTGGGACGGCGACGGAAGGCGACGTACGACGAACAGGACTCGGCGAGAGACGCCTTCGCACCGGTAAGTAGTACTTAGGTATAATAATTAGGGATAAGATTGAGTTAAACAATTTAATACACGCATGAATAACAAGATAAAATATTTGATTTTCTTAGGTTAGCGACGAGAAACAAGCGGAAGGAACTTTCCTCGCTAAGGTAAGGCCGAGAACTGCCGCTGTTCCCCCGTTTCAATATTTAGTGAATTTGTAGTTGTAAATTGACTCAATAATCAATGTTGTGTCGTTTGTTTTTTGTTACAGATTCTCGAAGGTGCGAGGACGAAGATGACGCCAGAACGGTTGTGCGCCAAAGTGGCGTACGACAAGCCTGTCTGTCTGTTCGGTACAAATTTCCCTATCGATTTTAAACTAACTTCCGGATGAGCTGGAGATTTGAAACTTCAAACATAGCTCAGAACTAGATGACAAACAAATAAACAGACAGACAAAATAAATATAATTGTAAAAAATATAATATAAATAATATAATATACAAATAGATATTGTATATATTTGAATAACATACAATATTTAACAGTTTGCAACGAGTTTCAAATTGATGAATTAAGTGTGTAAGAAAGATAAAGAGAAAAAGAGGGAGAAAAATGTAACAAAATAAATAAAGAAATAAAATATAGTTTAATGAAAAAGAAGGAATAAAAAATTAAATTATTTAAATACATTTTTTAAAAATATACCACGTTTTTTAAGCGGACTAAAAAGTATAAAATAATTTATCCTAGCCCCTACAGATTTATGACCCCATACAGATTCCGAACCTCATACAGATGTGTGAATTTTCAATGGCTATGAAAATACTTGTCAGACTTAAAACGAAAAACGTGGGGTGCATGCAATAGGTAATTGATGCATGAATAGTTCACCTAAGTCACTAACAATTGTATTGCATTGCAAATAATATGAACTGGTGTGTGGAAATTAGTTCTTCTTGAATGGTACATTTTTTGTTGTCGATTCAGGCTGTGAAAACCTTTGAAACATTTCACACCCGCATCAGAGATTTACGACTTCAACTTGCAAAACGGAGCCTGTCCATAATAATACAAATAAAGAAATGGAAAATATAAATACATACAACTCCATCGTACTTGAAATATTTTTGTAGTCAAGTTTCAGTCTCTTCCTCTTACGATCCTACGGTTTCACGACCCAATTTTTTTTCAAAGTATCTCAACCATCCCATAATTTTTCACCTTTTAGGTCCAAACGTTGCGGATGCATTATAGATCGATGTGAACAAGTCCGGCATCAGTTGTTCTATAAATTGTTATGCCCCGGCTTCTGACGATGCGCGGAGAGCACGGAATTTCGCTCTCGAGTAAGTTGACACCGTGGGTTGTCGGATGCTCGAGGGCGAGGGTATGTGGGGACTTTTCCCGTTCCGAGTAAATCTCCAACTCGGGATATTTGCAACTTGAATAACTTATATTTTATTTAAAATTAGGCAACAATATTACAAATCTTTTTTATGTCTTGAGACCGACCTCCTCGGCTTCTGGCCGAAGATTGCCTTCCGATGGATTCTTTCGACTAATTGTTAACTCGGGTTTTCGCAACCAATTGTTCGAGAACGTTCGATTTGTTCGATTGCGATTCAGCGTTTTTTCGGCTGAATCGAGCGGAATATCGGGCTTGTGAAATATCGGGCTCGTTATCGTCGCATGGGGTCTTTGAACCTCATGCGTTACCAATATGAAAATTCCTGTCTTTTCAGGGCAAAATATTCCTCCACATTGGGAAGACGAAATTCCCAATTTCGGCGATATAATAGTTTTTTTTCCTTGTTTTAGCAAGTTTTTTATCTCTCAGTCGTCTCTCGGCTTACAATAATACAATAGATTACGAAGGTACAAGTGCCTTTTTAATATTATAATATATACCTTTTTTTGAATATTTCGATTTTCTTTTTTTTTCGTACACATTTACGTTATGCGTGTGCGAGGTGCACTTCGCGTAAATATGACTCGCGGATTTTGTGAGTCAGCTGTTGCCTTGCGTTTGGCAGCTCGCGGTCTGGCCGGAGCTACGTCAGCAAGGTCGTCGTTCGGCGATGTAGCATTTAAACGTCGCCGTTGCAACGCTTTAATTCCGAAATATGATGTAAACATTGCAAAGGGAATCATTCCGCTGAGGGCATAATTCCCTATGATGTAACTCGGCGTTGCACATGATCGTAATTTTTATTTAATTTTGTTTTCAATATTTCGATTCGCTCTCCAGTTTTGTTAACTTCGTATGGATCATTAATTATCGTATGAGGAATATTTTCCAATATTAAAGGTTGAGGTAATTCGTTTTCTGTAGTCAGTAAAGATAGATTGAATGGCGGTAACAATTGTAGGAATTTTTCGTGTACAGTTTCCTTCAAATTTTCAGTCTCAAAATCTATGGAGGTGACGGAACATTTCCCATCCAAAGCCAATAATCCTGTTCCAGTAATTGTTGCATGAGTTGTCGCACGCACGCACGCACGCACGCACGCACGCACGCACACACACACACACACACACACACACACACACACACACACACACACACACATTATGACGGGTATCGCATGTTACTGTAGGCGAAGGAAGGGGGGAGGGAAATGTAATACTGGTTCGACAACTGATAAAATTCCGAATATTATTTATTTAACACAAAACAACTCAGTAAAGCTCGATACAAAAAAAAAGAAGTTACGTGATAGATTACCAAAACAAATAATGAAAGAAGACTCGATATAATAAAAAAGATTTCGCAATGATAATAATTTTGATTCGAATTATTTGACGGGTTGGCGGACACGCGAAGTCCCAACGCTATGTTCTCGACCCGTTTAATATTTTCTCTTCATAAATTCCGTAAATTTATATTGGGCGCCAGCCTTTCTCGGGCAACGCTCTTAACGCGTACTCAATCTCGAACTAAACAAAAAAAAACCAAAACAAACGCGGCCTTCGGCCGGCGAGCGTGTGACTATATTAATCGCCAAGGGGGACGTCTCAGGGTATCTGGGGACGGACGGGGTTCTCGAACACGATGGCCACTTATCTTCGACCACGACTATTTTACGTTATTTTACATTACTCGAATTAATACGGCACAAAAGCCGAAAATCTCAAAACACTACTTGCGCGATTTTATCACGCCGCGATGTATTCTCACGGGGACTGTTACTCGAGTCGGCCGACGGTCGTGCTGCACGAGGCAGCCGCGGCTACGCGCGCGCGAGGGGAATTCTCACGAGGGACACCGGGGATCCGCCACGACACGTTTTTACACTGATTCGCAACCGTTTGGCCTGTCCACGAGCCTAGGGCTCGGATTGACTCGGATTCTCACTGACTCTATTACTCATTACTCTAATTTATACACTTTATTTATTTGCGACGCGCACGGAATTGGGACGACGATCAAGACTGCCGGGGAAGGAGTGAAGGGAACGAATTTCCGATCGCCCGTGCGACACGATTTCCTGAACTGACTTTATCGGCTTCTGCTAGCCGCTCTCGCAAAAATAGGAAAGAGGCGTACTTACAGTTTCCGCGGAGACTCTTTCCTTGATCGATTCGATCTATCTCTCTCTCTTTTCCTTGATCGATTCGCTCTATCTCTCGTTTCCTCTATTCGCTCGATTTTGCTCTGGGGCTTTTTCGCGTCGCTACCTCGCTCGACCACGCTCCAGGACCAAGTGCCGGACCACGCCGGCCGGCTTCCTCGTCTCGCCCAATCCCGTATTAGACGGCGGACCTCCTATCGATCTTTCGTCTGGGTCGTCGGGGCTCGCCCTTTCGGTTGATCTTCTCGATAAAACGTCTCCCTCCCGAGTCGCGGAGCGCCCCAGTTGGTACGGCGCTCGCCAGCCATACCGCGCGAGAGCTGCAGTCTCTCCAGACGCGCGGTAGGCCGCAGACTCGGGAGATGGCAGCGGAATGCCCTCGGACGGCCAGTCCACTGTCCGCGTCGTCGGGAGATGGCGTTGCGAGTTCTCGGAGTTGACGGCCGGGCCGACGTGGCCCCAGTCGACAGTCCGCGTGGTCGCGTCGCGATCCCGATAAGGGGGTGCGGGGAGGATTGTATCGCAGCTCCTATATAAGAAAATAAATTAAAAATACCTTAAAATTAACATGTAAATTTTTCCGAACAACGGTGCGTGGCGGAGACCAAGCCTGAGCGTGGTCACGCGGGCTTTTCTCGAACTTCCTTGTGACGCAACGTCACAATATATATATTGTAACGGTGAAATTTGACACCTGCTAGAATAAGTCACCCGGTGACGCGATATATTTTTTCCCCACTATGTAGCTGATGCGTACTGCGTTATTCCCGAATAGTATATAAGAGCGTCTTGCAGATCGAGAAGCGCATTCAGTCAGATCAATACAGAAGAATCATTCTCATTCATTTGTCACGAGCGTATCGTTGCCGAGCTAATGGCCGTATTCATAGTCCCTCCTTATCTCAAGGAATAAGGACGCCTTGATGAAGGCTTCCTTGAATCTCAGAGGCGTCCTTGTTTCATAGTCGCAACTCGACTCTCCCTTCCAGAAGGAAGACATATTTAGGGATATGTGATTGCTTATGGTGGTGAAACCGCTGAAAGAAGCGCCACTCGGCTATATTTGAAACTAATTCAAACCGCTTGGCTCTCGATTGTATAGCCTCGAGTGTATAACCTCAAAGTCCAAAATTAGAAATTGAGTTGCGACGAATACAATTATGGATGAAGGAAAGAATGTTCATTATACAGAGCGCGAAAGGCTGTTATTAGCTCAGCTAGTATCAGAAGAAAGCCTAATAGACTGCAAAAAAATGGGTGCTGTTGATTTAAAACAAAAAGCTGACGCGTGGGAACGCGTTACGAAGAAATTTATAAGCGAAGGGTGCACCCCACGTACCAGTAAACAATTGAGAAAGTGCTGGGACAATCTCAAACAAAAGTAAGTAATAACTATTTTGTTCCTATCTAATTGAATTAATGCATGATTTTTTCTCTATTTCAAAATGCACTTCCATTCTTATTGTTTTATAAAATTCGTGGTAAAGGCCTTACCACACATGACCTTTTGATCCAGTCCAAGCCAGTTAGAAAAGAATTGAAAATAGGGGCGTTGTCACAAATATTTGGATCTATTCTAATTATTGTTTTATCAAAAATCATTTCAGAAAACGAAAGTTGACAACAATAATGAAGCATCAACGTTTTATGACTGGTGGGGGCCCTGCGCCCGTAGAACGTGTCGATCCAGTCATGGATTTCATGGATGGAGCAACTGGAAATATCGACGTGGAAATCGATTGTCCATTTGACAGCACAGCAGCATTTGAAAGAGATTGTAAATATTTTAAAAAGTAAACATTTATTAGCATTCTTTTATTGTGCTAGAAAAAAACCATTATCTTAACTTTTTCAGATGACATGGGGTTCATGAACGAAAGTTTAACTGTGCAGGACCAGGATGAAGATATTTCCAGCGAAATTATAGAATGTCATTCTGAAAACCGAAGTCACAGGCAAGTGTCTTCGCACCTAACGTCAGCGTCGAAAAAAAGGGACACGAGTCATGAAAACCTCAAGGTAAAAATAATTAATAAATATCAAATATATAAAGCGTATAAAGACAAAATAATAAATGAAAAATAAGACAAGTAATAAGAAACCAGCTGAATAATTTTGAATAATATCAGGAATATGAGTCCAAGTACGTGGATAGCAATTTCATTACTGCTAAAGTGAAGATTCTATCTTATTAACATTGCATGATTATTTTTATTTATTTTACCCGATCTGTACAAAATTGCATATATACTTCACGATTTTATGCAATTGCTTTTCAGAATATTTCCGATGAAAAGGTACTGAGACTGATACGACTGCGAGAAGCAATTGAACAGCAGCGGGAGCTTCATGCAAAAAAAATGAAAATTGCCGAAGCAGAAGAGAAGATAGCAATACTGGAGCTTCTAAAACTAGAAGAAGAGCTCAAGTCAAGTTGATTGAAAAAAAATCGAACATAATTTTCTTTATATAGTTTTTTGTTATGAAATCAAAGTTATATGTCAATTATATTCAAGTCATGTTTCGTTATTAATAATAAATACAAACATATTTTGAGCAATTTATATTTATTCCATATATTTACATATATACAATTATTAGTGATTCACGTGAAATGTCTCAATATAAAAGCGTTCCTGTGTGCAAGTCCTACGCCATTTTGCTCAGGAATAAAATCATTTTCAAACGCGATCTCATTGAACTCCCCCTCAAAGAAGTCGTCCAGATTGTGTCGTATGCATAGGTTATGTAAAACAGCGGTTGCGCAAATGATTGCCACAGTTGTGCTTAATTTCGTTCTTAAGCCATACTGCAAACATGGAAATCGACGTTTCCACACTCCAAACAGTTGTTCAACGATAACTCGTGTTTTTTTATGGGCAGTATTATATCGCTCTTCGGCATCCGTTTCAGGCCTCAAAACAGGTGTCAATAGATAGCTGCGACATGCATATCCGCTATCACCAAGTAGAATTCCATCAAGTTGTCCTAGCTCAAAACGACAGCGCAGGCCACTGCGATCAAATATAACTGCATCGTGAGTTGAACCAGGGTGTCGAACTACTATATCCAGAATTTCTCGGTTAGGACTGGATACAACCTATAAAAAATTCTTCATTATCCAGCTTCCATCGAATAATTCAATGCACCATGTATTAATAAAAAGTCCATGTATTAAGTACGTATAAGCTATATTGCTCCAGCTAAAAATTGCATTTGATAGGAATTTCAGTATTCATGATTCAATAAAAATATGAAAAAATTCAACATTTGGCAAGCTATAATCAACAATTATTCATAATAATATCAAATTTCCATTGAATCATAAAATACGGAAATTTCGATCAAATACATTTCTTAGCTTGGACAATGTGACTCATACGTCCTTAATAAAAATACAGCATTCAAAGAATTACCTGCACATTCAGAGAAAACCAGCCTTTCCGATTTCGAAATGCTTCTCCATTATTTCCTCCAGGGTTCGCGATTCGTATATGGGTGCAATCAATGCATCCGATTACAGCCGGGAAGTTGGCCACCGCATAAAATTTGTTTTTGTAGCTTGAACGTACACGTTCGTTAGAAAAATGTATATGTTGCTTCAAGTGCGATGCCAAAATTCTTGAAACTCGAGCCACAGTTCGTGATACAGATGGTTGACTATATCCTCGTAAATCTCCATTAACAATCTGCAACGAACGCACAACGCAAATAAATAAGAAGTCAGTAATGCGTTTTCATATCACATTAAACAAGAAACATATTTACAAACCTGGAAACTACTTGTTGCATAAAAACGCAAAGTTATTAAGAGCTGTATCAACGGAGACACAGGCAGCCCACGTTTATTTAATCTCCTTAATTGTGCATTTACCATCGGCAATAAAAGTTCGACCACAGCTCCTTTGCTGAACCGATATCTTATTCGAAAAGGCACATCGTCGTACTTTTCGATAGGATTCTCAAAGTCCCGAATGTACCTTCTGACGAGTCGCCATCGAAATATATTCTCAATTTCCTCAAAATCATCATCAAGCTCATTATCAGAATTGTTTAAAAAATCGTTGTTCATTATGCCGAGTAATTATATGCAACACTTCTGTACGAATTTTCACGCGGTTTTAATTATTTATTGAGGTTACGCCGTACACTGATACACTCCGATACGTTTTACGTGGTTTTAATTGCTTATATTGATTACGTCGTGAATTGTGGTACACCTCGAAACTTTTTACGAGTTTCAACAGTTTTTTTTTTGTTTAAACTCCGTTCACTGCGATATGTTTCGAAACTTTTTACGTGCTTCACTTTTAACTGTTTTTGAGGTTAATCTGTAGACTGGTCTGTGATACACGCAAAAACTGCATAGAGGCCAAGCGCAAGCGCAAGCGCTAGTAACATGAAACGAAACAGCCAATCACAGCGCCGAAGGTTTCCTCAAGGAAGCTCGAGACCTGCCTTGAAATAAGGAGGCCAATAAGGCTCCTTATTCTGTCAAGGAAGGTCTATGAAACGCGAAATGAGGAACAAGGAAGCCTTGTTCCTCAAGGAAGGACTGTGAATACGGGTATAAGTGTATCATTGCCCAGCGTAGTCTTGGTCCAGTAAACATTCATCGATCGTCAAAAAACATTCTACAATATACAACTACGCACTTCGATCGACGTATATCTCCAAGCCGCTATCGTGAAAGAAGAGTCATCAGTCGGCGCATCAAATTACATTCGTTGGACATCGAGTACGAGAAAACTCTGAGAACAATACAGGCCAGCGCTTCGTCATACGATTGTAACACAATAAAATAAAAGAACTCTTCGATACGCGATAACGACGTCTTTTTTTAAAAACATATATGTTCACCCAACGGTGTAACAATATATATATATATTAGACTGATTAAAAAAAAATTATTTTTTTTTCCTTCGGGATTCTCGTGCTATTGTTGGGCACTAATAAAAGAAAATTTCTCTAAAAAGATGGGAGCGGTCACTCAATTTTTAGAGGTGGCTATCTCGACTTTTTTGTATTTGAATTTTTTTTAACGAACGTATTGCATTTAAGCATAGTCACGGCTTCGGGTTCCGGATAAAAATCACATCCAGCAGCTATTTCGTAACAAAAATAAACTCTAACAATTTGAAAAGATTGCAATATTCACAATTTGAATCCAGGTAGATCAATAATGGCGTCTATTCTACTCTCTTTATTCATGTAGATTTATTTATACGCATTAACATTTCGCACTTTTTACGAAAAATTAAATTATAAGCTTTTATTCATAAATCGTATATTTACATTTTCAAAATGCTACACTTATATTATCTTCAAACTCATTTATATTTCTTCCCAGTAAGTGGTGTTGTTTTTTTTTTCAATGTGGCTCAAGTAAAGACAGTTTTAATCAATGGCTCGGAAAAACGAGGACAACATATTTTGGCTAATCGGCAAGAAAATTCCGAAAATAAGTACCCGTCATTTACCGTCAAATCGGAAAGTTTTCAGTTTGTTCTTTTACAAACATAAGAGAGAAAAACTGACCATATGTCGTTTTCGAGTTTTCGAACAATGGAAATGTGCTGAAATTCCAACGCGTAGATTGAATAACGCAATCGTGAAATTAATAAAACTCCATCTAGTCTGGAAAAAACTTTTAAAAAATCGGGTTACAAAGAATTTGCCCTCACAAATATTGAAGGAGCGTAAATTTAAGAGAGTTTTGTTCAACGTTGCACATTTTCGTTCTGCCCAAAATGTTAACGAACTTGAGCGGTTATTTTTGCTATCACACGTTTCGATTATTTCTCCATTGTGACGGCAACTTCTTTTAAACCCGATTTTTTAAAAGTTTTTTCCAGACTAGATGGAGTTTTATTAATTTCAAGATTGCGTTATTCAATCGACGTGTTGGAATTTCAGCACATTTCCATTGTTCGAAAACTTCGTTCATCGTTTCGTGTGCACTTCGACGTATGGTCAGTTTTTCTCTGTTATGTTTGTAAAAGAACAAACTCAAAACTTTCCGATTTGACGGTAAATGACGGGTACTTATTTTCGGAATTTCCTTGCCGAATAGCCAAATTGTCTTGTCTTCATTTTTCCGAGCCATTGTTTAAAATTGTCTTTAATTGAGTCACATTGAAAAAAAACAACACCACGATGCGCGATGTTATGCACAGTGGCGGGGAAGAAATATAAATGAGTTTGAAGATAATATAAGTGTAGCATTTTGAAAATGTAAATACATGATTTATGAATAAAAGCTTATAATTTAATTTTTCGTAAAAAGTGCGAAATGTTAATGCGTATAAATAAATCTACATGAATAAAGAGAGTAGTATAGACGCCATTATTGATCTACCTGGATTTGAATTGTGAATATTGCAATCTTTTCAAATTGTTAGAGTTTATTTTTGTTACGAAATAGCTGCTGGATGTGATTTTTATCCGTAACCCGAAGCCGTGACTTTGCTTAAATGCAATACGTTCGTTAAAAAAAATTCAAATACAAAAAAGTCGAGATAGCCACCTCTAAAAATTGAGTGACCGCACCCATCTTTTTAGAGAAATTTTCTTTTATTAGTGCCCAACAATAGCACGAGAATCCCGAAGGAAAAAAAATAATTTTTGTTTGTTTGAATCAGTCTAATATATATATATATATATATATATATATATATATATATATATATATATATATATATATATATATATATTAGACTGATTCAAACAAAAAAAAATATTTTTTTTCCTTCGGGATTCTCGTGCTATTGAATGCATACTATTGTATGCATATATATATATATATATATATGTATGTATGTATGTATATACTTATTTACCGCGATAGCGAATGCAAAAATGACATTACAAAATCTTTTATTGAACAATGACAAACTAATAAAAACATTGTATAATATATTTAGCACTGGTGGCTGCGCGCACGAGATTCGTGATAACAAAATTCGAGAAATCGCACATGCTTAAAATCTGCCACAAATACACTTCGCCATACAAGGAATAACTCCCTGTATGCTCATTGGGTAACACGCAGTGCAATTTTATGACAAATAAATAAACGTCGTGTGCACTCACAATTATAATATCATCTACTTTGTAAACGTTTGGGACCGGCTCTTCCTCGCTTGGAGTCATTACAATTGTTCCTATTTGAATTATTTCCCCTTCATACAATACTGTTTTTTAAAGTATCAACGCTCATTCTTTCAAGCGTTGGGGGTAACAATGCAGAGAGATGAAAATATCCTTTTAAATCAATCAAACGAATGGTTTTAACAGATTTTGAATTCAAAGTAATTATTTCAGCGGTTTCATTTTTTTTTAATCGGTAATTTCGCCGCAATTGGTGTTTTATGGCTATAGTTTTGCAAACGTTCACGCGGCTTATCGCTGATCGAGATGAGATTTTAGCCTCTCGACGTTTCGCTTCGAATCTCATCGTCGATATTTTTTATAAGGGACCGCAATAACGCATCACTCTTGCGTAGTGGATTAAAAAATGGTGTTTTGGTTTGAAAGACCCGGGGAACACTTCTAGCGATTCTAAGTATTCTGTTATTTTTATATTCAGTACCAAATAAGTGTATTTATCAACACAGGAACTCATTGCAATTATGATAATTTTTTGCATACTCAATAATAACTACCACACTGTATTTTCATGGGGAATGAAATGACCGATTATAATTGGTAGGTGCATTACCAAAGTGAACAATTCGGAGGCGGACGTTATTATTTTTCTTTCCTTTATGTGAGATTGTAAAACTTCCGTCGGTTTGTTTTTTATCGAACCGTAATTGAAGCCTTTTATGTAATTATTCAATTGCAGCAATGTGAAGATTTTTTCTTTCAAAAAATAATTTAGGATGCAGCCTAAATCGTATCTGCAAACTCCTTCTAGAAGATCGTGGGTTACGTCGACCGTTATATTTTTCATAGGATGGAAATTTCTGATTCCCTCAAATGTGCATTTTTCTAAGATCTCGTTTTTTTTGTGTCATTTTTTAACAAATCAATTTCATAATTGGCTTGAGACCGTAGTTCACATTGGTCCTCTGAGAAAACCTTTTGAATATCCCGTCGATCAGTTAAACAAAAGCGACAAAAAATTGTCTGATTAAAACTTTCTGTTGACCCCAACGGGTAATGAAGTCCCAAATTATCTCCTAGTACCAGGGCCAATCGAAAATACAATTTGATTGTATTGCCTTGAAAAATGATTGATATGCCTGTGTTTTGTAAAAATTCAAGTTCATCTCTAATTTTGGAGACTATTATATTATTTTTAATAATATAATATTATTAAAAAAACACATTTTAGCAAATGTGCATTTTTCTAAGATCTCGATTTTTTTGTGTCATTTTTTAACAAATGCATTTCATAATTGGCTTGAGACCGTAGTTCACATTGGTCCTCTGAGAAAACCTTTTGAATACCCCGTCGATCAGTTAAACAAAAGCGACAAAAAATTTTCTGTTTAAAACTTTCTGTTAACCCCAACGGGTAATGAAGTCCCAAATTATCTCCTATTACCAGGGCCAATCAAAAAAAAATTTGATTGTATTGCCTTGAAAGCTGATTGATATGCCTGTGTTTTGTAAAAATTCAAGTTCATCTCTGATTTTGGAGAATATTATATTATTTTTAACATGCTTGCGGTCAAGAGTGTTAAATAAACCAAACAAAAAAATGTTCTCCAGTTTCGATTGGAATCTTGGTGGTAAGCACGGAATTGACGCATAAACGGCTCCACATTTTGATACCCCGCGATGACTGTCTAGCGGATTATTATTTTCGTAATCATCATAGTACAAAAATAGTGGTAAGAAGATTTTATCGCCATCGTTAGAACTGAGATCAGTCCAGAGTTCGCCTTGTATAAAGTTGGAAATTACGTTTTCAGATTGTAGTGTTTCAACATATTGTAGGGTTTCAGGAAAAATGTTTGGCAATTGGAAAAACTTTTCAAACACTGTTCTTAAGGGAATGAATTGGGCAGTCACCGGGATCATTTTAAATTGCAATGTTTCGTTTTTATGCCGAAAATCTCCTCCTTCGCCTAAAATATAAGATTCTGACGGAATGAACGTTTTACGTTTTTGAAATTCGGAAAAAAAATGATACTCCGTTTTAATTGAATCGAGATCACTACACACGTTTGTTGCCGTACTATTGAGGTGGATCATAAATTCTTGATTGGCCTGTAAGCTACTCATATCATTTTTCAAATCGAAACTGGTACTGGCACTTTGAATCGTTTCTTTTAGAAGGTCTTTTGCAAGCTAACGGGCTTCGTTAATTATTTTGATTGAACGATTTCGACATGAATCGGGGGAGTCGAACATTTTTGCAGAGAAATTGACGAACTTTTCGATAGACGAATGATCTGCTTTTTCTTATTCGTTCGTATGAAGATCTGCGGAAATATTTTCAGTACGGGTTTCATTTCGAATCAATTGATCTGTTTCGGTTCTATCATTGGGTATAATATTCCTCGGACAAGAGTCCGTAAGTTAAATTTTTTTCTCCGGTGGTTTGCTACCAATTTTAAGATGCGTATTTATGATGTGAGAGCGCATTGAGGATAAAGATTTAAAAATTCTTAAACATGTTTTGTCACTAGATGCAAAACTATTTTCCGATTCGTGATTGCTACACATGTGCGTCATGTAATCTTTTAAATTATTGAAACAATCCCTACAAGATTTGCATGTAAACATTGTTTTTAATCGTTTAATCCGTTGGGGGGGGGGGATATTTTCATCTTCTATATTCGTTAAATAGGAAATTCTTGCGATTATCGCGTCGGTTGTTCGGTTACACTTGTCTATCGGCAAGTTGATGTTAAAAATCGCTTTTTGAAGAAATTTCCAAATTGCGTCTGCTCTGGCGGCGTAAGCGCAATTGAGCGCAAAAAGTATTTTTAAATTTTGAAAAACGCAATCAAGCATAGATGATTCTAAATATATTGTTGGTTTTTCAATATCGTCGTTTATGTAAATATAAAATGCCTCAAGGTCATTTAAGGGACCTACTGCAACCGGAATTGGTTGGAGAGTCGTTTTATTTGACGCGCAAATTTTACGGTACCGTACCAGTGCGTTTGCAAGGTCGCTTGGCGCATCGGCATAGATAAAAAAGCCTCTTGTTTTTCTCGGATGGTGATTTTTTCAGATCCTGAACGAATCCGTGGCGCGGAAATGATGTATGGCAATAAGTACAACAAAATTGCATCTTTCGCGTCTTGAGCAATGTGTGGTATAGCGTGAAGGAGTCCGGCGTCGGCACCTGCTATTCTTTTGCAATCCTTAATGCTTTCGATCAAGACGTCTCTCGCTGTATCCCATCGATTGTACGAAATTTCTTCTCGGTCTGAGTATGAAGCATCGAAATCTGATGCAAGCTGTAAAAAATTGAAATTTTTGCATTATCTGCCAATGGAATAAAGTACGAATCTGTCAATCAACTTGGGATAAAAAATTCTTACCAATTTTTTGCCCAGGATGGTTTTTAAAACAGGAAATTTCTCGAAATAAGAATGCACGGTACAACCTTGATGTAACAAATTTTTTCGCGCTGCACGCGATTTTTCCCAGTACAATTTCACAGTATCCGATGACCCGAGATTGTTTGCCAACCAGTCAATGGCGCGTTGGTCTTCCTCTGTGAAAAATTCAAGCGAAACAGAAAATGAGAGAATCCAAAACTGGATTATCCTCTATTTTTAACGAATAATTACAAGACCAAAATTATTACGGAAACAATACACATCTGTTACAGTTTCTGGTATTTCTGCACTATCAATTTCGGCTTCAGTTGTTGCGAGCAGACCCTGCTTACGCAGTTTACCGAGGAGATATCCGTAGTGCTTGAACAAAGTACCAGACGCATTTAATTTTCGTTTTCGCCTGGTTCTTTTTCCCTCACTAGAGACTGTTTCGACAGACAATCCTTTATACGGCGAATAATATACGTGTCGACATTCCCCGGGGAAAAGATCTTCAATATTTTTCGCCCAGATAATAAACGTAGATGGATTTATCCTTGAAAGCAAAAAAAATGCATATTAATATTTATAAGCCCACATCTTAAGAGGGAGAAAATAAGCTAAATCTTAAACTTACTTGAACGTCGACAAACTATTATTCTCCACAGTTTCCAAGACGCCCTCTAACTGGCGATCCTGTTCAGCAGTCACTATGCAGCGAGTCATTCTATTCCGTACATTTTTTTTTTCAGTCGACCATGCTGCTTATAATATTTGATGACGCTTTTTTCCTTCCCCAGTCCTCAAAAGCGTTTGATATACTGGCTGTAAATTGATTTTTTTTTTCTATTTAATTGTGTACAATAATTTTCATATTTTTCCCGAAATTGTAATGAATTAGTCGATAATTAAACTATCGCAAATCTCGTTATACCGAGTTCCGGAATTTGTTAGAATAATTTTATATTTTTCATATTTTTATACGTCTGTACTTTTTTCGTTCAGGAATTCTTTTCCAAAAGTTTATAGATACCAAATCGAATCGAGTGCATTACGATAGTATATTATTGACATACTAAGAAAACGAAAAGAGCCCCATAATATATTTACTCAACGAAAAAACCCAAAAGAAATATTTTAAAAGACTGTAGGGGAAAGGTGGATGCCCCGGCCACTTCAATGTATGTATCTTGTATATGTATAAATGTATAACAATGTATAAACGTATGTTTACTAAGCAAGCAATGGGCGAGGCTAATCGCTGGACGGGGCTATATTTTTATGAATTTAAAGATTTACCTTTTTCATGAAATGGAATTATTCAATAACACAGGAACATAATATATCATTAAATTCATCAACTTTCATTTTCTCTGACGGTAGGTGTCGCAAAATATCTTTGTATATCCTGTATAGAAAAGAAGGAACAGGCATCACAAGTATTTGTAGAGATATAACAAAATACCGACAACGATGAGAAAAACGCAAGAAACAATAAAACCGAGCAATTCGTTTTATATACATGAAAAATTAACTAAGATTGTAACCTTGTTCGATTTTGTCATGTTTTCAACTTCAAATAACTTTATCTTCCCTGACCGAAGCCATAAAATGATAAAAAAGATAACACGATACAACGATCATGCGATATTCTTCGCTATGCGTCTTCTTTCAATACGGTAAATTGTATAATTAAATTATACTAACGGATTCACTTTCACTAGATGTGTTGCACTTACGTCACACACGGCCATTGAAACTCGACTGGCCACTACAGTCCTCCTTCCGTAAGATGCCTTGCCCCTTCGATTGTGGGACGGGAGGGGTGGGCCGGGGTGGGAGGATTCCCGAGTCTGGAATCTTCGGGAGGCAGTACTGTATATTCTTTCGCGTAGACAAAAAGGCGTCGTGCAGTAGTGTGAGTATTCGGTATATGCACGTACACTTTTTATCTCGTGTAGAGACAGGAATGACAAAAATTTTACACTCTGGGATTTGCCCAGCTCTGGAAAAACGGTTTCGACCTTCATGTGTACACCAAGCTTATGATCTGGGTCGCTCCCCATCTCGCAGAGGCGTTACGCGCTTGAACCCTACGGTATAGCATTTTCTAAGAGAGCACGGTAAAAATGTCTCCGCCGTCTTGGATTTATTTCCGATGAGACCATCAAATTTTCTGCGGTCGCAAATGAAAAATTTGGAAGCTCGAATTTTTACTGTGCTGTTTATGAAAATTTCGTTATTATATTTTAAATTCTAAGTTTCCGAGAGACATTTTTTCTGAAATGTCTAATAAATTTTCTGTAACAACATATGAAAAATTATAAGGTCCACATTTTTACGGTGCTGCATCAGAAAAATTCGTCGTCACATTTTAAATTATGTGCTGCGAAATACATTTTTTCCTAAGCAAGATATTCATTTTTTTCACAAAAACCCATAATTTTTGTAACATGCATCTATAAATACTGCATTACGTGTCTTTTACATCACGATTATGGTAACAGCACGGTAATTTTTTACAGATTTTTCTCTCCGTGATCGATATTTCGCATGACGCTCCTGATCGTATTATTTGTCTTGCGTTTTTCGGATGACAGTAATATAGATAATTTTGTCGTTTACATTTGGATAATTCGTTTTCTGAGAATGACAGATATTCTCGACGCTCTCGATCAATTATAACATTTTTTACGGTCGTTTCTATGAACCGAAACGTGTCTTTTTCTACTCTTACGGGTAGAGAATAGACTTTATTCACATTGAATTCGTTGTTGTTGATTAATGGAATTTTTAGCACAACGGTGAGGGTATTTTGAATACTATATGCGCCTAATTCAGAATTTTCCAGCAATTCGTTAATTTTTTCTGGACGTAATTTTATCGGAAAATTCAGTCCAATTGGTAGATTTGGTAATGCTTCTATTAGATACGCGTAGAGTTGTCTAGGCGGCAATATTGTAGGATTAACGATTCCTTTTGGCAAGCCTACTAAAAAGTTAGATAATTGACGTATATCGTTTAATAAGGATTCGATTATTACACTAATAGTTGTTAATTTCTCGTCCAATTGTTGACGTGTTAAAATATCTATTACGAGATTTTTCATTCCATGGTGTAAATTGTTTACTAAACGGCCTAGTGTTTCTTCGTTTGCCGCGAGGCGATTCGTTGTGCGATTGAACATTTCCAGTGTAATTTGCTGGATTTGCAAATTTCCTTTTAATGCATCTTCTGTTGTTTCTTGTTTTTTGTTATCGCTGTAATTTGCCGTTCGATGTTCGCAGCGTCATTCGCATCTAAGTTACCTGTTATCGATTTTATAATGGATCCTAATCCGTCTATTAATCCTCTTTTATTTATTCTACCTTTTGTGCCAGTTATATCGTAAATGTACTGCATTTCGGAATTTATTTTTCCTTTCATGGTTTAGAGGGAACTCGTTACGAGAGAACATAGCTTGCCCTCTGGCATCGTTTGACATAATTCTAATAGTTTTTCCAGCTTTTCCCTAATACTCTTTTCTCTATTTGCTATTGGCAGAAGATCCATGCGGATTACCAGTTTCCACGTTTCCTGAATCGTGTGCAGTTTTCCGATTTCCTCGTAATAAATTCCTGGGGTTGTGGAAAATTGCGTTGCGTGGAATTCTGCATTTTCCTTTCTTTCGTTAGTCCCTTTTGTCGTCCTAACTGTTGAGAATAACAACCTGCAAAAAGGGTTTGCCTTTTTATTATCAATACATTTTCCTTGCTCGTTTCCGTATTTCTACGTGCAATACTTTTCTTCCTTCTTTCTCTCCTTTTTTTAAAACTTGGAATGTATCCATATACAAAAAGTTTGGTTTATATTTGCTTTTCCTTCCATTTTCCTCTCTTTATTTGATTATTATTTTTCTTTTTATTCGTCATTTTTTGTTGTTGTATTTACACGAAAAATTTACATGCATATTATTCATTTCTATTTTAGACTGGCTATCTTTAGTTTATTTACCTTTTTATTTTATTTAATTTATTTATTCTCTCTTTCCGACTATTTCATTCGCTTATTTTTGTTATAGATACTATCATTCATTTAAACGTTATTTTGTTTTGTTTTATTTACTTTATCTTTCTATTTCATTTCATATTAGTTCATTTATTCTTTTATTTTTATCACTGTATTTAATGTTCTTTTATTTTATGATTTCGTTTTATTTTTATTTATATTTTTTTGGTTGAACGCGAGGCAGATCGCCACTCGTACGCGAATCCGTCGCGCGATGTTGGCCGCTCGACCATTGCTTGGCAACGGCGCGAGACGGGGAGAAGTCGATCTACGCCTCGTGGGGCCTCAGCGGGCCAGGCGAGTAGTCCCGCCTACTACTTCATTTCGTAGTTCGCTTCGGAATCTTTTCTCTGTACTTTGTAAGGCCCTGTCCACTTAGGGAAAAGTTTCGCTGATCGGCCTCGGCGTACAGTAGTGTCGTGGAGGAGGACTCTGTCGCTGGGGCGGTATTCCACCGGACCAGCGGTGATATCATGCCCTTCTTTTACCCTTTCCTTTCCTTTTTCCAATCGTTCTTTTGCCACGTTCCATGTGGCTCGAAGCCGTTCGCGTAACTCGGAGACATAATCGTCGTATGAGTTCGTCTTTCGTGGTGCTTCTTTAAGCGCCGTCGGTAAACAGGCTACTTTTCCAAACACCAACTCGTACGGAGTGAAACCTGTCGCTGTGTGCGGGGTGGTATTGTAGGTAAACATCGCGTATGGCAACCACTCATCCCAATCCGTTTGATCCTTTTTAATGAAACATTTCAGGTATTCTGCGAGAGTTTGGTCTGAACGCTCCAATGCTCCGTTTGATTGTGGACGGTATGCCGTCGTTTGAATATTTTTTATTCAGAATAATTGGCTCATCTCCTTGAAAGTTTCGCTCAGAAAATTCGTTCCTTGGTCTGACAATAATTCTTTTGGAGTGCCGTACTTGCAAAGAATTTGAGTTGCAAATATTTTAGCTACTTCCTTGGCTTCTTGCGTTTTTAGCGGTATAGCTGCGCTATACTTGGACAATGCGTCTTGAAAAGTCAGGATGTATTTATTCCCGGCTTCGGTCTCGGGTAAGGGACCGACTATATCGACTGCACATTTGACGTCTGGGTGTGTCGGTAAAGTCATGGGAGCATGCTTGCGTTGTGTGATTTTATTTTTCTGGCATTTGTCGCACGATTTTACGTAGTTTTCTATTTCTTTATTCATTCCCGGCCAGCTATACTTTATCTTTATTCGTTGTTTCATCCTTTTTTCGCCTGGGTGGCCTCCAAGAGGGGCGTCGTGGTATTCTTGCAGAATCGTACCTCGCTCCTCTTCCCTCGGGCACTCTCGATCTCCTATTTCCATCTCTGTCTCCCTGTCGCTTGTTGTCTCGCTTGCGCTCGTGTCTTTTTCTATTTCCTTCTCTTTTCCGCTTGGGCCTGCTGCCTGGTCCGCCTCCACTGGTGGGAGTGGCGGTTCTTTCTCGCTCGCGCGGACCTCTGTCGCCTTGCGCGGGCGTTCCTCTCTAGCGGGCTGCTTTGTTTCTCTCGGCCGGCCACGTGCTCGCGGGACCAGCTAACTACGGCCATGCTGGCTCGGGTCTGTTGATGCTGGCGGCGGCGGCGCGGAGCGGGGGGCCTCCGCGGCCTTCCTCTACCACGCTCCTCGGCGTCCTTGTGACGTACCACCGCCTCGGGTTCTTGCCGCGTCAGCATCAATACATACATACGGCTTAAAGCATCCGCATTCGTATTCTTCTTGCCAGCCTTATACTCTATGGTATAGTTGAACTCCTCTATCTTTATTCTCCAGCGCATCCGTCGTGATCCTGGATCTTTTACGTTGAAAAGCCATGTGAGGGGCTGATGATCCGTCACGATGGTGAATTTTGTTCCATAGATGTATGGTCGAAATTGCGCTATTGCCCAAATTATTGCTAGCATTTCCTTCTCCGTTGTTGAATAATTCATTTCTGCCTTGTTCTGAGTGCGACTCGCGTAACAGATGGGTAGATCTTCTCCGATTTTTTCTTATGATAAAATCGCGCCAATTGCCTTGTCAGAGGCATCACTTGTCACCACGAAGGGTTTTTTGAAATCCGGATACGGCAGGATCGGTGCAGTGCTAAGAGTTTCCTTTAATTTTTGGAAAGCTTGTTCGCAGTTTTCGTCCCAAATGAATTTGTTTTCTTTTTTGATCAGTTCTGTTAACGGCTTTGAGAGTTTTGAAAAATCCGGTATGAATTTTCGGTAATATCCGGCTAGTCCCAGAAATGATTGCACCTCTTTTACGTTTTTTGGGGCTGGAAATCGTTGTACAGCCTCTATTTTTTCCGGATCGGGTTTTTACTCCCACTTCGGTAATAATGTGTCCCAAGTACTGGGTTTCTTTTCGCAGAAATTGACATTTCCTAGGTTGAACCTATAATTGGGCTTCTCTCAGTCGATCGAATACTTCTGTCAGCCTTTTGTTATGTTCTTCGAACGATGATCCGTATCCTACTATATCGTCGAGATATACGTAGCATTTTAGTCCTTGTAATGCAGCAAGTACCGCGTCCATCAGCGTTTGAAAGGTTGGTAGGGCGTTTTTTAATCCAAATGGCATTCGGTTGTACTCGTAATGTCCAAGAGGAGTGGAGAAAGCGGTTTTCTCCTTGTCTTTTTCGGCCATTGGTATTTGATGAAATCCCGATGCCAAATCGAGAGTCGTGAAGTATTTTGCTCGTCCCAATTGATCCAACATTTCGGTAATATTAGGCAATGGATACGAGTCTCTTTCCGTTGCTTCGTTTAGTTTTCGGAAGTCTACTACCACTCTCTTGCGTATATTCCCGTCGGCGTCAGGCTTTTTTGGAACGACGAGTAGAGGAGCATTCCATGGGCTCTTGCTCAGTCGAATTTTTCGTTTTTTAGCATCTCTTTTGTCTGCGCCATTACTTCTTGCTTGTGGACTTCTGGTAATCGATATGGACGAATTTTTATTGGCGTTGTCCCTAGTCGTACGCTTGTGCGGTGCTCCACTATAGTGGTGCACCCAAGCGACTCTTCCTCTAAATGGAAGACGTCAGCGTATGCGTCAGCGAATTCGCGTAGGAATTTTCCTTCTTCTAGGTTTAAGTTCGAATCTCTTTTGATTTCTTCTCATATTTTGTCTTTTCTTTTTAATTTTTCTTCGATCGATACAGCACTTATTTCCTTTTCTTCGGTTGGCTTTTATTTTTTAATTTCTTCAATTTGCACCGTTGGCCATTTTATTTCCATTTCTTCATTGTTTGAGTTTCGCACTACTATGAGGCAGGAATGTCCTTCTGGGTGGACGTAACATCCGCCTATCTTTACTCCTGGTCGCACTTCTTTTGCTGCGACACATTATACTGCGACATTTTATTCGTTCCGTCCAGCATAGGGATCGGATGTCCGTATATTTTAATATGTCTTCCGTTTAGGATGTCAACGTTGTGCTCTCTCATGAGGTCCAAACCCATTATCCCGTCTACTTCTAGTGGTACTGCGTCATCTATTACGTAGAATCCGTGTTCCACGTTTACTGCGGGTGTTTCGAGCACGAGCATAATTTTACACATTGCGTAGAATTTTTTACCTCCGATTCCTTTGAGTTCGATCGTTTCTTCTATTATTTCTGTGTCCTTTTTTTATTACACTCTTTTTTATGAGACTACATTGGGCTCCGGTATCTCCTTTCAACGTGAGGATTTTGTCTTTGGCCTGGGGAGACGCGATGTGGAAGTCGCTAGCGGCTCCTCCAGAGTTGATCGTCGTTATCCAGTACAATTTTATTTTCTTCCTTGTATTTTTTCTTTTGGATGGACTTGTATTCGATGCTTCGATTATTTTTCTGACGTTGCATTTTTTGTCTTCGTTCATTGCCGTTGCCATATCGAGCGAAAATGACCTAATTGTTTTCCTGTTTCCGCTGCCGTTGCGGTTTTCTTCTCTTGGCCTGTCTACGGTTGTTGCCGTTACCATATCGAGCGAAAATGATCCAATTGTTTTTTTCTTTTCGCTGTCGTTGCGATTTTCTTCCTTCGGTCTGTCTTCGTTTGGCCTATTTTTATTTGCGATCCAGTGATACTGATTTGGGCGCCCTGGGGGCTCACTCTTGTTGTAGTAGCTGGTTCCTTGGCCCTGCTGATAATTCGTTTGATGATTTTGATGATACCCGGTTCCCGGCGACTGTCGATATCCGTTTCCTTGTCCTTGTTGCCAAATCCTTTTTCGGTAATCCTTGTACGCGTGTCCCGGTTTCTTGCAGTAATTGCAAGTGATGTTGAATTGATGCACGCTTTTCGATGGAGCTGGTAGGCTGTATGTTCCGTAAGACGATGTGTTGGATCGGCAATCCTTCGCTAAATGTCCCATTTTGTGACATTTATTGCACGTCATCGGCGGTCGTTTTTCCAGATGAGTCTGCTTGTTTATGGATTCGCCTCATCGTAGCGATTTTTCCTCTTTCATTGCTCCTTTAAGGGCTGATCCGAGGTCCTTAAATCCTCGAGCCTTTACGATGAATTGGTATTCCCTTCGAAGTTGCATAGAGCTAATTACCTTACATATGTCTTAATTGTTCTTTTTTCCGTAGGCGATCTTGCCTCGGTTGTGCTGGCTTCGATTAATTCTATCATTATGGCCTCGAGTCGTTGACCGTATGCTAACACGCTCTCGTTGTATTTTTGCTTCCACGTATTAAAATCGACCTGTAACGCATCTACTGTACGTCGAGTTCCTTATAATGCTGTCACTTCTTCTTTAAATTGTTGGTACGATTCAATTTCTTTATATCGGGTATCTATTCGCGCTTTTCCTATTACTTTTTTGCTAACACGGATTGTCAAAGGGGATGTTTATCGGCTGCTGCAACGCATGCGTTCGCATAGCCGAATGCATCAAATGTCAAACACCAATGTTGTGCTCCGGCTTCTAACGATGTGCGGACAGCACGGAATTTCGCTCTCGAGTAAGTTGACACCGTAGGTTGTCGGATGCTCGAGGGCGAGGGTATGCGGGGACTTTTCCCGTTCCGAGTAAATCTCCAATTAGGGATATTTGCAACTTGAACTACTTATATTTTATTTAAAATTCGGCAACAATATTACAATTCTTTTTTATGCCTTGAGACCGACCTCCTCGGCTTCTGGCCGAAGACTGCCTTCCGATGGATTCGTTCGGCTAATTGTTAACTCAGGTTTTCGCAACCGATCGTTCGAGAACGTTCGATTTGTTCGATTGCGATTCAGCGTTTTTCCGGCTGAATCGAGCGGAATATCGGGCTTGTGAAATATCGGGCTCGATATCGTCACATGGGGTCTTTGAACCTCATGCGTTAGCAATATGAAAATTCCTGTCTTTTCAGGGCACAACAAAATAGTCATAATTGTTTAAGAAAATTATATTTAGTATCCTCAAGATAAATAAATTGCCCTGCATTAGTCCTTTTAACTCTGTGGACAGTGAGTGCGAAAGCTGCACTGTGCAGTGTGCTCTCGGCACTTTGCAAAATGCGCAAGCTCTGTGCAGATACTTTTGTGCTGCGAACAAACTTCCACATCGTGAGGACCAAAGAAACTTTGATCGTATATAAAAATTGGGAAAACCTCACTGTGAACTTTACTTGCGAAAGGTTCCATGCAAAACACGACAAGGGGTGAAAGCAATGTTTCGTTAGACTTTCTCCACAGTCCGTGTGAAAAACTCCCAGTAACATTTTGAAATTTTCTTTACTTGGATTCAGTGAATAATCAGAACTTTTTTCTCGGGGCTGAACAAAATGACAAGTTTGATAAGCAGTTCGGCCACTGCTTGTCAAACTTGTTATCTTGTTCAGTGGCAAGAAAAATCTTCTGATGATTCACTGAATCCCTGTAAAGAATGATGAAAAATGTTAGTCAGAGTTTTTCACATGGACAGTACGGTAAAAAGTCTAACGAGACATTGCTTCCAGCATTTGTCGTTCTTCGCATGGAACGACAAATGCAATTGGCATTGCGATGCATTGCGAGTACAGTGAAAGGTGAGCTTTTCCTAATTTTGACATGCGTCCAAAGGTTCTTTGGTCCACATGATTTGCGACACAAAAGTATCCGCAAAGAGCTTGCGCCTCTTACGAAGCGCAACAACCTAAAATGTGGGAACTTATCGAGTGGTTGAAATGCTTTGAAAAACATTCGATTGTGAGACCCAAGGAGGGGATCAGAACTTGATTACAAAAATATTTTAAATAAGATGGAGTTGTATGTGTTTATATTTTCCATTTTGTGTTTTTTTTTGTGTCATTGCGAAGCCTTTTTTGCAAATTGACGTCGTAAATCTCTTATGAGGCTATGTAAAAACATTTAAAAGGTTTACACAGCCTGAACTGACAAGAAAAACTTCTTGTAAATAGATAAATAAAAAGGAACAACCTCAATGTCGCTGGACCAATAAATCACTCACGCGGCTCGCACGGTGAAACATCCGCAAGTCCGTTGGACGTAACGCAGCACGAACACTCCACATTCAACTCACTTTTTCGTTGAAAAATAAAAAAAAATTGTTGAAGACGACCGCACAATTTTCAACATTTTATGAACACTCGGCTGAATCCGAGCTGTCAAGTTTTTCGCCTCATCGACTTCGATGTACGTCGTCTGCAGAATGCGTCTCGTCGGAATTCGCGAGAACTAGCTATCTCGGACATCGTGCGAGATTTCTTTGAAATCGTCCGCTATTACCTATTAATTGTATATACCCACGGATGTCCGAAGATATGCGAAGGAATAAAATGATTGAGGTGTCAAAAAGTGTGTTTCAAATGTGGCTACGCGGCTCTGCTCCTCTCCAAGTCGTGGCATTAGCGAAACTTTTTATTTTTCATCATTTCAATCACGAGTTCAGCATGGTAAGACAATCTACTTTCTTTTTCTCAAGTTCAAGAAATTGGAGGGGCAGACAGCGGTTCGTTCATCAATTTGACGTCTTCTGGCCAAATTTCATGAAATTCTGAAGAGCCGTTTCGGAAATCCGTGGGTATCTATTATTGTGTTCTGCCATACCGACAGCGATGGTCTGTCATTCCGTCTTAAGGGCCGTCTGCTATGAGCATGCATGACAATAGCGACTTTTCGCTTTTTATGCTTAATCAAGAGACGCGGCAGCGTCTTGACGCCAAGTATAAAAAAAAAATTCGACGCCACTGATCGATGCCACCGATCTCGACGCCACTGACCGACTGACGAACACGCCGCGACTCTTTATACAGTAAGATGGGGTTTAGCAGACGACGTTTTCACTTTGATTCGATATTACGCGGAAACGCGGCGACTAATCGAAAATTTAATGACATTTGACCAATTAAATATGATTTTTTTCTATCGATTTTGTTTGGGTCATTTTTCGATCCGTTTACTCAATCTCGAGATCTCATAATATCGCCCGAATTTCCGAACGATTTTTTGGCCACGAAAATTATTCCACAGTCGGCGACGAAAGTCGTCGATTTCGTGATTTGTTGAATCGAATACAGGCCCTCTGTTGTATGAAAACATACACTACATACGTCCTTTTATGTATCACTTAACACTTTTTTCCATAGATATAGATATAGACGCTCGCGCAGCCTCGAGTCGTAGCGCTGCGAGCTGAGCAACGCCACCGCTCTCTCGAACGGCACGACTCGAACTACACCCTGCTTGCAATATATATATATATATATATATGTATTCTAATACAGTCGCTTTGACAGCTCGAGTAACCAAACACGGTTAGTCGAGCGTGGATGTGAAAAAAGAAAACAAACGGCTCTTATTAGAGCCAAAAATTTATTTAACAAAGGTTCACGTCGTTCAAATTTAGGTGTGGATTATTTATTTGATCCTAACATACGTATATTAGCCGTGGCGCTCGCGCGGAAACCGTCGGAGAGACAGCGAGGACGATACGCAAATAGATACAGAGTAAGTTAAAAACAAGAATGTGCTCATTTCTTTCACTTGCTTATATAAAATCATTAAAAAATTTGCAGACAGACGTGCATGTGTAGCTTTTGTGTGCCCTGAGAGCATAACCTAGCTTCTATATGTCATTACCAATTTGTGTGTTCATAACCTCGTTCCATTAACATTTTATGAACATATCTTCAAAATTTTCTGAACAGAATCTTGTCATAGACGATGAAGTTTTTTTTTTTTGTAGAAAATGCATTCGGCTCTGTAGAATTTATATTGACGCAGAGCTTGACAATTATTTTGCCTGAAATATTATTCATCGCTGAAAAATCTCTCATAAGAAATAAAGGCTTTGTGCAACACGATATATAAACCTAGATCCCCTACGGCGTACAATAGAACATGTAAAATAGAACGCCATCACACGACCATTCCAAGTTCTTGCGAATTTTGTTCATACGAACCCGTGATCAAACATACATGTATCGAATAGGCAGCCTAATTAACATACATGCGATGCAATCGACACCTGTATATTTGATCACGGGTTCATACGAATAAAATTGGTGCGAACCTGTGATTGTCGCGTAATCGTGTTCTAGGACAACACCTAATGTTTGGCTCGATCTCACAGACTCAAGCCTGACAGCGCTTTCATATGCCTCGCCATTCTTTTCATACTGTGGTGATCACCATATTTCATTGTGGCGGCTGCACAATCGATGTCTACATGGAACGATGATAGTCCGCCATCTCCGAGAAATCTTCGAGTGCCACACCTGCATCGAAGACTTTCCTTGGTTATGTCGTTCAACGCCTTGAAGTTTATCGTCCCAAGTGCGCTCAATGTGTCAAATACTATGGAAAGCCAAACTTCAGATACTCCATGTCACTCGATGCCTCGAATCGAGCAACATTTGGGCATGAAACCCTTTTCCGGTACGGAGAGCGACAACGAAACCTTATGACATTTTTCCAGCTTGACATAACATAAAAATGATTAAAACATGAATTTTAGCATTTTTCATAAAATGAAAAGGCCTTAGAACTATTGTGCCATCTGGCCAAGGAAGGCCAGATTGTGAATGATTGTGCGCTTTTTAATGTTAACATGAAAGTGTGATTGAAGCTGCATATTTCATGTGTTACGTGATTATCGGCTATTATGTAAATTTAAAATAAGATGATTGTCAACAAAACCTTTTTTTTTGTCAGACCGGCTTTAGTTTTAATTTACTGTAAAACAACCTAAGATTTCTTGAATAAAAATCCTGAAACTGAGTATAAATGTGTGATAATAATTTTTCTAATTTCTATTGTGCCAAATTAAATATGGTTAATGAAACTGAATTGATTACATTTATCAAATATTTGAAACGTAGGGACCCTCAAACTTTTATTAATAGTCACATATAGGTGACTGGGTAAAAAAAATTATTTTACATTTTTTAGTACATTAAATAAAAGCTTGTCTAAAAGAAAAGTTTTTTTTATATACAAATTTTCCGTACCAATCTGACTGTGTTAAATGAAAAAAAAGAAAATCCGCGTTTCGAAAATATATGGTTCTGCACTTTAAGGTATTTCTTTCACGAACCCGAATATTTAACAAATAACTGATTTTCGTCTATTATTTTTACACGGTGTTTACATTCCTTTATTCAACCGAATTCATTTTGAACGATAAATGTCAATTGTCTAAAAGAAAGAAAAAAAAGATGAGTTCTCTTTGAAAATGAGCTTTATTGAAAGTATGGCCCGGCCACGGTGACCATTGGCATTGAGATATGTGTGCCATTAAGCCTTCATGCGACGTTGGCTCGCTCCACCTCTCCGTTTCGTCGCCGGGAGAAAAACTGACGTCTTCATTTACATAAAAGTCAATATTTAATAAATGCCGTAGACGGATCATTTAATTTTTGGGTGACAATTTTGGTAATATACTGAATGATTTGACATTTTTTCATAACATCCTTAACATTTTTTACACTATTCTGTGTGTAAAACTGCCGATCGGCATGAGTCTAGGCATCTTCTTATGTAAAAACTGTTTGTTGAATTCAAATTTAAAATTAAATTATGAAATTAAAAATTCAATTCAAAATTATTAAAATCAAATATTAAAATTTGAAGGGTGCATTCAGTATATGTAACGAATCCACTATATAAATTTGAACAAATGGTAACATTTGATCATTTGACCAGAAGCTTCTTAACGATATAAGGAAAGACGTGTATTCTTGAGCAGCCTCCAGCAGGGTAAATGTGACGCGTTATCCAAGTGCGAGCCTGCCCATCGAGGCCGACTCATTCGGGCCGGCATGGGAAACGCTGCTGGAGCGTTATGAGAACAAGCGCATTTTGGTGTCGGCGCACCTGGGCAGCTTGCTGGACACCAAAACCATCGGGTCACGGTCCGCTCCGGAACTGCACGAACTCGTGCACTCAATCACCGAGGCGTGCAACTCCCTCAAAGCACTCGGCGCGCCCATAGAGCATTGGGACTGGGTGCTGGTCTTTGCGGTGTCGCGACGACTAGACACGGCGTCGCGCGAGGCGTGGGAGCTACACCACGGGCAATCCCAGGAACCACCATCCTACGCGAGATTGCGCGCGTTCCTGGCGAGTCGGGCTCGGGCCTTGGAGGAAGCAGAAGCGGGACGACTCAGACCATCGGCCAATTCTTCATCGGGTAACCGGGCAAAGCCGTCATCACGGGCTACGGGCGCGCGGTCGTACGCCACCACCACATCTTCGGGCACCGCGTGCGGACAGTGTCAAGGGGGACACTTCATCGTTTCGTGCCCTCAGTTTCGTCAGATGACGAACGAGGCTCGTCGGGAAGCAGTATCAAAGCTGCGGCTTTGTTTCAATTGCTTCGGGAAACACAACGTCGGGTCTTGCCAGACGGCAGCAAGGTGCAAGGAGTGCGATCGGAAACACCACACTATGATCCACGTCGGGTGGAGCAAACACGGGAACGGGTCAAACGCAGCGGGACCATCGGGAACTTCAACCACGGGCAAACAGGGGCCATCATCCTCCTCGGAGACTCAACAATGACCAGAGGCCGCATTAACGGGGGCAGCAACGGGATCATCCCGGGCGGCGGTGCTGTTGGCGACGGGGTTGGCGCATCTGGCGCTGAGCAACGGGTCTTTAAACAGCGTACGAATGCTTATCGACACCGGGTCAGAACTGTCGTTCATTTCCGACCAGCTCGTACGCCACCTCAGATTGCAACGAGAGTCGTCAACCATCAACATCACCGGGGTCGGGGGCACGCCATCGGGACACACACGCGGGATGGTCGGCTGTGACTTACGGTCACTCCACTCCCGCCACCAATTATCAATAAAAACACATATTTTGCCCAAGTTAATGCCTGTTCTTCCGTCTTTCTCTCTTCCTCATCGCCATTGGAGTCATTTTCAGGGTCTGACGTTAGCTGATCCGGAGTTCTTCGTACCACGAGAGGTCGATCTGATCTTGGGGGCCGACGCATACGGGCAACTCGTCCTACCAGAGGTCAGACGAGGGCCTCCTGACACTCCAGTCGCTCAAAATACAATATTCGGCTGGGTTATTCTCGGGCCGGTTTCGGGCTCTCACTCTCTCTCTACCTTGGTTCACCACGCGGCGGTGGACAACGGCTTCCAGGAGTTGCAGGATCTACTCTCGAAATTTTGGGTTCAGGAGGAGGTTCCTGAAGACGCGGGCTCATCCCTCACGCCAGAGGAGCAAGAGTGTGAGACACACTTTCTTTCCACGCATTCGCGGGACGAATCAGGTCGGTACATTGTTCGATTACCTATCAAGTCGGGTGCACCTGAACTGGGAAACTCGTATCGGGCAGCGGCGGCAAGCTTGCAGCGAATGCGTCGGAAATTATCACGGGATTCGGGCTATAGAAAACTTTACGAAGATTTTCTCGGGGAATATGAGTCGATGCAACATATGGTTCGGGCGCCAGCTGATTCACAGCCTCGGGACACGGCTTATTATCTTCCACATCACGGGGTGTTGAAGGAAAGCAGCACAACAACAAGGTTACGGGTCGTCTTTAACGGGTCCGCGGAAACGGCTTCGGGTTTTTCGCTTAACGACATATTGCATACGGGGGCAAAACTACAAGTAGACCTAACAGACGTGCTGCTTTGGGTTCGCCGACATCGGTACGTGTTTGCGACGGACATTACTAAGATGTTCAGGCAGATCCGGGTACATCGGGACGACTGGGACCTTCAACGCATCCTGTGGGACGACGGGCTCGGGAATGTCGTTCCTTATCAGCTGACTACGGTTACATACGGGACGAGGCCAGCGCCGTTTCTCGCAGTTCGGGTTTTGTTACAATTGGTAGCAGACGACGGGGAAAAGTATCCAAAGGCTGTCGCCCCTCTTACAAATGAGTCTGAAGTTTGCATCGTTGGACTCCAACGAAAATCTTTGAGATTTTTTTTATTTTTAATTAATTTTTTTCGGGTACATTATGACTCCACAATATCTGAACAGGCTATACAAAACGTTTAAAAAAATTTGGGGGCCCAGAATCCACCCTTTTTGAGGGGTTGAAAGTGAAAAAAAACTATATCTCGGGTGATAATGACATTCCCAGTTTTTTTATTTGCGGCATCATTTTTGGGCGTCTGCGAAAAGCCACAAAAAAATTAGCAACGATTTCCAACTTCCGGAACCCACCCTTAGGGGGAAGTGAAAGTCGAATGAAAATCATATTGCCGCTGGTAAAGAATTTATCAGTTTTTTTATTTGCGCCGATTGTTCCTAGTACCTAAAGAGACCCAGAAAAAAATTGGGAACGATTTTCAACTAACGCAACACGCCCTTATCGGGGGTGGGAGAGGGGGTGAAATTCGAAAAAAAATTGTATTTCCGGCGATAAAGGGATTCCCAGTTTTTTTATTTGCGCCGATCGTTCCTAGTACCTAACGAAAGCCACAAAAAAATTGGCAACGATTTCCAACTTCCGGAACCCACCCTTATGGGGGAGTGAAAGTCGAATGAAAAGCGTATTTCCGCTGGTAAAGGATTTCTCAGTTTTTTATTTGCGCTGATTGTTCTTAGTACCTAAAGAAACCCACAAAAAAATTGGGAACGATTTTCAACTAACGCAACCCGCCCTTATCGGGGGTGGGAGAGGGGGCGAAATTCAAAAAAAAATTGTATTTCCGGCGATAAAGGGATTCCCAGTTTTTTTATTTGCGCTGATCGTTCCTAGTACCTAACGAAAGCCACAAAAAAATTGGCAACGATTTCTAACTTCCGGAACCCACCCTTATGGGGGAGTGAAAGTCGAATGAAAATCGTATTTTCGCCGGTGAAGGATTTCCCAGTTTTTTATTTGCGCTGATTGTTCCTAATACCTAAAGAGACCCACAAAAAAATTGGGAACGATTTTACACTTTCGGAAGCCGCCTTTATCGGCGGTGGGAGAGGGGTTGAAATTCAAATAAAAATTGTATTTCCGGCGATAAAGGGATTCCCAGTTTTTTTATTTGCGCCGATCGTTCCTAGTACCTAACGAAAGGCACAAAAAAATTGGCAACGATTTCAAACTTCCGGAACCCGCCCTTATCGGGCCTGGGAAAGGGGGTGAAATTCGAATAAAAATTGTATTTCCGGCGATAAAGGGATTCCCAGTTTTTTTATTTGCGCCGATCGTTCCTAGTACCCAACGAAAGCGACAAAAAAATTGGCAACGATTTCCAAATTCCGGAACCCGCCCTTATCGGGCGTGGGAGAGGGGGTGAAATTCGAATAAAAATTGTATTTCCGGCGATAAAGGGATTGCCAGTTTTTTTATATGCGCCGATCGTTCCTAGTACCCAACGAAAGCCACAAAAAAATTGGCAACGATTTCCAACTTCCGGAACCCGCCCTTATCGGGCGTGGAAGAGGGGGTGAAATTCGATTAAAAAATGTATTTCCGACCATAAAGGGATTCCCAGTTTTTTTATTTGCGCCGATCGTTCCTAGTACCTAACAAAAGCTACGAAAAAATTGGCAACGATTTCCAACTTCCGGAACCCGCCCTTATCGGGGGTGGAAGAGGCAGTGAAATTCGAATAAAAATTGTATTTCCGGCGATAAAGGGATTCCCAGTTTTTTTATTTGCGCCGATCGTTCCTAGTACCTAACAAAAGCCACAAAAAAATTGGCAACGATTTCCAACTTCCGGAACCCGCCCTTATCGGGGGTGGGAGAGGGGGTGAAATTCGAATAAAAATTGTATTTCCGGCGATAAAGGGATTCCCAGTTTTTTTATTTGCGCCGATCGTTCCTAGTACCCAACGAAAGCCACAAAAAAATTGGCAACGATTTCCAACTTCCGGAACCCGCCCTTATCGGGCGTGGAAGAGGGGGTGAAATTCGATTAAAAAATGTATTTCCGACCATAAAGGGATTCCCAGTTTTTTTATTTGCGCCGATCGTTCCTAGTACCTAACAAAAGCCACGAAAAAATTGGCAACGATTTCCAACTTCCGGAACCCGCCCATATCGGGGGTGGAAGAGGCAGTGAAATTCGAATAAAAATTGAATTTCCGGCGATAAAGGGATTCCCAGTTTTTTTATTTGCGCCGATCGTTCCTAGTACCTAACAAAAGCCACGAAAAAATTGGCAACGATTTCCAACTTCCGGAACCCGCCCTTATCGGGGGTGGAAGAAGCAGTGAAATTCGAATAAAAATTGTATTTCCGGCGACAAAGGGATTCCCAGTTTTTTTATTTGCGCCGATCGTTCATAGTACCTAACGGAAGCCACAAAAAAATTGGCAACGATTTCCTACTTCCGGAACCCGCCCTTATCGGGGGTGAGGGAGGGAGTGAAATTCGAATAAAAATTGTATTTCGGGCCATAAAGGGATTCCCAGTTTTTTTATTTGCGCCGATCGTTCCTAGTACCTAACGGAAGCCACAAAAAAATTGGCAACGATTTCCAACTTCCGGAACCCGCCCTTATCGGAGGTGAGAGAGGGAGTGAAATTCGAATAAAAATTGTATTTCCGGCCATAAAGGGATTCCCAGTTTTTTTATTTGCGCCGATCGTTCCTAGTACCTAACAAAAGCCACAAAAAAATTGGCAACGATTTCCAACTTCCGGAACCCGCCCTTATCGGGCGTGGGAGAGGGGGTGAAATTCGAATAAAAATTGTATTTCCGGCGATAAAGGGATTCCCAGTTTTTTTATTTGCGCCGATCGTTCTTAGTACCTAACGGAAGCCACAAAAAAATTGGCAACGATTTCCAACTTCCGGAACCCGCCCTTATCGGGGGTGAGAGAGGGAGTGAAATTCGAATAAAAATTGTATTTCCGGCCATAAAGGGATTCCCAGTTTTTTTATTTGCGCCGATCGTTCCTAGTACCTAACAAAAGCCACAAAAAAATTGGCCACGATTTCCAACTTCCGGAACCCGCCCTTATCGGGCGTGGGAGAGGGGGTGAAATTCGAATAAAAATTGTATTTCCGGCGATAAAGGGATTCCCAGTTTTTTTATTTGCGCCGATCGTTCTTAGTACCTAACGGAAGCCACAAAAAAATTGGCAACGATTTCCAACTTCCGGAACCCGCCCTTATCGGGGGTGAGAGAGGGAGTAAAATTCGAATAAAAATTGTATTTCCGGCGATAAAGGGATTTCCAGTTTTTTTATTTGCGCCGATCGTTCCTAGTACCCAACGAAAGCGACAAAAAAATTGGCAACGATTTCCAACTTCCGGAACCCGCCCTTATCGGGCGTGGGAGAGGGGGTGAAATTCGAATAAAAATTGTATTTCCGGCGATAAAGGGATTCCCAGTTTTTTTATTTGCGCCGATCGTTCCTAGTACCCAACGAAAGCCACAAAAAAATTGCCAACGATTTCCAACTTCCGGAACCCGCCCTTATCGGGCGTGGAAGAGGGGGTGAAATTCGATTAAAAAATGTATTTCCGACCATAAAGGGATTCCCAGTTTTTTTATTTGCGCCGATCGTTCCTAGTACCTAACAAAAGCCACGAAAAAATTGGCAACGATTTCCAACTTCCGGAACCCGCCCTTATCGGGGGTGGACGAGGCAGTGAAATTCGAATAAAAATTGTATTTCCGGCGATAAAGGGATTCCCAGTTTTTTTATTTGCGCCGATCGTTCCTAGTACCTAACGAAAGCCACAAAAAAATTGGCAACGATTTCCAACTTCCGGAACCCACCCTTATGGGGGAGTGAAAGTCGAATGAAAAGCGTATTTCCGCTGGTAAAGGATTTCTCAGTTTTTTATTTGCGCTGATTGTTCTTAGTACCTAAAGAAACCCACAAAAAAATTGGGAACGATTTTCAACTAACGCAACCAGCCCTTATCGGGGGTGGGAGAGGGGGCGAAATTCAAAAAAAAATTGTATTTCCGGCGATAAAGGGATTCCCAGTTTTTTTATTTGCGCTGATCGTTCCTAGTACCTAACGAAAGCCACAAAAAAATTGGCAACGATTTCTAACTTCCGGAACCCACCCTTATGGGGGAGTGAAAGTCGAATGAAAATCGTATTTTCGCCGGTGAAGGATTTTCCAGTTTTTTATTTGCGCTGATTGTTCCTAATACCTAAAGAGACCCACAAAAAAATTGGGAACGATTTTACACTTTCGGAAGCCGCCTTTATCGGGGGTGGGAGAGGGGTTGAAATTCAAATAAAAATTGTATTTCCGGCGATAAAGGGATTCCCAGTTTTTTTATTTGCGCCGATCGTTCCTAGTACCTAACGAAAGGCACAAAAAAATTGGCAACGATTTCAAACTTCCGGAACCCGCCCTTATCGGGCCTGGGAAAGGGGGTGAAATTCGAATAAAAATTGTATTTCCGGCGATAAAGGGATTCCCAGTTTTTTTATTTGCGCCGATCGTTCCTAGTACCCAACGAAAGCGACAAAAAAATTGGCAACGATTTCTAACTTCCGGAACCCACCCTTATGGGGGAGTGAAAGTCGAATGAAAATCGTATTTTCGCCGGTGAAGGATTTTCCAGTTTTTTATTTGCGCTGATTGTTCCTAATACCTAAAGAGACCCACAAAAAAATTGGGAACGATTTTACACTTTCGGAAGCCGCCTTTATCGGGGGTGGGAGAGGGGTTGAAATTCAAATAAAAATTGTATTTCCGGCGATAAAGGGATTCCCAGTTTTTTTATTTGCGCCGATCGTTCCTAGTACCTAACGAAAGGCACAAAAAAATTGGCAACGATTTCAAACTTCCGGAACCCGCCCTTATCGGGCCTGGGAAAGGGGGTGAAATTCGAATAAAAATTGTATTTCCGGCGATAAAGGGATTCCCAGTTTTTTTATTTGCGCCGATCGTTCCTAGCACCCAACGAAAGCGACAAAAAAATTGGCAACGATTTCCAACTTCCGGAACCCGCCCTTATCGGGCGTGGGAGAGGGGGTGAAATTCGAATAAAAATTGTATTTCCGGCGATAAAGGGATTCCCAGTTTTTTTATATGCGCCGATCGTTCCTAGTACCCAACGAAAGCCACAAAAAAATTGGCAACGATTTCCAACTTCCGGAACCCGCCCTTATCGGGCGTGGAAGAGGGGGTGAAATTCGATTAAAAAATGTATTTCCGACCATAAAGGGATTCCCAGTTTTTTTATTCGCGCCGATCGTTCCTAGTACCTAACAAAAGCCACGAAAAAATTGGCAACGATTTCCAACTTCCGGAACCCGCCCTTATCGGGGGTGGAAGAGGCAGTGAAATTCGAATAAAAATTGTATTTCCGGCGATAAAGGGATTCCCAGTTTTTTTATTTGCGCCGATCGTTCCTAGTACCTAACAAAAGCCACAAAAAAATTGGCAACGATTTCCAACTTCCGGAACCCGCCCTTATCGGGCGTGGGAGAGGGGGTGAAATTCGAATAAAAATTGTATTTCCGGCGATAAAGGGATTCCCAGTTTTTTTATTTGCGCCGATCGTTCCTAGTACCCAACGAAAGCCACAAAAAAATTGGCAACGATTTCCAACTTCCGGAACCCGCCCTTATCGGGCGTGGAAGAGGGGGTGAAATTCGATTAAAAAATGTATTTCCGACCATAAAGGGATTCCCAGTTTTTTTATTTGCGCCGATCGTTCCTAGTACCTAACAAAAGCCACGAAAAAATTGGCAACGATTTCCAACTTCCGGAACCCGCCCATATCGGGGGTGGAAGAGGCAGTGAAATTCGAATAAAAATTGAATTTCCGGCGATAAAGGGATTCCCAGTTTTTTTATTTGCGCCGATCGTTCCTAGTACCTAACAAAAGCCACAAAAAAATTGGCAACGATTTCCAACTTCCGGAACCCGCCCTTATCGGGGGTGGAAGAAGCAGTGAAATTCGAATAAAAATTGTATTTCCGGCGACAAAGGGATTCCCAGTTTTTTTATTTGCGCCGATCGTTCTTAGTACCTAATGGAAGCCACAAAAAAATTGGCAACGATTTCCTACTTCCGGAACCCGCCCTTATCGGGGGTGAGGGAGGGAGTGAAATTCGAATAAAAATTGTATTTCCGGCCATAAAGGGATTCCCAGTTTTTTTATTTGCGCCGATCGTTCCTAGTACCTAACGGAAGCCACAAAAAAATTGGCAACGATTTCCAACTTCCGGAACCCGCCCTTATCGGGGGTGAGAGAGGGAGTGAAATTCGAATAAAAATTGTATTTCCGGCCATAAAGGGATTCCCAGTTTTTTTATTTGCGCCGATCGTTCCTAGTACCTAACAAACGCCACAAAAAAATTGGCAACGATTTCCAACTTCCGGAACCCGCCCTTATCGGGCGCGGGAGAGGGGGTGAAATTCGAATAAAAATTGTATTTCCGGCGATAAAGGGATTCCCAGTTTTTTTATTTGCGCCGATCGTTCTTAGTACCTAACGGAAGCCACAAAAAAATTGGCAACGATTTCCAACTTCCGGAACCCGCCCTTATCGGGGGTGAGAGAGGGGTTGAAATTCAAATAAAAATTGTATTTCCGGCGATAAAGGGATTCCCAGTTTTTTTATTTGCGCCGATCGTTCCTAGTACCTAACGAAAGGCACAAAAAAATTGGCAACGATTTCAAACTTCCGGAACCCGCCCTTATCGGGCCTGGGAAAGGGGGTGAAATTCGAATAAAAATTGTATCTCCGGCGATAAAGGGATTCCCAGTTTTTTTATTTGCGCCGATCGTTCCTAGTACCCAACGAAAGCGACAAAAAAATTGGCAACGATTTCTAACTTCCGGAACCCACCCTTATGGGGGAGTGAAAGTCGAATGAAAATCGTATTTTCGCCGGTGAAGGATTTTCCAGTTTTTTATTTGCGCTGATTGTTCCTAATACCTAAAGAGACCCACAAAAAAATTGGGAACGATTTTACACTTTCGGAAGCCGCCTTTATCGGGGGTGGGAGAGGGGTTGAAATTCAAATAAAAATTGTATTTCCGGCGATAAAGGGATTCCCAGTTTTTTTATTTGCGCCGATCGTTCCTAGTACCTAACGAAAGGCACAAAAAAATTGGCAACGATTTCAAACTTCCGGAACCCGCCCTTATCGGGCCTGGGAAAGGGGGTGAAATTCGAATAAAAATTGTATTTCCGGCGATAAAGGGATTCCCAGTTTTTTTATTTGCGCCGATCGTTCCTAGCACCCAACGAAAGCGACAAAAAAATTGGCAACGATTTCCAACTTCCGGAACCCGCCCTTATCGGGCGTGGGAGAGGGGGTGAAATTCGAATAAAAATTGTATTTCCGGCGATAAAGGGATTCTTAGTTTTTTTATATGCGCCGATCGTTCCTAGTACCCAACGAAAGCCACAAAAAAATTGGCAACGATTTCCAACTTCCGGAACCCGCCCTTATCGGGCGTGGAAGAGGGGGTGAAATTCGATTAAAAAATGTATTTCCGACCATAAAGGGATTCCCAGTTTTTTTATTCGCGCCGATCGTTCCTAGTACCTAACAAAAGCCACGAAAAAATTGGCAACGATTTCCAACTTCCGGAACCCGCCCTTATCGGGGGTGGAAGAGGCAGTGAAATTCGAATAAAAATTGTATTTCCGGCGATAAAGGGATTCCCAGTTTTTTTATTTGCGCCGATCGTTCCTAGTACCTAACAAAAGCCACAAAAAAATTGGCAACGATTTCCAACTTCCGGAACCCGCCCTTATCGGGCGTGGGAGAGGGGGTGAAATTCGAATAAAAATTGTATTTCCGGCGATAAAGGGATTCCCAGTTTTTTTATTTGCGCCGATCGTTCCTAGTACCCAACGAAAGCCACAAAAAAATTGGCAACGATTTCCAACTTCCGGAACCCGCCCTTATCGGGCGTGGAAGAGGGGGTGAAATTCGATTAAAAAATGTATTTCCGACCATAAAGGGATTCCCAGTTTTTTTATTTGCGCCGATCGTTCCTAGTACCTAACAAAAGCCACGAAAAAATTGGCAACGATTTCCAACTTCCGGAACCCGCCCATATCGGGGGTGGAAGAGGCAGTGAAATTCGAATAAAAATTGAATTTCCGGCGATAAAGGGATTCCCAGTTTTTTTATTTGCGCCGATCGTTCCTAGTACCTAACAAAAGCCACAAAAAAATTGGCAACGATTTCCAACTTCCGGAACCCGCCCTTATCGGGGGTGGAAGAAGCAGTGAAATTCGAATAAAAATTGTATTTCCGGCGACAAAGGGATTCCCAGTTTTTTTATTTGCGCCGATCGTTCTTAGTACCTAATGGAAGCCACAAAAAAATTGGCAACGATTTCCTACTTCCGGAACCCGCCCTTATCGGGGGTGAGGGAGGGAGTGAAAATCGAATAAAAATTGTATTTCCGGCCATAAAGGGATTCCCAGTTTTTTTATTTGCGCCGATCGTTCCTAGTACCTAACGGAAGCCACAAAAAAATTGGCAACGATTTCCAACTTCCGGAACCCGCCCTTATCGGGGGTGAGAGAGGGAGTGAAATTCGAATAAAAATTGTATTTCCGGCCATAAAGGGATTCCCAGTTTTTTTATTTGCGCCGATCGTTCCTAGTACCTAACAAAAGCCACAAAAAAATTGGCAACGATTTCCAACTTCCGGAACCCGCCCTTATCGGGCGTGGGAGAGGGGGTGAAATTCGAATAAAAATTGTATTTCCGGCGATAAAGGGATTCCCAGTTTTTTTATTTGCGCCGATCGTTCTTAGTACCTAACGGAAGCCACAAAAAAATTGGCAACGATTTCCAACTTCCGGAACCCGCCCTTATCGGGGGTGAGAGAGGGAGTGAAATTCGAATAAAAATTGTATTTTCGGCCATAAAGGGATTCCCAGTTTTTTTATTTGCGCCGATCGTTCCTAGTACCGAACGGAAGCCACAAAAAAATTGGCAACGATTTCCAACTTCCGGAACCCGCCCTTATCGGGCGTGGGAGAGGGGGTGAAATTCGAATAAAAATTGTATTTCCGGCGATAAAGGGATTCCCAGTTTTTTTATTTGCGCCGATCGTTCTTAGTACCTAACGGAAGCCACAAAAAAATTGGCAACGATTTCCAACTTCCGGAACCCGCCCTTATCGGGGGTGAGAGAGGGAGTGAAATTCGAATAAAAATTGTATTTCCGGCCATAAAGGGATTCCCAGTTTTTTTATTTGCGCCGATCGTTCCTAGTACCGAACGGAAGCCACAAAAAAATTGGCAACGATTTCCAACTTCCGGAACCCGCCCTTATCGAGCGTGGCATAGGGGGTGCAATTTGAATAAAAATTGTATTTCCGGCGATAAAGAGATTCCCAGTTTTTTTTATTTGCGCCGATCGTTCCTAGTACCTAACGGAAGCCACAAAAAAATTGGCAACGATTTCCAACTTCCGGAACCCGCCCTTATCGGGGGTGAGAGAGGGAGTGAAATTCGAATAAAAATTGTATTTCCGGCGATAAAGGGATTTCCAGTTTTTTTATTTGCGCCGATCGTTCCTAGTACCCAACGAAAGCGACAAAAAAATTGGCAACGATTTCCAACTTCCGGAACCCGCCCTTATCGGGCGTGGGAGAGGGGTTGAAATTCGAATAAAAGATGTATTTCCGGCGATAAAGGGATTCCCAGTGTTTTTATTTGCGCCGATCGTTCCTAGTACCCAACGAAAGCCACAAAAAAATTGGCAACGATTTCCAACTTCCGGAACCCGCCCTTATCGGGCGTGGAAGAGGGGGTGAAATTCGATTAAAAAATGTATTTCCGACCATAAAGGGATTCCCAGTTTTTTTATTTGCGCCGATCGTTCCTAGTACCTAACAAAAGCCACGAAAAAATTGGCAACGATTTCCAACTTCCGGAACCCGCCCTTATCGGGGGTGGAAGAGGCAGTGAAATTCGAATAAAAATTGTATTTCCGGCGATAAAGGGATTCCCAGTTTTTTTATTTGCGCCGATCGTTCCTAGTACCTAACAAAAGCCACAAAAAAATTGGCAACGATTTCCAACTTCCGGAACCCGCCCTTATCGGGCGTGGGAGAGGGGGTGAAATTCGAATAAAAATTGTATTTCCGGCGATAAAGGGATTCCCAGTTTTTTTATTTGCGCCGATCGTTCCTAGTACCCAACGAAAGCCACAAAAAAATTGGCAACGATTTCCAACTTCCGGAACCCGCCCTTATCGGGCGTGGAAGAGGGGGTGAAATTCGATTAAAAAATGTATTTCCGACCATAAAGGGATTCCCAGTTTTTTATTTGCGCCGATCGTTCCTAGTACCTAACAAAAGCCACGAAAAAATTGGCAACGATTTCCAACTTCCGGAACCCGCCCTTATCGGGGGTGGAAGAGGCAGTGAAATTCGAATAAAAATTGTATTTCCGGCGATAAAGGGATTCCCAGTTTTTTTATTTGCGCCGATCGTTCCTAGTACCTAACAAAAGCCACAAAAAAATTGGGAACGATTTCCAACTTCCGGAACCCGCTCTTATCGGGCGTGGGAGAGGGGGTGAAATTCGAATAAAAATTGTATTTCCGGCGATAAAGGGATTCCCAGTTTTTTTATTTGCGCCGATCGTTCCTAGTACCCAACGAAAGCCACAAAAAAATTGGCAACGATTTCCAACTTCCGGAACCCGCCCTTATCGGGGGTGAGAGAGGGAGTGAAATTCGAATAAAAATTGTATTTCCGGCCATAAAGGGATTCCCAGTTTTTTTATTTGCGCCGATCGTTCCTAGTACCTAACAAAAGCCACAAAAAAATTGGCAACGATTTCCTACTTCCGGAACCCGCCCTTATCGGGCGTGGGAGAGGGGGTGAAATTCGAATAAAAATTGTATTTCCGGCGATAAAGGGATTCCCAGTTTTTTTATTTGCGCCGATCGTTCCTAGTACCTAACGAAAGCCACAAAAAAATTGGCAACGATTTCCAACTTCCGGAACCCGCCCATATCGGGCGTGGGAGAGGGGGTGAAATTCGATTAAAAAATGTATTTCCGGCCATAACGGGATTCCCAGTTTGTTTAATTGCGCCGATCGTTCCTAGTACCTAACAAAAGCCACAAAAAAATTGGCAACGATTTCCATCTTCCGCAACCCGCCCTTATCGGGCGTGGGAGAGGGGGTGAAATTTGAATAAAAATTGTATTTCCGGCGATAAAGGGATTCCCAGTTTTTTTATTTGCGCCGATCGTTCCTAGTACCCAACGAAAGCCACAAAAAAATTGGCAACGATTTCCAACTTCCGGAACCCGCCCTTATCGGGCGTGGAAGAGGGGGTGAAATTCGATTAAAAAATGTATTTCCGGCCATAAAGGGATTCCCAGTTTTTTTATTTGCGCCGATCGTTCCTAGCACCTAACGAACGCCACAAAAAAATTGGCAACGATTTCTAATTTCCGGAACCCACCCTTATGGGGGAGTGAAAGTCGAATGAAAATCGTATTTTCGCCGGTGAAGGATTTCCCAGTTTTTTTATTTGCGCTGATTGTTCCTAATACCTAAAGAGACCCACAAAAAAATTGGGAACGATTTTCAACTTTCGGAAGGCGCCCTTATCGGGGGCCGGAGAGGGGGTGAAATTCGAATAAAAATTGTATTTCCGGCGATAAAGGAATTCCCAGTTTTTTATTTGCGCCGATCATTTCTAGTACCTATCGAAAGCCACAAAAAAATTGACAACGATTTCCAACTTCCGGAACCCGCCTTTATCGGGGGTGGGACAGGGGGTCAAATTCGAATAAAAATTGTATTTCCGGCGATAAAGGGATTTCCAGTTTTTTATTTGCGCCGATCGTTCCTAGTACCTATGGAAAGCCACATAAAAATTGGCAACGATTTCCAACTTCCGGAACCCGCCCTTATCGGGGGTGGGAGAGGGGGTCAAATTCGAATAAAAATTATATTTCCGGCGATAAAAGGATTCCCAGTTTTTTTATTTGCGCCGATCGTTCCTAGTACCTAACAAAAGCCACAAAAAAATTGGCAACGATTTCCAACTTCCGGAACCCGCCCTTATCGGGGGTGGAAGAGGCAGTGAAATTCGAATAAAAATTGTATTTCCGGCGATAAAGGGATTCCCAGTTTTTTTATTTGCGCCGATCGTTCCTAGTACCTATCGGAAGGCACAAAAAAATTGGCAACTATTTCCAACTTCCGGAACCCGCCCTTATTGGGGGTGGTAGAGGGGGTCAAATTCGAATAATAATTGTATTTCCGGCGATAAAGGGATTCCCAGTTTTTTTATTTGCGCCGATCGTTTCTAGTACATATCGAAAGCCACAAAAAAATTGGCAACGATTTCAAACTTCCGGAACCCGCCCTTATCGGGCGTGGGAGAAGGGGTGAAATTCGAATAAAAATTGTATTTCCGGCGATAAAGGGATTCCCAGTTTTTTTATTTGCGCCGATCATTCCTAGTACCCAACGAAAGCCACAAAAAAATTGGCAACGATTTCCAACTTCCGGAACCCGCCCTTATCGGGCGTGGGAGAGGGGGTGAAATTCGATTAAAAAATGTATTTCCGGCCATAAAGGGATTCCCAGTTTTTTTATTTGCGCCGATCGTTCCTAGCACCTAACGAACGCCACAAAAAAATTGGCAACGATTTCTAATTTCCGGAACCCACCCTTATGGGGGAGTGAAAGTCGAATGAAAATCGTATTTTCGCCGGTGAAGGGTTTCCCAGTTTTTTTATTTGCGCTGATTGTTCCTAATACCTAAAGAGACCCACAAAAAAATTGGGAACGATTTTCAACTTTCGGAAGGCGCCCTTATCGGGGGTGGGAGAGGGGGTGAAATTCGAATAAAAATTGTATTTCCGGCGATAAAGGGATTCCCAGTTTTTTATTTGCGCTGATCATTCCTAGTACCTATCGAAAGCCACAAAAAAATTGACAACGATTTCCAACTTCCGGAACTCGCCTTTATCGGGGGTGGGACAGGGGGTCAAATTCGAATAAAAATTGTATTTCCGGCGATAAAGGGATTTCCAGTTTTTTATTTGCGCCGATCGTTCCTAGTACCTATGGAAAGCCACAAAAAAATTGGCAACGATTTCCAACTTCCGGAACCCGCCCTTATCGGGGGTGGGAGAGGGGGTCAAATTCGAATGAAAATTGTATTTCCGGCGATAAAAGGATTCCCAGTTTTTTTATTTGCGCCGATCGTTCCTAGCACCTAACGAAAGCCACAAAAAAATTGGCAACGATTTCTAACTTCCGGAACCCACCCTTATGGGGGAGTGAAAGTCGAATGAAAATCGTATTTTCGCCGGTGAAGGTTTTCCCAGTTTTTTAATTTGCGCTGATTGTTCCTAATACCTAAAGAGACCCACAAAAAAATTGGGAACGATTTTCAACTTTCGGAAGCCGTCGTTATCGGCGGTGGGAGAGGGGGTGAAATTCGAATAAAAATTATATTTCCGGCGATAAAGGGATTCCCAGTTTTTTTATTTGCGCCGATCGTTCCTATTACCTATGGAAAGCCGCAAAAAAATTGGCAACGATTTCCAACTTCCGGAACCCGCCCTTATCGGGGGTGGAAGAGGCAGTGAAAATCGAATAACAATTGTATTTCCGGCGATAAAGGGATTCCCAGTTTTTTTATTTGCGCCGATCGTTCCTAGTACCTAACGAAAGCCACAAAAAAATTGGCAACGATTTCCAACTTCCGGAACCCGCCCTTATCGGGCGTGGGAGAGGGGGTGAAATTCGATTAAAAAATGTATTTCCGGCCATAAAGGGATTCCCAGTTTTTTTATTTGCGCCGATCGTTCCTAGTACCCAACGAAAGCCACAAAAAAATTGGCAACGATTTCCAACTTCCGGAACCCGCCCTTATCGGGCGTGGAAGAGGGGGTGAAATTCGATTAAAACATGTATTTCCGACCATAAAGGGATTCCCAGTTTTTTTATTTGCGCCGATCGTTCCTAGTACCTAACAAAAGCCACAAAAAAATTGGCAACGATTTCCAACTTCCGGAACCCGCCCTTATCGGGGGTGGAAGAGGCAGTGAAATTCGAATAAAAATTGTATTTCCGGCGATAAAGGGATTCCCAGTTTTTTTATTTGCGCCGATCGTTCCTAGTACCTATCGGAAGGCACAAAAAAATTGGCAACTATTTCCAACTTCCGGAACCCGCCCTTATTGGGGGTGGCAGAGGGGGTCAAATTCGAATAAAAATTGTATTTCCGGCGATAAAGGGATTCCCAGTTTTTTTATTTGCGCCGATCGTTTCTAGTACATATCGAAAGCCACAAAAAAATTGGCAACGATTTCAAACTTCCGGAACCCGCCCTTATCGGGCGTGGGAGAAGGGGTGAAATTCGAATAAAAATTGTATTTCCGGCGATAAAGGGAGTCCCAGTTTTTTTATTTGCGCCGATCGTTCCTAGTACCCAACGAAAGCCACAAAAAAATTGGCAACGATTTCCAACTTTCGGACCCCGCCCTTATCGGGCGTGGACGAGAGGGTGAAATTCGATTAAGAAATGTATTTCCGGCCATAAAGGGATTCCCAGTTTTTTTATTTGCGCTGATCGTTCCTAGTACCTAACAAACGCCACATAAAAATTGGCAACGATTTCCAACTTCCGGAACCCGCCCTTATCGGGGGTGGAAGAAACAGTGAAAATCGAATAAAAATTGTATTTCCGGCGATAAAGGGATTCCCAGTTTTTTTTATTTGCGCCGATCGTTCCTAGTACCTAACGAAAGCCACAAAAAAATTGGCAACGATTTCCAACTTCCGGAACCAGCCCATATCGGGCGTGGGAGAGGGGGTGAAATTCGATTAAAAAATGTATTTCCGGCCATAACGGGATTCCCAGTTTGTTTAATTGCGCCGATCGTTCCTAGTACCTAACAAAAGCCACAAAAAAATTGGCAACGATTTCCATCTTCCGCAACCCGCCCTTATCGGGCGTGGGAGAGGGGGTGAAATTTGAATAAAAATTGTATTTCCGGCGATAAAGGGATTCCCAGTTTTTTTATTTGCGCCGATCGTTCCTAGTACCCAACGAAAGCCACAAAAAATTGGCAACGATTTCCAACTTCCGGAACCCGTCCTTATCGGGCGTGGAAGAGGGGGTGAAATTCGATTAAAAAATGTATTTCCGGCCATAAAGGGATTCCCAGTTTTTTTATTTGCGCCGATCGTTCCTAGCACCTAACGAACGCCACAAAAAAATTGGAAACGATTTCTAATTTCCGGAACCCACCCTTATGGGGGAGTGAAAGTCGAATGAAAATCGTATTTTCGCCGGTGAAGGATTTCCCAGTTTTTTTATTTGCGCTGATTGTTCCTAATACCTAAAGAGACCCACAAAAAAATTGGGAACGATTTTCAACTTTCGGAAGGCGCCCTTATCGGCGGCGGGAGAGGGGGTGAAATTCGAATAAAAATTGTATTTCCGGCGATAAAGGGATTCCCAGTTTTTTATTTGCGCCGATCATTCCTAGTACCTATCGAAAGCCACAAAAAAATTGACAACGATTTCCAACTTCCGGAACCCGCCTTTATCGGGGGTGGGACAGGGGGTCAAATTCGAATAAAAATTGTATTTCCGGCGATAAAGGGATTTCCAGTTTTTTATTTGCGCCGATCGTTCCTAGTACCTATGGAAAGCCACAAAAAAATTGGCAACGATTTCCAACTTCCGGAACCCGCCCTTATCGGGGGTGGGAGAGGGGGTCAAATTCGAATAAAAATTGTATTTCCGGCGATAAAAGGATTCCCAGTTTTTTTATTTGCGCCGATCGTTCCTAGTACCTAACGAAAGCCACAAAAAAATTGGCAACGATTTCCAACTTCCGGAACCCGCCCTTATCGGGGGTGGAAGAGGCAGTGAAATTCGAATAAAAATTGTATTTCCGGCGATAAAGGGATTCCCAGTTTTTTTATTTGCGCCGATCGTTCCTAGTACCTATCGAAAGGCACAAAAAAATTGGCAACTATTTCCAACTTCCGGAACCCGCCCTTATTGGGGGTGGTAGAGGGGGTCAAATTCGAATAAAAATTGTATTTCCGGCGATAAAGGGATTCGCAGTTTTTTTATTTGCGCCGATCGTTTCTAGTACATATCGAAAGCCACAAAAAAATTGGCAACGATTTCAAACTTCCGGAACCCGCCCTTATCGGGCGTGGGAGAAGGGGTGAAATTCGAATAAAAATTGTATTTCCGGCGATAAAGGGATTCCCAGTTTTTTTATTTGCGCCGATCGTTCCTAGTACCCAACGAAAGCCACAAAAAAATTGGCAACGATTTCCAACTTCCGGAACCCGCCCTTATCGGGCGTGGGAGAGGGGGTGAAATTCGATTAAAAAATGTATTTCCGGCCATAAAGGGATTCCCAGTTTTTTTATTTGCGCCGATCGTTCCTAGCACCTAACGAACGCCACAAAAAAAATTGGCAACGATTTCTAATTTCCGGACCCCACCCTTATGGGGGAGTGAAAGTCGAATGAAAATCGTATTTTCGCCGGTGAAGGATTTCCCAGTTTTTTTATTTGCGCTGATTGTTCCTAATACCTAAAGAGACCCACAAAAAAATTGGGAACGATTTTCAACTTTCGGAAGGCGCCCTTATCGGGGGTGGGAGAGGGGGTGAAATTCGAATAAAAATTGTATTTCCGGCGATAAAGGGATTCCCAGTTTTTTATTTGCGCTGATCATTCCTAGTACCTATCGAAAGCCACAAAAAAATTGACAACGATTTCCAACTTCCGGAACCCGCCTTTATCGGCGGTGGGACAGGGGGTCAAATTCGAATAAAAATTGTATTTCCGGCGATAAAGGGATTACCAGTTTTTTATTTGCGCCGATCGTTCCTAGTACCTATGGAAAGCCACAAAAAAATTGGCAACGATTTCCAACTTCCGGAACCCGCCCTTATCGGGGGCGGGAGAGGGGGTCAAATTCGAATAAAAATTGTATTTCCGGCGATAAAAGGATTCCCAGTTTTTTTATTTGCGCCGATCGTTCCTAGCACCTAACGAAAGCCACAAAAAAATTGGCAACGATTTCTAACTTCCGGAACCCACCCTTATGGGGGAGTGAAAGTCGAATGAAAATCGTATTTTCGCCGGTGAAGGTTTTCCCAGTTTTTTAATTTGCGCTGATTGTTCCTAAAACCTAAAGAGACCCACAAAAAAATTGGGAACGATTTTCAACTTTCGGAAGCCGTCGTTATCGGGGGTGGGAGAGGGGGTGAAATTCGAATAAAAATTATATTTCCGGCGATAAAGGGATTCCCAGTTTTTTTATTTGCGCCGATCGTTCCTATTACCTATGGAAAGCCGCAAAAAAATTGGCAACGATGTCCAACTTCCGGAACCCGCCCTTATCGGGGGTGGAAGAGGCAGTGAAAATCGAATAACAATTGTATTTCCGGCGATAAAGGGATTCCCAGTTTTTTTATTTGCGCCGATCGTTCCTAGTACCTATCGAAAGCCACAAAAAAATTGACAACGATTTCCAACTTCCGGAACCCGCCTTTATCGGGGGTGGGACAGGGGGTCAAATTCGAATAAAAATTGTATTTCCGGCGATAAAGAGATTCCCAGTTTTTTTATTTGCGCCGATCGTTCCTAGTACCCAACGAAAGCCACAAAAAAATTGGCAACGATTTCCAACTTCCGGGACCCGCCCTTATCGGGCGTGGGAGAGGGGGTGACATTCGATAAAAAAATGTATTTCCGGCCATAAAGGGATTCCCAGTTTTTTTTATTTGCGCCGATCGGTCCTAGCACCTAACGAACGCCACAAAAAAATTGGCAACGATTTCTAATTTCCGGAACCCACCCTTATGGGGGAGTGAAAGTCGAATGAAAATCGTATTTTCGCCGGTAAAGGATTTCCCAGTTTTTTTATTTGCGCTGATTGTTCCTAATACCTAAAGAGACCCTCAAAAAAATTGGGAACGATTTTCAACTTTCGGAAGGCGCCCTTATCGGGGGTGGGAGAGGGGGTCAAATTCGAATAAAAATTGTATTTCCGGCGATAAAGGGATTTCCAGTTTTTTATTTGCGCCGATCGTTCCTAGTACCTATGGAAAGCCACAAAAAAATTGGCAACGATTTCCAACTTCCGGAACCCGCCCTTATCGGGGGTGGGAGAGGGGGTCAAATTCGAATAAAAATTGTATTTCCGGCGATAAAAGGATTCCCAGTTTTTTTATTTGCGCCGATCGTTCCTAGTACCTAACAAAAGCCACAAAAAAATTGGCAACGATTTCCAACTTCCGGAACCCGCCCTTATCGGGGGTGGAAGAGGCAGTGAAATTCGAATAAAAATTGTATTTCCGGCGATAAAGGGATTCCCAGTTTTTTTATTTGCGCCGATCGTTCCTAGTACCTATCGGAAGGCACAAAAAAATTGGCAACTATTTCCAACTTCCGGAACCCGCCCTTATTGGGGGTGGTAGAGGGGGTCAAATTCGAATAAAAATTGTATTTCCGGCGATAAAGGGATTCGCAGTTTTTTTATTTGCGCCGATCGTTTCTAGTACATATCGAAAGCCACAAAAAAATTGGCAACGATTTCAAACTTCCGGAACCCGCCCTTATCGGGCGTGGGAGAAGGGGTGAAATTCGAATAAAAATTGTATTTCCGGCGATAAAGGGATTCCCAGTTTTTTTATTTGCGCCGATCGTTCCTAGTACCCAACGAAAGCCACAAAAAAATTGGCAACGATTTCCAACTTCCGGAACCCGCCCTTATCGGGCGTGGGAGAGGGGGTGAAATTCGATTAAAAAATGTATTTCCGGCCATAAAGGGATTCCCAGTTTTTTTATTTGCGCCGATCGTTCCTAGTACCTAACAAAAGCCACAAAAAAATTGGCAACGATTTCCAACTTCCGGAACCCGCCCTTATCGGGCGTGGGAGAGGGGGTGAAATTCGAATAAAAATTGTATTTCCGGCGATAAAGGGATTCCCAGTTTTTTTATTTGCGCCGATCGTTCCTAGTACCCAACGAAAGCCACAAAAAAATTGGCAACGATTTCCAACTTCCGGAACCCGCCCTTATCGGGCGTGGAAGAGGGGGTGAAATTCGATTAAAAAATGTATTTCCGACCATAAAGGGATTCCCAGTTTTTTATTTGCGCCGATCGTTCCTAGTACCTAACAAAAGCCACGAAAAAATTGGCAACGATTTCCAACTTCCGGAACCCGCCCTTATCGGGGGTGGAAGAGGCAGTGAAATTCGAATAAAAATTGTATTTCCGGCGATAAAGGGATTCCCAGTTTTTTTATTTGCGCCGATCGTTCCTAGTACCTAACAAAAGCCACAAAAAAATTGGGAACGATTTCCAACTTCCGGAACCCGCTCTTATCGGGCGTGGGAGAGGGGGTGAAATTCGAATAAAAATTGTATTTCCGGCGATAAAGGGATTCCCAGTTTTTTTATTTGCGCCGATCGTTCCTAGTACCCAACGAAAGCCACAAAAAAATTGGCAACGATTTCCAACTTCCGGAACCCGCCCTTATCGGGGGTGAGAGAGGGAGTGAAATTCGAATAAAAATTGTATTTCCGGCCATAAAGGGATTCCCAGTTTTTTTATTTGCGCCGATCGTTCCTAGTACCTAACAAAAGCCACAAAAAAATTGGCAACGATTTCCTACTTCCGGAACCCGCCCTTATCGGGCGTGGGAGAGGGGGTGAAATTCGAATAAAAATTGTATTTCCGGCGATAAAGGGATTCCCAGTTTTTTTATTTGCGCCGATCGTTCCTAGTACCTAACGAAAGCCACAAAAAAATTGGCAACGATTTCCAACTTCCGGAACCCGCCCATATCGGGCGTGGGAGAGGGGGTGAAATTCGATTAAAAAATGTATTTCCGGCCATAACGGGATTCCCAGTTTGTTTAATTGCGCCGATCGTTCCTAGTACCTAACAAAAGCCACAAAAAAATTGGCAACGATTTCCATCTTCCGCAACCCGCCCTTATCGGGCGTGGGAGAGGGGGTGAAATTTGAATAAAAATTGTATTTCCGGCGATAAAGGGATTCCCAGTTTTTTTATTTGCGCCGATCGTTCCTAGTACCCAACGAAAGCCACAAAAAAATTGGCAACGATTTCCAACTTCCGGAACCCGCCCTTATCGGGCGTGGAAGAGGGGGTGAAATTCGATTAAAAAATGTATTTCCGGCCATAAAGGGATTCCCAGTTTTTTTATTTGCGCCGATCGTTCCTAGCACCTAACGAACGCCACAAAAAAATTGGCAACGATTTCTAATTTCCGGAACCCACCCTTATGGGGGAGTGAAAGTCGAATGAAAATCGTATTTTCGCCGGTGAAGGATTTCCCAGTTTTTTTATTTGCGCTGATTGTTCCTAATACCTAAAGAGACCCACAAAAAAATTGGGAACGATTTTCAACTTTCGGAAGGCGCCCTTATCGGGGGCCGGAGAGGGGGTGAAATTCGAATAAAAATTGTATTTCCGGCGATAAAGGAATTCCCAGTTTTTTATTTGCGCCGATCATTTCTAGTACCTATCGAAAGCCACAAAAAAATTGACAACGATTTCCAACTTCCGGAACCCGCCTTTATCGGGGGTGGGACAGGGGGTCAAATTCGAATAAAAATTGTATTTCCGGCGATAAAGGGATTTCCAGTTTTTTATTTGCGCCGATCGTTCCTAGTACCTATGGAAAGCCACATAAAAATTGGCAACGATTTCCAACTTCCGGAACCCGCCCTTATCGGGGGTGGGAGAGGGGGTCAAATTCGAATAAAAATTATATTTCCGGCGATAAAAGGATTCCCAGTTTTTTTATTTGCGCCGATCGTTCCTAGTACCTAACAAAAGCCACAAAAAAATTGGCAACGATTTCCAACTTCCGGAACCCGCCCTTATCGGGGGTGGAAGAGGCAGTGAAATTCGAATAAAAATTGTATTTCCGGCGATAAAGGGATTCCCAGTTTTTTTATTTGCGCCGATCGTTCCTAGTACCTATCGGAAGGCACAAAAAAATTGGCAACTATTTCCAACTTCCGGAACCCGCCCTTATTGGGGGTGGTAGAGGGGGTCAAATTCGAATAATAATTGTATTTCCGGCGATAAAGGGATTCCCAGTTTTTTTATTTGCGCCGATCGTTTCTAGTACATATCGAAAGCCACAAAAAAATTGGCAACGATTTCAAACTTCCGGAACCCGCCCTTATCGGGCGTGGGAGAAGGGGTGAAATTCGAATAAAAATTGTATTTCCGGCGATAAAGGGATTCCCAGTTTTTTTATTTGCGCCGATCATTCCTAGTACCCAACGAAAGCCACAAAAAAATTGGCAACGATTTCCAACTTCCGGAACCCGCCCTTATCGGGCGTGGGAGAGGGGGTGAAATTCGATTAAAAAATGTATTTCCGGCCATAAAGGGATTCCCAGTTTTTTTATTTGCGCCGATCGTTCCTAGCACCTAACGAACGCCACAAAAAAATTGGCAACGATTTCTAATTTCCGGAACCCACCCTTATGGGGGAGTGAAAGTCGAATGAAAATCGTATTTTCGCCGGTGAAGGATTTCCCAGTTTTTTTATTTGCGCTGATTGTTCCTAATACCTAAAGAGACCCACAAAAAAATTGGGAACGATTTTCAACTTTCGGAAGGCGCCCTTATCGGGGGTGGGAGAGGGGGTGAAATTCGAATAAAAATTGTATTTCCGGCGATAAAGGGATTCCCAGTTTTTTATTTGCGCTGATCATTCCTAGTACCTATCGAAAGCCACAAAAAAATTGACAACGATTTCCAACTTCCGGAACTCGCCTTTATCGGGGGTGGGACAGGGGGTCAAATTCGAATAAAAATTGTATTTCCGGCGATAAAGGGATTTCCAGTTTTTTATTTGCGCCGATCGTTCCTAGTACCTATGGAAAGCCACAAAAAAATTGGCAACGATTTCCAACTTCCGGAACCCGCCCTTATCGGGGGTGGGAGAGGGGGTCAAATTCGAATGAAAATTGTATTTCCGGCGATAAAAGGATTCCCAGTTTTTTTATTTGCGCCGATCGTTCCTAGCACCTAACGAAAGCCACAAAAAAATTGGCAACGATTTCTAACTTCCGGAACCCACCCTTATGGGGGAGTGAAAGTTGAATGAAAATCGTATTTTCGCCGGTGAAGGTTTTCCCAGTTTTTTAATTTGCGCTGATTGTTCCTAATACCTAAAGAGACCCACAAAAAAATTGGGAACGATTTTCAACTTTCGGAAGCCGTCGTTATCGGCGGTGGGAGAGGGGGTGAAATTCGAATAAAAATTATATTTCCGGCGATAAAGGGATTCCCAGTTTTTTTATTTGCGCCGATCGTTCCTATTACCTATGGAAAGCCGCAAAAAAATTGGCAACGATTTCCAACTTCCGGAACCCGCCCTTATCGGGGGTGGAAGAGGCAGTGAAAATCGAATAACAATTGTATTTCCGGCGATAAAGGGATTCCCAGTTTTTTTATTTGCGCCGATCGTTCCTAGTACCTAACGAAAGCCACAAAAAAATTGGCAACGATTTCCAACTTCCGGAACCCGCCCTTATCGGGCGTGGGAGAGGGGGTGAAATTCGATTAAAAAATGTATTTCCGGCCATAAAGGGATTCCCAGTTTTTTTATTTGCGCCGATCGTTCCTAGTACCCAACGAAAGCCACAAAAAAATTGGCAACGATTTCCAACTTCCGGAACCCGCCCTTATCGGGCGTGGAAGAGGGGGTGAAATTCGATTAAAACATGTATTTCCGACCATAAAGGGATTCCCAGTTTTTTTATTTGCGCCGATCGTTCCTAGTACCTAACAAAAGCCACAAAAAAATTGGCAACGATTTCCAACTTCCGGAACCCGCCCTTATCGGGGGTGGAAGAGGCAGTGAAATTCGAATAAAAATTGTATTTCCGGCGATAAAGGGATTCCCAGTTTTTTTATTTGCGCCGATCGTTCCTAGTACCTATCGGAAGGCACAAAAAAATTGGCAACTATTTCCAACTTCCGGAACCCGCCCTTATTGGGGGTGGCAGAGGGGGTCAAATTCGAATAAAAATTGTATTTCCGGCGATAAAGGGATTCCCAGTTTTTTTATTTGCGCCGATCGTTTCTAGTACATATCGAAAGCCACAAAAAAATTGGCAACGATTTCAAACTTCCGGAACCCGCCCTTATCGGGCGTGGGAGAAGGGGTGAAATTCGAATAAAAATTGTATTTCCGGCGATAAAGGGAGTCCCAGTTTTTTTATTTGCGCCGATCGTTCCTAGTACCCAACGAAAGCCACAAAAAAATTGGCAACGATTTCCAACTTTCGGACCCCGCCCTTATCGGGCGTGGACGAGAGGGTGAAATTCGATTAAGAAATGTATTTCCGGCCATAAAGGGATTCCCAGTTTTTTTATTTGCGCTGATCGTTCCTAGTACCTAACAAACGCCACATAAAAATTGGCAACGATTTCCAACTTCCGGAACCCGCCCTTATCGGGGGTGGAAGAAACAGTGAAAATCGAATAAAAATTGTATTTCCGGCGATAAAGGGATTCCCAGTTTTTTTTATTTGCGCCGATCGTTCCTAGTACCTAACGAAAGCCACAAAAAAATTGGCAACGATTTCCAACTTCCGGAACCAGCCCATATCGGGCGTGGGAGAGGGGGTGAAATTCGATTAAAAAATGTATTTCCGGCCATAACGGGATTCCCAGTTTGTTTAATTGCGCCGATCGTTCCTAGTACCTAACAAAAGCCACAAAAAAATTGGCAACGATTTCCATCTTCCGCAACCCGCCCTTATCGGGCGTGGGAGAGGGGGTGAAATTTGAATAAAAATTGTATTTCCGGCGATAAAGGGATTCCCAGTTTTTTTATTTGCGCCGATCGTTCCTAGTACCCAACGAAAGCCACAAAAAATTGGCAACGATTTCCAACTTCCGGAACCCGTCCTTATCGGGCGTGGAAGAGGGGGTGAAATTCGATTAAAAAATGTATTTCCGGCCATAAAGGGATTCCCAGTTTTTTTATTTGCGCCGATCGTTCCTAGCACCTAACGAACGCCACAAAAAAATTGGAAACGATTTCTAATTTCCGGAACCCACCCTTATGGGGGAGTGAAAGTCGAATGAAAATCGTATTTTCGCCGGTGAAGGATTTCCCAGTTTTTTTATTTGCGCTGATTGTTCCTAATACCTAAAGAGACCCACAAAAAAATTGGGAACGATTTTCAACTTTCGGAAGGCGCCCTTATCGGCGGCGGGAGAGGGGGTGAAATTCGAATAAAAATTGTATTTCCGGCGATAAAGGGATTCCCAGTTTTTTATTTGCGCCGATCATTCCTAGTACCTATCGAAAGCCACAAAAAAATTGACAACGATTTCCAACTTGCGGAACCCGCCCTTATCGGGGGTGGGAGAGGGGGTCAAATTCGAATAAAAATTGTATTTCCGGCGATAAAAGGATTCCCAGTTTTTTTATTTGCGCCGATCGTTCCTAGTACCTAACGAAAGCCACAAAAAAATTGGCAACGATTTCCAACTTCCGGAACCCGCCCTTATCGGGGGTGGAAGAGGCAGTGAAATTCGAATAAAAATTGTATTTCCGGCGATAAAGGGATTCCCAGTTTTTTTATTTGCGCCGATCGTTCCTAGTACCTATCGAAAGGCACAAAAAAATTGGCAACTATTTCCAACTTCCGGAACCCGCCCTTATTGGGGGTGGTAGAGGGGGTCAAATTCGAATAAAAATTGTATTTCCGGCGATAAAGGGATTCGCAGTTTTTTTATTTGCGCCGATCGTTTCTAGTACATATCGAAAGCCACAAAAAAATTGGCAACGATTTCAAACTTCCGGAACCCGCCCTTATCGGGCGTGGGAGAAGGGGTGAAATTCGAATAAAAATTGTATTTCCGGCGATAAAGGGATTCCCAGTTTTTTTATTTGCGCCGATCGTTCCTAGTACCCAACGAAAGCCACAAAAAAATTGGCAACGATTTCCAACTTCCGGAACCCGCCCTTATCGGGCGTGGGAGAGGGGGTGAAATTCGATTAAAAAATGTATTTCCGGCCATAAAGGGATTCCCAGTTTTTTTATTTGCGCCGATCGTTCCTAGCACCTAACGAACGCCACAAAAAAAATTGGCAACGATTTCTAATTTCCGGACCCCACCCTTATGGGGGAGTGAAAGTCGAATGAAAATCGTATTTTCGCCGGTGAAGGATTTCCCAGTTTTTTTATTTGCGCTGATTGTTCCTAATACCTAAAGAGACCCACAAAAAAATTGGGAACGATTTTCAACTTTCGGAAGGCGCCCTTATCGGGGGTGGGAGAGGGGGTGAAATTCGAATAAAAATTGTATTTCCGGCGATAAAGGGATTCCCAGTTTTTTATTTGCGCTGATCATTCCTAGTACCTATCGAAAGCCACAAAAAAATTGACAACGATTTCCAACTTCCGGAACCCGCCTTTATCGGCGGTGGGACAGGGGGTCAAATTCGAATAAAAATTGTATTTCCGGCGATAAAGGGATTACCAGTTTTTTATTTGCACCGATCGTTCCTAGTACCTATGGAAAGCCACAAAAAAATTGGCAACGATTTCCAACTTCCGGAACCCGCCCTTATCGGGGGCGGGAGAGGGGGTCAAATTCGAATAAAAATTGTATTTCCGGCGATAAAAGGATTCCCAGTTTTTTTATTTGCGCCGATCGTTCCTAGCACCTAACGAAAGCCACAAAAAAATTGGCAACGATTTCTAACTTCCGGAACCCACCCTTATGGGGGAGTGAAAGTCGAATGAAAATCGTATTTTCGCCGGTGAAGGTTTTCCCAGTTTTTTAATTTGCGCTGATTGTTCCTAAAACCTAAAGAGACCCACAAAAAAATTGGGAACGATTTTCAACTTTCGGAAGCCGTCGTTATCGGGGGTGGGAGAGGGGGTGAAATTCGAATAAAAATTATATTTCCGGCGATAAAGGGATTCCCAGTTTTTTTATTTGCGCCGATCGTTCCTATTACCTATGGAAAGCCGCAAAAAAATTGGCAACGATGTCCAACTTCCGGAACCCGCCCTTATCGGGGGTGGAAGAGGCAGTGAAAATCGAATAACAATTGTATTTCCGGCGATAAAGGGATTCCCAGTTTTTTTATTTGCGCCGATCGTTCCTAGTACCTATCGAAAGCCACAAAAAAATTGACAACGATTTCCAACTTCCGGAACCCGCCTTTATCGGGGGTGGGACAGGGGGTCAAATTCGAATAAAAATTGTATTTCCGGCGATAAAGAGATTCCCAGTTTTTTTATTTGCGCCGATCGTTCCTAGTACCCAACGAAAGCCACAAAAAAATTGGCAACGATTTCCAACTTCCGGGACCCGCCCTTATCGGGCGCGGGAGAGGGGGTGACATTCGATAAAAAAATGTATTTCCGGCCATAAAGGGATTCCCAGTTTTTTTTATTTGCGCCGATCGGTCCTAGCACCTAACGAACGCCACAAAAAAATTGGCAACGATTTCTAATTTCCGGAACCCACCCTTATGTGGGAGTGAAAGTCGAATGAAAATCGTATTTTCGCCGGTAAAGGATTTCCCAGTTTTTTTATTTGCGCTGATTGTTCCTAATACCTAAAGAGACCCTCAAAAAAATTGGGAACGATTTTCAACTTTCGGAAGGCGCCCTTATCGGGGGTGGGAGAGGGGGTCAAATTCGAATAAAAATTGTATTTCCGGCGATAAAGGGATTTCCAGTTTTTTATTTGCGCCGATCGTTCCTAGTACCTATGGAAAGCCACAAAAAAATTGGCAACGATTTCCAACTTCCGGAACCCGCCCTTATCGGGGGTGGGAGAGGGGGTCAAATTCGAATAAAAATTGTATTTCCGGCGATAAAAGGATTCCCAGTTTTTTTATTTGCGCCGATCGTTCCTAGTACCTAACAAAAGCCACAAAAAAATTGGCAACGATTTCCAACTTCCGGAACCCGCCCTTATCGGGGGTGGAAGAGGCAGTGAAATTCGAATAAAAATTGTATTTCCGGCGATAAAGGGATTCCCAGTTTTTTTATTTGCGCCGATCGTTCCTAGTACCTATCGGAAGGCACAAAAAAATTGGCAACTATTTCCAACTTCCGGAACCCGCCCTTATTGGGGGTGGTAGAGGGGGTCAAATTCGAATAAAAATTGTATTTCCGGCGATAAAGGGATTCGCAGTTTTTTTATTTGCGCCGATCGTTTCTAGTACATATCGAAAGCCACAAAAAAATTGGCAACGATTTCAAACTTCCGGAACCCGCCCTTATCGGGCGTGGGAGAAGGGGTGAAATTCGAATAAAAATTGTATTTCCGGCGATAAAGGGATTCCCAGTTTTTTTATTTGCGCCGATCGTTCCTAGTACCCAACGAAAGCCACAAAAAAATTGGCAACGATTTCCAACTTCCGGAACCCGCCCTTATCGGGCGTGGGAGAGGGGGTGAAATTCGATTAAAAAATGTATTTCCGGCCATAAAGGGATTCCCAGTTTTTTTATTTGCGCCGATCGTTCCTAGCACCTAACGAACGCCACAAAAAAATTGGCAACGATTTCTAATTTCCGGACCCCACCCTTATGGGGGAGTGAAAGTCGAATGAAAATCGTATTTTCGCCGGTGAAGGATTTCCCAGTTTTTTTATTTGCGCTGACTGTTCCTAATACCTAAAGAGACCCACAAAAAAATTGGGAACGATTTTCAACTTTCGGAAGGCGCCCTTATCGGGGGTGGGAGAGGGGGTGAAATTCGAATAAAAATTGTATTTCCGGCGATAAAGGGATTCCCAGTTTTTTATTTGCGCTGATCATTCCTAGTACCTATCGAAAGCCACAAAAAAATTGACAACGATTTCCAACTTCCGGAACCCGCCTTTATCGGCGGTGGGACAGGGGGTCAAATTCGAATAAAAATTGTATTTCCGGCGATAAAGGGATTACCAGTTTTTTATTTGCGTCGATCGTTCCTAGTACCTATGGAAAGCCACAAAAAAATTGGCAACGATTTCCAACTTCCGGAACCCGCCCTTATCGGGGGCGGGAGAGGGGGTCAAATTCGAATAAAAATTGTATTTCCGGCGATAAAAGGATTCCCAGTTTTTTTATTTGCGCCGATCGTTCCTAGCACCTAACGAAAGCCACAAAAAAATTGGCAACGATTTCTAACTTCCGGAACCCACCCTTATGGGGGAGTGAAAGTCGAATGAAAATCGTATTTTCGCCGGTGAAGGTTTTCCCAGTTTTTTAATTTGCGCTGATTGTTCCTAATACCTAAAGAGACCCACAAAAAAATTGGGAACGATTTTCAACTTTCGGAAGCCGTCGTTATCGGGGGTGGGAGAGGGGGTGAAATTCGAATAAAAATTATATTTCCGGCGATAAAGGGATTCCCAGTTTTTTTATTTGCGCCGATCGTTCCTATTACCTATGGAAAGCCGCAAAAAAATTGGCAACGATTTCCAACTTCCGGAACCCGCCCTTATCGGGGGTGGAAGAGGCAGTGAAAATCGAATAACAATTGTATTTCCGGCGATAAAGGGCTTCCCAGTTTTTTCATTTGCGCCGATCGTTCCTAGTACCTAACGAAAGCCACAAAAAAATTGGCAACGATTTCCAACTTCTGGAACCCGCCCTTATCGGGCGTGGGAGAGGGGGTGAAATTCGATTAAAAAATGTATTTCCGGCCATAAAGGGATTCCCAGTTTTTTTATTTGCGCCGATCGTTCCTAGTACCTAACAAAAGCCACAAAAAAATTGGCAACGATTTCCATCTTCCGCAACCCGCCCTTATCGGGCGTGGGAGAGGGGGTGAAATTCGAATAAAAATTGTATTTCCGGCGATAAAGGGATTCCCAGTTTTTTTATTTGCGCCGATCGTTCCTAGTACCCAACGAAAGCCACAAAAAAATTGGCAACGATTTCCAACTTCCGGAACCCGCCCTTATCGGGCGTGGAAGAGGGGGTGAAATTCGATTAAAACATGTATTTCCGACCATAAAGGGATTCCCAGTTTTTTTATTTGCGCCGATCGTTCCTAGTACCTAACAAAAGCCACAAAAAAATTGGCAACGATTTCCAACTTCCGGAACCCGCCCTTATCGGGGGTGGAAGAGGCAGTGAAATTCGAATAAAAATTGTATTTCCGGCGATAAAGGGATTCCCAGTTTTTTTATTTGCGCCGATCGTTCCTAGTACCTATCGGAAGGCACAAAAAAATTGGCAACTATTTCCAACTTCCGGAACCCGCCCTTATTGGGGGTGGCAGAGGGGGTCAAATTCGAATAGAAATTGTATTTCCGGCGATAAAGGGATTCCCAGTTTTTTTATTTGCGCCGATCGTTTCTAGTACATATCGAAAGCCACAAAAAAATTGGCAACGATTTCAAACTTCCGGAACCCGCCCTTATCGGGCGTGGGAGAAGGGGTGAAATTCGAATAAAAATTGTATTTCCGGCGATAAAGGGATTCCCAGTTTTTTTATTTGCGCCGATCGTTCCTAGTACCCAACGAAAGCCACAAAGAAATTGGCAACGATTTCCAACTTCCGGACCCCGCCCTTATCGGGCGTGGACGAGGGGGTGAAATTCGATTAAAAAATGTATTTCCGGCCATAAAGGGATTCCCAGTTTTTTTATTTGCGCTGATCGTTCCTAGTACCTAACAAACGCCACATAAAAATTGGCAACGATTTCCAACTTCCGGAACCCGCCCTTATCGGGGGTGGAAGAGGCAGTGAAAATCGAATAAAAATTGTATTTCCGGCGATAAAGGGATTCCCAGTTTTTTTATTTGCGCCGATCGTTCCTAGTACCTAACGAAAGCCACAAAAAAATTGGCAACGATTTCCAACTTCCGGAACCCGCCCTTATCGGTCGTGGGAGAGGGGGTGAAATTCGATTAAAAAATGTATTTCCGGCCATAAAGGGATTCCCAGTTTTTTTATTTGCGCCGATCGTTCCTAGCACCTAACGAACGCCACAAAAAAATTGGCAACGATTTCTAATTTCCGGAACCCACCCTTATGGGGGAGTGAATGTCGAATGAAAATCGTATTTTCGCCGGTGAAGGATTTCCCAGTTTTTTTATTTGCGCTGATTGTACCTAATACCTAAAGAGACCCACAAAAAAATTGGGAACGATTTTCAACTTTCGGAAGGCGCCCTTATCGGTGGTGGGAGAGGGGGTGAAATTCGAATAAAAATTGTATTTCCGGCGATAAAGGCATTCCCAGTTTTTTATTTGCGCCGATCATTCCTAGTACCTATCGAAAGCCACAAAAAAATTGACAACGATTTCCAACTTCCGGAACCCGCCTTTATCGGGGGTGGGACAGGGGGTCAAATTCGAATAAAAATTGTATTTCCGGCGATAAAGAGATTCCCAGTTTTTTTATTTGCGCCGATCGTTCCTAGTACCCAACGAAAGCCACAAAAAAATTGGCAACGATTTCCAACTTCCGGGACCCGCCCTTATCGGGCGTGGGAGAGGGGGTGACATTCGATAAAAAAATGTATTTCCGGCCATAAAGGGATTCCCAGTTTTTTTTATTTGCGCCGATCGGTCCTAGCACCTAACGAACGCCACAAAAAAATTGGCAACGATTTCTAATTTCCGGAACCCACCCTTATGGGGGAGTGAAAGTCGAATGAAAATCGTATTTTCGCCGGTAAAGGATTTCCCAGTTTTTTTATTTGCGCTGATTGTTCCTAATACCTAAAGAGACCCACAAAAAAATTGGGAACGATTTTCAACTTTCGGAAGGCGCCCTTATCGGGGGTGGGAGAGGGGGTGAAATTCGAATAAAAATTGTATTTCAGGCGATAAAGGGATTCCCAGTTTTTTATTTGCGCCGATCATTCCTAGTACCTATCGAAAGCCACAAAAAAATTGACAACGATTTCCAACTTCCGGAACCCGCCTTTATCGGGGGTGGGACAGGGGGTCAAATTCGAATAAAAATTGTATTTCCGCCGATAAAGGGATTTCCAGTTTTTTATTTGCGCCGATCGTTCCTAGTACCTATGGAAAGCCACAAAAAAATTGGCAACGATTTCGAACTTCCGGAACCCGCCCTTATCGGGGGTGGGAGTGGGGGTCAAATTCGAATAAAAATTGTATTTCCGGCGATAAAAGGATTCCCAGTTTTTTTATTTGCGCCGATCGTTCCTAGCACCTAACGAAAGCCACAAAAAAATTGGCAACGATTTCGAACTTCCGGAACCCACCCTTATGGGGGAGTGAAAGTCGAATGAAAATCGTATTTTCGCCGGTGAAGGATTTCCCATTTTTTTAATTTGCGCTGATTGTTCCTAATACCTAAAGAGACCCACAAAAAAATTGGGAACGATTTTCAACTTTCGGAAGCCGTCGTTATCGGGGGTGGGAGAGGAGGTGAAATTCGAATAAAATATGTATTTCCGGCGATAAAGGGATTCCCAGTTTTTTTATTTGCGCCGATCGTTCCTAGTACCTATGGAAAGCCGCAAAAAAATTGGCAACGATTTCCAACTTCCGGAACCCGCCCTTATCGGGGGTGGAAGAGGCAGTGAAAATCGAATAACAATTGTATTTCCGGCGATAAAGGGATTCCCAGTTTTTTTATTTGCGCCGATCGTTCCTAGTACCTACCGAAAGCCACAAAAAAATTGGCAACGATTTCCAACTTCCGGAACCCGCCCTTATCGGGCGTGGGAGAGGGGGTGAAATTCGATTAAAAAATGTATTTCCGGCCATAAAGGGATTCCCAGTTTTTTTATTTGCGCCGATCGTTCCTAGTACCTAACAAAAGCCACAAAAAAATTGGCAACGATTTCCATCTTCCGCAACCCGCCCTTATCGGGCGTGGGAGAGGGGGTGAAATTCGAATAAAAATTGTATTTCCGGCGATAAAGGGATTCCCAGTTTCTTTATTTGCGCCGATCGTTCCTAGTACCCAACGAAAGCCACAAAAAAATTGGCAACGATTTCCAACTTCCGGAACCCGCCCTTATCGGGCGTGGAAGAGGGGGTGAAATTCGATTAAAACATGTATTTCCGACCATAAAGGGATTCCCAGTTTTTTTATTTGCGCCGATCGTTCCTAGTACCTAACAAAAGCCACAAAAAAATTGGCAACGACTTCCAACTTCCGGAACCCGCCCTTATCGGGGGTGGAAGAGGCAGTGAAATTCGAATAAAAATTGTATTTCCGGCGATAAAGGGATTCCCAGTTTTTTTATTTGCGCCGATCGTTCCTAGTACCTATCGGAAGGCACAAAAAAATTGGCAACTATTTCCAACTTCCGGAACCCGCCCTTATTGGGGGTGGCAGAGGGGGTCAAATTCGAATAAAAATTGTATTTCCGGCGATAAAGGGATTCCCAGTTTTTTTATTTGCGCCGATCGTTTCTAGTACATATCGAAAGCCACAAAAAAATTGGCAACGATTTCAAACTTCCGGAACCCGCCCTTATCGGGCGTGGGAGAAGGGGTGAAATTCGAATAAAAATTGTATTTCCGGCGATAAAGGGATTCCCAGTTTTTTTATTTGCGCCGATCGTTCCTAGTACCCAACGAAAGCCACAAAAAAATTGGCAACGATTTCCAACTTCCGGACCCCGCCCTTATCGGGCGTGGACGAGGGGGTGAAATTCGATTAAAAAATGTATTTCCGGCCATAAAGGGATTCCCAGTTTTTTTATTTGCGCTGATCGTTCCTAGTACCTAACAAACGCCACATAAAAATTGGCAACGATTTCCAACTTCCGGAACCCGCCCTTATCGGGGGTGGAAGAGGCAGTGAAAATCGAATAAAAATTGTATTTCCGGCGATAAAGGGATTCCCAGTTTTTTGACTTGCGCCGATCGTTCCTAGTACCTAACGAAAGCCACAAAAAAATTGGCAACGATTTCCAACTTCCGGAACCCGCCCATATCGGGCGTGGGAGAGGGGGTGAAATTCGATTAAAAAATGTATTTCCGGCCATAAAGGGATTCCCAGTTTGTTTAATTGCGCCGATCGTTCCTAGTACCTAACAAAAGCCACAAAAAAATTGGCAACGATTTCCATCTTCCGCAACCCGCCCTTATCGGGCGTGGGAGAGGGGGTGAAATTTGAATAAAAATTGTATTTCCGGCGATAAAGGGATTCCCAGTTTTTTTATTTGCGCCGATCGTTCCTAGTACCCAACGAAAGCCACAAAAAAATTGGCAACGATTTCCAACTTCCGGAACCCGCCCTTATCGGGCGTGGAAGAGGGGGTGAAATTCGATTAAAAAATGTATTTCCGACCATAAAGGGATTCCCAGTTTTTTTATTTGCGCCGATCGTTCCTAGTACCTAACAAAAGCCACAAAAAAAATTGGCAACGATTTCCAACTTCCGGAACCCGCCCTTATCGGGCGTGGGAGAGGGGGTGAAATTCGATTAAAAAATGTATTTCCGGCCATAAAGGGATTCCCAGTTTTTTTATTTGCGCCGATCGTTCCTAGCACCTAACGAACGCCACAAAAAAATTGGCAACGATTTCTAATTTCCGGAACCCACCCTTATGGGGGAGTGAAAGTCGAATGAAAATCGTATTTTCGCCGGTGAAGGATTTCCCAGTTTTTTTATTTGCGCTGATTGTTCCTAATACCTAAAGAGACCCACAAAAAAATTGGGAACGATTTTCAACTTTCGGAAGGCGCCCTTATCGGGGGCGGGAGAGGGGGTGAAATTCGAATAAAAATTGTATTTCCGGCGATAAAGGGATTCCCAGTTTTTTATTTGCGCCGATCATTCCTAGTACCTATCGAAAGCCACAAAAAAATTGACAACGATTTCCAACTTCCGGAACCCGCCTTTATCGGGGGTGGGACAGGGGGTCAAATTCGAATAAAAATTGTATTTCCGGCGATAAAGGGATTTCCAGTTTTTTATTTGCGCCGATCGTTCCTAGTACCTATGGAAAGCCACAAAAAAATTGGCAACGATTTCCAACTTCCGGAACCCGCCCTTATCGGGGGTGGGAGAGGGGGTCAAATTCGAATAAAAATTGTATTTCCGGCGATAATAGGATTCCCAGTTTTTTTATTTGCGCCGATCGTTCCTAGTACCTAACAAAAGCCACAAAAAAATTGGCAACGATTTCCAACTTCCGGAACCCGCCCTTATCGGGGGTGGAAGAGGCAGTGAAATTCGAATAAAAATTGTATTTCCGGCGATAAAGGGATTCCCAGTTTTTTTATTTGCGCCGATCGTTCCTAGTACCTATCGGAAGGCACAAAAAAATTGGCAACTATTTCCAACTTCCGGAACCCGCCCTTATTGGGGGTGGTAGAGGGGGTCAAATTCGAATAAAAATTGTATTTCCGGCGATAAAGGGATTCCCAGTTTTTTTATTTGCGCCGATCGTTTCTAGTACATATCGAAAGCCACAAAAAAATTGGCAACGATTTCAAACTTCCGGAACCCGCCCTTATCGGGCGTGGGAGAAGGGGTGAAATTCGAATAAAAATTGTATTTCCGGCGATAAAGGGATTCCCAGTTTTTTTATTTGCGCCGATCGTTCCTAGTACCCAACGAAAGCCACAAAAAAATTGGCAACGATTTCCAACTTCCGGAACCCGCCCTTATCGGGCGTGGGAGAGGGGGTGAAATTCGATTAAAAAATGTATTTCCGGCCATAAAAAGATTCCCAGTTTTTTTATTTGCGCCGATCGTTCCTAGCACCTAACGAACGCCACAAAAAAGTTGGCAACGATTTCTAATTTCCGGAACCCACCCTTATGGGGGAGTGAAAGTCGAATGAAAATCGTATTTTCGCCGGTGAAGGATTTCCCAGTTTTTTTATTTGCGCTGATTGTTCCTAATGCCTAAAGAGACCCACAAAAAAATTGGGAACGATTTTCAACTTTCGGATGGCGCCCTTATCGGGGGTGGGAGAGGGGGTGAAATTCGAATAAAAATTGTATTTCCGGCGATAAAGGGATTCCCAGTTTTTTATTTGCGCTGATCATTCCTAGTACCTATCGAAAGCCACAAAAAAATTGACAACGATTTCCAACTTCCGGAACCCGCCTTTATCGGGGGTGGGACAGGGGGTCAAATTCGAATAAAAATTGTATTTCCGGCGATAAAGGGATTTCCAGTTTTTTATTTGCGCCGATCGTTCCTAGTACCTATGGAAAGCCACAAAAAAATTGGCAACGATTTCCAACTTCCGGAACCCGCCCTTATCGGGGGTGGGAGAGGGGGTCAAATTCGAATAAAAATTGTATTTCCGGCGATAAAAGGATTCCCAGTTTTTTTGTTTGCGCCGATCGTTCCTAGCACCTAACGAAAGCCACAAAAAAATTGGCAACGATTTCTAACTTCCGGAACCCACCCTTATGGGGGAGTGAAAGTCGAATGAAAATCGTATTTTCGCCGGTGAAGGTTTTCCCAGTTTTTTAATTTGCGCTGATTGTTCCTAATACCTAAAGAGACCCACAAAAAAATTGGGAACGATTTTCAACTTTCGGAAGCCGTCGTTATCGGGGGTGGGAGAGGGGGTGAAATTCGAATAAAAATTATATTTCCGGCGATAAAGGGATTCCCAGTTTTTTTATTTGCGCCGATCGTTCCTATTACCTATGGACAGCCGCAAAAAAATTGGCAACGATTTCCAACTTCCGGAACCCGCCCTTATCGGGGGTGGAAGAGGCAGTGAAAATCGAATAACAATTGTATTTCCGGCGATAAAGGGATTCCCAGTTTTTTTATTTGCGCCGATCGTTCCTAGTACCTAACGAAAGCCACAAAAAAATTGGCAACGATTTCCAACTTCCGGAACCCGCCCTTATCGGGCGTGGGAGAGGGGGTGAAATTCGATTAAAAAATGTATTTCCGGCCATAAAGGGATTCCCAGTTTTTTTATTTGCGCCGATCGTTCCTAGTACCTAACAAAAGCCACAAAAAAATTGGCAACGATTTCCATCTTCCGCAACCCGCCCTTATCGGGCGTGGGAGAGGGGGTGAAATTCGAATAAAAATTGTATTTCCGGCGATAAAGGGATTCCCAGTTTTTTTATTTGCGCCGATCGTTCCTAGTACCCAACGAAAGCCACAAAAAAATTGGCAACGATTTCCATCTTCCGGAACCCGCCCTTATCGGGCGTGGAAGAGGGGGTGAAATTCGATTAAAACATGTATTTCCGACCATAAAGGGATTCCCAGTTTTTTTATTTGCGCCGATCGTTCCTAGTACCTAACAAAAGCCACAAAAAAATTGGCAACGATTTCCAACTTCCGGAACCCGCCCTTATCGGGGGTGGAAGAGGCAGTGACATTCGAATAAAAATTGTATTTCCGGCGATAAAGGGATTCCCAGTTTTTTTATTTGCGCCGATCGTTCCTAGTACCTATCGGAAGGCACAAAAAAATTGGCAACTGTCTCCAACTTCCGGAACCCGGCCGTATTGGGGGTGGCAGAGGCGGTCAAATTCGAATAAAAATTGTATTTCCGGCGATAAAGGGATTCCCAGTTTTTTTATTTGCGCCGATCGTTTCTAGTACATGTCGAAGGCCACAAAAAAATTGGCAACGATTTCAAACTTCCGGAACCCGCCCTTATCGGGCGTGGGAGAAGGGGTGAAATTCGAATAAAAATTGTATTTCCGGCGATAAAGGGATTCCCAGTTTTTTTATTTGCGCCGATCGTTCCTATTAAAAAATGTATTTCCGGCCATAAAGGGATTCCCAGTTTTTTTATTTGCGCCGATCGTTCCTAGCACCTTACGAATGCCACAAAAAAATTGGCAACGATTTCTAATTTCCGGAACCCACCCTTATGGGGGAGTGAAAGTCGAATGAAAATCGTATTTTCGCCGGTGAAGGATTTCCCAGTTTTTTTATTTGCGCTGATTGTTCCTAATACCTAAAGAGACCCACAAAAAAATTGGGAACGATTTTCAACGTTCGGAAGCCGTCGTTATCGGGGTGGGAGAGGGGGTGAAATTCGAATAAAAATTGTATTTCCGGCGATAAAGGGATTCCCAGTTTTTTTTATTTGCGCCGATCGTTCCTAGTACCTATCGGAAGGCACAAAAAAATTGGCAACTATTTCCAACTTCCGGAACCCGCCCTTATTGGGGGTGGCAGAGGGGGTCAAATTCGAATAAAAATTGTATTTCCGGCGATAAAGGGATTCCCAGTTTTTTTATTTGCGCCGATCGTTCCTAGTACCTAACGAAAGGCACAAAAAAATTGGCAACGATTTCAAACTTCCGGAACCCGCCCTTATCGGGCCTGGGAAAGGGGGTGAAATTCGAATAAAAATTGTATTTCCGGCGATAAAGGGATTCCCAGTTTTTTTATTTGCGCCGATCGTTCCTAGTACCCAACGAAAGCGACAAAAAAATTGGCAACGATTTCCAAATTCCGGAACCCGCCCTTATCGGGCGTGGGAGAGGGGGTGAAATTCGAATAAAAATTGTATTTCCGGCGATAAAGGGATTGCCAGTTTTTTTATATGCGCCGATCGTTCCTAGTACCCAACGAAAGCCACAAAAAAATTGGCAACGATTTCCAACTTCCGGAACCCGCCCTTATCGGGCGTGGAAGAGGGGGTGAAATTCGATTAAAAAATGTATTTCCGACCATAAAGGGATTCCCAGTTTTTTTATTTGCGCCGATCGTTCCTAGTACCTAACAAAAGCCACGAAAAATTAGCAACGATTTCCAACTTCCGGAACCCGCCCTTATCGGGGGTGGAAGAGGCAGTGAAATTCGAATAAAAATTGTATTTCCGGCGATAAAGGGATTCCCAGTTTTTTTATTTGCGCCGATCGTTCCTAGTACCTAACAAAAGCCACAAAAAAATTGGCAACGATTTCCAACTTCCGGAACCCGCCCTTATCGGGGGTGGGAGAGGGGGTGAAATTCGAATAAAAATTGTATTTCCGGCGATAAAGGGATTCCCAGTTTTTTTATTTGCGCCGATCGTTCCTAGTACCCAACGAAAGCCACAAAAAAATTGGCAACGATTTCCAACTTCCGGAACCCGCCCTTATCGGGCGTGGAAGAGGGGGTGAAATTCGATTAAAAAATGTATTTCCGACCATAAAGGGATTCCCAGTTTTTTTATTTGCGCCGATCGTTCCTAGTACCTAACAAAAGCCACGAAAAAATTGGCAACGATTTCCAACTTCCGGAACCCGCCCATATCGGGGGTGGAAGAGGCAGTGAAATTCGAATAAAAATTGAATTTCCGGCGATAAAGGGATTCCCAGTTTTTTTATTTGCGCCGATCGTTCCTAGTACCTAACAAAAGCCACGAAAAAATTGGCAACGATTTCCAACTTCCGGAACCCGCCCTTATCGGGGGTGGAAGAAGCAGTGAAATTCGAATAAAAATTGTATTTCCGGCGACAAAGGGATTCCCAGTTTTTTTATTTGCGCCGATCGTTCTTAGTACCTAACGGAAGCCACAAAAAAATTGGCAACGATTTCCTACTTCCGGAACCCGCCCTTATCGGGGGTGAGGGAGGGAGTGAAATTCGAATAAAAATTGTATTTCCGGCCATAAAGGGATTCCCAGTTTTTTTATTTGCGCCGATCGTTCCTAGTACCTAACGGAAGCCACAAAAAAATTGGCAACGATTTCCAACTTCCGGAACCCGCCCTTATCGGAGGTGAGAGAGGGAGTGAAATTCGAATAAAAATTGTATTTCCGGCCATAAAGGGATTCCCAGTTTTTTTATTTGCGCCGATCGTTCCTAGTACCTAACAAAAGCCACAAAAAAATTGGCAACGATTTCCAACTTCCGGAACCCGCCCTTATCGGGCGTGGGAGAGGGGGTGAAATTCGAATAAAAATTGTATTTCCGGCGATAAAGGGATTCCCAGTTTTTTTATTTGCGCCGATCGTTCTTAGTACCTAACGGAAGCCACAAAAAAATTGGCAACGATTTCCAACTTCCGGAACCCGCCCTTATCGGGGGCGAGAGAGGGAGTGAAATTCGAATAAAAATTGTATTTCCGGCCATAAAGGGATTCCCAGTTTTTTTATTTGCGCCGATCGTTCCTAGTACCTAACAAAAGCCACAAAAAAATTGGCCACGATTTCCAACTTCCGGAACCCGCCCTTATCGGGCGTGGGAGAGGGGGTGAAATTCGAATAAAAATTGTATTTCCGGCGATAAAGGGATTCCCAGTTTTTTTATTTGCGCCGATCGTTCTTAGTACCTAACGGAAGCCACAAAAAAATTGGCAACGATTTCCAACTTCCGGAACCCGCCCTTATCGGGGGTGAGAGAGGGAGTGAAATTCGAATAAAAATTGTATTTCCGGCGATAAAGGGATTTCCAGTTTTTTTATTTGCGCCGATCGGTCCTAGTACCCAACGAAAGCGACAAAAAAATTGGCAACGATTTCCAACTTCCGGAACCCGCCCTTATCGGGCGTGGGAGAGGGGGTGAAATTCGAATAAAAATTGTATTTCCGGCGATAAAGGGATTCCCAGTTTTTTTATTTGCGCCGATCGTTCCTAGTACCCAACGAAAGCCACAAAAAAATTGGCAACGATTTCCAACTTCCGGAACCCGCCCTTATCGGGCGTGGAAGAGGGGGTGAAATTCGATTAAAAAATGTATTTCCGACCATAAAGGGATTCCCAGTTTTTTTATTTGCGCCGATCGTTCCTAGTACCTAACAAAAGCCACGAAAAAATTGGCAACGATTTCCAACTTCCGGAACCCGCCCTTATTGGGGGTGGAAGAGGCAGTGAAATTCGAATAAAAATTGTATTTCCGGCGATAAAGGGATTCCCAGTTTTTTTATTTGCGCCGATCGTTCCTAGTACCTAACGAAAGCCACAAAAAAATTGGCAACGATTTCCAACTTCCGGAACCCACCCTTATGGGGGAGTGAAAGTCGAATGAAAAGCGTATTTCCGCTGGTAAAGGATTTCTCAGTTTTTTATTTGCGCTGATTGTTCTTAGTACCTAAAGAAACCCACAAAAAAATTGGGAACGATTTTCAACTAACGCAACCAGCCCTTATCGGGGGTGGGAGAGGGGGCGAAATTCAAAAAAAAATTGTATTTCCGGCGATAAAGGGATTCCCAGTTTTTTTATTTGCGCTGATCGTTCCTAGTACCTAACGAAAGCCACAAAAAAATTGGCAACGATTTCTAACTTCCGGAACCCACCCTTATGGGGGAGTGAAAGTCGAATGAAAATCGTATTTTCGCCGGTGAAGGATTTTCCAGTTTTTTATTTGCGCTGATTGTTCCTAATACCTAAAGAGACCCACAAAAAAATTGGGAACGATTTTACACTTTCGGAAGCCGCCTTTATCGGGGGTGGGAGAGGGGTTGAAATTCAAATAAAAATTGTATTTCCGGCGATAAAGGGATTCCCAGTTTTTTTATTTGCGCCGATCGTTCCTAGTACCTAACGAAAGGCACAAAAAAATTGGCAACGATTTCAAACTTCCGGAACCCGCCCTTATCGGGCCTGGGAAAGGGGGTGAAATTCGAATAAAAATTGTATTTCCGGCGATAAAGGGATTCCCAGTTTTTTTATTTGCGCCGATCGTTCCTAGTACCCAACGAAAGCGACAAAAAAATTGGCAACGATTTCTAACTTCCGGAACCCACCCTTATGGGGGAGTGAAAGTCGAATGAAAATCGTATTTTCGCCGGTGAAGGATTTTCCAGGTTTTTATTTGCGCTGATTGATCCTAATACCTAAAGAGACCCACAAAAAAATTGGGAACGATTTTACACTTTCGGAAGCCGCCTTTATCGGGGGTGGGAGAGGGGTTGAAATTCAAATAAAAATTGTATTTCCGGCGATAAAGGGATTCCCAGTTTTTTTATTTGCGCCGATCGTTCCTAGTACCTAACGAAAGGAACAAAAAAATTGGCAACGATTTCAAACTTCCGGAACCCGCCCTTATCGGGCCTGGGAAAGGGGGTGAAATTCGAATAAAAATTGTATTTCCGGCGATAAAGGGATTCCCAGTTTTTTTATTTGCGCCGATCGTTCCTAGCACCCAACGAAAGCGACAAAAAAATTGGCAACGATTTCCAACTTCCGGAACCCGCCCTTATCGGGCGTGGGAGAGGGGGTGAAATTCGAATAAAAATTGTATTTCCGGCGATAAAGGGATTCCCAGTTTTTTTATATGCGCCGATCGTTCCTAGTACCCAACGAAAGCCACAAAAAAATTGGCAACGATTTCCAACTTCCGGAACCCGCCCTTATCGGGCGTGGAAGAGGGGGTGAAATTCGATTAAAAAATGTATTTCCGACCATAAAGGGATTCCCAGTTTTTTTATTCGCGCCGATCGTTCCTAGTACCTAACAAAATCCACGAAAAAATTGGCAACGATTTCCAACTTCCGGAACCCGCCCTTATCGGGGGTGGAAGAGGCAGTGAAATTCGAATAAAAATTGTATTTCCGGCGATAAAGGGATTCCCAGTTTTTTTATTTGCGCCGATCGTTCCTAGTACCTAACAAAAGCCACAAAAAAATTGGCAACGATTTCCAACTTCCGGAACCCGCCCTTATCGGGCGTGGGAGAGGGGGTGAAATTCGAATAAAAATTGTATTTCCGGCGATAAAGGGATTCCCAGTTTTTTTATTTGCGCCGATCGTTCCTAGTACCCAACGAAAACCACAAAAAAATTGGCAACGATTTCCAACTTCCGGAACCCGCCCTTATCGGGCTTGGAAGAGGGGGTGAAATTCGATTAAAAAATGTATTTCCGACCATAAAGGGATTCCCAGTTTTTTTATTTGCGCCGATCGTTCCTAGTACCTAACAAAAGCCACGAAAAAATTGGCAACGATTTCCAACTTCCGGAACCCGCCCATATCGGGGGTGGAAGAGGCAGTGAAATTCGAATAAAAATTGAATTTCCGGCGATAAAGGGATTCCCAGTTTTTTTATTTGCGCCGATCGTTCCTAGTACCTAACAAAAGCCACAAAAAAATTGGCAACGATTTCCAACTTCCGGAACCCGCCCTTATCGGGGGTGGAAGAAGCAGTGAAATTCGAATAAAAATTGTATTTCCGGCGACAAAGGGATTCCCAGTTTTTTTATTTGCGCCGATCGTTCTTAGTACCTAATGGAAGCCACAAAAAAATTGGCAACGATTTCCTACTTCCGGAACCCGCCCTTATCGGGGGTGAGGGAGGGAGTGAAATTCGAATAAAAATTGTATTTCCGGCCATAAAGGGATTCCCAGTTTTTTTATTTGCGCCGATCGTTCCTAGTACCTAACGGAAGCCACAAAAAAATTGGCAACGATTTCCAACTTCCGGAACCCGCCCTTATCGGGGGTGAGAGAGGGAGTGAAATTCGAATAAAAATTGTATTTCCGGCCATAAAGGGATTCCCAGTTTTTTTATTTGCGCCGATCGTTCCTAGTACCTAACAAAAGCCACAAAAAAATTGGCAACGATTTCCAACTTCCGGAACCCGCCCTTATCGGGCGTGGGAGAGGGGGTGAAATTCGAATAAAAATTGTATTTCCGGCGATAAAGGGATTCCCAGTTTTTTTATTTGCGCCGATCGTTCTTAGTACCTAACGGAAGCCACAAAAAAATTGGCAACGATTTCCAACTTCCGGAACCCGCCCTTATCGGGGGTGAGAGAGGGGTTGAAATTCAAATAAAAATTGTATTTCCGGCGATAAAGGGATTCCCAGTTTTTTTATTTGCGCCGATCGTTCCTAGTACCTAACGAAAGGCACAAAAAAATTGGCAACGATTTCAAACTTCCGGAACCCGCCCTTATCGGGCCTGGGAAAGGGGGTGAAATTCGAATAAAAATTGTATCTCCGGCGATAAAGGGATTCCCAGTTTTTTTATTTGCGCCGATCGTTCCTAGTACCCAACGAAAGCGACAAAAAAATTGGCAACGATTTCTAACTTCCGGAACCCACCCTTATGGGGGAGTGAAAGTCGAATGAAAATCGTATTTTCGCCGGTGAAGGATTTTCCAGTTTTTTATTTGCGCTGATTGTTCCTAATACCTAAAGACACCCACAAAAAAATTGGGAACGATTTTACACTTTCGGAAGCCGCCTTTATCGGGGGTGGGAGAGGGGTTGAAATTCAAATAAAAATTGTATTTCCGGCGATAAAGGGATTCCCAGTTTTTTTATTTGCGCCGATCGTTCTTAGTACCTAACGAAAGGCACAAAAAAATTGGCAACGATTTCAAACTTCCGGAACCCGCCCTTATCGGGCCTGGGAAAGGGGGTGAAATTCGAATAAAAATTGTATTTCCGGCGATAAAGGGATTCCCAGTTTTTTTATTTGCGCCGATCGTTCCTAGCACCCAACGAAAGCGACAAAAAAATTGGCAACGATTTCCAACTTCCGGAACCCGCCCTTATCGGGCGTGGGAGAGGGGGTGAAATTCGAATAAAAATTGTATTTCCGGCGATAAAGGGATTCTTAGTTTTTTTATATGCGCCGATCGTTCCTAGTACCCAACGAAAGCCACAAAAAAATTGGCAACGATTTCCAACTTCCGGAACCCGCCCTTATCGGGCGTGGAAGAGGGGGTGAAATTCGATTAAAAAATGTATTTCCGACCATAAAGGGATTCCCAGTTTTTTTATTCGCGCCGATCGTTCCTAGTACCTAACAAAAGCCACGAAAAAATTGGCAACGATTTCCAACTTCCGGAACCCGCCCTTATCGGGGGTGGAAGAGGCAGTGAAATTCGAATAAAAATTGTATTTCCGGCGATAAAGGGATTCCCAGTTTTTTTATTTGCGCCGATCGTTCCTAGTACCTAACAAAAGCCACAAAAAAATTGGCAACGATTTCCAACTTCCGGAACCCGCCCTTATCGGGCGTGGAAGAGGGGGTGAAATTCGATTAAAAAATGTATTTCCGACCATAAAGGGATTCCCAGTTTTTTTATTTGCGCCGATCGTTCCTAGTACCTAACAAAAGCCACGAAAAAATTGGCAACGATTTCCAACTTCCGGAACCCGCCCATATCGGGGGTGGAAGAGGCAGTGAAATTCGAATAAAAATTGAATTTCCGGCGATAAAGGGATTCCCAGTTTTTTTATTTGCGCCGATCGTTCCTAGTACCTAACAAAAGCCACAAAAAAATTGGCAACGATTTCCAACTTCCGGAACCCGCCCTTATCGGGGGTGGAAGAAGCAGTGTAATTCGAATAAAAATTGTATTTCCGGCGACAAAGGGATTCCCAGTTTTTTTATTTGCGCCGATCGTTCTTAGTACCTAATGGAAGCCACAAAAAAATTGGCAACGATTTCCTACTTCCGGAACCCGCCCTTATCGGGGGTGAGGGAGGGAGTGAAAATCGAATAAAAATTGTATTTCCGGCCATAAAGGGATTCCCAGTTTTTTTATTTGCGCCGATCGTTCCTAGTACCTAACGGAAGCCACAAAAAAATTGGCAACGATTTCCAACTTCCGGAACCCGCCCTTATCGGGGGTGAGAGAGGGAGTGAAATTCGAATAAAAATTGTATTTCCGGCCATAAAGGGATTCCCAGTTTTTTTATTTGCGCCGATCGTTCCTAGTACCTAACAAAAGCCACAAAAAAATTGGCAACGATTTCCAACTTCCGGAACCCGCCCTTATCGGGCGTGGGAGAGGGGGTGAAATTCGAATAAAAATTGTATTTCCGGCGATAAAGGGATTCCCAGTTTTTTTATTTGCGCCGATCGTTCTTAGTACCTAACGGAAGCCACAAAAAAATTGGCAACGATTTCCAACTTCCGGAACCCGCCCTTATCGGGGGTGAGAGAGGGAGTGAAATTCGAATAAAAATTGTATTTCCGGCCATAAAGGGATTCCCAGTTTTTTTATTTGCGCCGATCGTTCCTAGTACCGAACGGAAGCCACAAAAAAATTGGCAACGATTTCCAACTTCCGGAACCCGCCCTTATCGGGCGTGGGAGAGGGAGTGAAATTCGAATAAAAATTGTATTTCCGGCGATAAAGGGATTCCCAGTTTTTTTATTTGCGCCGATCGTTCTTAGTACCTAACGGAAGCCACAAAAAAATTGGCAACGATTTCCAACTTCCGGAACCCGCCCTTATCGGGGGTGAGAGAGGGAGTGAAATTCGAATAAAAATTGTATTTCCGGCCATAAAGGGATTCCCAGTTTTTTTATTTGCGCCGATCGTTCCTAGTACCGAACGGAAGCCACAAAAAAATTGGCAACGATTTCCAACTTCCGGAACCCGCCCTTATCGAGCGTGGCATAGGGGGTGCAATTTGAATAAAAATTGTATTTCCGGCGATAAAGAGATTCCCAGTTTTTTTTATTTGCGCCGATCGTTCCTAGTACCTAACGGAAGCCACAAAAAAATTGGCAACGATTTCCAACTTCCGGAACCCGCCCTTATCGGGGGTGAGAGAGGGAGTGAAATTCGAATAAAAATTGTATTTCCGGCGATAAAGGGATTTCCAGTTTTTTTATTTGCGCCGATCGTTCCTAGTACCCAACGAAAGCGACAAAAAAATTGGCAACGATTTCCAACTTCCGGAACCCGCCCTTATCGGGCGTGGAAGAGGGGGTGAAATTCGATTAAAAAATGTATTTCCGACCATAAAGGGATTCCCAGTTTTTTTATTTGCGCCGATCGTTCCTAGTACCTAACAAAAGCCACGAAAAAATTGGCAACGATTTCCAACTTCCGGAACCCGCCCTTATCGGGGGTGGAAGAGGCAGTGAAATTCGAATAAAAATTGTATTTCCGGCGATAAAGGGATTCCCAGTTTTTTTATTTGCGCCGATCGTTCCTAGTACCTAACAAAAGCCACAAAAAAATTGGCAACGATTTCCAACTTCCGGAACCCGCCCTTATCGGGCGTGGGAGAGGGGGTGAAATTCGAATAAAAATTGTATTTCCGGCGATAAAGGGATTCCCAGTTTTTTTATTTGCGCCGATCGTTCCTAGTACCCAACGAAAGCCACAAAAAAATTGGCAACGATTTCCAACTTCCGGAACCCGCCCTTATCGGGCGTGGAAGAGGGGGTGAAATTCGATTAAAAAATGTATTTCCGACCATAAAGGGATTCCCAGTTTTTTATTTGCGCCGATCGTTCCTAGTACCTAACAAAAGCCACGAAAAAATTGGCAACGATTTCCAACTTCCGGAACCCGCCTTTATCGGGGGTGGGACAGGGGGTCAAATTCGAATAAAAATTGTATTTCCGGCGATAAAGGGATTTCCAGTTTTTTATTTGCGCCGATCGTTCCTAGTACCTATGGAAAGACACAAAAAAATTGGCAACGATTTCGAACTTCCGGAACCCGCCCTTATCGGGGGTGGGAGAGGGTGTCAAATTCCAATAAAAATTGTATTTCCGGCGATAAAAGGATTCCCAGTTTTTTTATTTGCGCCGATCGTTCCTAGCACCTAACGAAAGCCACAAAAAAATTGGCAACGATTTCTAACTTCCGGAACCCACCCTTATGGGGGAGTGAAAGTCGAATGAAAATCGTATTTTCGCCGGTGAAGGATTTCCCATTTTTTTAATTTGCGCTGATTGTTCCTAATACCTAAAGAGACCCACAAAAAAATTGGGAACGATTTTCAACTTTCGGAAGCCGTCGTTATCGGGGGCGGGAGAGGGGGTGAAATTCGAATAAAAATTGTATTTCCGGCGATAAAGGGATTCCCAGTTTTTTTATTTGCGCCGATCGTTCCTAGTACCTATGGAAAGCCGCAAAAAAATTGGCAACGATTTCCATCTTCCGCAACCCGCCCTTATCGGGCGTGGGAGAGGGGGTGAAATTCGAATAAAAATTGTATTTCCGGCGATAAAGGGATTCCCAGTTTTTTTATTTGCGCCGATCGTTTCTAGTACATATCGAAAGCCACAAAAAAATTGGCAACGATTTCCAACTTCCGGAACCCGCCCTTATCGGGGGTGGAAGAGGCAGTGAAAATCGAATAACAATTGTATTTCCGGCGATAAAGGGATTCCCAGTTTTTTTATTTGCGCCGATCGTTCCTAGTACCTAACGAAAGCCACAAAAAAATTGGCAACGATTTCCAACTTCCGGAACCCGCCCTTATCGGGCGTGGGAGAGGGGGTGAAATTCGATTAAAAAATGTATTTCCGGCCATAAAGGGATTCCCAGTTTTTTTATTTGCGCCGATCGTTCCTAGTACCTAACAAAAGCCACAAAAAAATTGGCAACGATTTCCATCTTCCGCAACCCGCCCTTATCGGGCGTGGGAGAGGGGGTGAAATTCGAATAAAAATTGTATTTCCGGCGATAAAGGGATTCCCAGTTTTTTTATTTGCGCCGATCGTTCCTAGTACCCAACGAAAGCCACAAAAAAATTGGCAACGGTTTCCAACTTCCGGAACCCGCCCTTATCGGGCGTGGAAGAGGGGGTGAAATTCGATTAAAACATGTATTTCCGACCATAAAGGGATTCCCAGTTTTTTTATTTGCGCCGATCGTTCCTAGTACCTAACAAAAGCCACAAAAAAATTGGCAACGATTTCCAACTTCCGGAACCCGCCCTTATCGGGGGTGGAAGAGGCAGTGAAATTCGAATAAAAGTTGTATTTCCGGCGATAAAGGGATTCCCAGTTTTTTCATTTGCGCCGATCATTTCTAGTACATATCGAAAGCCACAAAAAAATTGGCAGAGATTTCAAACTTCCGGAACCCGCCCTTATCGGGCGTGGGAGAAGGGGTGAAATTCGAATAAAAATTGTATTTCCGGCGATAAAGGGATTCCCAGTTTTTTTAATTGCGCCGATCGTTCCTAGTACCCAACGAAAGCCACAAAAAAATTGGCAACGATTTCCAACTTCCGGACCCCGCCCTTATCGGGCGTGGACGAGGGGGTGAAATTCGATTAAAAAATGTATTTCCGGCCATAAAGGGATTCCCAGTTTTTTTATTTGCGCTGATCGTTCCTAGTACCTAACAAACGCCACATAAAAATTGGCAACGATTTCCAACTTCCGGAACCCGCCCTTATGGGGGTGGAAGAGGCAGTGAAAATCGAATAAAAATTTTATTTCCGGCGATAATGGGATTCCCAGTTTTTTTATTTGCGCCGATCGTTCCTAGTACCTAACGAAAGCCACAAAAAAATTGGCAACGATTTCCAACTTCCGGAACCCGCCCTTATCGGGCGTGGGAGAGGGGGTGAAATTCGATTAAAAAATGTATTTCCGGCCATAAAGGGATTCCCAGTTTTTTTATTTGCGCTGATCGTTCCTAGCACCTAACGAACGCCACAAAAAAATTGGCAACGATTTCTAATGTCCGGAACCCACCCTTATGGAGGAGTGAAAGTCGAATGAAAATCGTATTTTCGCCGGTGAAGGATTTCCCAGTTTTTTTATTTGCGCTGATTGTTCCTAATACCTAAAGAGACCCACAAAAAAATTGGGAACGATTTTCAACTTTCGGAAGGCGCCCTTATCGGGGGTGGGAGAGGGGGTGAAATTCGAATAAAAATTGTATTTCCGGCGATAAAGGGATTCCCAGTTTTTTATTTGCGCCGATCATTCCTAGTACCTATCGAAAGCCACAAAAAAATTGACAACGATTTCCAACTTCCGGAACCCGCCTTTATCGGGGGTGGGACAGGGGGTCAAATTCGAATAAAAATTGTATTTCCGGCGATAAAGGGATTCCCAGTTTTTTTATTTTCGCCGATCGTTCCTAGTACCCAACGAAAGCCACAAAAAAATTGGCAACGATTTCCAACTTCCGGGACCCGCCCTTATCGGGCGTGGGAGAGGGGGTGAAATTCGATAAAAAAATGTATTTCCGGCCATAAAGGGATTCGCAGTTTTTTTTATTTGCGCCGATCGGTCCTAGCACCTAACGAACGCCACAAAAAAATTGGCAACGATTTCTAATTTCCGGAACCCACCCTTATGGGGGAGTGAAAGTCGAATGAAAATCGTATTTTCGCCGGTAAAGGATTTCCCAGTTTTTTTATTTGCGCTGATTGTTCCTAATACCTAAAGAGACCCACAAAAAAATTGGGAACGATTTTCAACTTTCGGAAGGCGCCCTTATCGGGGGTGGGAGAGGGGGTGAAATTCGAATAAAAATTGTATTTCAGGCGATAAAGGGATTCCCAGTTTTTTATTTGCGCCGATCATTCCTAGTACCTATCGAAAGCCACAAAAAAATTGACAACGATTTCCAACTTCCGGAACCCGCCTTTATCGGGGGTGGGTCAAATTCGAATAAAAATTGTATTTCCGGCGATAAAGGGATTTCCAGTTTTTTATTTGCGCCGATCGTTCCTAGTACCTATGGAAAGCCACAAAAAAATTGGCAACGATTTCGAACTTCCGGAACCCGCCCTTATCGGGGGTGGGAGAGGGGGTCAAATTCGAATAAAAATTGTATTTCCGGCGATAAAAGGATTCCCAGTTTTTTTATTTGCGCCGATCGTTCCTAGCACCTAACGAAAGCCACAAAAAAATTGGCAACGATTTCTAACTTCCGGAACCCACCCTTATGGGGGAGTGAAAGTCGAATGAAAATCGTATTTTCGCCGGTGAAGGATTTCCCATTTTTTTAATTTGCGCTGATTGTTCCTAATACCTAAAGAGGCCCACAAAAAAATTGGCAACGATTTCCAACTTCCGGAACCCGCCCTTATCGGGGGTGGAAGAGGCAGTGAAAATCGAATAACAATTGTATTTCCGGCGATAAAGGGATTCCCAGTTTTTTTATTTGCGCCGATCGTTCCTAGTACCTAACGAAAGCCACAAAAAAATTGGCAACGATTTCCAACTTCCGGAACCCGCCCTTATCGGGCGTGGGAGAGGGGGTGAAATTCGATTAAAAAATGTATTTCCGGCCATAAAGGGATTCCCAGTTTTTTTATTTGCGCCGATCGTTCCTAGTACCTAACAAAAGCCACAAAAAAATTGGCAACGATTTCCAACTTCCGGAACCCGCCCTTATCGGGGGTGGAAGAGGCAGTGAAATTCGAATAAAAATTGTATTTCCGGCGATAAAGGGATTCCCAGTTTTTTTATTTGCGCCGATCGTTCCTAGTACCTATCGGAAGGCACAAAAAAATTGGCAACTATTTCCAACTTCCGGAACCCGCCCTTATTGGGGGTGGCAGAGGGGGTCAAATTCGAATAAAAATTGTATTTCCGGCGATAAAGGGATTCCCAGTTTTTTCATTTGCGCCGATCGTTTCTAGTACATATCGAAAGCCACAAAAAAATTGGCAACGATTTCAAACTTCCGGAACCCGCCCTTATCGGGCGTGGGAGAAGGGGTGAAATTCGAATAAAAATTGTATTTCCGGCGATAAAGGGATTCCCAGTTTTTTTATTTGCGCCGATCGTTCCTAGTACCCAACGAAAGCCACAAAAAAATTGGCAACGATTTCCAACTTCCGGACCCCGCCCTTATCGGGCGTGGACGAGGGGGTGAAATTCGATTAAAAAATGTATTTCCGGCCATAAAGGGATTCCCAGTTTTTTTATTTGCGCTGATCGTTCCTAGTACCTAACAAACGCCACATAAAAATTGGCAACGATTTCCAACTTCCGGAACCCGCCCTTATCGGGGGTGGAAGAGGCAGTGAAAATCGAATAAAAATTGTATTTCCGGCGATAAAGGGATTCCAGTTTTTTTATTTGCGCCGATCGTTCCTAGTACCTAACGAAAGCCACAAAAAAATTGGCAACGATTTCCAACTTCCGGAACCCGCCCATATCGGGCGTGGGAGAGGGGGTGAAATTCGATTAAAAAATGTATTTCCGGCCATAACGGGATTCCCAGTTTGTTTAATTGCGCCGATCGTTCCTAGTACCTAACAAAAGCCACAAAAAAATTGGCAACGATTTCCATCTTCCGCAACCCGCCCTTATCGGGCGTGGGAGAGGGGGTGAAATTTGAACAAAAATTGTATTTCCGGCGATAAAGGGATTCCCAGTTTTTTTATTTGCGCCGATCGTTCCTAGTACCCAACGAAAGCCACAAAAAAATTGGCAACGATTTCCAACTTCCGGAACCCGCCCTTATCGGGCGTGGAAGAGGGGGTGAAATTCGATTAAAAAATGTATTTCCGGCCATAAAGGGATTCCCAGTTTTTTTATTTGCGCCGATCGTTCCTAGCACCTAACGAACGCCACAAAAAAATTGGCAACGATTTCTAATTTCCGGAACCCACCCTTATGGGGGAGTGAAAGTCGAATGAAAATCGTATTTTCGCCGGTGAAGGATTTCCCAGTTTTTTTATTTGCGCTGATTGTTCCTAATACCTAAAGAGACCCACAAAAAAATTGGGAACGATTTTCAACTTTCGGAAGGCGCCCTTATCGGGGGCGGGAGAGGGGGTCAAATTCGAATAAAAATTGTATTTCCGGCGATAAAAGGATTCCCAGTTTTTTTATTTGCGCCGATCGTTCCTAGCACCTAACGAAAGCCACAAAAAAATTGGCAACGATTTCTAACTTCCGGAACCCACCCTTATGGGGGAGTGAAAGTCGAATGAAAATCGTATTTTCGCCGGTGAAGGATTTCCCATTTTTTTAATTTGCGCTGATTGTTCCTAATACCTAAAGAGGCCCACAAAAAAATTGGGAACGATTTTCAACTTTCGGAAGCCGTCGTTATCGGGGGTGGGAGAGGAGGTGAAATTCGAATAAAAATTGTATTTCCGGCGATAAAGGGATTCCCAGTTTTTTTATTTGCGCCGATCGTTCCTAGTACCTATGGAAAGCCGCAAAAAAATTGGCAACGATTTCCAACTTCCGGAACCCGCCCTTATCGGGGGTGGAAGAGGCAGTGAAAATCGAATAACAATTGTATTTCCGGCGATAAAGGGATTCCCAGTTTTTTTATTTGCGCCGATCGTTCCTAGTACCTAACGAAAGCCACAAAAAAATTGGCAACGATTTCCAACTTCCGGAACCCGCCCTTATCGGGCGTGGGAGAGGGGGTGAAATTCGATTAAAAAATGTATTTCCGGCCATAAAGGGATTCCCAGTTTTTTTATTTGCGCCGATCGTTCCTAGTACCTAACAAAAGCCACAAAAAAATTGGCAACGATTTCCAACTTCCGGAACCCGCCCTTATCGGGGGTGGAAGAGGCAGTGAAATTCGAATAAAAATTGTATTTCCGGCGATAAAGGGATTCCCAGTTTTGTTATTTGCGCCGATCGTTCCTAGTACCTATCGGAAGGCACAAAAAAATTGGCAACTATTTCCAACTTCCGGAACCCGCCCTTATTGGGGGTGGCAGAGGGGGTCAAATTCGAATAAAAATTGTATTTCCGGCGATAAAGGGATTCCCAGTTTTTTCATTTGCGCCGATCGTTTCTAGTACATATCGAAAGCCACAAAAAAATTGGCAACGATTTCAAACTTCCGGAACCCGCCATTATCGGGCGTGGGAGAAGGGGTGAAATTCGAATAAAAATTGTATTTCCGGCGATAAAGGGATTCCCAGTTTTTTTATTTGCGCCGATCGTTCCTAGTACCCAACGAAAGCCACAAAAAAATTGGCAACGATTTCCAACTTCCGGACCCCGCCCTTATCGGGCGTGGACGAGGGGGTGAAATTCGATTAAAAAATGTTTTTCCGGCCATAAAGGGATTCCCAGTTTTTTTATTTGCGCCGATCGTTCCTAGTACCTAACAAACGCCACATAAAAATTGGCAACGATTTCCAACTTCCGGAACCCGCCCTTATCGGGGGTGGAAGAGGCAGTGAAAATCGAATAAAAATTGTATTTCCGGCGATAAAGGGATTCCCAGTTTTTTTATTTGCGCCGATCGTTCCTAGTACCTAACGAAAGCCACAAAAAAATTGGCAACGATTTCCAACTTCCGGAACCCGCCCATATCGGGCGTGGGAGAGGGGGTGAAATTCGATTAAAAAATGTATTTCCGGCCATAACGGGATTCCCAGTTTGTTTAATTGCGCCGATCGTTCCTAGTACCTAACAAAAGCCACAAAAAAATTGGCAACGATTTCCATCTTCCGCAACCCGCCCTTATCGGGCGTGGGAGAGGGGGTGAAATTTGAATAAAAATTGTATTTCCGGCGATAAAGGGATTCCCAGTTTTTTTATTTGCGCCGATCGTTCCTAGTACCCAACGAAAGCCACAAAAAAATTGGCAACGATTTCCAACTTCCGGAACCCGCCCTTATCGGGCGTGGAAGAGGGGGTGAAATTCGATTAAAAAATGTATTTCCGGCCATAAAGGGATTCCCAGTTTTTTTATTTGCGCCGATCGTTCCTAGCACCTAACGAACGCCACAAAAAAATTGGCAACGATTTCTAATTTCCGGAACCCACCCTTATGGGGGAGTGAAAGTCGAATGAAAATCGTATTTTCGCCGGTGAAGGATTTCCCAGTTTTTTTATTTGCGCTGATTGTTCCTAATACCTAAAGAGACCCACAAAAAAATTGGGAACGATTTTCAACTTTCGGAAGGCGCCCTTATCGGGGGCGGGAGAGGGGGTGAAATTCGAATAAAAATTGTATTTCCGGCGATAAAGGGATTCCCAGTTTTTTATTTGCGGCGATCATTTCTAGTACCTATCGAAAGCCACAAAAAAATTGACAACGATTTCCAACTTCCGGAACCCGCCTTTATCGGGGGTGGGACAGGGGGTCAAATTCGAATAAAAATTGTATTTCCGGCGATAAAGGGATTTCCAGTTTTTTATTTGCGCCGATCGTTCCTAGTACCTATGGAAAGCCACATAAAAATTGGCAACGATTTCCAACTTCCGGAACCCGCCCTTATCGGGGGTGGGAGAGGGGGTCAAATTCGAATAAAAATTATATTTCCGGCGATAAAAGGATTCCCAGTTTTTTTATTTGCGCCGATCGTTCCTAGTACCTAACAAAAGCCACAAAAAAATTGGCAACGATTTCCAACTTCCGGAACCCGCCCTTATCGGGGGTGGAAGAGGCAGTGAAATTCGAATAAAAATTGTATTTCCGGCGATAAAGGGATTCCCAGTTTTTTTATTTGCGCCGATCGTTCCTAGTACCTATCGGAAGGCACAAAAAAATTGGCAACTATTTCCAACTTCCGGAACCCGCCCTTATTGGGGGTGGTAGAGGGGGTCAAATTCGAATAATAATTGTATTTCCGGCGATAAAGGGATTCCCAGTTTTTTTATTTGCGCCGATCGTTTCTAGTACATATCGAAAGCCACAAAAACAATTGGCAACGATTTCAAACTTCCGGAACCCGCCCTTATCGGGCGTGGGAGAAGGGGTGAAATTCGAATAAAAATTGTATTTCCGGCGATAAAGGGATTCCCAGTTTTTTTATTTGCGCCGATCATTCCTAGTACCCAACGAAAGCCACAAAAAAATTGGTAACGATTTCCAACTTCCGGAACCCGCCCTTATCGGGCGTGGGAGAGGGGGTGAAATTCGATTAAAAAATGTATTTCCGGCCATAAAGGGATTCCCAGTTTTTTTATTTGCGCCGATCGTTCCTAGCACCTAACGAACGCCACAAAAAAATTGGCAACGATTTCTAATTTCCGGAACCCACCCTTATGGGGGAGTGAAAGTCGAATGAAAATCGTATTTTCGCCGGTGAAGGATTTCCCAGTTTTTTTATTTGCGCTGATTGTTCCTAATACCTAAAGAGACCCACAAAAAAATTGGGAACGATTTTCAACTTTCGGAAGGCGCCCTTATCGGGGGTGGGAGAGGGGGTGAAATTCGAATAAAAATTGTATTTCCGGCGATAAAGGGATTCCCAGTTTTTTATTTGCGCTGATCATTCCTAGTACCTATCGAAAGCCACAAAAAAATTGACAACGATTTCCAACTTCCGGAACCCGCCTTTATCGGGGGTGGGACAGGGGGTCAAATTCGAATAAAAATTGTATTTCCGGCGATAAAGGGATTTCCAGTTTTTTATTTGCGCCGATCGTTCCTAGTACCTATGGAAAGCCACAAAAAAATTGGCAACGATTTCCAACTTCCGGAACCCGCCCTTATCGGGGGTGGGAGAGGGGGTCAAATTCGAATGAAAATTGTATTTCCGGCGATAAAAGGATTCCCAGTTTTTTTATTTGCGCCGATCGTTCCTAGCACCTAACGAAAGCCACAAAAAAATTGGCAACGATTTCTAACTTCCGGAACCCACCCTTATGGGGGAGTGAAAGTCGAATGAAAATCGTATTTTCGCCGGTGAAGGTTTTCCCAGTTTTTTAATTTGCGCTGATTGTTCCTAATACCTAAAGAGACCCACAAAAAAATTGGGAACGATTTTCAACTTTCGGAAGCCGTCGTTATCGGCGGTGGGAGAGGGGGTGAAATTCGAATAAAAATTATATTTCCGGCGATAAAGGGATTCCCAGTTTTTTTATTTGCGCCGATCGTTCCTATTACCTATGGAAAGCCGCAAAAAAATTGGCAACGATTTCCAACTTCCGGAACCCGCCCTTATCGGGGGTGGAAGAGGCAGTGAAAATCGAATAACAATTGTATTTCCGGCGATAAAGGGATTCCCAGTTTTTTTATTTGCGCCGATCGTTCCTAGTACCTAACGAAAGCCACAAAAAAATTGGCAACGATTTCCAACTTCCGGAACCCGCCCTTATCGGGCGTGGGAGAGGGGGTGAAATTCGATTAAAAAATGTATTTCCGGCCATAAAGGGATTCCCAGTTTTTTTATTTGCGCCGATCGTTCCTAGTACCCAACGAAAGCCACAAAAAAATTGGCAACGATTTCCAACTTCCGGAACCCGCCCTTATCGGGCGTGGAAGAGGGGGTGAAATTCGATTAAAACATGTATTTCCGACCATAAAGGGATTCCCAGTTTTTTTATTTGCGCCGATCGTTCCTAGTACCTATCGGAAGGCACAAAAAAATTGGCAACTATTTCCAACTTCCGGAACCCGCCCTTATTGGGGGTGGCAGAGGGGGTCAAATTCGAATAAAAATTGTATTTCCGGCGATAAAGGGATTCCCAGTTTTTTTATTTGCGCCGATCGTTTCTAGTACATATCGAAAGCCACAAAAAAATTGGCAACGATTTCAAACTTCCGGAACCCGCCCTTATCGGGTGTGGGAGAAGGGGTGAAATTCGAATAAAAATTGTATTTCCGGCGATAAAGGGAGTCCCAGTTTTTTTATTTGCGCCGATCGTTCCTAGTACCCAACGAAAGCCACAAAAAAATTGGCAACGATTTCCAACTTCCGGACCCCGCCCTTATCGGGCGTGGACGAGGGGGTGAAATTCGATTAAGAAATGTATTTCCGGCCATAAAGGGATTCCCAGTTTTTTTATTTGCGCTGATCGTTCCTAGTACCTAACAAACGCCACATAAAAATTGGCAACGATTTCCAACTTCCGGAACCCGCCCTTATCGGGGGTGGAAGAAACAGTGAAAATCGAATAAAAATTGTATTTCCGGCGATAAAGGGATTCCCAGTTTTTTTTATTTGCGCCGATCGTTCCTAGTACCTAACGAAAGCCACAAAAAAATTGGCAACGATTTCCAACTTCCGGAACCAGCCCATATCGGGCGTGGGAGAGGGGGTGAAATTCGATTAAAAAATGTATTTCCGGCCATAACGGGATTCCCAGTTTGTTTAATTGCGCCGATCGTTCCTAGTACCTAACAAAAGCCACAAAAAAATTGGCAACGATTTCCATCTTCCGCAACCCGCCCTTATCGGGCGTGGGAGAGGGGGTGAAATTTGAATAAAAATTGTATTTCCGGCGATAAAGGGATTCCCAGTTTTTTTATTTGCGCCGATCGTTCCTAGTACCCAACGAAAGCCACAAAAAATTGGCAACGATTTCCAACTTCCGGAACCCGTCCTTATCGGGCGTGGAAGAGGGGGTGAAATTCGATTAAAAAATGTATTTCCGGCCATAAAGGGATTCCCAGTTTTTTTATTTGCGCCGATCGTTCCTAGCACCTAACGAACGCCACAAAAAAATTGGAAACGATTTCTAATTTCCGGAACCCACCCTTATGGGGGAGTGAAAGTCGAATGAAAATCGTATTTTCGCCGGTGAAGGATTTCCCAGTTTTTTTATTTGCGCTGATTGTTCCTAATACCTAAAGAGACCCACAAAAAAATTGGGAACGATTTTCAACTTTCGGAAGGCGCCCTTATCGGGGGCGGGAGAGGGGGTGAAATTCGAATAAAAATTGTATTTCCGGCGATAAAGGGATTCCCAGTTTTTTATTTGCGCCGATCATTCCTAGTACCTATCGAAAGCCACAAAAAAATTGACAACGATTTCCAACTTCCGGAACCCGCCTTTATCGGGGGTGGGACAGGGGGTCAAATTCGAATAAAAATTGTATTTCCGGCGATAAAGGGATTTCCAGTTTTTTATTTGCGCCGATCGTTCCTAGTACCTATGGAAAGCCACAAAAAAATTGGCAACGATTTCCAACTTCCGGAACCCGCCCTTATCGGGGGTGGGAGAGGGGGTCAAATTCGAATAAAAATTGTATTTCCGGCGATAAAAGGATTCCCAGTTTTTTTATTTGCGCCGATCGTTCCTAGTACCTAACGAAAGCCACAAAAAAATTGGCAACGATTTCCAACTTCCGGAACCCGCCCTTATCGGGGTCGGAAGAGGCAGTGAAATTCGAATAAAAATTGTATTTCCGGCGATAAAGGGATTCCCAGTTTTTTTATTTGCGCCGATCGTTCCTAGTACCTATCGAAAGGCACAAAAAAATTGGCAACTATTTCCAACTTCCGGAACCCGCCCTTATTGGGGGTGGTAGAGGGGGTCAAATTCGAATAAAAATTGTATTTCCGGCGATAAAGGGATTCGCAGTTTTTTTATTTGCGCCGATCGTTTCTAGTACATATCGAAAGCCACAAAAAAATTGGCAACGATTTCAAACTTCCGGAACCCGCCCTTATCGGGCGTGGGAGAAGGGGTGAAATTCGAATAAAAATTGTATTTCCGGCGATAAAGGGATTCGCAGTTTTTTTATTTGCGCCGATCGTTCCTAGTACCCAACGAAAGCCACAAAAAAATTGGCAACGATTTCCAACTTCCGGAACCCGCCCTTATCGGGCGTGGGAGAGGGGGTGAAATTCGATTAAAAAATGTATTTCCGGCCATAAAGGGATTCCCAGTTTTTTTATTTGCGCCGATCGTTCCTAGCACCTAACGAACGCCACAAAAAAAATTGGCAACGATTTCTAATTTCCGGACCCCACCCTTATGGGGGAGTGAAAGTCGAATGAAAATCGTATTTTCGCCGGTGAAGGATTTCCCAGTTTTTTTATTTGCGCTGATTGTTCCTAATACCTAAAGAGACCCACAAAAAAATTGGGAACGATTTTCAACTTTCGGAAGGCGCCCTTATCGGGGGTGGGAGAGGGGGTGAAATTCGAATAAAAATTGTATTTCCGGCGATAAAGGGATTCCCAGTTTTTTATTTGCGCTGATCATTCCTAGTACCTATCGAAAGCCACAAAAAAATTGACAACGATTTCCAACTTCCGGAACCCGCCTTTATCGGCGGTGGGACAGGGGGTCAAATTCGAATAAAAATTGTATTTCCGGCGATAAAGGGATTACCAGTTTTTTATTTGCGCCGATCGTTCCTAGTACCTATGGAAAGCCACAAAAAAATTGGCAACGATTTCCAACTTCCGGAACCCGCCCTTATCGGGGGCGGGAGAGGGGGTCAAATTCGAATAAAAATTGTATTTCCGGCGATAAAAGGATTCCCAGTTTTTTTATTTGCGCCGATCGTTCCTAGCACCTAACGAAAGCCACAAAAAAATTGGCAACGATTTCTAACTTCCGGAACCCACCCTTATGGGGGAGTGAAAGTCGAATGAAAATCGTATTTTCGCCGGTGAAGGTTTTCCCAGTTTTTTAATTTGCGCTGATTGTTCCTAATACCTAAAGAGACCCACAAAAAAATTGGGAACGATTTTCAACTTTCGGAAGCCGTCGTTATCGGGGGTGGGAGAGGGGGTGAAATTCGAATAAAAATTATATTTCCGGCGATAAAGGGATTCCCAGTTTTTTTATTTGCGCCGATCGTTCCTATTACCTATGGAAAGCCGCAAAAAAATTGGCAACGATTTCCAACTTCCGGAACCCGCCCTTATCGGGGGTGGAAGAGGCAGTGAAAATCGAATAACAATTGTATTTCCGGCGATAAAGGGATTCCCAGTTTTTTTATTTGCGCCGATCGTTCCTAGTACCTATCGAAAGCCACAAAAAAATTGACAACGATTTCCAACTTCCGGAACCCGCCTTTATCGGGGGTGGGACAGGGGGTCAAATTCGAATAAAAATTGTATTTCCGGCGATAAAGAGATTCCCAGTTTTTTTATTTGCGCCGATCGTTCCTAGTACCCAACGAAAGCCACAAAAAAATTGGCAACGATTTCCAACTTCCGGGACCCGCCCTTATCGGGCGTGGGAGAGGGGGTGACATTCGATAAAAAAATGTATTTCCGGCCATAAAGGGATTCCCAGTTTTTTTTATTTGCGCCGATCGGTCCTAGCACCTAACGAACGCCACAAAAAAATTGGCAACGATTTCTAATTTCCGGAACCCACCCTTATGGGGGAGTGAAAGTCGAATGAAAATCGTATTTTCGCCGGTAAAGGATTTCCCAGTTTTTTTATTTGCGCTGATTGTTCCTAATACCTAAAGAGACCCTCAAAAAAATTGGGAACGATTTTCAACTTTCGGAAGGCGCCCTTATCGGGGGTGGGAGAGGGGGTCAAATTCGAATAAAAATTGTATTTCCGGCGATAAAGGGATTTCCAGTTTTTTATTTGCGCCGATCGTTCCTAGTACCTATGGAAAGCCACAAAAAAATTGGCAACGATTTCCAACTTCCGGAACCCGCCCTTATCGGGGGTGGGAGAGGGGGTCAAATTCGAATAAAAATTGTATTTCCGGCGATAAAAGGATTCCCAGTTTTTTTATTTGCGCCGATCGTTCCTAGTACCTAACAAAAGCCACAAAAAAATTGGCAACGATTTCCAACTTCCGGAACCCGCCCTTATCGGGGGTGGAAGAGGCAGTGAAATTCGAATAAAAATTGTATTTCCGGCGATAAAGGGATTCCCAGTTTTTTTATTTGCGCCGATCGTTCCTAGTACCTATCGGAAGGCACAAAAAAATTGGCAACTATTTCCAACTTCCGGAACCCGCCCTTATTGGGGGTGGTAGAGGGGGTCAAATTCGAATAAAAATTGTATTTCCGGCGATAAAGGGATTCGCAGTTTTTTTATTTGCGCCGATCGTTTCTAGTACATATCGAAAGCCACAAAAAAATTGGCAACGATTTCAAACTTCCGGAACCCGCCCGTATCGGGCGTGGGAGAAGGGGTGAAATTCGAATAAAAATTGTATTTCCGGCGATAAAGGGATTCCCAGTTTTTTTATTTGCGCCGATCGTTCCTAGTACCCAACGAAAGCCACAAAAAAATTGGCAACGATTTCCAACTTCCGGAACCCGCCCTTATCGGGCGTGGGAGAGGGGGTGAAATTCGATTAAAAAATGTATTTCCGGCCATAAAGGGATTCCCAGTTTTTTTATTTGCGCCGATCGTTCCTAGCACCTAACGAACGCCACAAAAAAATTGGCAACGATTTCTAATTTCCGGACCCCACCCTTATGGGGGAGTGAAAGTCGAATGAAAATCGTATTTTCGCCGGTGAAGGATTTCCCAGTTTTTTTATTTGCGCTGACTGTTCCTAATACCTAAAGAGACCCACAAAAAAATTGGGAACGATTTTCAACTTTCGGAAGGCGCCCTTATCGGGGGTGGGAGAGGGGGTGAAATTCGAATAAAAATTGTATTTCCGGCGATAAAGGGATTCCCAGTTTTTTATTTGCGCTGATCATTCCTAGTACCTATCGAAAGCCACAAAAAAATTGACAACGATTTCCAACTTCCGGAACCCGCCTTTATCGGCGGTGGGACAGGGGGTCAAATTCGAATAAAAATTGTATTTCCGGCGATAAAGGGATTACCAGTTTTTTATTTGCGCCGATCGTTCCTAGTACCTATGGAAAGCCACAAAAAAATTGGCAACGATTTCCAACTTCCGGAACCCGCCCTTATCGGGGGCGGGAGAGGGGGTCAAATTCGAATAAAAATTGTATTTCCGGCGATAAAAGGATTCCCAGTTTTTTTATTTGCGCCGATCGTTCCTAGCACCTAACGAAAGCCACACAAAAATTGGCAACGATTTCTAACTTCCGGAACCCACCCTTATGGGGGAGTGAAAGTCGAATGAAAATCGTATTTTCGCCGGTGAAGGTTTTCCCAGTTTTTTAATTTGCGCTGATTGTTCCTAATACCTAAAGAGACCCACAAAAAAATTGGGAACGATTTTCAACTTTCGGAAGCCGTCGTTATCGGGGGTGGGAGAGGGGGTGAAATTCGAATAAAAATTATATTTCCGGCGATAAAGGGATTCCCAGTTTTTTTATTTGCGCCGATCGTTCCTATTACCTATGGAAAGCCGCAAAAAAATTGGCAACGATTTCCAACTTCCGGAACCCGCCCTTATCGGGGGTGGAAGAGGCAGTGAAAATCGAATAACAATTGTATTTCCGGCGATAAAGGGCTTCCCAGTTTTTTTATTTGCGCCGATCGTTCCTAGTACCTAACGAAAGCCACAAAAAAATTGGCAACGATTTCCAACTTCTGGAACCCGCCCTTATCGGGCGTGGGAGAGGGGGTGAAATTCGATTAAAAAATGTATTTCCGGCCATAAAGGGATTCCCAGTTTTTTTATTTGCGCCGATCGTTCCTAGTACCTAACAAAAGCCACAAAAAAATTGGCAACGATTTCCATCTTCCGCAACCCGCCCTTATCGGGCGTGGGAGAGGGGGTGAAATTCGAATAAAAATTGTATTTCCGGCGATAAAGGGATTCCCAGTTTTTTTATTTGCGCCGATCGTTCCTAGTACCCAACGAAAGCCACAAAAAAATTGGCAACGATTTCCAACTTCCGGAACCAGCCCTTATCGGGCGTGGAAGAGGGGGTGAAATTCGATTAAAACATGTATTTCCGACCATAAAGGGATTCCCAGTTTTTTTATTTGCACCGATCGTTCCTAGTACCTAACAAAAGCCACAAAAAAATTGGCAACGATTTCCAACTTCCGGAACCCGCCCTTATCGGGGGTGGAAGAGGCAGTGAAATTCGAATAAAAATTGTATTTCCGGCGATAAAGGGATTCCCAGTTTTTTTATTTGCGCCGATCGTTCCTAGTACCTATCGGAAGGCACAAAAAAATTGGCAACTATTTCCAACTTCCGGAACCCGCCCTTATTGGGGGTGGCAGAGGGGGTCAAATTCGAATAAAAATTGTATTTCCGGCGATAAAGGGATTCCCAGTTTTTGTATTTGCGCCGATCGTTTCTAGTACATATCGAAAGCCACAAAAAAATTGGCAACGATTTCAAACTTCCGGAACCCGCCCTTATCGGGCGTGGGAGAAGGGGTGAAATTCGAATAAAAATTGTATTTCCGGCGATAAAGGGATTCCCAGTTTTTTTATTTGCGCCGATCGTTCCTAGTACCCAACGAAAGCCACAAAGAAATTGGCAACGATTTCCAACTTCCGGACCCCGCCCTTATCGGGCGTGGACGAGGGGGTGAAATTCGATTAAAAAATGTATTTCCGGCCATAAAGGGATTCCCAGTTTTTTTATTTGCGCTGATCGTTCCTAGTACCTAACAAACGCCACATAAAAATTGGCAACGATTTCCAACTTCCGGAACCCGCCCTTATCGGGGGTGGAAGAGGCAGTGAAAATCGAATAAAAATTGTATTTCCGGCGATAAAGGGATTCCCAGTTTTTTTATTTGCGCCGATCGTTCCTAGTACCTAACGAAAGCCACAAAAAAATTGGCAACGATTTCCAACTTCCGGAACCCGCCCTTATCGGGCGTGGGAGAGGGGGTGAAATTCGATTAAAAAATGTATTTCCGGCCATAAAGGGATTCCCAGTTTTTTTATTTGCGCCGATCGTTCCTAGCACCTAACGAACGCCACAAAAAAATTGGCAACGATTTCTAATTTCCGGAACCCACCCTTATGGGGGAGTGAAAGTCGAATGAAAATCGTATTTTCGCCGGTGAAGGATTTCCCAGTTTTTTTATTTGCGCTGACTGTTCCTAATACCTAAAGAGACCCACAAAAAAATTGGGAACGATTTTCAACTTTCGGAAGGCGCCCTTATCGGGGGTGGGAGAGGGGGTGAAATTCGAATAAAAATTGTATTTCCGGCGATAAAGGGATTCCCAGTTTTTTATTTGCGCTGATCATTCCTAGTACCTATCGAAAGCCACAAAAAAATTGACAACGATTTCCAACTTCCGGAACCCGCCTTTATCGGCGGTGGGACAGGGGGTCAAATTCGAATAAAAATTGTATTTCCGGCGATAAAGGGATTACCAGTTTTTTATTTGCGCCGATCGTTCCTAGTACCTATGGAAAGCCACAAAAAAATTGGCAACGATTTCCAACTTCCGGAACCCGCCCTTATCGGGGGCGGGAGAGGGGGTCAAATTCGAATAAAAATTGTATTTCCGGCGATAAAAGGATTCCCAGTTTTTTTATTTGCGCCGATCGTTCCTAGCACCTAACGAAAGCCACACAAAAATTGGCAACGATTTCTAACTTCCGGAACCCACCCTTATGGGGGAGTGAAAGTCGAATGAAAATCGTATTTTCGCCGGTGAAGGTTTTCCCAGTTTTTTAATTTGCGCTGATTGTTCCTAATACCTAAAGAGACCCACAAAAAAATTGGGAACGATTTTCAACTTTCGGAAGCCGTCGTTATCGGGGGTGGGAGAGGGGGTGAAATTCGAATAAAAATTATATTTCCGGCGATAAAGGGATTCCCAGTTTTTTTATTTGCGCCGATCGTTCCTATTACCTATGGAAAGCCGCAAAAAAATTGGCAACGATTTCCAACTTCCGGAACCCGCCCTTATCGGGGGTGGAAGAGGCAGTGAAAATCGAATAACAATTGTATTTCCGGCGATAAAGGGCTTCCCAGTTTTTTTATTTGCGCCGATCGTTCCTAGTACCTAACGAAAGCCACAAAAAAATTGGCAACGATTTCCAACTTCTGGAACCCGCCCTTATCGGGCGTGGGAGAGGGGGTGAAATTCGATTAAAAAATGTATTTCCGGCCATAAAGGGATTCCCAGTTTTTTTATTTGCGCCGATCGTTCCTAGTACCTAACAAAAGCCACAAAAAAATTGGCAACGATTTCCATCTTCCGCAACCCGCCCTTATCGGGCGTGGGAGAGGGGGTGAAATTCGAATAAAAATTGTATTTCCGGCGATAAAGGGATTCCCAGTTTTTTTATTTGCGCCGATCGTTCCTAGTACCCAACGAAAGCCACAAAAAAATTGGCAACGATTTCCAACTTCCGGAACCAGCCCTTATCGGGCGTGGAAGAGGGGGTGAAATTCGATTAAAACATGTATTTCCGACCATAAAGGGATTCCCAGTTTTTTTATTTGCACCGATCGTTCCTAGTACCTAACAAAAGCCACAAAAAAATTGGCAACGATTTCCAACTTCCGGAACCCGCCCTTATCGGGGGTGGAAGAGGCAGTGAAATTCGAATAAAAATTGTATTTCCGGCGATAAAGGGATTCCCAGTTTTTTTATTTGCGCCGATCGTTCCTAGTACCTATCGGAAGGCACAAAAAAATTGGCAACTATTTCCAACTTCCGGAACCCGCCCTTATTGGGGGTGGCAGAGGGGGTCAAATTCGAATAAAAATTGTATTTCCGGCGATAAAGGGATTCCCAGTTTTTGTATTTGCGCCGATCGTTTCTAGTACATATCGAAAGCCACAAAAAAATTGGCAACGATTTCAAACTTCCGGAACCCGCCCTTATCGGGCGTGGGAGAAGGGGTGAAATTCGAATAAAAATTGTATTTCCGGCGATAAAGGGATTCCCAGTTTTTTTATTTGCGCCGATCGTTCCTAGTACCCAACGAAAGCCACAAAGAAATTGGCAACGATTTCCAACTTCCGGACCCCGCCCTTATCGGGCGTGGACGAGGGGGTGAAATTCGATTAAAAAATGTATTTCCGGCCATAAAGGGATTCCCAGTTTTTTTATTTGCGCTGATCGTTCCTAGTACCTAACAAACGCCACATAAAAATTGGCAACGATTTCCAACTTCCGGAACCCGCCCTTATCGGGGGTGGAAGAGGCAGTGAAAATCGAATAAAAATTGTATTTCCGGCGATAAAGGGATTCCCAGTTTTTTTATTTGCGCCGATCGTTCCTAGTACCTAACGAAAGCCACAAAAAAATTGGCAACGATTTCCAACTTCCGGAACCCGCCCTTATCGGGCGTGGGAGAGGGGGTGAAATTCGATTAAAAAATGTATTTCCGGCCATAAAGGGATTCCCAGTTTTTTTATTTGCGCCGATCGTTCCTAGCACCTAACGAACGCCACAAAAAAATTGGCAACGATTTCTAATTTCCGGAACCCACCCTTATGGGGGAGTGAAAGTCGAATGAAAATCGTATTTTCGCCGGTGAAGGATTTCCCAGTTTTTTTATTTGCGCTGATTGTACCTAATACCTAAAGAGACCCACAAAAAAATTGGGAACGATTTTCAACTTTCGGAAGGCGCCCTTATCGGGGGTGGGAGAGGGGGTGAAATTCGAATAAAAATTGTATTTCCGGCGATAAAGGCATTCCCAGTTTTTTATTTGCGCCGATCATTCCTAGTACCTATCGAAAGCCACAAAAAAATTGACAACGATTTCCAACTTCCGGAACCCGCCTTTATCGGGGGTGGGACAGGGGGTTAAATTCGAATAAAAATTGTATTTCCGGCGATAAAGAGATTCCCAGTTTTTTTATTTGCGCCGATCGTTCCTAGTACCCAACGAAAGCCACAAAAAAATTGGCAACGATTTCCAACTTCCGGGACCCGCCCTTATCGGGCGTGGGAGAGGGGGTGACATTCGATAAAAAAATGTATTTCCGGCCATAAAGGGATTCCCAGTTTTTTTTATTTGCGCCGATCGGTCCTAGCACCTAACGAACGCCACAAAAAAATTGGCAACGATTTCTAATTTCCGGAACCCACCCTTATGGGGGAGTGAAAGTCGAATGAAAATCGTATTTTCGCCGGTAAAGGATTTCCCAGTTTTTTTATTTGCGCTGATTGTTCCTAATACCTAAAGAGACCCACAAAAAAATTGGGAACGATTTTCAACTTTCGGAAGGCGCCCTTATCGGGGGTGGGAGAGGGGGTGAAATTCGAATAAAAATTGTATTTCAGGCGATAAAGGGATTCCCAGTTTTTTATTTGCGCCGATCATTCCTAGTACCTATCGAAAGTCACAAAAAAATTGACAACGATTTCCAACTTCCGGAACCCGCCTTTATCGGGGGTGGGACAGGGGGTCAAATTCGAATAAAAATTGTATTTCCGGCGATAAAGGGATTTCCAGTTTTTTATTTGCGCCGATCGTTCCTAGTACCTATGGAAAGCCACAAAAAAATTGGCAACGATTTCGAACTTCCGGAACCCGCCCTTATCGGGGGTGGGAGTGGGGGTCAAATTCGAATAAAAATTGTATTTCCGGCGATAAAAGGATTCCCAGTTTTTTTATTTGCGCCGATCGTTCCTAGCACCTAACGAAAGCCACAAAAAAATTGGCAACGATTTCGAACTTCCGGAACCCACCCTTATGGGGGAGTGAAAGTCGAATGAAAATCGTATTTTCGCCGGTGAAGGATTTCCCATTTTTTTAATTTGCGCTGATTGTTCCTAATACCTAAAGAGACCCACAAAAAAATTGGGAACGATTTTCAACTTTCGGAAGCCGTCGTTATCGGGGGTGGGAGAGGAGGTGAAATTCGAATAAAAATTGTATTTCCGGCGATAAAGGGATTCCCAGTTTTTTTATTTGCGCCGATCGTTCCTAGTACCTATGGAAAGCCGCAAAAAAATTGGCAACGATTTCCAACTTCCGGAACCCGCCCTTATCGGGGGCGGGAGAGGGGGTCAAATTCGAATAAAAATTGTATTTCCGGCGATAAAAGGATTCCCAGTTTTTTTATTTGCGCCGATCGTTCCTAGCACCTAACGAAAGCCACACAAAAATTGGCAACGATTTCTAACTTCCGGAACCCACCCTTATGGGGGAGTGAAAGTCGAATGAAAATCGTATTTTCGCCGGTGAAGGTTTTCCCAGTTTTTTAATTTGCGCTGATTGTTCCTAATACCTAAAGAGACCCACAAAAAAATTGGGAACGATTTTCAACTTTCGGAAGCCGTCGTTATCGGGGGTGGGAGAGGGGGTGAAATTCGAATAAAAATTATATTTCCGGCGATAAAGGGATTCCCAGTTTTTTTATTTGCGCCGATCGTTCCTATTACCTATGGAAAGCCGCAAAAAAATTGGCAACGATTTCCAACGTCCGGAACCCGCCCTTATCGGGGGTGGAAGAGGCAGTGAAAATCGAATAACAATTGTATTTCCGGCGATAAAGGGCTTCCCAGTTTTTTTATTTGCGCCGATCGTTCCTAGTACCTAACGAAAGCCACAAAAAAATTGGCAACGATTTCCAACTTCTGGAACCCGCCCTTATCGGGCGTGGGAGAGGGGGTGAAATTCGATTAAAAAATGTATTTCCGGCCATAAAGGGATTCCCAGTTTTTTTATTTGCGCCGATCGTTCCTAGTACCTAACAAAAGCCACAAAAAAATTGGCAACGATTTCCATCTTCCGCAACCCGCCCTTATCGGGCGTGGGAGAGGGGGTGAAATTCGAATAAAAATTGTATTTCCGGCGATAAAGGGATTCCCAGTTTTTTTATTTGCGCCGATCGTTCCTAGTACCCAACGAAAGCCACAAAAAAATTGGCAACGATTTCCAACTTCCGGAACCCGCCCTTATCGGGCGTGGAAGAGGGGGTGAAATTCGATTAAAACATGTATTTCCGACCATAAAGGGATTCCCAGTTTTTTTATTTGCGCCGATCGTTCCTAGTACCTAACAAAAGCCACAAAAAAATTGGCAACGATTTCCAACTTCCGGAACCCGCCCTTATCGGGGGTGGAAGAGGCAGTGAAATTCGAATAAAAATTGTATTTCCGGCGATAAAGGGATTCCCAGTTTTTTTATTTGCGCCGATCGTTCCTAGTACCTATCGGAAGGCACAAAAAAATTGGCAACTATTTCCAACTTCCGGAACCCGCCCTTATTGGGGGTGGCAGAGGGGGTCAAATTCGAATAAAAATTGTATTTCCGGCGATAAAGGGATTCCCAGTTTTTGTATTTGCGCCGATCGTTTCTAGTACATATCGAAAGCCACAAAAAAATTGGCAACGATTTCAAACTTCCGGAACCCGCCCTTATCGGGCGTGGGAGAAGGGGTGAAATTCGAATAAAAATTGTATTTCCGGCGATAAAGGGATTCCCAGTTTTTTTATTTGCGCCGATCGTTCCTAGTACCCAACGAAAGCCACAAAGAAATTGGCAACGATTTCCAACTTCCGGACCCCGCCCTTATCGGGCGTGGACGAGGGGGTGAAATTCGATTAAAAAATGTATTTCCGGCCATAAAGGGATTCCCAGTTTTTTTATTTGCGCTGATCGTTCCTAGTACCTAACAAACGCCACATAAAAATTGGCAACGATTTCCAACTTCCGGAACCCGCCCTTATCGGGGGTGGAAGAGGCAGTGAAAATCGAATAAAAATTGTATTTCCGGCGATAAAGGGATTCCCAGTTTTTTTATTTGCGCCGATCGTTCCTAGTACCTAACGAAAGCCACAAAAAAATTGGCAACGATTTCCAACTTCCGGAACCCGCCCTTATCGGGCGTGGGAGAGGGGGTGAAATTCGATTAAAAAATGTATTTCCGGCCATAAAGGGATTCCCAGTTTTTTTATTTGCGCCGATCGTTCCTAGCACCTAACGAACGCCACAAAAAAATTGGCAACGATTTCTAATTTCCGGAACCCACCCTTATGGGGGAGTGAAAGTCGAATGAAAATCGTATTTTCGCCGGTGAAGGATTTCCCAGTTTTTTTATTTGCGCTGATTGTACCTAATACCTAAAGAGACCCACAAAAAAATTGGGAACGATTTTCAACTTTCGGAAGGCGCCCTTATCGGGGGTGGGAGAGGGGGTGAAATTCGAATAAAAATTGTATTTCCGGCGATAAAGGCATTCCCAGTTTTTTATTTGCGCCGATCATTCCTAGTACCTATCGAAAGCCACAAAAAAATTGACAACGATTTCCAACTTCCGGAACCCGCCTTTATCGGGGGTGGGACAGGGGGTTAAATTCGAATAAAAATTGTATTTCCGGCGATAAAGAGATTCCCAGTTTTTTTATTTGCGCCGATCGTTCCTAGTACCCAACGAAAGCCACAAAAAAATTGGCAACGATTTCCAACTTCCGGGACCCGCCCTTATCGGGCGTGGGAGAGGGGGTGACATTCGATAAAAAAATGTATTTCCGGCCATAAAGGGATTCCCAGTTTTTTTTATTTGCGCCGATCGGTCCTAGCACCTAACGAACGCCACAAAAAAATTGGCAACGATTTCTAATTTCCGGAACCCACCCTTATGGGGGAGTGAAAGTCGAATGAAAATCGTATTTTCGCCGGTAAAGGATTTCCCAGTTTTTTTATTTGCGCTGATTGTTCCTAATACCTAAAGAGACCCACAAAAAAATTGGGAACGATTTTCAACTTTCGGAAGGCGCCCTTATCGGGGGTGGGAGAGGGGGTGAAATTCGAATAAAAATTGTATTTCAGGCGATAAAGGGATTCCCAGTTTTTTATTTGCGCCGATCATTCCTAGTACCTATCGAAAGCCACAAAAAAATTGACAACGATTTCCAACTTCCGGAACCCGCCTTTATCGGGGGTGGGACAGGGGGTCAAATTCGAATAAAAATTGTATTTCCGGCGATAAAGGGATTTCCAGTTTTTTATTTGCGCCGATCGTTCCTAGTACCTATGGAAAGCCACAAAAAAATTGGCAACGATTTCGAACTTCCGGAACCCGCCCTTATCGGGGGTGGGAGTGGGGGTCAAATTCGAATAAAAATTGTATTTCCGGCGATAAAAGGATTCCCAGTTTTTTTATTTGCGCCGATCGTTCCTAGCACCTAACGAAAGCCACAAAAAAATTGGCAACGATTTCGAACTTCCGGAACCCACCCTTATGGGGGAGTGAAAGTCGAATGAAAATCGTATTTTCGCCGGTGAAGGATTTCCCATTTTTTTAATTTGCGCTGATTGTTCCTAATACCTAAAGAGACCCACAAAAAAATTGGGAACGATTTTCAACTTTCGGAAGCCGTCGTTATCGGGGGTGGGAGAGGAGGTGAAATTCGAATAAAAATTGTATTTCCGGCGATAAAGGGATTCCCAGTTTTTTTATTTGCGCCGATCGTTCCTAGTACCTATGGAAAGCCGCAAAAAAATTGGCAACGATTTCCAACTTCCGGAACCCGCCCTTATCGGGGGTGGAAGAGGCAGTGAAAATCGAATAACAATTGTATTTCCGGCGATAAAGGGATTCCCAGTTTTTTTATTTGCGCCGATCGTTCCTAGTACCTACCGAAAGCCACAAAAAAATTGGCAACGATTTCCAACTTCCGGAACCCGCCCTTATCGGGCGTGGGAGAGGGGGTGAAATTCGATTAAAAAATGTATTTCCGGCCATAAAGGGATTCCCAGTTTTTTTATTTGCGCCGATCGTTCCTAGTACCTAACAAAAGCCACAAAAAAATTGGCAACGATTTCCATCTTCCGCAACCCGCCCTTATCGGGCGTGGGAGAGGGGGTGAAATTCGAATAAAAATTGTATTTCCGGCGATAAAGGGATTCCCAGTTTCTTTATTTGCGCCGATCGTTCCTAGTACCCAACGAAAGCCACAAAAAAATTGGCAACGATTTCCAACTTCCGGACCCCGCCCTTATCGGGCGTGGACGAGGGGGTGAAATTCGATTAAAAAATGTATTTCCGGCCATAAAGGGATTCCCAGTTTTTTTATTTGCGCTGATCGTTCCTAGTACCTAACAAACGCCACATAAACATTGGCAACGATTTCCAACTTCCGGAACCCGCCCTTATCGGGGGTGGAAGAGGCAGTGAAAATCGAATAAAAATTGTATTTCCGGCGATAAAGGGATTCCCAGTTTTTTGATTTGCGCCGATCGTTCCTAGTACCTAACGAAAGCCACAAAAAAATTGGCAACGATTTCCAACTTCCGGAACCCGCCCATATCGGGCGTGGGAGAGGGGGTGAAATTCGATTAAAAAATGTATTTCCGGCCATAAAGGGATTCCCAGTTTGTTTAATTGCGCCGATCGTTCCTAGTACCTAACAAAAGCCACAAAAAAATTGGCAACGATTTCCATCTTCCGCAACCCGCCCTTATCGGGCGTGGGAGAGGGGGTGAAATTTGAATAAAAATTGTATTTCCGGCGATAAAGGGATTCCCAGTTTTTTTATTTGCGCCGATCGTTCCTAGTACCCAACGAAAGCCACAAAAAAATTGGCAACGATTTCCAACTTCCGGAACCCGCCCTTATCGGGCGTGGAAGAGGGGGTGAAATTCGATTAAAAAATGTATTTCCGACCATAAAGGGATTCCCAGTTTTTTTATTTGCGCCGATCGTTCCTAGTACCTAACAAAAGCCACAAAAAAAATTGGCAACGATTTCCAACTTCCGGAACCCGCCCTTATCGGGCGTGGGAGAGGGGGTGAAATTCGATTAAAAAATGTATTTCCGGCCATAAAGGGATTCCCAGTTTTTTTATTTGCGCCGATCGTTCCTAGCACCTAACGAACGCCACAAAAAAATTGGCAACGATTTCTAATTTCCGGAACCCACCCTTATGGGGGAGTGAAAGTCGAATGAAAATCGTATTTTTGCCGGTGAAGGATTTCCCAGTTTTTTTATTTGCGCTGATTGTTCCTAATACCTAAAGAGACCCACAAAAAAATTGGGAACGATTTTCAACTTTCGGAAGGCGCCCTTATCGGGGGCGGGAGAGGGGGTGAAATTCGAATAAAAATTGTATTTCCGGCGATAAAGGGATTCCCAGTTTTTTATTTGCGCCGATCATTCCTAGTACCTATCGAAAGCCACAAAAAAATTGACAACGATTTCCAACTTCCGGAACCCGCCTTTATCGGGGGTGGGACAGGGGGTCAAATTCGAATAAAAATTGTATTTCCGGCGATAAAGGGATTTCCAGTTTTTTATTTGCGCCGATCGTTCCTAGTACCTATGGAAAGCCACAAAAAAATTGGCAACGATTTCCAACTTCCGGAACCCGCCCTTATCGGGGGTGGGAGAGGGGGTCAAATTCGAATAAAAATTGTATTTCCGGCGATAATAGGATTCCCAGTTTTTTTATTTGCGCCGATCGTTCCTAGTACCTAACAAAAGCCACAAAAAAATTGGCAACGATTTCCAACTTCCGGAACCCGCCCTTATCGGGGGTGGAAGAGGCAGTGAAATTCGAATAAAAATTGTATTTCCGGCGATAAAGGGATTCCCAGTTTTTTTATTTGCGCCGATCGTTCCTAGTACCTATCGGAAGGCACAAAAAAATTGGCAACTATTTCCAACTTCCGGAACCCGCCCTTATTGGGGGTGGTAGAGGGGGTCAAATTCGAATAAAAATTGTATTTCCGGCGATAAAGGGATTCCCAGTTTTTTTATTTGCGCCGATCGTTTCTAGTACATATCGAAAGCCACAAAAAAATTGGCAACGATTTCAAACTTCCGGAACCCGCCCTTATCGGGCGTGGGAGAAGGGGTGAAATTCGAATAAAAATTGTATTTCCGGCGATAAAGGGATTCCCAGTTTTTTTATTTGCGCCGAT